>OY740783.1:42944277-43544277 GCA_963514005.1 Raja brachyura | reverse complement strand
TGGCACGTTGTCGTGTGCCTGCGGACATCTCCACTGACTCGTGGTGCCCAGTTTACCTCTGCCTTGTGGCTCAGCTGTACAGAACGCAGCTGCATCACACCACCGCGCACCTATCTCAGGCCAACAGTTTGGTGGAGCGAATTCCATCGGCATCTGAAGTCGGCGCTGAAGGGGCGGCTCACGGGCCCGGATTGGGTGGACCAGTTGCCTTGGGTGTTGCTGGGGATCCGCATGGTCTCAAGGGCGGATTTGGACACATCTTCTGCCGAGCTGGTGTACGGCTCCCCGCTGCGGGTGCCTGGTGATTTCCTTCCTGCAGGTCGGGGGCTGCAGGAGTTCACCGTCTGTGTTGGCGAACCTGCGGGAGAAAATGGGCAGCCTGGCTCCTAATCTGACGTCTCGCCATGGGGTTGCTCCTGTCTATATTCCGCCAGAGCTCAAGGACTGCCTTTTTGTTTTTATTCGCAGGGACTCGCACTGGACTCCGCTGCAGCGGACTTATGAGGGTCCTTTCCGGTTGTTGCGGCCGGCGTCGCGACTTTTCTGTTTGATATCGGGGGTCGTGAGATCGTTTAGGTGACCCACCTCAAGCCCGCCCATCTGGATGTCGATAGCCCGGTGGTGGCGGCTCAACCCCGCCGTAGAGGTTCTCCGCTGGTCATACCCATTGCACCTGTTACACCTATTGTGCCTGTTCCACATGTGACTGTTCTGCCTGCTAGCCCTGTTCTGTCTGTTCATCCAGTACCACCGGTTATAACCATATAACAATTACAGCACGGAAACAGGCCTTCTCGGCCCTTCCAGTCCGTGCCGACCATTTATTTTCCCCTAGTCTCATCTACCTGCACTCAGACCATACCCCTCCATTCCCTTCCCGTCCATATACCTATCCACTTTACTTTTAAGGTTGTGCCTGTTCCTCTGGTCTCCACTTGGTCTGGTCACCTCATTCAGCCTCCCGCTCGGTTCCTTTCCTTTGGTTCTGGGGGGGTCCTGTAGCGGTGCCTAGTGGTGGTTTGGGAAGGTCAGAACCCTCGTCATTGGTTGGCTCAATCATGTGACCGAGGGGGGTTTGTTAGCGGGCTTTCCAGTCAGTCATCAATGCTCCACCCAGCAACAGGAGCTATTTTTGTGTTAGCTAGTCAGGCACGCGTGTTACCGAGTTTTGGTACCGTTTGTTATTGATAATAAAAAATTACTCAACTCAACCTGCCTGCTCGCTATAACCCTGTATTTTTTTTGGTATAATAGGTATTAAGATAATAGGTATTCTAATAGGTAGAATACCCAAGAATTTGTGTCAATATCCTTTGAACTGCAATTCACCACCCATTATTAGATTATTTTTTCTGCTCCCCCACTCCAATAGATTTGTGAAAATGACAGCTTGTTCTCAACCCTCTCAAGAGTTTGGTGTTGTAAACAAAGAGGAACTAAAATTAAGAGCTCTCTTGTTTTCGAGAGATATCTACACTTTCTACATTTGACTTTAAAAATGCAGCATGGAAACAGTCCCTTACCCACCGAGTCCACGCCAACCAGCGATCATCCTGTACACTAGCATTATCCTACACACTAGGGACCATTTAATATTTACAGAATCCCATTAACCTACAAACATGTACGTCTTTGGAGTGTGGGAGAAACCTGAGAAAATCTGGAGAAAACCCATGTGGTCACAACGAGAACGTACAAACCAAAGATCCTTTGGCGGAGCAAGATAGGCCACTCCTGCAAAATGCAATGGGCTGATGTGTAGTACGCAACGGAGCGGAACATGGGCATTTTTTCCGTCCATTTCAGTAACCGGAACCTACCCGAACGGACCCGACCCGACTCGCAGTGTAATCAACGTTGCAGGGGGGACAGTTTGTGTGTGTGTGAAATAGGGCTAGATTCATAATTCTGTTCGTTCATAATTCTGTTAATTCTTGTTAAAGAATAAAATTTGACTCTTGGTAATTTTATTTTTTTAAATCATTTCTTTTTAATGGCTCTTAAGCTGTGTTTGAGTTGATTTTATAGTAACCGGAACCTACCCGACCCAACCCGCAGTGTTATCAACGTTGCGGAAAAACAGTTTGTGTGTGCGCTATAGGGTTAGATTCATAATTCTATTGATTCTTGTTAAAGAATAAAATGTTTATAAATTTTGATTCTGGTAATTCTCTTTTTTAATGTTTTTTAAATCATTTCTTTTTAAATGGCTCATATGCTGTGTTTGAGTTGATTTTGTTGAGTTGACGCACTCTGTAATTCATTCATCTAATCACACTGTTCACAACTGCAGTAATTGCAGGGGTTATCTAAATTAAGTATTTCACAAAATTAAATGTGTTTAAGCAAGATTTACAACTTAAGGATGGTTTTGTTCAGCGAGTATACAATTGATTAGATTGTGCTAGAAAGAACACACATACATGAACGTAATATAGATGTATATAATAATATAACACACACATTTACATTTCTTCCGATTTTTATATCCAATGATGAACTTTATTTCAGACTAGACAAGGGACAACATTAAATAAAAAAACATTGTTAACCTCCCCGCAACTTCACTTTGGTGTCTTGGCCTTGCTGATCCGGGCCAGACTCCCCGCCGGGATACAGTCTCAGCCCCGCGTCGGGCAGCTCCGCCGGGACTCAGCCCCACGTCGGGCCGCTCCGCTGGGACTCAGCCCCAAGTCGGGCCGCTCCGCCGGGATAGAGCCTCAGCCCCGCGTTGGGTCACTCCGCTGGGACTCAGCCTTGAATCGGGCCGCTCCGCCGGGATACACCCTCAGCCCCGCGTCGGGCTGCTCCGCCAGGACTCAGCCTTGAGTTGGGCCGCTCCGCCGGGATACAGCCTCAGCCTCAAGTCTGGCCGCTCCGCCGGGACTCAGCCCCAAGTCGGGCTGCTCCGCTGGGACTCAGCCCCGAATCGGGCCGCTCCGCCGGGATACAGCCTCAGCCCCGCGTCAGACTGCTCCGCCAGAACTCAGCCTTGAGTTGGGCCGCTCCGCCAGGTCTCAGCCCTGCATCGGGCCACCGCCTCAACTCCGTAGACGTAGGTGGAAGTAAGACGGCGGAGCAAAATGGCAGAAACAAGATGGCGGAGGCTGGTTGCTGAAATAGGTCCTATAATTACCCATGAATCTGCCCATGACCATACTACGTGTTTTTCATGGGAGTAGTCCGTCTTGCTCCGCTATAGGATCTTTGGTACAAACTCCGTACAGACAGCACCCGCAGTCGGGATTGAACCCGGGCTCTGGTGCTGCAAAGCAGCAACTCTACCGTTGCGCCACTATGTCGCCCCAATTCTTACAACATCGATTCTCTCTGGTTCTCATTCTGTACCTTGCACTCATATTCTCTCTGTTAATTCATGTTGCAAAATAAATCCTAGTTTTCTTTCCAAAACATATAAATCGTCATTTATAGAAATATGTTAGCACTGAATGTACGAATGCTTCCAGTGTCCCATTGTATTATTGTCAGCTTGCAATTTCAGCAACTTAAAGGGCAAATATATTTTGAGCTGGAGGGTGTAGAATGAAGGTATGCAATGCATAATTCCAGTAATATCTGCAGTTTGACACTACTTTTTACCACTCAGTGTTTTGCTTTCAATAATGTCAGGTGCTGCAAACTAATGTTGGGGACGTCCTCATAACGCTTTAATCTTTTTTGCCACTCTTCAAATGAGATTATAGTAACCGGCTCCCCCCCCCCCCCCCCACCGCCCGAGGCATATTCCTTATGAGACAGAATGCCATTCACACCTCGAGTGTTAGAAATTACAGACATTTTAATTGCCTGATTAGTTTCCTGCTTTGACATCAGTGGCAACCATAAAACTGAAGGGCTGTCATCTGTCCCATCCTTGACCATGCCAGCTCATAGGGAAAGAATTTGGGATGTCTGGAAAGGAGAGCTCAGGAGAAAATGAACTGCGGGTCGGTAAGTATGTGATTGAGAGCATTGGCAGCTGCGGAGAAAGAGAGAGGTGAGATGGGTAATGCCACTGGTTAACAACCTCCAGTCATAGATCAGATGTGGGACGTGAGTAACAAAAGTTTTTTAAACTTCACAGCATATTAACCGTAGTTGCAGACTGTAATGCTGAAGGGATGGAGGATGGTGGTTTATAGGTCAAAGATGACAGCTTCAGCTATGCTGACATTTAGAGGGAGAAAGACTGACTCACTCAGGCAACTGGAGCAGGTGGTGACAGCTGTGGGATTGATGCCACGGATTGAGAGAGGGAGGTAAATATCATTGGTATGCACAGTGACGCTGGCACCGTGCCTCTGGATCATTGAGAGAAAACCAAAATAATTAATGAATAGGGAAGGAATACCAGAATCTGGAGCATGTGGATGCACGAGGAGAGAGGTGAAATATTGTCATGTTGCCATGGAAATGTCAGGGTGCATGAGAACTAAAGTTACAGTCAGACTGTTACTAGTTTTTACCACTAACTTAAATGTGAACCCCCTAATTTGGACAAGAAGTGAACCAGGAACTCCTTGTACATAATATCATGGGTGAGGGTGGGTGTTGGGGAGCTGGGACTCTTTAAGATAAGTTTCAAAGAAGAGGAATTTGAGCCTTTCCTACTTCCTTGTCAGCTTTTGGATTTAACAAAACCAAATGGCCCTCTGAATGATCATTGGATTGGATGTTCTAAAATTCACTCCCTATGTCAGACTCAAAAAGCTGGAGTAATTCAGCAGGTCAGGCAGCATCCTGGGAGAAAATGAATAGGTGGTGTTTTGGTTTGAGACACTTCTTCAGATTGAGAGCCAGGGGTAAAGGAAACGAGAGATATTGATGGTGATGTAGAGAGATATAGAACAAATGAATAAAACATATGCAAAAAAGTAACGATGATGAAGGAAACAGGTCACTGTTAGGTGAGAATGAGTACAGACAATGAGACTTTGAAGCTGATATGACGGGTGGGGGAGGGATGGAGAGAGAAGGAATGCAGGGGTTATTTGAAGTTAGAGAAATCACATTCATACCCCTGGGGTGTAAGCTGCTCAAGCAAAATATGAGATACTGTTCCTCCAGCTTGCGTTTGGCCTCACTCTCACAATGGAGGAGGCCTAGGACAGAAAGGTCAGTGTGTGTAGGGGAATTTGGCAACCGGGAGATCAGGCAGATCAAATGAGACGAGCTTAGCCATGACCAAATAATCACTTTGGGAGTTAATTTGAGCATCTTGCAACCTTCTCCATGCACCTTCCCAAAGCTGAATTGCTCTTTCTAAAAACTCATCTTTACTCTCAAGCCTTTCTTGACAACCTCTGAGGGAGGGCTATATGTATGTATTTATGTATGTACTTAATCTATGAACCAATGTTGTATAACGTTAGTACCTCCACCAATGTAAAACACTTTGGCCAAAGAGAGTTGTTTTTTAAATGTGCTATAGAAATAAAAGTGACTTGACTTGAAAGAATAAATCGGGGAAGATGGTGCATCCATGGATAACAAGGGAAATCAGGGATAGTATAAAAACAAAAGATGAAGCATACAAATTTGCCAGAAAAAGCAGCCTACCGAAGGACTGGGAGAAATTCAGAATCCAGCAGAGGAGGACAAAGGGCTTAATTAGGAAAGGGAAAATAGATTATGAAACGAAACTGGCAGGGAACATAAAAACTGACTGCAAAAGTTTTTATAAATATGTGAAGAGAAAGAGACTAGTTAAAACAAATGTTGGTCCCTTGCAGTCAGAAACAGGTGAATTGATCATGGGGAGCAAGGACATGGCAGACCAATTGAATAACTACTTTGGTTCTGTCTTCACTAAGGAAGACATAAATAATCTGCCAGAAATAGCAGTGGAACGGGGGTCAAATAAGATGGAGGAACTGAGTGAAATCCAGGTTAGCCGGGAGGTGGTGTTGGGTAAATTGAACGGATTGAAGGCCAATAAATCCACAGGGCCAGATAGTCTGCATCCCAGAGTACTCAAGGAGGTAGCCACAGAAATAATGGAGGCATTAGTGATAATTTTTCAAAATTCCTTAGATTCTGAAGTAGTTCCTGAGGATTGGAGGGTAGCTAATGTAAACCCCACTTTTTAAAAAAGGAGGGAGAGAGAAAGTGGGGAATTACAGACCAGTTAGTCTAACATCGGTAGTGGGGAAACTGCTAGAGTCAGTTATTAAAGATGGGATAGCAGCGCATTTGGAAAGTGGTGAAATCGTTGGACAAAGTCAGCATGGATTTACAAAAAGGTAAATCATGTCTGACAAATCTGATAGAATTTTTTGAGGATGTAACTAGTAGAGTGGATAAGGGAGAACCAGTGGATGTGTTATATCTAGACTTTCAGAAGGCTTTCGACAAGGTCCCGCATAAGAGATTAGCATACAAACTTAAAGCACACGGTATTGGGGGTTCAGTATTGATGTGGATAGAGAACTGGCTAGCAGACAGGAGGCAAAGGGTAGGAGTAAACGGGTCCTTTTCAGAATGGCAGGCAGTGAGTAGTGGGGTACCGCAAGGCTCAGTGCTGTGACCCCAGCTATTTACAATATAGATTAATGATTTGGACGAGGGAATTCAATGCAACATCTCCAAATTTGCAGATGACACCAAGCTGGGGGGTATAGTTAGGTGTGAGGAGGATGCTTGGAGGCTGCAGGGTGATTTGGATAGGCTGAGTGAATGGGCAGATGCATGGCAGATGCAGTATAATGTGGATAAATGTGAGGTTATCCACTTTGGTGGCAAAAACATGAGGGTAGACTATTATCTGAATGGTGGCAGATAAGGAAGAGGGGAGATGCAATGAGACCTGGGTGTCATGGTACACCAGTCATTGAAAGTAGGCATGCAGGTGCAGCAGGCAGTGAAGAAAGCAAATGGTACGTTAGCATTCATAGCGAAAGGATTTGAGTATAGGAGCGGGAAGGTTCTACTGCAGTTGTACAGGGTTTTGGTGAGGCCACACCTGGAGTATTGCGTACAGTTTTGGTCTCCAAATCTGAGGAAAGACATCCTTGCCATAGAGGGGATACAGAGAAGATTCACCAGACTGATTCCTGGGATGTCAGGACTTTCATATGAGGAAAGATTGGATAGACTCGGCTTGTACTCGCTGGAATTTAGAAGATTGAGGGGGGATCTTATATAAACTTACAAAATTCTTAAGGGGTTGGACAAGCTAGATGCTGGAAGATTGTTCCAAATGTTGGGGGAGTTCAGAACAAGGGGTCACAGTCTAAGGATAAGGGGGAATTCCTTTAGGACCGAGATGAGGAAAACATTCTTTACACAGAGAGTGGTGAGTCTCTGGAATTCTCTGCCACAGAAGGTAGTTGAGGCCAGTTCATTGGCTATATTTAAGAGGGCGTTAGATGTGGCACTTGTGGCTAAAGGGATCAGGGGGTATGGAGAGAAGGCAGGTACGGGATACTGAGTTGGATGATCAGCCATGATCACATTGAATGGCGGTGCAGGCACGAAGGGCCGAATGGCCTACTCCTGCACCTATTTTTCTATGTTTCTATGACTTGACCTTATCTTCTGCTCCATCAGAGGAAGCTGATAAGTCATTACACCATAGCACTAATGCTGGTGGAACTTAGCGGGTGAGGCAGCATCTATGGAGACAAGGAATAGGCGGTGTTTCCGGTCGTGTACCTTCTTCAAACTTTGATCAGTTGGGGGGGAAGAAAGGAAGTGGCAGAGATAGTAGGCTTGTGGGAGAGCTGGGCGGGGAAGGTGGGAGAAAGCAAGGAGCATCTGAAATTAGAGAATTCAATGTCCATACCGCTGGGGTGTAAACTACCTAAGCGAAATGTGAGGTGCTGTTCCTCCAATTTGTGCTGGGCCTCACTCTGGCAATGGAGGAGGCCCAGGACAGAAAGGTCAGATTCGGAATGGGAGGGGGAGTTGAAGTGCTGAGCCACCGGGAGATCAGGTTGGTTAGTGCGAACTGAGTGGAGGTGTTTGGCAAAGCGATCGCCGAGCCTGCGCTTGGTCTCGCTGAAGTAGAGAAGTTGACACCTGGAACAGCGGAGTCGAGGGGGCAGGTAATGCGACCAATGTAGCATTTCCTGCGGTTGCAAGGGAAAGTGCCGGGGGAGGGCGTGGTTTCGGTGGAAAGGGACAAATTGACCAGGGAGTTACAGAGGAAACGGTCTCTTACACCCCAGCGGTATGAACATTGACTTCTCTAATTTCAGATAGTCCTTGCTTCCTCCTCCAGCCCCTCCCTCTTCTCAGCTCTCCCACAAGCCTACTGTCTTCCTTTCTATTTCCCACCCCCGCCCCCGACATCGACTCGAAACGTCGCCTATCCCTTGTCTCCATAAATGCTGCCTCACCCGCTGAGTTCCTCCAGCATTTTTGTCTACCTTCGATTTTTCCAGCATCTGCAGTTCTTTCTTAAACACCATAGCACTAGATATTTTCATCCAAGGTCAGTTTGCCTTGCAGACTTGCTTCCATCTCGTTTTAAAAGCCTTTATAAAAATCTTTCTCAATAAATATCTTGCAACTGATTCCTCCAAAGCGTGTCCTGTCTCATGGATACAGTACCATTTTAAAAAAATATTTTCCGATGTCTTCAGATTAGATCAGATTAAATGAAAGGATTTAAAGAATTTTTGATGATATTAATCTGACCATTAATGCGAGTGGACAAAAAAGAAAGAAGATATCAGCTCTCGTTTATGCAGGCATCAATGAGTCAGCAGCCCATTAACATCTCTCCTGATTTTGTATTCATCAACTTGGGTGAAATGTGAATGCATTATGCATTATTACACAATGGGAAAAGTACTCTACCTCTTCCCCCCCCCCCCCCCGCCCAACTCCAGTAATCAAGATACAAGATAAAAATAATATCCATCGGAAAAAGAAAACAAAATGTACCTTTTCTAAATGTTAGCTTATGTTACTTGTGGTTATATTTTTTCTTTCAGTTTGTATGTTTAATTCCATTGCTATTTATTTCTGATAGCTTTGTACATAATTGTAAGTTAAATATAAAACATTGTCAATTTAGATTTTGTTATTGTGTGTGATATTTGTGAATCTCTAGTCATTGAAATGCTTCAATGGAATAGTTTGGTGGAATAGTTCTAAACCCAAATCTATTTGCAAAATGCAACATTTCACAAAGTGTAATGTTGATCATCATACAAAAAGTGTAAGTGGAGGTTTAGACACAATTTTGCACGAAACATTAAAGAAGTCAGAATTTCTTTCCCTGATACTAACAGCCATATGGAGGCAGCAATGATGTATGCTTGATTAATTCCCATCTTTAATAAAGTATATTTTCATGGGGTTATTTGATCCATTGTCCAGTGAAATAATGATACAGACCTTGTAATAGCTCAACCAGCAAGGTGGTACAGTGATAGCCTTGCAGCATCAGCGACCTGGGTTTGATCCTGACTACGGATGCTGTCTGTATGGAGTCTGTATGATCTCCCAGTGATCTGCGTGGGTTTTCTCCAGTTTTTTTCCCATAATCAAGGTTTGTAGGCTAATTGGCTTCGGAAACTTTGTAAATTATTCCCAATGGGTGTAGGATAGTGTTAATGTGTGGGAATCACTGGTCGGTACAGACTCGGTGGGCCGAAGGGCCTGTTTCTATGCTGCATCTCTAAACAAAACAAAAAACTGAACAGTATTTTATTGTGACGGTACAGTGTACTGGCCCATACCTTTCAACATTTGAAAGCTAGATTGATGTAGAGCAATAAATAGCGTCATGCCAGCAATTATGTGCGCACTAGCATGCTTCTATCTACAAAAAACAGCACTGCCTCAAACTAAACAAGTTTAAAAGAAACAACTCTGAGAAATTCCAGGAAAACAAATAATATTCTCCAACTAGGAACTGCAGAAATGGGTTTACAAAAACAGGACACAATCAGCAGGTAGACAGCATCTCTGAAGGACAAAGATAGATGACATTTCAGTCTGGAAGGTTCTGAAGAAGGGTTCCGACCTGAAACGTCACCTATCTATGTTCTCCAGCAATGCTGTCTGACCTGTCAAGTTACTCCACATTGTGTGTCTTTTTTTTAATATTCTCTCCCTAGCTGCCCTCACATATAATGTATTTTCTATAGTGCGCAACTCTTGGTTCTCGCAGGAAGTGTGTTGTGGGTGGGAATTTGGTAGCAATTGCTTGTGTATCCATGTTTTAGTTTGACATGTTCATTCCACCATAACTGTAAGGGCAGTTGCACACATGTGCAGCAGAGAGGACAGGCAGAACATGACATCAGTCCAAATGTAATGCTGATTAGATGCCAGTCGTCCTAAAATGGAATGACAATTCGGCCAATGCTATATTTTGGGAACACACTAAGACCTTAGCATTTAGCAGCAGGAAGGAATCCCACCCCCTCTTCACCTCTCCCACCTCGAACCTCACTTTAAGGGGTCAGCAATCACATGCAGTTCCTTTGTGTTTGCGTGGAAGGAGATTTGATTGTGGACGTTTGGTGATATTAACTTCTTGAACAATATTGCAGTTTCAAAGTTCAGAAGTGCTTTAGCTAAACATTAGAAACATTGTTTTGCATTGAGACACAAGGGCCTCAATGCTGTCTCCTCCTGCAGCCACTTTCCCCAATGGCTTCCTGTTCCCTGTGTGCAAAGGAGTACTGCCGTCCATTCCAACTCAGTCACTAAGGCATTTAGAGAAATTAAGATTTGCCTGAAGAAGGGTCTCGACCCGAAACGTTACCCATTCCTTCTCTCCAGAGATGCTGCCTGTGCCGCTGAGTTACTCCAGCTTTTTGTGTCCACACGTTCACATTAGTTCTATAGTTATTCCACTTTCGCATCCACTCCCTACATGGGAGCAACTTACAGCGTCCGATTTACCCACAAACTCAAATGTCTTTGGGTTGTGGGAAGAAACCAGAGCGTCTCGAGGAAACCTTATGGTCACAAGGATGTGCAAATTCAGCTTACCTGCGATCAGAATTGAACCTGGGTCCCTGCCGCTGTGAGGCAGCAGCTCCACCTGCTGTGCCACCGTGCTGCCTGAAAAGATGAAACTGTCTGCTCTAGCTTGTGTTGTGCCGTTTCTTCTCTCAAGCGCCTTAGGTAGCTAAAAAAAAGCACCACCTGCTGTAGCTACAAAACAGCTCTCTCTTGACACATTGCAGTTTTACTTTAATCATGTTTATTACTTTGCCACGGTACTAACTACTCACAGAAGTATTTCCCCATGCGCGACAATGTTGAAAAATATGATAATCCTGGCTGAATGCTAAAATCACATTAAATGGTCTTCAACACAATAACCATATAACCATATAACAATTACAGCACGGAAACAGGCCACCTCGGCCCTTCAAGTCCGTGCCGAACAATTTTTTTCCCTTAGTCCCACCTGCCTGCACTCATACCATAACCCTCCATACCCTTCTCATCCATATGCCTATCCAATTTATTTTTAAATGATACCAACGAACCTGCCACCACCACTTCCACTGAAAGCTCATTCCACACCGCTACCACTCTCTGAATAAAGAAGTTCCCCCTCATGTTACCCCTAAACTTCTGTCCCTTAATTCTAAAGTCATGTCCTCTTGTTTGAATCTTCCCTATTCTCAAAGGGAAAAGCTTGTCCACATCAACTCTGTCTATCCCTCTCGTCATTTTAAAGACCTCTATCAAGTCCCCCCTTAACCTTCTGCGCTCCAGAGAAAAAGACCTAACTTATTCAACCTATCTCTGTAACTTAGCTGTTGAAACCCAGGCAACATTCTAGTAAATCTCCTCTGTACCCTCTCTATTTTGTTGACATCCTTCCTATAATTGGGCGACCAAAATTGTACACCATACTCCAGATTTGGTCTCACCAATGCCTTGTACAATTTTAACATTACATCCCAGCTTCTATACTCAATGCTCTGATTTATAAAGGCTAGCATACCAAAAGCTTTCTTTACCACCCTATCTATATGAGATTCCACCTTCAAGGAACTATGCATGGTTATTCCCAGATCCCTCTGTTCAACTGTATTCTTCAATTCCCTACCATTTACCATGTACGTCCTATTTTGATTTGTCCTGCCAAGGTGTAGCACCTCACATTTATCAGCATTAAACTACATCTGCCATCTTTCAGCCCATTTTTCCAACTGGCCTAAATTCTGTGCATACAAAGGACATTGTTTAATCAAGGCACAGATCTGTTTTCCAGGCCTCTGAACTTTAGCGCAACTCAGTCACTAAAGCACAGAAGGAAACAACTTAGCCCATCAAATCCATGCTGTCTCTTCCTAAATGATTCTATTTATTTTATCCCCATGCTCCTGTAAGTTAATTTCCCTCAAGTGCTGATAAATTTCCTTTGTGAAATCATTGACAGTCTCTGCTATCATCACCCTCAGCGGAGCTGCGGGACTGTGGAGCAGCCAGCTGCGGGCGGCAGCGCTGAACTTTAACATCGGGAGCCTGGGCTCTCTCGGCGAAATCACCAGTGGTGGAGCTCCATCCAGCTCCACCACTGGTCGGCCTTGTCGGCTTCGGAAACCACGGACTCCGGTAAGGAAGCGGCCGTTCCCGGTGTCCCAAGCCGCTGTGAGGACTCTCCCGTCTCCGGAGCATCATCACCCGGCGAGAAGACCTAAAACATTGGGCCCCCGTTGCACTGACTGCGGAGGCCTCAATAGGCCCGACTATGGGTGGACATGGGGATGGGACTGGACTTTGTGCCTTCCCCCACAGTGGGAACCATTGTGGGGGGATGTTTTTATGTTCGTTGGTAATTCTTTAGTGTTGTGTCTTATCTTTATATGTGTGCTGCATGGCAAGTCAAATTTCACTACAGCAATTGGTGTATGTGACAATAAATGTCCTTTGTCCTTTGTCCTCAATGGCGGCGATTCCAGGTCAATCTTCCCTTACCCCAAAATCTTGTCTATATTTCACAGTTTAAATGTTTACATTGTCTAAACATCTATATCTTGAGAAGGGTCTCGATCTTGAGAAGTGTCCGAAACATCACCCATTCCTTCGCTCCAGAGATGCTGCCTGTCCTGCTGAGTTCATCCAGCTTTCAAATTTCTCTTCTGCTGTGACTTTGAGCGAGCCACACTGGGTGTGAAGCTGTCGGTGGAATTACTCGTTGTTTATTCAGCACCAGCAGACACATAGCGGGGCACTGGTGAGAGACTCTCATGATAGAATCTCTCTGAATCCAAAGCACATTGAGCTTTGACACTCCTGAGCACAAAGACGAAAGCAGGTGATTAAATACAATGTCCATAGTAACTCTTCTGTATGGTTCACTTCAATACATTGGGTGTAGACAAGTGTTTCCATAGAATTGTACACTTGCAATGGAAGCACATCTTAATTGACAACATCTTTGTTGAACCAGGGTAGTTCAGAACCATATCCCCGTAAAGCCACTGAGCCTTTGTTCAACACAGTGCAAGTGCTGGTTCTCTGAGTTTGCAAATACTCCAAGTATTCCTTGATCGTTGTCACAAAGGTGTAATGTTTCAAAATGTTGGGCAAAAGGACACAAAGTTGTGGAGTAGCTCAGTGGGTCAGACAGCATTTCTGGAGAACATGGATAGGTGTCATTTCAGGTTGAGATCAGAAACAACACCTAACCATGTTCTTCAGAGATGCTGCCTGACCCACTCCAACAGCTTGTGTCCTTTTGTGTATTAACCAACACTAACAGTTCCTTAATTCTTCAAAATGTCTTAGACCTGGCTTGATGCAGGTCAATTAACTTTGTCCTATTGCCTTTCTGGCCTGAGCTGCCTCCATTGCCAGAGTGAGGCTACATGCAAACTAAAGGAACAATGTCTCATATTCTACTTGGGTAACTTTTACAACCCAATAGTATGAACGTTGAATTCTCTAATTTTAGGTGACTTCTAAATACCGTCCCCTCCCCCTTGAATCGCGTACAGTTTTGGTCTCCAAATCTGAGGAAAGACATCCTTGCCATAGAGGGGGTACAGAGAAGATTCACCAGACTGATTCCTGGGATGTCAGGACTTTCATATGAGGAAAGATTGGATAGACTCGGCTTGTACTCGCTGGAATTTAGAAGATTGAGGGGGGATCTTATAGAAACTTACAAAATTCTTAAGGGGTTGGACAAGCTAGATGCTGGAAGATTGTTCCCGATGTTGGGGGAGTCCAGAACAAGGGGTCACAGTCTAAGGATAAGGGGGAATTCCTTTAGGACCGAGATGAGGAAAACATTCTTTACACAGAGAGTGGTGAGTCTCTGGAATTCTCTGCCACAGAAGGTAGTTGAGGCCAGTTCATTGGCTATATTTAAGAGGGTATTAGATGTGGCACTTGTGGCTAAAGGGATCAGGGGGTATGGAGAGAAGGCAGGTACGGGATACTGAGTTGGATGATCAGCCATGATCACATTGAATGGCGGTGCAGGCTCGAAGGGCCAAGTGGCCTACTCCTGCACCAATTTTTCTATGTTCTATGTTTCTATGTTTCTTTCCCCCCCTCCCCTCCCTCCACCAATAGTCAGTTAATCAGAGGAGGTAGTTGAGGCTGGGCTATCCCAACATTTAAGAAACAAATAGATGGGTACATGGATAGGACAGGTTTGGAGGGATATGGACCAAAGGTGGGGAGGTGGGACTAGTGTAGCAGGGACATGTTGGTCCGTGTGGACAAGTTGGGCCGAAGGGCCTGTTTCCACACTGTGTCACTCTATGACTCTATAACCATTTCCACAGTTCACAATGACATATCCCTTTTCCCCAGAGAGTAATGGTGGATGGCTGTTTGTCAGGTTGAAAGCCGATGACCAGTGGGGTGCCTCAGGGATTTGTGTTGGGTCCACTGTTGTTTGTCACGTACATCAATGATCTAGATGATGGGGTGGAAAATTGGATAAGTAAGTATGCAGATGATAATAAGATAGGGGGTACTGTGGATAATGAAGTAGATTTTCAAAGTCTACAGAGAGATTTGGGCCATTTGGAAGAGTGGGCTGAAAGATGGCAGATGGAGTTTAATGCTGATAAGTGTGAGGTGCTACATCTTGGCAGGCCAAATCAAAATAGGACGTACATGGTAAATGGTAGGGAATTGAGGAATGCTGTGGAACAGAGGGATCTAGGAATAACTGTGGAATAATAGTTCCCTGAAGGTGGAATCGCATGTAGATAGGGTGGTAAAGAAAGCTTTTGGTGCGCTGGCCTTTATAAATCAGAGCATTGAATATAGGAGTAGGGAAGTAATGTTAAAATTGTACAAGGCATTGGTAAGACCAATTCTGGAGTATGGTGTACAATTTTGGTCACCTAATTATAGGAAGGATGTCGACAAAATAGAGAGAGTACAGAGGAGATTTACTAGAATATTGCCTGGGTTCCAGCAACTAAGTTACAGAGAAAGGTTGAACAAGTTAGGTCTTTATTCTTTCGAGCGCAGAAGGTTAAGGGGGGACTTGATTGAGGTCTTTAAAATGATGAAAGGAATAGACAGAGTTGACGTGGATAAGCTTTTCCCATTGAGGGTAGGAAAGATTCAAACAAGAGGGCATGACATGAGAGTTAAGGGACAGAAGTTTAGGGGTAACATGAAGGGGAACTTCTTTACTCAGAGAGTGGTGGCTGTGTGGAATGATCTTCCTGCAGAAGTGGTGGAGGCAGGATCGATTTTAACATTTAAAAGTAGAGTGTATAGGTATATGGACGGGAAGGGAATGGGGAGGTATGGTCTAAGTGCAGGTAGATGGGACTAGGGGAAAATAAATGGTCGGCACGGACTGGAAGGGCCGAGAAGGCCTGTTTCTGTGCTGTAATTGTTATATGGTTATATGCTATATGGTTTTCGGATCACATAATTTCTAGCTAACAATCAGCCTATCAGCGAACCTTCTTGCCTGAAGTCACCATCAAGTGCTGGCCCTGATGTGTCCTGGTTATTTTTCACCCTTCCAGTTTCTTCCCCCCCAACCCCCAACCACAATAAATCTGAGGAAGGGTCCCGACCCAAAACATCATCTATCCATTTTCTCCAGAGTTGTTCCCTGACCCGCTATGTTATAATTGCAGCATTGCTTTTATTTTCTATTTTTCCTTTTTCCACTTCCTGCTTTGATTTGCCTCCTCTTCATGTATCCTGTTGCGAGATCATCTGCGATGACTAAACCTTCATCATGTTGATCTCAGCCAGCATCGCCTCTGCTTGTGTTATTCACTTTCTCTTGGTCTCCACCCTTTCATAGACATTGCCTTCATTGTTGCCACCCCTATCCTTTCTCTATCACCTAAATGATGTTTGATCTCTAATTAATCACGTTCTAATGTCTTCATTCTACATTATTATTTTTAGCTTGTTGCATATTTTAACTGTTGGTATTTAGACCAAGCACCTATCTCTAAACGAAAGGGCGTAAAGTTGCTCTCTTCGCCAGCTCTTCATTTCTTGGTTTCCTACTTTGCCGCATTTTTATTATATTTCTCTTGTTTCAAACTCAAGACTACACTATTCCTCAGTTTATTTTCTTCCCACTATCCTCATTTCCTCTTAGGTGATATTTCCCTAGTAGTTGCATTTAGTAAGTTTCCATAAAATGAGCTCTGTTATTTTTTAGTTGCTGACATGTAGGCCTTTTCTGAAAGTTTGATTATCAATTCCTACCCACAACCTTCTAACCTATGGCCCCAATCACTTTCACTTGGCTGCGGCTCATTGACTTGGGCATAGTACAAACTAAGAGAACTGGTGTGACCTGTCAGTGATGGGGGTGTTGAAAAGTTGTAACGTGAGCAGTCTTTCTTAGAACTATACAGCTGACATTGAACAAATATATCACATATAGGGGGTCACTGTCAGAAATAAAATGTGATTGAATGTGCCTTGGACCATTTTAACAATGTCCCTGAATGAAAAGTGCTCCCAATCGATGACGCACACTCCTTCCATTAGCCGTGCAATCTGATGAATGTCTGTTCCAGACCTCTCTGTCCCAGCTGTACATGGTTTTTTAAGCCGCAAAGACGTAATGAAACAAGGAGAACACTGTTACAGTTTTTCTTCAAGTAAAGCATGAAGCATTAGCACAAAGCTTTATAAATACTTTGGGAAGAATGTAATTTTCATTTGTTATCAATGCTGATTTCTTTGGATTGTATATGTCCGTTTTTTTAGTAAGTAACCTCCTGTTTCATCTCCCTCGATACCCACTGACCTTGCATATTCGTGGCAAGGGTGCAACTACAGCAACATCTACCTTTATTTGCGTAGTATATTTAACATAGCAAGAAAAAGGGCATTTCATAATGTGTTAAAAGATGCAAAACTGTTGCTAAGCCATAAATTGGGGCAGAAGACCGAATATACAGTAGGTTCCACTGGCAAGTAATAGAGAGACAGAATTATTTGGGAAGGAAATTCCGCAGCTTAAATGGGCCAGAGGCTGCAAGAGGGGATGACAGAGATTGCAGAAATAGGGAGAAAGTAAACCATGAGGAACACAGTTCTAAGGGAGAACAAGGAGGGAAGAGACAAAGACTAAGACTTTTGCCTTCCATCACAGTGAGAAGGTGTTTGATGAACTCACTGTGGTGGATGTTAAATTTGTGTTTATTGGGTGTTTTTGTTGCTTTTGATATATGTATGACTGCAGGCACGAAATTTTGTTCAGACCGAAGGTCTGAATGACAATAAAGGTAATCCCATCTGATGGTTGCCATTTGCCCCCAGATGCATTGGTTTACAGTGGATACTCTGAGTGATGCACACTTTACAGGTGTCTCATATCGTTTGGGTATTTCATCCATTGTTAATTCTTGGAACTGGTGAGAGGTCATGTAATTAATGTTTCTGACCAAATGTTTTGCCTTACCAGTTCCTGCCGGCATGACAAATTTACATGCCACGTCCAGCAACCGGGAGCTAAGCTCTTGGCTTTGGGGTATGCTTCTCTGCTATACCACCAAATTCAGGGGTCGTATCATGCAGCCCTAACTCTCCCTGCTCATGCATAAGGGAGGTATCATGCAGCCCTAACATGCCGCTGCTCCATTTCTTCACCAGTTCCAGCCGATATGGCGAATTTACCTGCCACATCCGGCACATCTGGAGCGAAGCTTGTGTGCTTTGGTGTATGCTCTTCTGCAGTATCACCAACTTCAGGGTCAGACTCTTGCTGCCCTGGCTCTCCCGGCTCATGCCCAAGGGAGGTATTATGCAGCCCATGACATGGCGCTGCTTGTATGGGGCCCCATGCAGACTCGTAGGCATCTGGTTCTTGCACTATACGGACCTCTGGTAGAGGTTGCTGCTGAGAGCTGCTGGGGAACTCTGGGGGTATATCCCTGACTGGAACACCTCATGTTGTAGCATTTCCTTTAGGAGGTGTTCCATCTCATCCAGACGTCCCATAACCTTATTGTTAGTAGGAGGGGAGTCTTTCTGGCCTGACTCATCAGAGTCGACAGGCCTGGATAATTGCCTCTTGGCCTATCCTCCTAACAGGAGAGGCCACAGTGCTTCTGAGGCACTGGAGTCGGCGTACGCCCACTGACCGTGGTCCCGCGGGCAGGCTTTTACTTTTACAGCGGCACACCTCGCCTTACTTTCTGTTAATTTTTCCCATTTTGGAAGTGTCCCTGCTAGTTCTTGCAACCAGCCTTACGGAACCTAAGCAAACCGCAGTAAAATTTAAAACACTTACCTGCGGGTGTTTTACTTACCGCGGTGGAGCTGCG
The DNA here is from genome assembly GCA_963514005.1 of Raja brachyura. The sequence goes on along the minus strand of OY740783.1, from coordinate 43,525,570 downwards.
CTCTCCATCCTGTCGGTGCACCGTGCGTCTGATGTAATGACGCGCATGCGCACTGGCTGGGCTTCTTCACGGAATCACCTTATTGTTGGTAGTTCCTGCTTTTTCCCCATACCCCTTGATTCCTTTAGCCCTAAGAGCTAAATCTAACTCTCTCTTGAAAACATCCAGTAAATTTGCCTCCACTGCCTTCTGTGGCAGAGAATTCTGCAGATTCACAACTCTCTGGGTGAAGAAAATTTTCCTTATCTCAGTCCTAAATGGCCTACCCCTTATTTTTAAACTGTAACCCCTGGTTCTGGACTTTCCCAACATCGGGAACATTTTTCCTGCATCTAGCCTGTCCAATCCTTTAAGAATTTAGTATGTTTCTATAATATCCCCTCTCATCCTTCTAAATTCCAGTGAATATAAGCCCAGTCGACCCTTTCTTTCATCATATGTCAGTCCCGCCATCCCGGGAATTAACCTGGTGATCCTACGCTGCACTCCCTCAATAGCAAAAGTCCTTCCTTAAATTAATAGACCAAAATTGCACACAATAATCCAGATGCGGTCGCACCCGGGCCTCGATGCTGCCCACCTTGTTGGATTTGCATTTAATTACCCTAATTCCAATCACTTGCTTTTATTTCGGAATGTGGTTGTCCATTTTTCATCCATTCAGAATTGGTCTGTAAGTGACCACTGTAAGTAATGTAATGCCAGTACAATTGTAAATTGTCCCTAGGGTGTACATTGGTGTGGACTCGTGGGTCAAAGAGCCTGTTCCGTGCTCTATCTCTAAACTAATGCAGGACTGATTGTGGCCCGTAACCTGAAATCATCCGGCCTGCAGGCGGATTTTTTTCTCCCTTAATCATCCGGCCCGCCGAGCGCCCCGAGCAGCAGCCAGGCGACCCGAACAGCGGCCAGATGCCCCGAGCAGCGGCCAGGCGCCCCAAGCAGCGGCCGAGTGTGACCGAGCTCTTGCTGTACTGCATCATGCGCAAAGCCGCCGGCACGGCCACGCACCGTCTGTGAACACGTTTAAGAAAGAACTGCAGATGCTTGAAAAATCGAAGGTAGACAAAAATGCTGGAGAAACCTGCTGAGTTTCTCCAGCATTTTTGTCCAAAGATCATAGAGCACTATGTCGATCTTTGTTTTTGTCTACCTTCTGTGAACACGTGATTTGATGCCTGCCATCCAGGGCAGGATGGGGGCGGGATCCCTGTGTACACGTGATAAATGTGGCCTGCCATCCGCTCACAGACTTGCGTCTCGGCCTCTGTGCAGCACAAGCTGGCCGACCCCTGCTCTAATGTAGTCTAAACTTCAGTGATTTCCTGTTTGTTTTTGAATGCAAGTATGAATAAGGCAAGTACTTTCCAAGAAGGTATTTTACTCAATTTACACCATAAAAGTGTCTGATGTAGGTGACCCAGTACATTGCTCCCATATATAATGGAAGGGATATTTAATTGTTATAAGCCCCAATGTTACAAACATGTTGTAAAAGTATTTCTTCTGCACAAGGGTTGCTGACTATGGTTATATTGCAACAGTATCCAGGGTGCATTGCAGGATCATGTGGCTCTCTGCAGCAAGCCATAGTCTGAAATCCCTTGGTATGTGGCAATCCAAGCCGACAGCAGAGACCCACATATTACAACAGTGTCCTATGACCTACATCAGAGATTCATGAAAAATCCCTCACCCTCCAGCAAAGTTTGAGCAATCCTTTGGCAAGTTTCCATTGTATGTGTCAGAGTTCTGTAATATACTGTGGAGTCCCATCCTATAGACAACTGCAGAATCCCGTAGCTTCCAGCAGCATCCAATATCCTACACTAGGCCCATAGTATTGCCAGACAGCCGAGCCCACTGCCTACATTGGTGATCTATAGTTAACAGCAAGGAATTTTGGCAGATGAGCAAGTGTTTATGTTGCAGTAGACTCCTTGGCTACCAGCTTTGATCTGGATCCCCTGAGCATGCACCAACTTCCCCAAATTGAAACCATCTTTTCAGTTTAGTTTAGAGATAGTTTAGTTAAGAAAAACAGTGGAAACAGGCCCTTTGGTCCACCGATTCTGCACCGACCAGCAATCCCTGTATACAAGCGCTACCTTACATACTGTAATAGGGACCATTTACAATTTTTACCAAAGCCAATTAACCCACACACCTATATATCTTTGGAGTGTGGGAGGAAACCAGAGTACCCGGAGGAAACCTACGCGGTCACGTGCTCCGTACAGACAGCATGCTTTGTCAGGATTGAATCAGAGTCTCTGGTGCTGTAAGGCTACAACTCTACTGCTGGGCCACCCCGTGTACATGGGAATACAGCAGAAAACCCACCAACCATGTTGAAATAATTACCACCCTGGGGAACTGGTAGGAATAAAGGAGCAATTAGGTGGCACTACACTGCAGAAGCTGCAATGTTATCTGGTCATTTTTGCACTGTTGCCTTTAGGGCCTTGAGTGTACAAAGTGGCTGCTACGATTTCTACATTACAACAGAAACCATTTCAAAAAGTATTTTGTGGGTGCTCCAACTTTGAAATAAAAGACAACTATCTGTAAGTATCAGTAGCACGTGGATCATTTGTGAAAAAAAACTTGAGATAATGTTTCAGGTCAATTACTTTTCCTTAGAATTTGAACGGTCATCAGTCTGAAACAGTAACTCTAATTTTCTCTCTGCAGATGCTGCATGGCATATTGAGTACATTTGCTGTGAAATGATTCGAAACATCATCAAGTTATGGAAAGTGCTGTGTAAACCTAATTATTTATTTCCTTTATTTCTTTAGGGCAAACAATTTAATTTATTTCAGAACATTTTGTTCACCACTGTAGAAGATATTGTCACAAATATCTGAGTGCATCAAATGAGTAGCAAAGTACAAACTATTTTCTTCTGAAATGTATTTTAAGCACAATTTAGAATAGTTGCCAGCGTGTGTAAGCAGATAAACTGTTCAGGCAACAAACTAATCTAAAATAAATATTGCTAATTTCATCTGAGACCTTTATAACCAGTTGAGAGATTTTCAGCTTAGCAATATGGAGCAGATACAAATCCAGCGTCAGTGAGGATAAAAGCAGAGTGGTATTTCCTGTTCCCATACAATTCTGAATCCCTTTTTAGGTTTTGGTTCATTTTTATTGTCGTGTGTACCGAGGTACAGTGAAAAGCAGATAATACTATATATTCAGAATACAATATATTCTGGGTGCCACGTTGGTGTAGTGGTAGAGTTGCTGCCTTACAGCGCTGGAGACAACAGGTTCGATCCTGATGGCGGATGTTGTCTGTACTGTGCGGAGTTTATATGTTCTCCATGTGATCGCGAGGGTTTTTTCCAAGATCTTTGGTTTCCTCCCACACTCAAGACGTACAGGTGTATAGGTTAATTGGCTTGGTATAAATGTAAGATTGTCCCTAGTGTATGGAGGATAGTGTTAATGTGCAGGGACCGCTGGTCATGGCAGACTTGGTGGGCCGAAGTAAGGACCTGTTTCTGCGCTATATCTCTAAACAAAACTAAATACAATCAACTCAAACTCTGGTACAATAGGTAAAGTGAAGAGTAAGATACAGTGTGCAGAATCTAGTTTTTAGCATTTTGAAACAACTTTGTTGTTTTTTACAGAGAGAGAGAGATGGTCACAAGCAATAGTGAAGCATGAGCCTGTGAAACATCCACCTCTGGTCGTCTTAGCTATGGTGAAGGCTGATGCCAACTCCTCACTCCTTCGCTCCTTAGATGCTGCTGCACCCGCTGAGTTTCTCCAGCTTTTTGTGTAACCGCCAATTCATCACTGCTTGGTTCTGGTGAACATGGAAAGTAAGATAATATAATGTCCTGGTGTTGGTGTTATTTTGTTTCTGGATATACTTGCCCAGCCAGGCCACATGCCATTCCAGAAATAAACTGAACAACCCACTAAATCAACCTGTTTTCAGCAGGTTAACATGTGGAAAGATTTTAAACTAAATTGCTGGAGGAGTGTTCAAGTCAGGGGAAACATTTTAGAATGTTTTTTTAAAATGGGGGTGGTGCAGAGGAGTGAAATTGGTAATGATGATCTGAAGGTATCAGAAGGATTAGATTAATCAAATATACCTCCTTGTACATTCAAACCATAGATGCATGATCTATACTATTACTAAAATTCTTATATTGACCACTTCCAGTCTGCGTTGTAATTACATTTGTGCAAAAAACGCTACTGTATATCGCTACCTTATCGTTCTCCTCTGCCCCGATCAGTAAAATATGAGAAATGTTATGAAGGTTTAAAAAATCGTGAGATCAGAAGATTGGTCTTCACGCCTGCCATGAAGGTAATGCCCTTCCGGCACCTGCTGGAGAAAAAAAACCCCAGAGGTGGGGCTGAATAAACAAGCCGTGCTGATTGAGTCCGCAAGAATGGAGTTGGGACAGCCACTGTGTGGAGTCGGATAAGCCTCTGTGTGGAGTCAGGAAAGCTGCTGTGTGGAGTCGGGAAAGCCTCTGTGTGGAGTCGGGAAAGCCTGTGTGGAGTTGGGAAAGCCGCTGTGTGGAGTCGGGAAAGCCTCCGTGTGGAGTCGGGAAAGCCGCTGTGTGGAGTCGGGAAAGCCTCTGTGTGGAGTGAGGAAAGCCACTGTGTGGAGTCCGGAAAGCCTGTGTGGAGTCGGGAAAGCCGCTGTGTGGAGTTGGGAAAGCCTCTGTGTGGAGTCAGGAAAGCTGCTGTGTGGAGTCGGGAAAGCCTCTGTGTGGAGTCGGGAAAGCCGCTGTGTGGAGTCGGGAAAGCCTGTGTGGAGTTGGGAAAGCCGCTGTGTGGAGTCGGGAAAGCCTCTGTGTGGAGTCGGGAAAGCCGCTGTGTAGAGTCGGGAGGTGCTGTGTGGTGCCGCGGCCGGTGGCCACTGAAAGAATCCCTCTCATCCTTCTAAATTCCAGTGAATACAAGCCCAGCCGCTCCATTCTTTCATCATATGGCAGTCCCGCCATCCTGGGAATTAATCTCGGGAACCTACGCTGCACTCCCTTAATAGCAAGAATGTCCTTCCTCAAATTAGGAGACCAAAACTGCACACAATACTCCAGGGGTGGTCTCAACAGGGCCCTGTACAACTGCAGGAGGACATCTTTGCTCCTCTACTCAACTCCTCACAGTCTGAAGGCAAACATGCCTTTAGCTTTCTTCACTGCCTGTTGTATCTGTATGCTTGCTGATATACTGATGTGTAAGGACACCCAGGTCTCGTTGTAGTAAATCACTAATGTATATTGTAAATAGCTGCGGTCCCAGCACCGAGCCTAGCGGCACCCCACTACTCACTGCCTGCCATTCTAAAAGGGACCCGTTAATCCCTACTCTTTGTTTCCTGTCTGCCAACAAATTTTCTATCCATGTCAATACCCTACTCCCAATACCATGTGCTCTAATTTTGCCCACTAATCTCCTGTGTGGGACCTTATCAAGGGCTTTCTGAAAGTCCAGGTACACTACATCCACTGGCTCTCCCTTGTCCATTTTACTTGTTACATCCTCAAAAACTTCCAGAAGATTTGTCAAGCATGATTTCCCCTTTGTATATCCATGCTGACTTGGACGATCCTGTTACTGCTATCAAAGCCGCTATTACATCTTTGATAACCGACTCCAGCATCTTCTCCACCACCGATGTCAGGCTAACTGTTCTATAATTCCCTGCTTTCTCTCTCCCTCCTTTATTGAAAAGTGGGATAACATTAGCCACCCTCCAATCCACAGGAACTGATCCAGAATCTATAGACATTTGGAAAATGATCACCAATGCATCCATGATTTGTAGAGCCACCTCCTTGAGTACCTTGGGATGCAGACCATCGGGCCCTGGGGATTTATCAGCCTTCAGCCCCATCATTCTACCCAACACCATTTCCTGACTAATGTGAATTTCCTTCAGCTCCTCCATCACCCTTAGTCTTTGCATCTTCTTCACAGCCCCCTCTGGCAAATGGTTTCATATCATCTGAATATTTGGACACTTGAAGTCCACATCTAAGTTACTGATTATAGTTTGTGACCAACTGGGGCCCGGCATTAGTCACAGCCTCCCAACCTGAAGATGGCCCATTTCATCCTATTTTTCATTTACTTATTATTATTATCCAATCTTCCATTAACCCCTATCTATTCTGTCCAACTAAACACTCACATTTTTCTAATAATCATTGTGAGACTCTTTTTTAAAGGCATCGAAAGTCCAGTTCAACTTGCCACCGTTCACTGTTCTATTCTACTGGTTACAACTTAACCTTCCTCTCCCAGCCTCTTCTTAACTCGTCTGTGAGATTGCGCGCAGTTTATATACCAGTCTCCTGGATCTTCCATCCTTAATGGATGATAGATAATCCATTCAGTTTTTCTTTGTTTTTGCACGGGTACAACTGGATGTCTTGCTGGACTATATCAAAGAGCAGTTAAGAACCAACCACATAGGGTGGATCTGGAGTAATCTCAGGCCAGGCTGGATGAGAATGGCAGATTTGTATGCACCCATTTTGAAGGATATTAATGAATGATATGTGAGAATTTGGGCAATTTCACGGTCATAATGATTCAGTGCCTCTTCCTGCCCACGGACAACAAAGGACTGCACCCACACACAGAGGCAAAGACTGAGCTGCTAGGATAAGCCAGGACCACATGGGGGGTGGTTTATTCATGAGGTAGTGGTTTATTCTCTCTGCTCCCCATTAATAAGTGTATTTAAGTTTCAGAGATTTGAGATCTACACAACAAAATATTAGTACATTGAGTTCTTCCAAAACTATTAGGTGTAAAGCCATTGAATATCTTTGAGTTTGTGAATTTTGCTTTATAAATGCTGGTCTTTTTAATGTATTTGTGAACACAAAATTATACAAAGCACTAAATCTGCGGGTTTTGGTGCAAGATGCATGCCAATGGTACCATGTGTAATCAAGAGTTTAGTCTTCATTTCTGCAGTCTTGTGTTTGCTCGCGTGTCTACTTTAACTAAGCAGGAGCAGTGGTGATGCAGTGGTTAAGTTACCAGAATCCAAAGGCCGTCTTCAATACCTCTATAATAATATTTCAGCTGATGAATTAGTTATTCTCTATGTTGAACAGTACTTGAGGAAGCATTGAAAGTAGAGTCAGCACAGAATATATTCTGGGTCGAGGACTTCAAGACTGGCCTGATAACAGCATCACTGGCTGAGTCTGGAACGAGAATGCTGCCAGAATAGGCTAGCATATCCCTAATCCTCATGAAAATCCGAGGATCAATCCTGTCATCTGCAGGTTGCTTTCCAGTTCTGCTGCATCTAAATCCTGGAACTACTCCCAAAAAACATTGTGGGAAAACATTCATTGCAAGGACTGCAATAGTTCAAGAAGGTGGCTGCCACCAACTTCTCAAAAATGGACAATGAAAACTGTAATTTGCAATAATGCTCATCTCACAAAGTGAATAAAATAATAACTACTGGCCAACCTTAAGTTAATTGTTGCAGTTGACCTATTTCCCTCCTCTATGGTATTTGCACTTTTAAATGATTTCTTTGTTTTTAGACAATTACATTTTTGTCTCAGATATTCACATGACACCCTTGAATCTCTTTATATATTTCCATTCCCTCAGCAAAGAGAGCAGGGACAGAGTTTTTAGAGTGGTGGGTCTCTGGAACTCTCTGCCACAGAGGGTAGTTGAGGCCAGTTCATTGACTATATTTAAGAGGGAGTTAGATGTGGCCCTTGTGGCTAAGGGGATCAGAGGGTATGGAGAGAAGGCAGGTACGGGATACTGAGTTGGATAATCAGCCATGTTCATATTGAATGGCGGTGCAGGCTCGAAGGGCCGAATGACCAACTCCTGCACCTAATTTCTATGTTTCTATGTTTCTATGTTTTTCAGTCTGTGGTATGTGAGGGCAGAACTTGATTGAATTTTTCTTCCTCCCTATCCTGTTACTGTCTCGCAACCAAAACACATTGTTCTTTCTCACATTATGAAATCATTATTTTCCAAAGATGGAAAACAATGGAACTTTCTATTTTCTTCCTCTACAATCTTCAGGCTGGAATGTTGCTCACTCAACACCGTGGTGAGATTAAAGATGTAATGGAAAATCTGGTTAATGTGCCCAGTGGATCAGACACGACACTAATAATGGCTGTGAACTATTCCCATGACTCAGACTGAGGTGTCCCACCATGACGTAAGCACGTCAATTATTTTAAAATCATCTTGAAAAACCTGAAGATTGCTCCCACATAACTTTCACCTTTTTCAACTAGGATGCGGTCTGACCTTGATCATTGGGTCTTGATCTGGGACCTTCATTACATGAAAGAAGATTCCTTTTGTTTCAGGCCAAGCAGATAGCATTTGCAAGGAATCTTGCAGCCAGCAGCAATACCATTTGTATTACAGGATGTGTCTATCACTACCAATGCCTACAGTTATTGTTCATCTCCAACTGCCCCACATTAAGAGGCCGTAACTGTTTAATATTTCTCCAATGTTGTTTAATATTCAACCACGTTGGTGGAATAAATAGCAGAACAGATTAACACAGGGTAGTAATTTTACTTCCTGCAATGCTAGTGATAGATTGATTTTTGTTTTAATGACAATCTGGTAGTTTCATGATAATTGTTAACTAGAATATTTTTAAAAAAGTTTAATTACTTGAACTTCAGTTCTCTAGTTAACGTTGTAAGATTTGAATTCATCTGTGGTCTGGAAACCTGCCTATTAGTCCAATAACTTCAGTTTCTTTTTAGTGGTTTAATTGTTCTTTTTAACACATTTTACTCAAAGGTAAAACAGATCAAAGCTTTGTGAAAGCTGGTATAGTTGTGGTGTTTGACTGAGGAAAGAGAGGAGCGAGGACATGGGTTCTAACTGTGGGAAGAAAAACATTATGTAGTTCTCTGCATTCATTCCACTTCACTCCCAGCGTGGGTGGAAATGGTGAGTGGGAGATCTGGCACATCAGGTGAAAAAAACACCTGCATGTTTCAACAGAATGAAATGGAAAACACATCTAAGTACTTAAAAATTGAAATCATTATATAAAAACATAGTGAGTACAATACAAAACAACAAGTGCAGGCCAATTAATAAAAATATGCTGCCCACACCTTTTCGTAATATTGAGTTGGAATAAGGCCTCTTCTTCGTTTCTGTGAACAGTCATCACTTTAGCAAATGACACAAAAGGACAATTCTACTCCCACCTTATCTGCCTCATTCTGCTCCTTGCCCAGTATTTTTGCCTCCTTCAGAATAAAAAGGTGTGATAAAGAAGTTCTAATTAACTTGTCCCACCTAAATTCACTTTCCATACTGAGGGCTGGATTTTTCCATAGACTGGATAAATATAGGAAGCCAGGTTATCAGCACCTCCCTGCTCCAAATTCTCTTTATCTACCATTGCCAGGATTAATAATAGCATCCTGACCCCATCTATCGTATATTTGTACACCAGAAGCACGGTTTAGCTGTCCATGTACTTATGTTCTAATGGAAGAAGGGTCTCAACCAGAAACATCACCTATCCGTGTTCTCTAGAGATCCTGCCTGACTTGCTGAGTTTCTCCAGCACCTTGTGTCATTTGGTTTATTTATATTCATCCGTTCTCAATACCAGTGCTTGGGGTTTTCTGGTAACTAGGAACTACAGCTTGCATTTATGATGTAATTCTGAGGAACCTTTAACATAGAAAGTCACCTCAAAATGTTTCCAATGAACATTATCAAAGAAAAGTTGATATCAGGCAGTAGAGCAATGATTTAAAAAATGATCCAAAAGTGGGTCTTAAAAGAGGTAACTGAAGTGGAGAGGGCCTGAAGATAGACAGTTCCAGAGGTAGAAGCTTCAGCAATAAATCACATTCATTACAAAAGGATTTGAATACAAGAGTAAAGATGTTTTATTACAGTTATATTGGACCTGAGTGAAACAACACCTAGAGGGGTTAGTATAATGTTGATTAGCTTACTTAGGGAATTATATTCACAACGGACTTCGAGATGAAGTCAACTTGGAAACATTTACCCTGATAAACAGAAAACCCAGACAAGGCTCAACACCTCATCCAATCAACACATGGCAAAGTCAGACTCACTTTCCATACTGAGGGCTGGATTTTTCCATAGACTGGATAAATATAGGAAGCCAGGTTATCAGCACCTCCCTGCAACATTATTTACAACTATTTACAAGGTGTATGTCTGGTTTGCATCCATCCAATCCATTCTATGCATTTTGCACCAGATTGACAGGATTTGCAGAGCTTTCCATTCTTTTTTTTTAATTTTTAAAAACATTTTGTTAGAAGTAAGTGCAATAGTGTGGTACTTGAGTACCTAATACATACATACATATTACCATTCTTGTACAACTTCTTATTTTTAATTTAATAATAAAGAGAAAGAGAAAAGAAATAAAGAGTGTCGGAATAGAAAGACAAGCCAGTAGAAATAGATAGCGAAAGAAATAAAGAACAGAGATGAAAAGCTAAAAAGATTGAAAGAAAAAGAGAAAGTAGAGAAAAGAGAAATTAGGAGAGATATACCTATTTCGTATTTTTGTCCATCCGTCACCAGTTTCTGAACCATTCAAATTCTAAGGTTGTGTTATGTTGCACCATATGCTTGTAAAAAGTTGATAAAAGGAGACAAAGTTTTTAAGAATTGATCTACTTTGCCTAGTAGGAGGAATCTCATTTCTTCAAGATGTAGCGTTTCCGACATATTTGAAATCCACATTTTGAACGTTGGCATGGTTGTGTTTTTCCAGAATTTGAGTATAAGTTTTTTTGCTGTTATTAAACTGTAATTAAGAAGAGCTTCTTGGAATATAGTTAGTTTACTTCCATCTTCCATTGGTCCAAAGATAATCAGTTCTGTATTGGGGTTCAATTTTGTGTTAAATAGTTTTGTAAAAGTTCCAAAAATTTCATCCCAAAATGTATGCAGTTTTGACAAAGGAATAGTGGCATTTTGAGTTCGACATTTGTCACAGATGGGGGAAACATTTGAAAATATTTTATTCAGTCTAGTTTTTGAGTCATATAATCTATGTAAAATTTTAAATTGAATTAGGTTATGTCTTACATTAATTGAACATTTATGTACATATAATAATTTTTTTTCCCATCTGTCATTCGGAATTTTTATCAATAACTCTTGTTCCCAGTCCCTTCTAATTGCCTCTGTCGTTGGTGTTTCTATATTTAGAATTATATTATATAAGTAAGATATTAAATTGCTTGATTCTGCCTTTCTATTCCTTCCTTCCTCTAATAAATCTGGGGTTAGAGTTTGATAATCTTGTATATATTTTTTCAAATAATCTTGAATTTGAAGATATTTAAAATATTGATTACTTTTCAAATTATATTTTAGTTGTAATTGTTGGAATGATAAAAGTTTTCCCATTTCCTTTATATCTCCCATCATTTTAATTCCTATTCTTTTCAAATGGATAAACGCTTTATCAATAATAGATGGTTTGAATGAGGGATTGTTAGCTATTGGGGAAAGAAGCGATAAATTTCTTGATTTTAAAGTTAATTTTATTTGTTTCCAAATTCGTACTATACTGTGAATAATTGGATTCTTCTTGTTTATTATATTGTTCAGTTTCATCGGGGAAAGAAGGATCTTTAAGTATATTGATATTGATTGAAATAGGTACAGTATTTGTGGTAAGAAGATCATTTTTATCGCATTTATTCTGCCTATTAAGGACATCGGCAGTGTTTTCCAAAATGTAATCAACTCATTTAATTTAGTTAATAAAGGCATAGTTTGCATTGAGTAATGATTTATATTTCCTAGTAATTTGGATGCCCAAATACTTAAATTCTTCTGTTGCAATTCTAAAAGGGAATTTCAACAAATGTGTGGGCTCTTGAGTTTTTATCGTCATAATTTCGCTTTTAGAAACATAGAAATTAGGTGCAGGAGTAGGCCATTCGGCCCTTCGAGCCTGCACCGCCATTCAATATGATCATGGCTGATCATCCAACTCAGTATCCCGTACCTGCCTTCTCTCCATACCCTCTGATCCCCTTAGCCACAAGGGCCACATCTAACTCCCTCTTAAATATAGCCAATGAACTGGCCTCAACTACCCTCTGTGGCAGAGAGTTCCAGAGACCCACCACTCTCTGTGTGAAAAAATTCCTTCTCATCTCGGTCCTAAAGGATTTCCCCCTTATCCTTAAGCTGTGACCCCTTGTCCAGTTGCTTTTGTTCCAGTTTATTCTATATCCTGAAAATGAACCAAATTCCTCTATTAAATTTAGTGTATTTTGTATGCTAATTTGCGAATTTGTAATATATAATAATATGTTGTCTGCATATAATGAGATTTTATTATTTGAGTGTTTGGTATTATATCCATGAATATTCGGATGACTTCTTATACTTTCTGCTAAAGGCTCTATCACTGGTGCAAATAGCAGGGGCGATAATGTGTACCCCTGTCTATTGCCCCTTGCGAATTGGAATTTTGGGGATATTATATTATTAGTCAGTATTCTAGCCGTCGGCTTATCGTATAATATTTTTACCCATGAGATAAAGTTATCTCCCATATTACATTTTTGCCATACTTTGAATGAATATTGCCATTCTATGATCAAAAGCTTTTTCTGCATCCAATGAAATAATTGCTAGGTCTTCTTCTTCAGTATTATGTGAGTACATTATATTTAACAGCCGTCTCAAATTGTTAAATGAGTATCTCTTTGGTATAAACCCCATTTGGTCCGGGTTTATTAGTTTGCTAACATATTTACTCAATCTTCTCGCTAGGGTCTTTGCTAATATTTTTTTATCTGTATTTAGGAGTGCTATGGCTCTAGGTGAGCCTGGGTCTTCTAGATCTTTATCCTTTTTAGGTATAAGTGTAATAGTTGACTCAGTTAGTGTTTCTGGTAGTTTATTTTCTTTAAAAACGTGTATATATAAATCTTGCAGGCGTGGTCCTGGCGTTTTGCCATTCTTCAACAAATATATTCTTTCTTCTATTTCATGAAGTGTAATCTGAGCTCCTAATCCCTCTTGTTCCACCATGTTTAATTTTGGAAGATTACAATTGTCTAAGAAATTTGTAATTTGAGTATTATTTGCAGAGGTTTTCAATGTATATAAATTTTGGTAAAATTGAGCAAATGTTTTATTAATATCTTTAGGTAGTGTTGGTAGTGTTAGTAATTCCCCTTTGTTTGATTTAATTTTAGTAATTGTATTTTCTGTTTCCCATTTTTTCAATTGGCGTGCTAAGAGTTTATGTGGTTTATCACCAAATTCGAAGGTTTCTTGTTTTGTAATTTGAAATAATCTTATTTTTCTGGCCAATAAAATTGTATTTAATTTATATTTTAGTATTGTTATCTTATTATATTTATCTATAGTTGTTTTTTTGGCATTTTCTAAATCTAATTGTCTAATTTCTTGTTCTAACTGCAATTGTTCAGTGTTATTCTTTTTATTTTGGAAAGCTTGATATGAAATTATAGTTCCTCTAATAAATGCCTTAAAAAATTCCCATAATAAGGAAGGTGAAGTGTCTGGTGTATCATTTGTCTCAAAGAAGAATATCATCTGCTCTTTTAAATATGTGCAACCTTGTGAATTGTTTAAGATTTGGGGGTTAAACCTCCAGAACGATTTTTTATCAGGCATTCCTTCTAATTTTAAAGAAAAGGTTAACGGGGAGTGATCAGAAATAATACTATTATGATATTTAGAATTATATATATGGAATTAATTTCGTGTCCACTAAGAAATAATCAATACATGAATATGTTTTATGTACCATTGAATAAAATGAATATTCCCTATCTACTGGATTAGCGATCCTCCATATATCTGTTATGTTGGTATTTTTTATGTATGTATTTAGGAGTTCACTAGTTTTAGATTTTATACTAATCCTTTTTTGTTTTACTGATTTATCCAGATATGGATCTAAAACACAATTAAAATCTCCCCCTACTATCACATTTTGATAGTTAAGTTCTGAAATTGTATCCAGAATTTTGCTAAAGAATTGGGGGTTATCAAAATTAGGAGCATAAATATTTATCAAAGTAAGTGGAGTAGAATGAATTTCTCCCGTAACTATGACGTACCTCCCCTCTTTATCTGCTATGGTATTCTTTAATTCAAATGATATACCTTTATGAATGATAATAGCTGTGCCTCTAGATTTAGAAGTAAATGAAGAGTAGTATGTTTGCCCAATCCAATTTGCCTTCAGTCTTATCTGTGTTTGATGTTTCAGATGGGTTTCTTGTAAAAAAATTATGTCACTGTTGAGAGCTTTTAATTGGGCAAAAATCTTACCCCTTTTAATTGGTTCATTAGCGCCCCTTATATTCCAGCTACAGAACGTGATTCCTCCAGTTTTCTTTTGTTTATCGTCTTGCATTATGGATCATGTTAATACCTTTACTTCATATGGTGCAACCAAGAACCTCAGAACTCTAGGTGAAGGATGGCCATCCGCAGCTGTTAAGTTTTGTTGGCATCTCCCCTTCAGAATAGACCTTAGAAAAGACCAGAAAGTTTAAAGTCGTGAAAAGATAATTAACAAACAAAAAGTGATATTATAATATCCAAAAATAAAGATATTATAATTTTTTAAAAAACACCAACAGGTGATAGAAAAATTCTTGTTGACTTCCGTAGCTGTTTTTATACATTTCGCTCTGCCCCCTTGACCGAATTATTATTAATTGGAAGAGAGACCGATACAAAGTAAAAAAATATATATATAAAATAAAATACATTTCTGATCTATCCATTGGAATGTATCTTCAGAGAGAAAAAACAGAAAAAAAAGCGTTTCCAACACTAAGTATATACTTAGATACAACAGTAGTTATGTTAGTTATATATCCATATCTACCAATATGCCGAGAATTATTATAATTAAGTCTCAAGTTTTTGTATTGGACAACAGCAGGTTCCAAGGGGTTAACCAGATTCAGACCCTTGGATAACTTCCAAGTATCTGAGTCTCCTCCCCCCCTTTACGCACAGTTTAGACTAGATCTACTATATCCATAACATTTGTTAGTATATTATTAATACTTATCAATCATATTTAACTTGTTATTCTTATATTTAGCAAGTAATTAAAAGCATGAAATAAACATCAATCATTAGTACGCTGTGCCTTAATATTACACAATTTTATTAGTTATATTTTATGTTAGTATATAATTGTATGTTTCTTAACTCATACATTTCTATTTTCAAGTCCATTGATAATATTTTTCCATATTCCCAAATTCCGTTTTGTTTTTTTCCCCACCACGGTTTTTCTTGTTTTCCAGTCCTTTGTTGAAGTCAAACATAAAGTGCGACCTTGAGTTACATTCCAAAGATAAAATGTCTAGACAACGCCTTGAGGAAAGTTTGCCATCTTGACCAGAGCAGTCTTTTTTGCATATAAAAAATAAATAAACACAGTCCTTTCTTCGCCGCTTCTCCTCTGTGTTATTGTGGGAGACCGACTCCTAATGAGTAGTCCTCCTCTGTGATACTTTGTGCATATTTAAATGCCTCTTCTGGATCGTTGAAGGCACGTTCAACAGAGTTATAAGTAATTCTCATTTTCGCAGGATATACTATTCCATATCTTACTCCCGAAACCTCTTTCAGTAGCCTTCTTGTCTTTGTGAACTTGTCCCTCTTTTCCATGACTTCAGCTGGAAAATCACGGAAGAATCTTAGTTTATCTTCACCAAACATCAAATTCGCTCCATATGGAATCTGTTTCATAATTCCTTCCAGGGTTGAAATGTCATAGAATTTCACAAAATTGATGACTTAACCAAACGTGTGGTTGAGATTGAGGAGGATTTAAACAAAAAAATTAAGTGGGTTGATAAAGAATGTTATAAAAATCTGGATGGAATGCTTAAATCTACTGATGCGGCTATGGAAGGAATGGATAATACGATAACCAAGACGACTAAGGAGATAAAGAGACTAAAAAAAGGACCAAGAAAGCACTGGGTGGGGGGGGGGGGGGGGGGGGAACTTGCTAAAATGAAGAATAAATGTCTGGACTTGGAAGCGAGATCGAGGAGGCAGAACCTAAGAATAGTTGGAGTAAAAGAAGGAAAGGAGAGTGGACAAAACCTTCAGGAGTTTGCTGCCAACTTACTTAAACAAGTACTTAAGCTGCCTGAAGTCCCAAGAATAGATGTGGCTCACCGGGTTTGACGTAAGGCTCAAGCAAGCCCAACTGCCCCCCCAAGACAGATTAGATATTCCCATTCTTTGCTTGCAAATTGTATCTAAGCTCCAGACACTCTGGCACCTCTTTGCAGCTTGTCCCAGCTCGGCAGAGAGTAATTCAAATTTGACCAAATCTCCCAGCAACCCTGAAACTAAACCCCATTTTGAAGTCCTAGCTGCTCCAATTTAGCCAGGATTAACACAGGGAGGTGCTTCCCCTGGCTGTGGAGTCAAGCAGGGGATCACAGTTTCAAAGTAAAGAGCAGGCCATTTAGGATTGAGATAACCTTTGTTACTTTCTTGATGCAAAAGGATGATGAACCTTTGGAATTCTCTGCCTCATGGGAATATTCTACCTTGGAGGCCTGAGGTCATTTATACATCGAAGATGGACACAAAAGGCTGGAGTAACTCAGCGGGTCAGGCAACATCTCTGGAGAGAAGTAATAGTTGACACTTTCGTTCAAGACCCTTCTTCAGACTGATGCATTTCTAGATATTAGATGAATCGAGGGAAAGGGGTAGAAAGTGAAACAGAAGATCAGCCTCAAACTTGTTGAATACTAAAGCAGGCTTGAAGGACCTAATGGCCCATCCTCCACTTGTATTCCTATGTTCCTCTGAGGTTGGCAACCCATCCACATCCCTCAGTATATATTCTCTCCACTATGCACCTTCGATGCTGTGTGCAGCAGCCAGCAAGGCTTCTTGGGTAGTGACCCTTGGTCCATCATTTCCACAGTGGACAATGATGGCAGGTGCATTGGAAAATCCACTACAAGTTGCACATCAACCTGATATGAAGATAAATCTTTATTCCTTCATCATCATTGGGTTAGATGCCTGGAAAGTACCTACCTAACAGCTACAGACAATGATTTACCACAAGCCATATCATCATCTATCACAATGGTTCCTGAAGGAGGTTTCCCATCACCTTCTTATTTAGGAACCAATACCAGAAGATGCTGCAAACACTCAGCATGTCAATTAGAATCTGTGGAAAGAAAAGTAGAATTAATTTTAAAGCCTTTGTCAGAACTGTGAAAGAGAGAAAAATATGTTTATTTAAAGTTGCAGTGAGGATGAAGGGATGGATAAGCCAAAGGGTGATAGATTGAGGCCAGGGTCGCTCTGGGGAATAGTTGATAATGAGGCAGTTAGATTTTGACAAACAAGTGCAATGTGCTACAAACAACTGGTCACCCTACTATTTTTTATGTAATTCAATTTGGTTAATTCTTTAAAACAGAGAACATTAGGCCCTAGCCTTATTCATGTAATTCTGTGAAATGCTCCAGGGTAATTCAAAAGCAGGAACCTACACCATTGAGGATGATTACTCCATGATACAATGTTTACAATGGAAATGCAATTGAAGAGAAATTCAGGCGTGCAGCCAATTTTCTGCACAGATGGAAAATCATGGGTGCACAGCCATGACTTCCCAAAATAAACTTGCTGCAAGTGTCAGTGAAACACAGATCATACATTCATCCTCCAGAATATTCAGCTATGATTGAACAGAATGCCTATAGCAACTGGAGTTTAATGGATGGATGTTTGCCAAGAGGCTCCTGTGAGATTTGTTTTCTTTTTCAAATGATAGTGATGTACATTAAAGAGTACTCTGCCGCTTCTGAATATGCGGCATGAAGTTGGAAGTTATTCTATATTCCTAATATTTCTCTGTAGGAAATTTACCAAACTCCTGCTTTTAGATTGGCATCCTGAACCAAAACATGTAAATATTATAAGTTTGAACAAATTGTATGGAATGGAAATAAATGGGGAAATTCACATTGTACTTGATCATTTAATCAGTAATCTGCACATACCTTGAGGTAAAGATTCTTTAACTGGTTTCCTAATAAAATACCTGGATCACTATATTTAGAATTTCTCAATTCCCTTATCAAATTGTATTTGATAGTATAAGAGGCAACACATTGGCACAGTGGTAGTGTTGCTGTCTTACTGCGCCAGAGACCTGGGTTCAATCGTGATTACAGGTGATGTCTGTACGCAGTTTGAACTTTCTCCCTGTGACCACGTGGGTTTTCTTTGGGTGATCTGGTTTCCTCGCAAACTCCAAATATGTACAGGTATGTAAGTTAATTGGCTTCTGTAAATTGTCCCTAGTGTGTAGGATTTTGCTAGTGTACAGGGTGATCGCTGGTCCATGCAGACTCGGTGGGTTGAAGTGCTGTTTCTACACTGTGTCTCCAAACTAAAGTGATAAAAGTACAGTGCATTCAGAAAGTATTCAGACCCCTTCATTTCATCCACATTTTGTTATGTTACAAATTCATTTTAAAAAAATCATCAATCTACACACAATACCCCATAATAAAAAAGCGAAAACAGGTGTTTGGAAATTTTTGCAAAGTAATTAAAAATAAATAACTGAAATATCACATTTACATAAATATTCAGACCCTTTACTCAATACTTTGTTGAGGCACCTTTGGCAGTGATTACGGCCTCAAGTTTTCTTGGGTATTACGCTGCAGACTTGGCACACCTGTATATGGGTAATTTCTCCCATTCTTCTCTGCAGATCCTCTCAAGCTCTGTCAGGTTGGATGGGGAGCGTCAATGCACAGCTATTTTCAGTTCGCTCCAGAGATGTTCGATCGGGTTCAAGTCCGGGCTCTGGCTGGGCCACTCAAGAACATTCATAGACTTGTCACGAAGCCACTCCTGCGATGTCATGGCTGTGTGCTTAGGATCATTGTCCTGTTGGAAGGTGAATCTCTGACCCAGTCCGAGGTCCAGAATGTTCTGGAGCAGGTTTTCATCAAGGATCTCTCTGTACTTTGCCCCTTGATCCTGACTAGCCTCCCAGGTCCTGCCACTGAAAAACATCCCCACAGCATGATGCTGCCACCACCATGCTTCACTGTAGGTATGGTATTGGCCAGGTGATGAACGCTGCCTGGTTTCCTCCAGACATGACGCTTGGCATTCAGGCCAAAGAGTTCAATCTTGGTTTCACCTGACCAGAGAATCTAGTCACTCATGCCTTTTGGCAAACTCCAAGCGAGCTGTCCTGTGCCTTTTTTACTGAGGAGTGACTTCCGTCTGGCCACTCTACCATAAAGGCCTGCTTGGTGGAGTGCTGCAGATATAGTTGTCCTTCAGGAACGTTCTCCCATCTCTACAGAGGAAGTCTGGAGCTCTGTCAGAGTGACTATCGGTTTCTTGGTCACCTCCTTGACCAAGGCCCTTCTCCCTCGATTGCTCTGGTTGGCCGCGTGGCCAGCTCTATGGAGAGTCCTGGTGGTTCCAAAGTTCATCCATTTAAGAATGATAGAGGCCACTGTGCTCTTTGAGACCTACAATGCTGCAGAAATTGTTTTTTACCCTTCCCCAGATCTGTGTCTGGACACAATCCTGTCTCGGAGGCCTACGGACAATTCCTTCGTCTTAATGGCTTGGTTTTTGATCTGACATGCACTGTCAACTGCGGGATAGACAGGTGTGTGCCTTTCCAAATCGTGTCCAATCAATTTAATTTACCACTGGTGAACTCCAATCAAGTTGTAGAAACATCTGAAGGATAATCAATGGAAGCTGGATGCACCTAGGCTGAATTTTGAGTGTCATAGCAAAGGGTCTGAATACGTAAGTAAATGTAGTGATGTTACAAAACTTATGTTCAGCGGCGCTGCAGTTCTGCCACTTGCTGTGTGCACGACTTTGGCGCCTTTGAGGGGGGGGCGCGGGATTAAAATGCCGTTTTCTACTGCTTATCGGAGGCGGACTGCCTCGGACTGCCAGCTGCTGAAGAAAAATCGACCCGACTTATGTTCCCGATTTTTTTTTATTTTTAATTGCGAGACAATTTTATAATTACATTAAAATAAAAAGCTTCTAACGCCCTCAACACCTACAACGTGACGGATCGCATGAACAGGACAAAACAAAATGTGTCATCTATTTTACATATAACCTTGTTTCTTGGGATGGCTTTAATCACATTTAACATTGCAAAAATGCGATTTGGGCCCCTACGAACCGGCAGTGTTTGTCCTGCCGATATGGGGTTCAAATTCACCTCAAATGCAACGTTCCAATCGATCGCATTCCAGAAAAACCCACTTGCAAGATGATTTAAATGCTTTTTTTTTGGACAATCATATCATAAGAGTATCCAAATCGTCTATATTTTGTGTTATTGTCTTTCCATAGTCAATATTTTTATACTAAATATCAGTTTTAGTCCCATGTATTGTGCAAAAAAATAATAATTTTAATTATATTGAGTGGATGTTTCTAGATTAATTTATGGGAATTAAACATTAAATTCCTTCCATCTGGCATGTAAATTCATGACAGTGAGACTTAAAAATCATGTCATATTGTGAATTCTTGTGTGAATGGGATTAGTTTGTTATTTGGATACTTAGGCTATTTAAAAAAATATCATTTTCTTAAGAAATGGAATCTACAGGACATTCTTAATGGGAAAGTAGTGGGCAAAAAGGCATGTCATGCATGGTTTGAAGAGCAAAAACTTGTAGTTTACAATGCCAAAATTGAAAAGTTGAGGAAAAACAAGGTGTACAGAGTTGACTGTTGGTTACAATCTGAGGAGTATGATGATGCTACTGATTATGATATGCCAATGTACCAGCTAGCAACTGATCTTCTCCATAAAGACTTGGTCTATTGCTTGAAATTGTAATTTATGTACCTATCTGTTACAGACTTACAGCATATAATACAATAATATTAAAGTTCTGATCTTGAGAATATCACAGTTTTGAATTTTCAAGGCAGTCTGGGTGTTTATTACTATTTCCGTCACAATTTTGTAATTAACTACAATTAGGTAATTAACTAATTATATGCTTTAATTTCAGAACATCCAAGTAAGATGTTTTATATTTGTTTCAGAATGCTTCAATCTATAATAAATGAAAATTTCATTCAGTTCTCTTGATTTTTAAGAATGTTATGGGCTTTTGACTGTCCTCGATCACAGCTTTTGTGTTAAGTCAATGGAAAAGCAATAGGGAACAAGATGCTAACTTCCGAGTATGAAAATGGCCAAACCTTTTTTAATACTGAAGATATGAAAGTGAATTAGGTATCAAATTAAACTTCTTTTTATGCTTTATCTGACGGGATAAATTGCAGACCTGATGTTTAAAATCTCAAAATTACGTTACATTGCTAGTAAATGTGATATTTAACTTATTTCTTTTTAATTACTGTGCAAAAAATTCTAAACACCTGTTTTCACTTCTTCATTCCAGGGTATTATGTGGAGATTGATGATATTAAAAAAAAAAAAATCCATTTTAAAATAAAGCTGTAATGTAACAAAATGTGGAAAAAGTGAAGGGGTCTGAATACTTTCTGAATGCACTGTATGTGATGAAAGTTGATGGCCTGGATTAGTTCCAAAAGAAAAATGCAGTGTGAGAAGAAATGCAGAATAAAAGTCGTGACTGTGATAGTTAATACATTAAATATATTTAGACATTTCTAGTTCAGGATGCAAATTTAAAAGCAGGAGTTTGGTAAATTTCTTGCACAAAAATATTAGGAATTTAGAACGACTTCCAACTCCATGCCACAAATTCTCAGGAGGCAGAATACCCCTTAATGTGCATCACTAACAAGCTGTCAAAGCTGTCCAGGTAGAATGTGAAGGCACAAAGTATATGGGTGTTCCAATGTGGCTCAATGTCTTCTATTTATTTGCAACTTGCTCTACTTGTGAACTTTGAAAATGGCGCCAAAACATGGTGCCTCTTGAATGCGGACGTAGTAAACTATTTCTGTACATATGCTAATTGATGATGGCAAAACTCTACTAGTAGGTATGTTACCAAACTTACCTTTAGCGGCACTGCAGTTCTGCCACTGCCCGTGAGCGCGACTTTGGAGCCTTTGAGAGGGGGGCGGGTTTAAAGTGCAATTTTTCTTCAGACTATTCAAATCAATTTTGAACAGGCTTTTTAGTTGCTGAAGAAAGATCACTTCGACTGCTGTTTTATTAAGTTTATTAAAATTAGCGCTGGAAAAATTAAAAGCAGGAGGAAATTAAAAATCATCTTCTAATGCCGTCAACGCCGATAACGGGACGGATCTTACGTAGGGGACAAAAGAAGGTACACAGTTTATTTTTACATAAAAACGTGCTTCTTAGGAAGCCTTTAATCAAATTTTCAAGTTGCGAAAAGGTGACTTAAAAAATATATGAATCGGCAGTATTTTTTCTTCCGACTGGGGGTTAAATTCACTGCAAACCGCAACGTTCCAATCCATCGTGTTCCACAAAATCCCACTCGCAAGTTGATTTAAATGGCCATTAATTTACGGGTATTAAACACTAAATTCCCTCCATTTGGCCTATAAATTCATGACAATGAGATTTCATAATCATGTTATATTGTGAATTCTTGTGTGAATGTTATTTGGACACTTAGGCTTTTTAAAAATGTTAACCTTTTCTTAAGAAATGGATAGATGCTTAGATCTAGTAATTTAATTTGTTTATTAGCTACAATTAGGTAACTAACTAATTATATGCTTTAATTTCAGGTCATCCAAGTAAGATTGTTTCATATTTGTTTCAGAATGCTTCAATCTATAATAACTGAAAATTTCATTCCGTTCTCTTAATTTTTAAGAAGGTTATGGGATTTTGACTGTCCTTGATCACAGCTTTTGTGTTAAGTTAATGGAAAAGCAATAGGGAACAAGATGCTAATTTCTGAGTATGAAAATGGCCATAACTTTTTTAATACTGAAGATATTAAAGTGAATTAGGTGTCAAATTAAACTTATTTATATGCTTTATCTGATGGGATAAATTGCAGACTTGATTTTTTAAATCTCAAAATTTTGTAACATTGCTACTACTAGACTGCATGAAAAAGATTTCATTGTGTTGCTCTTCACACATAAAAGCATAATTGAATCCCAATCAATGCCATCCCTCCCTGTGAGGACACTTTGACATGGCAAGACAATTTGGATATTTTGCAGCAATTTCTTCCCATTTAGCTTTAGCATTCCTAATCACCAGCTCGGGTGCATTGAGAGGAATAGATGGAGAGGGGAGTTGCTCACTCACGATCGAGCCTACTTGGATTTCACGGTAGTGAAATTACGAGAAATTAGAGCAGACTCTGTTAAGGATGTGTGATTTTACTGAATATGATTTGAGGGATCGAATGAGAATTAAGAATAAGCATGGTAGGGCAGTGGTAAAGTTGCTGCCTCACAGCGCCAGAGATCCGGGTTCGATCCTGACTATGGGTGCTGTCTGTATGGAATTTATATGTTCTCCCCATGACCTGTGTGGAATTTCTTCAGGATCTCTAGTTTCTTCCCATATTCCAAAGACGTACAGGTTTGTAGGCTAATTGTCTTGGTATGATTGTAAATTATTCCTTGTGTGTGTAGGATAGTATCGGAGTACAGGGATTGCTGGTCAGCGCGGACTAAGTGGGCCGAAGTGCCTGTTTCTGAGCTATATCTCTGAACTAAATTAAATAAAGTTTCAACTGTTACATACTTGTTTTAGTTAGGGTTTCAAGAGACAGACATCTAATACTGTAGCTAAATCACAGACATAGCATAAATCTGATATTCATCGGTGGATTAAAGGATCCAGTTTTATCAGTGCAAATTCTGGTATCTGGCTTACAGATATTTGCATCCCTGCATCTTAATTAAACAGCTTCAGTGTCAAGGCAGCTGATGAGAGAAATAAACTAACAGTAAACTAAGAGTGTGAAGTTGAGAAGCCTGTCCAAACACAAAATAAAATCTAACAGAGGGTAACTATTTCTTATTTTTAGCAAGCAATAATATTCCTGATTCGCTAGATATTCTGGATAGTGTGATAACAGATGAGACAACAGATCAAACTACAATGAGACGTAATTGCACGGTACTGACGTATAAAAGTGCCTATGAATTGCAAGGCATCATTTGAAAATGAAGAACCATGCCTGCTGGAAATCTGAAATTGAACAAGCAATTCACAGCCTGTCAGCTACAATAGTGGTGGAAAGACTGCAAGAGGCAAGCAACTCAGAGACAGTCAAAACAATCCATGTTACAAACACCCAACAGCCCACCCGCCTTAGAATGAGGATTCATTCACCACCAACAGAGAGGAAATCGGTTCCAACTGAAAGGAACATCTCAACAGTGACTCTGCCCTTGACTCCATCCAGTAACTATTTACTTAGGCCAGCCTTGTCATCACTCCTGGCCAACAAAACATTGAGAAGTTTAGTTTAGTTTATTGTCATGTGTACCAAATTCCCGTGAAAAGCTTTTGTTGGGTGCTAACCAGTCAGCAGAAAGACAATACATGATTACAATTAATCAATTTACAGTGTATAAACATATGAGAAGGATACATTCCAATTAGCATCTGGAGCAGATGGTAACCACAGTGAAAACCTGAAATTTGACACTGAATTGAACCAGTCACAAATCCACAGGCTCATTGACTGCATCTGAGAAGTGGAGCATGTACCAGGGGACATCAAAGGTGCTGTAATTGAGACCATCTTCAAGAAAGGAGGTGATGCCTACTGTGGTGGCTGCAGAGAGGTCTCCCTGCTGAACGGCCACAGGGAAAATCATTGCCCAGACCCTTCTCAATTACATTGTCTCCATGGCTGAAGAGCTGTCCTTGAATCATAGTGAGAATTCCATCCATCTAGAGGTACATTGGATGTGATCTTAACTGTGTGACAACAAAAGTAATGTCGGATACAACAACCTATATTGAATGCTTTAAAGCTGTTGACTTCTTCAATCATGTCTGACTGTTGAACACACACCTCAAATTCTGCCACCCACTAAAATTTGTTTTGCACTTTAAGTCTTCACCACGATAGCGTACCAACAAACATGTCTAATGTAAATGTCAAATCATTGCCACTAATGGTGCCGCACTGACGGCAGCCTCTGCCTGCAGCCTGTTTGTCCTTTCAATCTTTTTAAACATTTTTAGTTAGTTTAAAGTGTTTTTGGGGGAAACTTTAACTTTTCTATGTGGGGAAGGGGGGCAGGGTAAGGGGGAAACTGTTTCCCAGTTGCTTCCTGACAGGGACGCGACTATTTCTCCAAGTCGCGGCATACCACCTGGATCAGAGCGGCCTTTCCTGCCGGGGACTGGGAACCGGACCAGAGCTGCAACAGCAGCGGCACGTCGCTGATTTTACCGCGGAGCAGGTGATACCCGCCTGGATCGCCGTTTGGAGCTCTGGAGCGTTGGGCCGCTGCTCCAATATCGTGGAGCTCTGGTTTGGGAGAGCTTCCAAATCAGGCAGCACTGACCGTCATCGTGGAGTCCTGGGGCCCCTTGCCGAGGGCCGCCAGCGTTGTATCTCCGGCCAGCGCAGCCAGCGGACTTTGGGAACCGCGGACTCCGGTAGGAGGGGGCCGACTCTGATGTCCAGGCCATTGAGGATGTCCCCCAGCTCTGACATCTGACTTACATCACTCCGGCGTGCGGGCCTGAACATCGGGCCGCCCGTAGCGGCTACTGCGGAGGGCTCGGGGAGGCCCTGACCACGGGTGAACATTGGGGAACATTAGAGGAAGAGACTGATTTTGGTGCCTTCCCTCACAGTGGGAAACTTTGATCCTGCTGTGTGGGGATGTTTTTATGTTTCCCAGATGGAGTGGAGACAGGAAGCACTATCCAAATGGGCCGTGAAATCCTGGATGTGCGGGACTGGTTAGCGATCGACGGTTGTGTCGGTTTTCAGGCAGCGATAATTCCCACACGGCCGCCACCCGCTGGACGATTTGGGAACCATTTACGGCGGTCAGGGCGGGACCACGCTTACCAGCACGGTTATCGAGGCCGGTCGGAGGTAAGATGCTGTGCCCAGCCTCAGTGTCCACAAGGAAACGAAGCCCGGAATGGCGATCCCTGACACAGAGGCGATGTTTCAGGCTGACCATGATAGCCTCTACTGGCGATCTGTCGAGGCATTTCCTGGATACGATCAGGGGGTGCGGCACCGGCGGGCCGCCGCACCCCAGCGTTGGTGGCAATAGCACCACTAGTGCTTACTGCATACCATGGTGGTCGACTGCGGTCCAGCAATGTCACCCATGGGAGAAATGGCCCGGTAAGGCTGCTGCGGCGAAGGTGCAGACACCCGGCTGATGGAACTGGCGTCCTGCTGCTTGGCTAGCCACAGCTCGTCCGCCCGTTCAGCGAGCCACAGGAGATTCGTGAAATCAGACCCGGCAAGAAGCAGGTGGATGTCATCGGGCATCTGTTCCAGGAAATCCTGTTCGAATAAAAGGCAAGGCTGGAACTAACAATAGGGAGACAAGGAAATGTATTACAGCATTCTCTTTCCACTTGAGAACTAGCATCTCACTCATCAAAACCGAGGGCTTACGATCGCCCAGACCGTCCATATGTAGCAGCCGAGCCGTGCGATCGCGGCGATTGAGCCCAAAGGTGCATAGCAGCAACGCCTTGAGGCCCTCGTATTTGCCAAAAGCAGGCGGGTTCTGCAGGAACGGCAGCAACCACATAGCAGTGTCCTGGCTGAGCGCAACCACCACATAGAAATAGCAGGTAGCATCCGCGACGATCTGGCGGAGCTCGAACTGGGCCTCGATGTGCACGAATCACACATAAGGCTGTGCCGCCCAGAAAACAGTCAGTTACAGTGCAACCGCGTACTGCTGAGCGGGCAGGGCGTCAAGGTTCTCTGCAGCGTTCATGTCAAGAAGAAATCCGAAAAACCTTCAGATCGACGGGGTCACCACTGTAGCCACGCAAGACAGGTTGAGCAAAGTGATTTTTATTTTTAACGAAACAAAGGCCGCGAACAAACCCCCGTGGTCACGTGAAGGAACCGACCAATGGTGAGGGTTCTGACCTCCCCATCCCACAACTAGGTGCCGCTACGTCATACCTCATGTGCAACAGACTTTGCATTAGAGTGAGCCTAATACATAACATTAATGATTCATGTTCATGGTGAAAATCTTTGACCAGTTCAGTTTCAGTTCAGTACAAGGTAGACAAAAAATGCTGGAGAAACTCAGCGGGTGAGGCAGCATCTATGGCGAGAAGAAATAGATGATGTTTTGGGTCGAGACCCTTCTTCAGACTTCTTCCCCGTGACCTGCCTGGGTTTTCTCCGAGATCTTCGGTTTCCTCCCACACTCGAAAGACGTACAGGTTTGTAGGTTAATTGGCTTGGGAAATATAAAAACTGGCCCTAGTGAGTGTAGGATAGTGTTAATATGTGGGGATTGCTGGTCGGTGCGGACCCGGTGGGCCGAAGGGTCTGTTTCCACGCTGTATCACTAAACTAAACTAAATTAAACCTGTACTAATCAAGGATCTATCTATCTCTGCCTTCAAAATATCCACTGACTGACGTCTCTGGTTGTGGTAGGATGATTCAGTTGCCGAACCAAGCACAAAACACATGGTCTAGTGGACAGCTGTGATCTTTAACTTCATGTGTGCTTCAGTGACCTGGACAATCTTCAGCAGGTATTTCAAAGCACTGGTACAATTAATGCTCTCTCTGAATTCCTCTAAATTCAAAGGAAGGATAAATGTGTTACATCCTCCAAGGCCAATATCTCACCAACTAACCACAGGTTTGCTCCACCAGGCTGCTCCTGTCACATCTACGGAAGAAAATGTTTCCTGTGTTGATCTCATTACACACCTCAGAAGCCCCAAAAACTGAAGCAGAAACAAGTCCTTCTTGATCATCGATCTCCAGGGAGAGAATGTTGTAACACATTTCCTTGTCTCTTTATTGTTAGTTCGTGGATTTATCATTCAAATTGAACATTCGTCATGTTATAAATGATGCTAGTTATACGTCTTAGAATTGAAATGATAAGCGAGGTAATTACAGCGTCAAATTGTGATTGTTACAATGTAACATATCAGACCATGTTTCCTTTGTTTGGTGTTTGTCGTCTAACAGCAATAATGTCAAACGCTTTATCCTCTTGTTGCAAATTCCCGTAATTCCAAGTCAATTCAACAGTTGTTTTGCTGTAATTTAATTGCTTGCTTTCTTTTAGTTCTAATCTTTGGAACACTCACGACGCAAATAAATAACGTCACTAGAATACAAAGTATTTCTCTGATAAGCAAAAATAGAGTTCATTTGATGTAATTTAGAGGTAGTGAATATTTTAAAACATTCCACTGTCTTTCCAATATAATTACAACAATGAAAGAAAAATGATTTTCATTGTTTTACTCTGTTAATGTAGGAACATTAAGCTGGACTTTCATATCAATTTAGAATGGTGCAAAATGATACTGCAGTCTGAGATTTCCAAGATGCTACTAGCTGCTGAGAGATGAGCTTTGGCCAAGGTTAGCAGTGAAGTGCATGTTAAACTAATTAAAGATTTTAGTTTAGTTTAGAGATACAACATGGAAACAGACCCTTCTGTCCAGTGAGTCCATGCTAACCCAGTAGTTGGCATGGACTCGGTGGGCCGAATGGCCTTTTTCCAAGCTGTATCTCCAGACTAACCTAAACTAAACGCATTTGCATTCATTCTAGATTAGCCTACTTTCTCATCTGCACACTAGGCACAATGTTACAGAGGCAAATTCATCTAAAAACGCGCATGTCTTTGGGACAAGGGAGGAAACTGGAGCACCTGGAGGAAACCCATCCGGTTACAGGGATTATATGCAAATTCTGCACAGACAGCATCTGAGGTCAGGATCGAACCCAAGTCTCTGGAACTGTGAGGCAGTAGCTCTATCAGCTGCGCCATTGTGCTGACTTCGACCTGAAACTTTAACTCTTTCCATGTATGCTGCTTGACCTACATTCTCCCTTTTTAGTATTTTACTTATTTACAACAAATAACAGTGCCTCTATAATGTACAGTAGGTGACAAAGGTGTTTGTTTTTAAATATTGGTTGGATTATTGAATTTCTTAAAATAGACTTGATTTTATAGGGATATTAGACCAACTGGGACCCATTGGGTCCCTGTCACATGGGAGGCCTGGTTCCCCAATGCAATATTCCACCACTCACCCATAGCCCCCATGGGAGGCCTGGTCTCCCAATGCAACCCGTTCCCCAAGGCAATATTCCACGACTCACCCATTTCCCCAATGGGAGGCCTGGTCCCCGAACGCAACCCAAGGCAATATTCCCAAGGCAACATTCCTCCACTGACCCGTTCCCCCATATTCCAGCACTCACCCATGGCCCCCAACTGTGCAGGGGCATATCCCCAGCACTGCCAGCCCCTCCTCTTGCTTTGAGGACTTTAAAATATAATGCAATTGCCCCTTCACTCTCCTGTTGAGCTAAAAACTTGCTGAAAGGACTGAGTGGTGTCCGATTGCAACATTTGTTGCAAGCTGGGCCAAGCAATAATTTAGCTATTAAATTCGTTGTTGAATTTTTAAACTGAAAAATTATGAATAACTTGTGAAATATAAGATCAATCTGAACGAAACTTTATAGGAACGATCGCGGGCAAAGGCGCGTAAGGTGGTGCAAAAAGCTTAGCGCTACCATGTACCATTTTGGTGTAGATACCATCTCAATCACACACACACACACACAAACAAGATGAGACTTTTATTAGTATAGGGAGGTTGCACGGCAGTCGGGTCATGACCCGTGACCCATACTGTTGCTACGCTACACCAACTGGAGTACCCGCGATGAACTGCAGGTAAGCACTGAACATTGTTTCCAGCGTAGCGGGCACATTAAAACCCGCTGAAATGGTCAATTTTTGCACTATAAATAATTATGAAAATCCGGATAAGCATGAGAGACATTTTTCCTACTTATGAATTCCAAAAGTGAGGAGAAATGGCGGTAGATAGAAGCAAGAGCTGAAGGGACAACAACAGCCAAAGTGCTTGGCGAACATTGGCTGTGCAGATATAGAGATTGAAAATATTGGGAATTATCGCGTTTGCTCACTGCATTTCATCAACAGTAAGGCATTATTTATGTTTTCTCTTGATTGCTTTGGCATCTAAAAAGTTTGAGGTGATAAATCTAGCTGTAAAATGTTTAAATCGCCCGTGGTTCTCGTGGGTTTTTACATACACAAAGAAAACGCCTCTGAAGCAAAATTTATCTTTAAAAAAATCGGAAACCATACGTGGGTTTTGAATTTTACTTGTGAGTCACGTGATTGACTATGTGAAGAGGTCTCGCCAGGCGCATGCGCGTCATTCTGTCCAACGCATGGCGCACAGATGGGCTGGAGAGCGCAGCTCCACCAGCGGTAAGTAGTAAATTGGCAAGTAAGTGATGTTAAAACTTTTCCTGCGGGTACTTAAACTCCGTGAGTCTGACTCGGGAGCCAGTGGGAGTTGTTAGCAATGGAGCGAGTTGGGAAAAAATCTGTCCGTAGTAGGAATGTAACGTGGGGGCCCGCGGTTAGAGCTCGAAGATTGGGTCGGAAGATACCGGCTGCAGTAACGCCGGCTCCGACACTGGCTGCTGATCTACCAGCAGCTCAACTGCCTCCGTTAACTCCAGTGCTTCAGGGCACTGAGGCCACTCCACCAGGGAGGAAGGCCAAAAGAAAATCTCTCAGGCCTGTCTTATAACCATATAACCATATAACAATTACAGCACGGAAACAGGCCATATCGGCCCTTCAAGTCCATGCCGAACAACGTTTTTCCCTTAGTCCCACCTGCCTGCACTCATACCATAACCCTCCATACCCTTCTCATCCATATGCCTATCCAATTTATTTTTAAATGATACCAACAAACCTGCTGCCACCATTTCCACTGGAAGCTCATTCCACACCGCTACCACTCTCTGAGTAAAGTTCCCCCTCATGTTACCCCTAAACTTCTGTCCCTTAATTCTAAAGTCATGTCCTCTTGTTTGAATCTTCCCTATTCTCAAAGGGAAAAGCTTGTCCGCATCAACTCTGTCTATCCCTCTCATCATTTTAAAGACCTCTATCAAGTGCCCCCTTAACCTTCTGCGCTCCGGAGAATAAAGACCTAACTTATTCAAACTATCTCTGTAACTTAGCTGTTGAAACCCAGGCAACATTCTAGTAAATCTCCTCTGTACCCCCTCTATTTTGTAGACATCCTTCCTATAATTGGGCGACCAAAATTGTACACCATACTCCAGATTTGGTCTCACCAATGCCTTGTATAATTTTAACATTACATCCCAGCTTCTATACTCAATGCTCTGATTTATAAAGGCTAGCATACCAAAAGCTTTTTTTAACCACCCTATCTATATGAGATTCCACCTTCAAGGAACTATGCACGGTTATTCCCAGATCCTTCTGTTCAACTGTATTCTTCAATTCACTACAATTTACCATGTACGTCCTATTTTGATTTGTCCTGCCAAGGTGTAGCACCTCACATTTATCAGCATTAAACTCCATCTGCCATCTTTCAGCCCATTTTTCCAACTGGCCTAAATCACTCTGTAGACTTTGGAAATCCTCTTCATTATCCACAATGCCCCCTATCTTGGTATCATCTGCATACTTACTAATCCAATTTACCACCCCTTCATCCAGATCATTTATGTACATGACAAACAACAAAGGACCCAACACAGATCCCTGAGGCACCCCACTAGTCACCTACCTCCAACCCGACAAGCAGCCATCCACCATTACCCTCTGGCTTCTCCCATTCAGCCACTGTTGAATCCATCTTGCTATTCCTGCATTTATACCCAACAGTTGAACCTTCTTAACCAACCTTCCATGAGGAACCTTGTCAAAGGCCTTACTAAAGTCCATATTGACAACATCCACTGCTTTACCCTCGTCAATTTCCCTCGTAACCTCTTCACTAAATTCAAGAAGATTAGTCAAACATGACCTTCCAGGCATAAATCCATGTTGACTGTTCCTAATTAGACCCTGTTTATCCAGATGCTTATATATATTATCTCTAAGTATCTTTTCCATTAATTTGCCCACCACTGAAGTCAAACTAACCGGTCTATAATTGCTAGGTTTACTCTTAGAACCCTTTTTAAACAATGGAACAACATGCGCAGTACGCCAATCCTCGGGGACTATTCCTGTTTCTAATGACATTTGAAATATTTCTGTCATAGCCCCGGCTACTTCTACACTAACTTCCCTCAATGTCCTAGGGAATATCCTGTCAGGACCTGGAGACTTACCCACTTTTATATTTTTTCAAAAGTGTCAGTACTTCTTTTACTTTGAAACTCATAGTATCCATAGCTACTCTACTAGTTTCCCTTACCTCACATAATTCAATATCCTTCTCCTTGGTGAATACTGAAGAAAAGAAATTGTTCAATATCTCCCCCATCTCTTTTGGCTCTGCAGATAGTTGTCCACTCGGTCTCTCCAATGGACCAATTTTATCCCTTGTTATCCTTTTGCTATTAATATAGCTGTAGAAACCCTTTGGATTTACTTTCACCTTACTTGCCAAAGCAACCTCATATCTTCTTTTAGTTTTTCTAATTTCTTTCTTAAGATTCTTTTTACATTCCTTATACTCCTCAAGCACCCCATTTACTTCATGCTGCCTATAATTATTGTAGATCTCCCTCTTTTTCTAAACAAGATGTCCAATTTCCCTTGAAAACCAGGGCTCTTTCCAATTTTTACTGGTTCCTTTCAACCGAACAGGAACATAAAGATTCTGTACTCTTAAAATTTCCCCTTTAAATGTCCTCCATTTCTCTTCTACACCTTTCCCATAAAACAAAATGTCCCAGTTCACTCCTTTTAAATCATCTCGCATCTCGTTAAAGTTAGCCTTTCTCCAATCAAAAATCACATCCGACAAGTCTGATGAGGAAGACTCCCCTCCTTCTAATAAAAAGGTCTGGGGACGGCTCGATTAAATGGAAAATATGCTGCAAACTTTGATGACCACAAAATATTTCAATCGGGGTCGAATGCCCCTAGGATTCCCCAAACAGCCTCACGTAGAGGCACATATGGCGAAGAAGACTACACCGCCTACGAATATCAGTGGGAATCACCCTCGCCAGCACCTTGTTTAGGGCTGGTAGAGACCTCCCTGGAGCAAGACTCGAGACAGCCAGGGCAGGAGGAGTCTGACCCTGAAGTTGGTGTCACTGCTTTTGGGCACACACCAAAGCACATGAGCCATGCTCCAGGTGTCCTGGATGTAGTAAGAAATTGTGCCATCCCGGAAGGTACTGGTGAAGCCATGGAGGAAAACCTGACGGCTATCATCAACTACATGGCCACTCACCAGCTACAGGATTCCATTATGGAACAAACAGCCACCCGTTATGTAACACCTGTTAATTGTGCATCGCTCAAAGTGCCCACTGTGAACTCTGCTATCTGGGCACAAATGAGTGCAATGATGCGTGGACAAGAGATCCGATTCCAGCGAGTCCTCAAATTGGTGAGGGCAGGGATCACGGCTTTCAGCAAAATGGCCCGAGGGGCACTGATATGTTGGCCCAGGATTTGTTGGCCCTGCTGTACAATGCATACTTTGAAGTAAATTGTATCTGGAAGATTGCTATTAAGCCGACACTAAACCCATGGTTCGCAAATCTATACAGGTCATCCAACATTCAAGTGCCAAATTATCTATTTGGGGAGGACCTGCTCAAACAGGTCAAAGACCTGGAAGAAGTGGCCAAAACGATCGGCCTCATGAAGACTTACAGCCCTTCCACCAGGATGCCACCTCGCAGGTCGTTTTCGACACAACGGGGGTCAGATCCGGGGGCAGGGCCAAGCAGAGTGGGACCAGTGGTACGCCGTTATTACCCACCTGTATATGCCAACTACAACCATAGCATAGTGAGAAGAACAAAAACTCCAAGGTCGACTATGGAGGTACGGGTGATTCATTCAATCCTGGACACTTTCTCAGGGTCTTGAATAGAGTTTATGTCAGGAATTCATCCACCTGCACAAAATATGCTCAGTCGGGTATTGTTTTTTTTCTGGACCAGAAACTGTGCAGGTAAATAAAGAAATTGGGGTTTTGTTCCAAAAAGGAGTAATTGAGAGGATGACATACCATCCTCAACAATTTCTGTCCAATATATTCCCCAGACAGAAAAAAGATGGTGGGTGTCAAGTCATTCTGGATCTAACCCAGTTAAATTCCTATGTCCAGCATACACATTTTAAAATGGGCACCTTCAATACTGCTAAACAACTCTTATCAGAAGGTTGTTATATGACAACCATAGATATGCATATTATTCAATACCAATTCATCATCAGTACTGAAGATACTTGAAATTTAGTTGGATGGGACAGCTGTGGCAATTTAAAGCATTACCCAATGGGTTAACCTCAGCTAGGTTGTTCACAAAATTGTTAAAACCAGTTCTGGCGCTACTTCATGCCCAGAATCACATTCTGGCTTATCTAGATGATATTTTAATTAGAAGCAACACTCAGGAAACAGCTGAGGAGTCGGTTTCAGCAGCCAAACACCTGTTTGAGAGGTTAGGTTTTCTTGTCCATCCAACAAAATCCAAGCTAGAGCCATCCCAAAAAATTGATTATTTGGGGTTTGTCATTGATTCCGTTTTAATGTCAGTGACTTTGCCTACGACCAAGGCCATTGAAGTCAGGGAGGTCTATACCAGTCTCGCTGAAAAGCAACAACTCTCCATCCGGGAAGTAGCCAGTGTTATTGGTAAATTGGTGGCAGCTTTCCCTGCAGTGGAGTTTGGACCCCTGCACTATCAAAGTCTGCAACGAGCTAGAGAACAAGCACTGAAAGAACATGCAGGTCATTTTGATAGACCTATGCAGTTGCCAGCCAAAGCCATCACCGAATTATAATGGTGGATCATTAATATTGCATAAACTACCAAAAACATTTAGGTTCAACAACCTTCAGTGGTTTACAAACAGATGTCAGTGCTTTGGGATGGGGAGCCATGGACCGTGAGTCTAGCTGTGGTGGTAGATGGAGTGTGCAAGAGGATTTAATCCTGCACAGGCATGGTATAAATTACTTAGAATTGCTGGGTGCATTCTATGGATTAAAAGCTTATTGTTCAGCAATTAATAATTTACATGTTCAGCTCCAGATTGACAATACCACGGCTGTTGCCTATATCAATCACATGGGAGGAATAAGGTCAGTATCATGTGATAATCTGCCTAACCTCATTTGGGACTGGTGTATTTCCATGAATATCTGGGTCTACCTACCAGGTAGAGATAATGTGGTGGCAGACAACAGGTCACAGAAATTTAATGACAACATAGAATGGATGTTAAATCCTGATGTTTTTAAAATGATTGTCAGCCACTATGGTTTGCCAGATATAGATCTGTTTGCATCCAGGCTAAATCACCAGTTGCCTAAATACATTTCGTGGGAACCAGATCCAGGAGCAGTAGCGGTGGATGCATTCTTGCTACATTGGGGACGTACATTCTTTTACGCTTTTCCCCCATTCTGCCTCACCAAAATAGAGCAGGACTCTGCCTCAGGTATTTTGGTGGTTCCGGACTGGGCTACACAGCCATAGTTCCCATTAGTGCTGAGAATGATGACTCAGCCATTCATGGCTGTCCCCAACTGCAGTAATTTGTTGGTGCATCCAGTAACCGGAGAAAGTTATCCATTACATGATCGTATTAATCTCTTAATCTGCAGGTTCTGACCAAGGGCTTGGACTGTCGAGTAGGACCATGGATGTGATAACTGCAGCTTGGAGAGATAGCACTAAAAAACAATGTCACATATTAAGAAATGGGAGATATTTTGCTTGCAGTCAGATATATCTTATCATACTGCAAGCATACCGGATGTATTGGAGTTCCTTGCTACATTGCATTTCGAACACTTGAGCTATAGTGCCATTAATAATGCTCGGAGTGCTTTGTCCTCCTATTTAGGGCAGTTTTCAGAACAACAATCTATCGGGTCTCATGCGTTAGTGTCCCGATTCATGAGAGGAATCTTTAACAAGAACCTTCCTAAGCCTAGATATACAGAAATATGGGGTGTTAGTGTAGTTTTCACACTGCTTCGGCAATGGGCTCTGATTACATCACTGTCTTTTCAGAAGTGAACACTTAAAGTGGTTATGCTCAAGGTGCTAGTAACAGCGCAACGAGTTAAAACATTGCAAATGCTATGACTAGATAGCATGTACTCTTCTGCAGATAACATTACGTTTTATGTGTATGATTTAATCAAACAAAGCAGGCCAGGAATGGCCGGAACCAAAGTAAGCTTTAAAGCATACCCCGTTGACCAAACGTTATGTGTAGTCAAGCACCTGAGTCAATATATCGAGGTAACTAAGAGTCTCAGAGGCTCTGAGACAGCAATGCTCATCAGCCACAAAAAAAACTCATAAGTGTCAGTACAAACTATTTCTAGATGGTCAATACAGGTTTTGGATTGTGCTGGACTAGACACTCATGTGTTTAAATCTCACTCCACCAGGGCGGCATCAACATACGCAGCGAAGGCACAGGACGTGCCTCTAGACCAAATGCTCGGGGCTGCAGGATGGTCTAAGGAGGCGACCTTCTACCAATTTTATGATAAACCTGTCCTGACAGTACAAGATTTTGGGCATGCTGTTTTGGGTTTGGTTTGATTTCTTTTCTTTATAAATTTCATTTGTAATTTATTACTGTTTTTTGTTTGTTATTATTAAAAATGTTTATTGGATAATTCGAAGCAATGTTCAATACATTATTTATTCACTACTGTGTCAACTGAAGCAGTGTGTCGTATGGAATGGATCTACGGCATGAAATCACAGAGCTTTGAAATCTTCCCATCGTCACTCACGTGACTCCGAAGTAAAATAGTAAGAGTAAATGAGAACTTACCAGTTTGAAGTTTGATCTTTATTTTATGAGGAGTTACGAATAGGGATTACGTGCTCTCCGCTCCCGGCCCTCATAATCGCAAAGATCATCTGGTAGTTCTAGTCTTCTGAGTCTTACTATATCACTTCGACTATAGTTTCTTTTCTTTCATGTCGCTGCTTTGAAGTATGACGCGCATGCGCCTGGCGGGGCTTCTTCACGTAATCCTTCATCGTAACTCCTCATAAAATAAAGATCAAACTTCCAACTGGTAAGTTCTCATTTAATCTTACTATTACATTTTACTCAGATGCAAGCAAAGGAATGGCATAATTGTTAGCTGTTAGTTGGACATAATCAAACTCAGCAAATTGACAATATCCTATTGAAAGGGAGTGGGTGTTTAAGCTGTCAGGACATTTTATTATTTGCCAAAATATACATCTCAATAGCATAATGATAGAAAACTTTTTTTTCCACACACCACTCATAAGTCTGGAGATTTTTTTAATGATAAATTTATGATAAATAGTGCTGGTTTACAGTGATTGCTGGTCAGTGTGGGGTCTATGCGCCGAGCGTCCTGTTTCCACACTGTATCTCTGAACTGAACTAAACTAATTTCCTGAGAAGCATGGAAGTCTTGGAATTGAAATCAAGGTAGTTTTCCCAACTGCATTCTAGCTCTGCATTGCTGAGAGCCCAGTGTGAGAAGCTGAAATTCCAAAGACTGTTTATTCTCATGATGGGGCAACCATTTCAACCACCTGCATCAGAAAAATCTTCTCCACCAAATTCAACGGAGGAAAACAAACACGGGGAAACATGCGTACCACTAGATTCACTTTAATTGATGATTAGAACATCATTAAATATTGAAGTATTTAATTTGACTTCATTTTTTAATTTATTTTTAAAAATGTTGAATGTCAGGGTCATTCAGAAAGACACAAGTAGTTTGAAAGCAATCTAAGTCAGATGCATGGTCTAGCTGAGAAATGGCAAAGGACTATCATAGAGTGATGCAGTGTTAGAACAGGCCATTCGGCCCAACGGCCCCACACCGATCAACATGTTCCATCTACACTAGTCGCACCTGCCTGCTTTTGGCCCATATCCCTCTAAACCTGTCTTATCCATGTAGCTGTCTAATTGCTTCTTAAACATTGTGATAGTCCCTGCCTTTACTACCTCCTCTGGCAGCTCATTCCATATATCCACCTCCCACCATCCTTCAAAGTGTTTGCAATGAGTTGCAAGTCAACTTTTGTTTCTGCCCCCAACGTGTAATGAGACTGACAGAACTGAAGGCCTTCCATGTTGTGTCTCAATGCTGAGAAGCATACTTTAATTGGTGAGCCTTTTCCAGAGGAACCGGGTCAAGCTGTTTGACGTTTTCATGTATGGTGGCTGTGAGTGACACTGTTGACTTCAAATTCTGGGTCAATATAGTATTTGAACAATTAACATGGGCTTTGACAGAAATGGTAGCATCCTGTAAATTAGTCAAAACATATAATTTGTACATTAAAAGTTGTTTTTTCTACATTGTGGGACTTTTATTTCTGATCCTTTTTATTGTAACAGATTTGGTCTCAGCTGGTGTTTTTTGCTTTCTGGCACACACCTGCCTTTTCCACAATAAATAATTTGGGTCATCTTTGTGGATCAGGAAGCCTGGCTTTGGCAGAAGAGAACAACGCACAAATTATTTAAAGAGGAGGATGGTTCATGTGTCCTAAGGGTCAGCACTGATGCACCAAAGACACTTTCCAAGCTGCTGACAGCGACACAGTCATAAGCAGGTGGTCTGACATCCACAGATGGTCAAAGAAGAGGGAGTAAAAATGCTTTCAAACACTTTCTGTACTTTTTATTTAACGGTTCCATGATCTCCACTGAGCACAGACAGATCTTGCCCTGGGCAAATGAGTAGATAGAAACATAGAAACATAGAAAATAGGTGCAGGAGTAGGCCATTCGGCCCTTCGAGCCTGCACCGCCATTCAATGTGATCATGGCTGATCATCCAACTCAGTATCCCGTACCTGCCTTCTCTCCATACCCCCTGATCCCTTTAGCCACAAGTGCCACATCTAACGCCCTCTTAAATATAGCCAATGAACTGGCCTCAACTACCTTCTGTGGCACAGAATTCCAGAGACTCACCACTCTCTGTGTAAAGAATGTTTTCCTCATTTCGGTCCTAAAGGAATTCCCCCTTATCCTTAGACTGTGACCCCTTGTTCTGGACTCCCCCAACATCGGGAACAATCTTCCAGCATCTAGCTTGTCCAACCCCTTAAGAATTTTGTAGGTTTGTAGATAAAAGCTTCATAACTGGCAAGTAGTTTTTTTTCAGAAAATCAAGTTTAGGCATTAATATGCTGAAACACCCCATTCAATTGGCCAGAGCCCTATGTGATTCTAACATGCCTCTGAACTTAAAACAAATTTGTACAGAGAGAACTCCATGTGTAATATGACAAATATCATTCCTCTCACCTTTGTGATCTAAACAGCATCTGACCATATTAATGGGATTGACTTTGACATTGATTGCTTATTTAAGGATTCCAGCAGAAATATGTTTGAGCAGTTTTTGATTGCATGTGCAGTGTGTATGAAGGCCTCACAAAGAACAAAACACCCCTAACATGGTTTTAATTAGAAATTAAGGGCAGAGTCTGGAATGTGAAAGGAAGAAGTGTCGTTGTGATTCAACAGAAATTACTTTTCTGAATTTGGATTAATACACAAATTATAGATTTAGACTACTATGCTTAACCGATTACAGACAGTGTGTTTAAATACAAATTATTTACCACATAGGCCTCCGCCAATGATCAGAATCATTATCAGAAAAAAATAAAAGTGTTCCTTCCCAGATTTTTAGAGGTAATGTATTTAATGTGTAAATCAGACAAAGAATGTGCAATCACACAACAGAATGTAAGCCATCACAGAACAGCTAATGTAAAAATATTTTTAAATTAGCTCATTGGAGGTGAAGTTAATCATGAGTAGGCTGTGAAAGATTTAACCCTTACTATCTCTAGTGACAATTCTCATTAGATATTACTATGTCACCTTAAGAAATGTCTTCAGGCTTAGGAATTATTATTGTCACATGTGCAGTGAAAAGCTGTTTTACATGCTATCCGAACAGAGCAGATATAACATAAATAAAAGTTTATTTATTTTGTTTGCAGCCCAGGCCACCCTTGACTCCCACACGGACATTGACTCCTACACATCCTCTGTTCTGGACTTTATAAACTCCACCATCAATAGTGTCACCTCCCTCAAACAGGTGACCATATTCCCGAATCAGAAGCCTTGGATGAACAGCGAGGTCAGGCTACTGCTGAAAGCACGGGACACCGCTTTCAGGTCAGGCGATGCTCGAGCCTACAGTTCAGCCAGGGCTAACCTGAAGAGGGGCATCAAGAAGGCCAAGCACTGCCATAAACTCAGGATTGAGGAGCACTTCAACAACAACTCCGACCCCCGACGCATGTGGCAAGGCATCCAGGCCATCACGGACTACAGACCCGCCAACTCCACCCCCACATCCAGCGACGCCTCCTTCCTTGAGGAGCTCAATCACTTCTATGGCCGCTTCGACAGGGACAATCTAGAGACAGCCACCAAGGCTGTGCTACCTGCCGATCACCAACCCCTCACACTCACCCCCTACGACGTATACGTGGCACTGAGTAGGACTAATGCACGTAAAGCTGCTGGCCCTGACGGCATCCCCGGGCGCGTGCTCAGGGTCTGTGCGGCGCAGCTGGCAGACGTCTGGACTGATATCTTCAACCTGTCACTTGCCCAGGCAGTTGTCCCCACGTGCCTTAAACCCACCTCCATCGTGCCAGTGCCAAAACACTCCACTGTGGCAAGCCTCAACGACTTCCGCCCAGTTGCACTTACCCCCATCATCACCAAGTGCTTCGAGAGGCTGGTCCTGGCACACCTCAAAAGCTGCCTACCCCCCACACTGGATCCCTATCAGTTTGCCTACCGCAAGAGCAGGAGTACGGAGGGTGCCATCTCAACGGCACTTCACTCCGCCCTCTCCCACCTCGACAACAGAGACACTTACGTAAGAATGCTGTTCATCGATTACAGCTCAGCATTCAACACCATTATACCATCAAAATTGATCGCCAAACTCGGTAATCTGTGCATCGCTCCTTCCCTCTGCAACTGGATACTGGACTTTCTAACCAACAGACCCCAATCTGTTAGGTTAGACAAGCACACCTCTTCAACCCTCACCCTGAACACCGGCGTTCCACAGGGCTGTGTGCTAAGCCCCCTCCTCTACTCCCTCTTCACCTATGACTGCACACCTGTACATGGTACTAACACATCATCAAGTATGCAGATGATACAATGGTGATTGGCCTCATCAGCAACAACGATGAGTCGGCCTACAGGGAGGAGGTCCAGCACTTAGCAGCATGGTGCGCTGACAACAACCTGGCCCTTAACTCCAAGAAGACCAAGGAACTCATTGTAGACTTCAGGAAGTCCAGGGGCGGCACGCACACCCCCATCCACATTAACGGTACGGAGGTGGAACGTGTTTCTAGCTTCAGGTTCCTGGGAGTCAACCTCTCCGACGACCTCTCTTGGACCCACAATACCTCAACTCTGATCAAGAAGGCTCACCAGCGTCTCTTCTTCCTGAGGAGACTGAAGAAGGTCCATCTGTCTCCTCAGATCCTGGTGAACTTCTACCGCTGCACCATCAAGAGCATCCTTACCAACTGCATCACAGTTTGGTATGGCAACTGCTCTGTCTCCGACCGGAAGGCATTGCAGAGGGTGGTGAAAATTGCCCAACGCATCACCGGTTCCTCGCTCCCCTCCATTGAGTCTGTCCAAAGCAAGCGTTGTCTGCGGAGGGCGCTCAGCATCGCCAAGGAACTCTCTCACCCCAACCATGGACTGTTTACCCTCCTACCATCCGGGAGGCACTACAGGTCTCTTCGTTGCCGAACCAGCAGGTCCAGGAACAGCTTCTTTCCGGCGGCTTTCACGCTACTCAACAACGTACCTCGGTGACTGCCAATCACCCCCCCCCCCCCCCCCCCCCCCGGACACTTATTGTTATTTATTCAAATCATTTGCTGTGTCGCTCTTCCAGGGAGATGCTAAATGCATTTCGTTGTCTCTGTACTGTACACTGACAATGACAATTAAAATTGAATCTGAATCTGAATCTATATAATTAAAAGTCTCATCTTGACCACTTCCTGTCTGCGCTGTATATGGGTTTTAGAAAAAAACGCTACCATATATGGCTGTGATTTTTGGCCATCTTACAGTCCTCCTCTGTTCTGCAGGCCCTGAGGATTTTTCCGATCGGTGAAAAATAAAAGAGTTATGAGTGGTTAAAAAAACCTTGAGATCCTCTCTCCTGTCAATCACCATGATGAAGGTAACACCCCTTCTGAGGTGGGGGGGGGGGGGCAGGACTATAAAACTCCGGATGCCTTGGCATGACTCAGTCTCTGCAAGATTGCGAGGGAGAGGCCACGACTCTCATTCTGCTGTGAATCAACTGAACTGTAAGTCTGCAATGT
The DNA here is from genome assembly GCA_963514005.1 of Raja brachyura. The sequence goes on along the minus strand of OY740783.1, from coordinate 43,482,902 downwards.
ACTTGAATAAATGATTTGGTAGCCCTTAATGAAAATGCAATGAGCTGTTTGGCCTGCCCTGTGCTTGAAACTGCAATGGCAATGGAAGTGAAATGAAAATGCAATGAGCTGTTTGGCCTGCACTATGCCTGAAATTGAATTTGAAATTAAATGACTTGTTTGGCCTGCCTGAAACCACTAATTTCGGCCCACATGGCCCCTATTAGCCGAGAAACCAGTCCCTTTTGCCCAAAATGCCCGTATTAGCCGAGGAGGAGCATTTTGGCCCATCACTGAGATTTCACTCATTTTTTTAAAAAGAGCCCTTTCGGCCTATCAGGCCTGTATTAGCCCAGGAGGAGTCTCTTTGGCCCATCAGTAAGTATTCCCCCTGCAAGTATTTAACCCCACTCCAGTATTTTTCTCCCTCCCTTCATTGGCTCCCTGTGAGATCCAGGCCAGGATAGACCTTCGTCCTTCATTGCTGTGACCTGCAGAAAAAGCTGAAAAATGTCTAAAATTGATTCTCCACCCTCTCCCCCTTCTCTCTCACAGAGTCTCTCATCTGTTTTGGGCAGCATTTCTGGCAGTTTCTGAGCTGCCAGCCCACCAGGCCTGAGTGACTGAGCTGCCAGCCCACCAGGCATGAGTAACTGAGCTGCCAGCCCACCAGGCCTGAGTGACTGAGCTGCCAGCCCACCAGGCCTGAGTGACTGAGCTTACAGCCCACCAGGCCCGAGTGACTGAGCTGCCAGCCCACCAGGCCCGAGTGACTGAGCTGCCAGCCCACCAGGCCTGAGTGACTGAGCTGCCAGCCCAAGAATCCATTCGGCCCACAATGTCCATACTAGCCCTCAGGAAACAAGTCCCTTTGGCCCCCAACTCCATTTTAGTGCTCCAGAAAGCCCCCCCCCCCCCCCCACTGGCCACCAATATTGGAATTGGTGGAGAGGTGGAATATTACGTTGGGGGCCCAGCCCTCCCGTCTGACCCAACGGGAGGGCTGGGTCAGACGGGAGGGCTGGGCCCCCAACGTAATATTCCACCTCTCCACCAATATATATATATATATATATATATATATATATATATATATATATAATCAGTTCAAACTCAACTACAATAGTTATAACAAAGGGCTAGATATAGAGCACAGAATATAGTTCTCAGCATAGTAGCACATTAGTTCTGTGGACAAAGTCCAATGTCCTCAATGGGGTAGAGGTGAATCGAACAGTGTCCTAGTGTATGCAAGAGGACTGATAACAAATGGGGAAAGCTGATCCTGAGTCTGGAGTATGTGGTTTCAAGCCTCTATACCTTCTGCTGGACAGCTGCAGGGAGAAGGAATGATCGGGGTAGATAAGTGTTTGAATATGTTGGTTTCCGGGGCAGCGTGGAGTCTGTTTGAGGGAAATTGAGGGAAGTCTGGTCTGTCTAATGGACTGGGCTACATCTACAACTCTCTGTAATTTCTTGTGATTTTGTGCCGAGCTGTTCCCAAACCAAGCTGTGATTTAGCCATTGGCACAGAGGCACCGCGGTAAAGTTGCTGCTTTGCAGCACCAGAGTTCTGGGTTCGATGCTCACTATGCAAAATCTATGCTGAACTGTGCAAACAGCAAAACGATCCATCCTTTTCATTCATACTTTTTTTTTAGTCCGAGTCATTGTAGATGAATCTTTAGAGTTCTGACATACTTCCTGTTCTGACATAGACAGAACTATGTTGTCCGTGCAGAATTTGTATGTTCTCCCTGTGACTGCGTGGGCTTTCTCCGGGTGCTCCATTTTCCTTCCACACTCCAAAGAAGAGCGGGATTTTAGGTTAATTGGCTTCCTTAAATTACTAGTGTGTAAGATGCAAAACTGGGATAATGGGTGATCAATGGTCAGTGCGGACTTAGTGGGCACTAGGCTTGTTATGGTGCATCTGGAGACGTTTGTAAGAGTCCCTGGAGATGTCCTGAATTTCCTCATAAAGTAGAGGTATTGGTGTGCCTTCTTGGTTGTCCCAAGAGATTTGTGTGCAAACTTAGAGCACATGGTATTGGGGGTAGGGTATTGACATGGAGAGAAAACTGGTTGGCAGACAGGAAGCAAAGAGTAGGAATTAACGGGTCCTTTTCAGAATGGCAGGCAGTGGCTAGTGGGGTGCCACAGGCTCAGTGCTGGAACCCCAGTGATTTACAATATATATTCACAGTTTAGACAAATTAATTAAATGTAACATCTCCAAGTTTGTTGATGACACAAAGCTGTGTGGCAGTGTGCGCTGCAATGAGGATGCTTTGAGGTTGCAGGGTGACTTGGATAGGTTGGGTGAGTGGGAAGATGGATGGCAGATGCAGTATAATGTGGATACATGTGAGGTTATCCACTTTAGCGGCAAGAACAAGAAGGCAGATTATTATCTGAATGGTGTCAGATTAGGAAAAGGGGAGGTGCAACGAGATTTGAGTGCCCTTGTACATCAGTCACTGAAAGTAGTCACTGCAGGTACAGCAGGCAGTGAAGAAAGCAAATGGCATGTTGGCCGTCATTTCGAGAGGATTTACGTTTAGGAGCATGGAGGTCCTACTGCAGTTGTACAGAGCCCTGGTGAGATAGCACCTGGAGTATTGTGTGCAATTTTGGTCATTATTGCTATTATGGAAGTGCAGCATAGTTCACCAGGTTAATTCCCAGTATGGCGGGACTGATATGAATGGATTGATGAAAGAATGGATTAATTGGGCTTATATTCACTGTAATTTAGAAGGGTGAAAGGGGATCTTGTAGAAAAATATAAAATTCTTAAGCAATTGGACAGGCTAGATGCAGGAAAAATGTTCCCGATGCTGGGGGAGCCAGGGGCCATAGTTCAAGAATAACGGATAGGCCATTTAGGACTGAGATGAGGAAAATCGTATTCACCCAGAGAGTTGTGAATCTGTGGAATTCTCTGTCACAGAAGGCAGTGGAGGCCATGTCCCTGGATGTATTCGAGAGAGAGTTAGATAGAGCTCTTAGGACTAACGGTATAAAGGGATATGGGGAGAAAGCAGGAATGGGTTAGTGACTTTGGATGGTCAGCCATGATCATAATGAATCTGGCTCGAAGGCCGAATGGCCTATTCCTGCACCTATTTTCGGTTTCTATCAGTATAGTTGGTCCACCACAGATTATTGGTAATGTTAACGTCAAGGAACTTGAAGTTCTCAACCATTTCCACTTCCGTACCATTGATGGAGATTAAAACATGTGCTCCATCATGCACCTGGTTGCCAATAACTAGGCCAGTCATCTTGCTGACATTAAGAGCGAGGTTATTGTCCTGATTCCGTAAGTAATAATGTCTAGAGTAATATTGTAGAAAATGAAGAAAAGGTATATTTGAACCAGACAGTGTTCAGGATAATTATAGCTTCTAGGATTACAGGCTGGAGAAGTCAATTATAATTTTAAAATTATCTCTGACCTACATTCTCTCTGAGTAAGTGCAAAACGATAGGATTAATTCCACAGTGAAAGCAAATTATATATATTTTTTAATGTGTAAATCAGTATCTGGAAACCAATCATTGATGGAATATTCTACTTGTTCTCTAAGCAAACCCCCTCCCTGGCATTAATTTACTAGTGAATTTCCTTTTATTTTGTGTGTTTTTATTTAAAGTTAGATATTGTTGCACTTTTTATATGCTCTGGGAGGAAAATATAAATGTTGTGTTCAGAAATGTGTCAAAGAGCAACTATATTAGTTATTGAAAGGAATTCAATTAATTGTTAATCACCCTTGTCCTTTTGCCTAATTTCACCTGTATGTCATATGCCAGCATATTGCAGTGTCTTTAATTTTTCACTCTTGCCTAATTCATTGAGGCTAAAGAGCTGGCTTTAAAAGCATAAATCTACATTTTGAGAAAGTGTCTGAACTCTCTATTTAATGTCATTATAGCAGCATCTTAATGACTAGGTCTGCAGTGCTCTGAGAAAGTGCTCACGTCATCTTCTCAAGGCTAAGTAGCCTGGGAAATAAATGCTGTCCTTGCCAGTAACACCCACACCTCGCGAATAAATAAAACAAAACATACAATTTGCAAGAGAAGATGATGCTAAATGGAAAAACAGACAAGCAAACATAAATGCTTCAAAATAAGTTGTTGGGGGTGTATTTTTTTTGTATTGATCTTTCTTCTCACTACACACCACATTCATGAACACTATCTTACGTATATAGCTCTTAAGGTATTCTTTGTAAATTAAAAAAAATGTCTTATTTCTCTTGCTTTGTCAACAGCTCTGAGCATATGTAAAGCTCCCATGTTTTTATATTAGATCATTGAAGGTGCAATTGACCCTACAGCAAAAGTTTATAGTGAGTTGACTGTGAATTTTTTGTTCTGAAGATTTTCTTTCTTACTAACTTCAGTAGATGAAAATGCTGCCTTGGCCTCGGGGTGTTTACAACTTTAAACACTTAAATACAGGATCTGTTTGTAGTGTGAAGCTGGAAAGATGATAGAGATGGCTTCAAGTCAGCACTGTGCCCACATTTATATTGTTATTTGAGGATATAAAGGATTTGAGTACAAGAGCAGGGAGGTACTTTTGCAGTTGTACAGGGTCTTGGTGAGGCCACACCTGGAGTATCGTGTACAGTTTTGGTCTCCTAATCTGAGGAAAGACATTCTTGCCATAGAGGGAGTACAGACAAGGTTCACCAGACTGATTCCTGGGATGGCAGGACTTCCATATGAAGAAAGACTGGATAGACTCGGCTTGTACTCGCTGGAATTTAGAAGATTGAGGGGTGATCTTACAAAATTCCTAAGGGGTTGGACAGGCTAGACGCAGGAAGATTGTTCCTGATGTTGGGGAACTCCAGAACAAGGGGTCACGGTTTAAGGATAAGGGGGAAGTCTTTTAAGACCGAGATGAGAAGATCATTTTTCACACAGAGAGTGGTGAATTTGTGGAATTCTCTGCCACGGAAGGTAGTTTAGGCCAGTTCATTGGCTATATTTAAGAGGGAGTTAGATGTGGCCCTTGTGGCTAAAGGGATCAGGGGGTATGGAGAGAAGGCAGGTACAGGATACTGTTGGATGATCAGCCATGATCATATTGAATGGTGGTGCAGGCTCGAAGGGCTGAATGGCCTACTCTTGCACCTATTTTCTATGTTTGTATGTTTCTATGTTATTTCCCTGTTCTGCAGTTGCCAGTAGTTGTTACTTTGTGCAGGAGCCTTTAACAAGAAGTGCCCTGAACAACTCCCATCATGTATAGCTCATGTAGACTTTTGAATCATTTTGTTCATACCAGCTAAAGAATCTGCGACTTAGCCTAATTTATCCACACATTCAAGTCACCCTCATTCAAGTCAAAGTATCATAAAATCCTACAATTACATTTAACAATGCATTGTGGCGGGCTGAGCCATGTTGGTCTCGAACCGTCGTCTGTCGAGCTCGAGCATTCACGTGGACCTGGAGTGATCTGGGCTGACCAATGGCGACCTGGGAGGAGCTGGCGGAGTGCAGCGGATGACAAAGCTAGACTTCACTTCACAGTCCACTATTAAGCCCTTGTCCCACTTTCACGACCTAATTGGCGACCTCTGCCGAGTTTTCCCTTGATTCATACTCGCAGAATGGTCGCCACAAGGTCGTAGGAGGTCGTAGGAGGTCTTCGTAACTCTTCCTCATGCTCGCGTACTCGTGGCCTCAAGTAGGTTGCGGCGTTTTTTCCAGTCTGATAAAAAATGTCCACAAGTAAAACAAAGGTCAGCAAAGGTTGTAGGTAGGTCGTAGGTAGGTCAAAGTAGGCCGTGATGGTAGTCGTAGGTAGTCGTAGATAGTTGTAGGCAGTCGTAGGTCGGAAACTAGCCCGAGAGAAAAAATGCAGACATGAAATCATTTTGTCATGTGATCATTTTACACTCGGAGCTAGTCGTAGTTGGACTTAGGTGTGGAGGACTGAGGTCGAGGGGGGTCGTAGGAGGTCATAGACAAAGTCGTAGGAGGTCGTAGACATAGTTGTAGGAGGTCGTAAGAGGTATTTTACTTTGGCGAGTCAACCCGACCTTGACATTTTTTTCAACTCATCTAGGGTCTTTTCTATGGCATTTATAAAATTAATACATCTGATTGAAGTGTATATATTAGAGGATGTGAAAGAATATATGCTGAGGGTTGTTTCTCCTGGCTGGATAGTTTAAATGCAGAGATCATAGTCTAAGAATAATAAGTTTTGATTTAATAGCAGGCATGATTTTAATGAATTGCAGTGCAGTCTTGATGGACTATGCAGCGGACCCACTTGTTGTTATCTTGAGCAGATCTTTAAACTTCTTGATGGGATTGTTTAATGGAGAGAGAGATTGTGGGAGATAATGGAATTAACTTGAAACAAAATGCACTTTAAGGCAAGAGAAAGGGAGGTAACTTTGGTATTCTGTTATCTCCAGAATTGCAGTTAGTGCTGAATAAAGATTTATGACAAAAACAGGGCAGGCTTAGTAACACATTAGTCAATTACTTTCAGCCTTGGAAATCCTGCGAGCCAGCACAATCCTTACCTGCTAAAATTATGAAATGCACATACTATCTTTCACACTGGATGTGTAGGAAGGAACTGCAGATGCTGGTTTAAACCGAAGATAGACACAAATAGCTGGAGTAACTCAGCGGGACAGGCAGCATCTCTGGAGAGAAGGAATGGGTGATGTTTCGGGTTGAGACACTTCTTCACAATAGATTCTGATTAAATGTGGGATTTCTTGAAATATAAATAATATGGTACATTACTCTGTTTCTCTCACCACAAATGATGCTTGAACTGTTGAAAATACTGGTATTTATTCATTTCAGTTTTCTAGCATCTGCACTTTTTTGCTTGAAAAGAAATTGCGTGTTTTGAAACACCATTTACTATTTTGGGACCAAGACAGGTAATACTGTTTCTCTTAGCCCACAAGTAATCTTTAAATGCTAAAAGAAATGACATATGCCTCATGCAACCTAAAAGTTGACTTCACTGAACTAACAGTGAGAGAAAGTGCACCTTTGGCTAAGCCTATGAATAAAAATGGTGAGTTTTAACCAGCAAAAACAACATTTGCTTGACAACATTGTCTGTGCTTTTTTTTTTAACATATTTTTAGTAGAAGCCATACGTATTACAAATAATATAACAGTTTTTTCAGATATACATATTACATATTTCCAAAGTTATATGAATATTACAAAGCAATATATATATATTTTTTTAATAGTGAAAAGAAAAAAGTGTAAAGAAAAAATAGATGTTTAATTTAAAAAGTGTGATTATAATTTTGATTATAGGTGAGAAGAAAAAATTTTTAAAAAAACAAAAAAAAACATATTACTGAGAAACAATTATTATACTTAAAGATAAAAAAAGTATACATCTTAACAATGAATGGAACAATTTCTAATAATATATATAGAGACGAGTATACAAATCTCAGATTAAACCTTTTCATCTGATTTTACCACCGGGTACTTGTTGAGTTTCATTGCTGAGTCTAGCTACCCCTTCATATAATCAGTGAATGGAGACCATATTTGTTCAAAAAGTTTGTGTTTATCCATTAGGATAAACCTAATTCTCTCCAATTGCAACATCTCCAACATTTCCACTGTCCACATTTTGATTGTAGGGGATAATGGTCCCATCTAGAATTTTAATATTAATTTTTTTCCAATCATTAAACAGTAATCAAGAAAATTTCTTGAATTTACTGTTAATGTTTGATTTGAATCTAAAACACCAAATATTATTAGCTTTGGGTCAGGATTTAATGTAATCTTAAGAACTATAGAAATAATTTTAAAAATCTCAGTCCAATAACTATTAAGTTTTGTGCATATTACAAAACTATGTGTTAAATCAGCTTCTATGTGCTGACATTTATCACACAATGGTGATGTATTAGGAAACATTCTATTTAATTTCTTTTTTGAATAATGTAATCTATGTAATAGATTAAATTAAACCAAGCTGGGTCCTGATCCATGTTTACCAACCAAAAACTCATATGAATTGTATCAAAGTATGTCTGGCATTTAATAGTGAGATTAAACGAGAACTTACCAGTTCGAAGTTTGATCTTTATTTTATGAGGAGTTACGATGAGGGATTACGTGAAGAAGACCCCGCCTGGCGCTGGAACGGCATACTTCAAAGCAGCGGCATGAAAAACACAGAAACCAATAGCCGAAGTAAAATAGTAAGGCTCAAAATAGACTAGAACTACCAGATGATCATTTACATTATGAGGGTTGGGAGTGGAGGGCACGTAATCCCTCATCGTAACTCCTCATAAAATAAAGATCAAACTTCGAACTGGTAAGTTCTCGTTTAATCTCACTATTTTACTTCGGAGTCACGTGAGTGACTACGTGAAGATTTTGAAGCTCTGTGTTTTTCATGTCGTAAACTCATTTCATACGACTCTCTGTTTAGTCAAAACAGTAGTGAGTAAATAGTATTTTAGGACATTGTTACAATTTATGTAATAAGTCCTTTAATCATAAAAAGAACAACTTTTTAATAATAACCCCTCTACCTTAGGGGAAAATTACAAAATAAATTGATAAATGTTGTCAATGGTAACATAAATCGATAATATAAATCGATAATATAAAACAAAGCAAGCATTAAAGAGAACCCATTACTGTGTGTCTAAATCCTGGCACTGTGACAACAGGTTTATTCTAGAACTTTGAAAATCTCTTCTCTAGACCACCCTGCGGCCTCTAAAATTTTATCGAGTGGCACGTCCTGTACCTTTGCCACGGACGTAGCTGCCGCCCTAGTGGAGTGAGATTTAAACACATCAGTGTCTATTCTTGCTAGACACAAACCATCCAGAAATGGTTTGAACTGAACCTTTTGTATGTGGCTTTTTGTGTGTTATTAATAACGCTTTCTCAGAACCTCTGAGATTTTGGTTACCTCAATGTACTGAGTTAAATGCTTAACCACACACAATGTTTCATCAATAGGATATGCTTTAAACATTACCTTCATTCCCGTTCTTCCTGGTCTGCTTTGTTTGATCAAGTCATAAACATAAAACATAATGTTATCTGCAGTCACATGTATGCAATCCAACCGTACAACTGCAAAGCTTGAACTCTTTTTGAGCTGATACCAATGCCATTAACTTTACCACCTTGAATGTTAATTTCTGCAAAGACATTGAATAATTGGAGTCCATAGTTTAAACAAAGTGAGAACAATGCTAACATCCCAAATTCCTGTATATATGGGCTTGGGATGATTTTATTGAAATTCCTTTCATGAGTCGGGATACTAATGGGTGAGACCCAATGAATCTCGATCTGAAATTTGTCCTAAATAGGATGACAATGCACTACGAGCACAATTAATGGCACTATACTCAAATGCTCATCAAGTGTAACCCAGCAAGGAACTGTAATACATTTGAAATTTTTGCAGTATGATAAGATATCTTTGACTGTGTACACTTCCCATTTCCTTATATGCGACTTATATTGTTTTAGTGCTATTCCTCCAAGCTGCAACTATAACATCCATGGTCCTGTCCGACAGTACAAACTCTTGCAATGGTCTGGTCAGAACCTGCAGATTAACAAATACATATGATCATGCAATGGATGAATTCCTTTTGTTACTGGTTGTGTCAACAGATTGTCGCAACTGGGAATTGTCATACATGGTTCAATAATCATATTAGCATCAATGGGAATCATGACTGCGTGGGCCAATCTGACACCACCAAAATTGCATTCGACAGCGTCTTGCGCTTTTTATTGAGACATTGCCCAATGAGACAGAATGGGGAAAATCATAAAATAACAAATTCCCCAGTGTAGCGAGAAAACATCCACCGCTACTGCCGCTGGATCGTGTTCCCCAAGACACGTATTTGGGCAATTGGTGATTCAATCTAGATGCAAACAGATCAATGTCTGGCACTCCATACCGACTGACAATATTTTGAAATTTTGTGGATTAAACATCCATTCTGTATTGTCTTCAAATATTTGTGATCTTAATCTGTCACAACATTGTCTCTCCCCGAGAGATAAATAGCTGAAAGCCAAATATTTTTTGCCATACACCATTGGCACATCTGGTTTACCAGATGATCACATGATATTGATCTAACACCACCCATGTGATTAATATATGCCACAGCTGTGGTATAATCTATTTGTACTTGGACATGCAAATCCTTTAATGAAGGCAATAAGCTTTTAATACATAAAATGCTACCAAGAACTCCAAATAATTGATACCATATGTTTGGAACAATAAACCCTCTTGGACAGCCCATCTGCCTCTACAGCTGGTCTCATTATCCGTACCCCCCCCCCCCCCCATCCGAGAGAACTTCGTCATTTTGCAAAAACACTACTGGCTGATGAACTAAAAGTTCTAAGCAGCTTATGGAACATTCTCAATCCATCAATGTAATTCTGATAAAACTTCCTTAGGCAATTGCATTGGCCTATCAAATGGCTTGCTCGCTGAATAAGCGCTTGAGTTTTTGCCCTTTGAAGATTTTGGTAATGTAGACGACCAAACTCTACTGTCTGGAAATGCTGCTGCCAATTTACCAATAATCTTGGCAACCTCTCGGATGGAGGGATAAGGTTTGTAAATCAAGTCTTGACACACATTTGTCAAATCCAACACTTATCCATTGGTAAAGTTACCAACATGGTAACTGAGTTAATCTCAAACCCCAGATATTCAATGGTTTGGGATTGCTGTAACTCAGATTTGTTGGATGGATCAGGAACCCAACTTCTCAAACAACTTGTAGTTACTGAGACTAATTTTCCACCTGGCTCCTGATTAGCATTGACAATTAAATGTCATCTAGATAAGCCATAACGATGTACTTTTGTGCCTAAGGCAGTGCAAATGCTGGCTTAATCCTTAAAGGCAAAGCTTGTAGTACCACAAACTGTCTCATCCATAACTTTAATTACCTATGAAATTATGGTGAATTGGGACCGAAATATGCATCTCTTCAATTTATTGCAGCCATAACCACCTGTTGATACCTGCTGTATTGCAGTGTTGAATGTGTCCATTTAAAAAAATTTTACTGGACAATATATTTAATTGTGTGAGATCTAACATGATTGTACAACCCCATCTTCTATGGCCTGGGGAAAATATTTGATACAATTGTTGTGGATCCTTTCCTGTTTCTCAATACCTCCTTCCTCACACAAATTCTCACGTCTTGTCAATTTGAATTATTCCAAGACTATAACATGAAGAATGATCAGGTTATTGTGTCCCAATGAATCCATACCTCTTCATTATCAACATTTGGAGTCTACCACCAATCTGAGGTTCATCCAAACATCCTTCTTAAATAGGATTAAGTTTTGTACCTCCCCATACTGTTTGACGAAATTACCTCCTTACCCAAAAATGTGGGTGTACATTCGTTATTTTATTTAATATATGGTCCCTAGATAAGGGACGTATCAGATTTAAACTGATAAGAACAGATACCATGCTTAATCTTAGCCAAAAAGCCGAGAAACGATTTGCTGGCTGGAAATTCTTCCTTATCATACTCCTGCCTCGGCTCAAATCAAATCCCTTTCCATATGACCAGCCTACTGGCCAACTGAAGGGTTTCATAAGACCAACAGTTTCTTCCCCTTCATCCATACTTAATTTGCTTAAACAGATTTTCTCCGAATCAATAACCAGGAGTTTGAACATTGCTTGTCCTGTAAATCTTTGGATGTAAAAGAGGCCGAATGGCAATCTTCTATTTATATAATTTAACTCAAATAAGTTTGCAGAATAAACCTAACATATTTTGTTTCATTCTGAACTTTAGTCATTCCACAACTTCCCAGCTTGTCTTAAAAGACAGTGATGCCAATTAATTTGAGGATTCTTTTAATCGTAATTCCTGCGCCCGCATAATTGCTGACATTGGCGCCCAAAACCCGGATTTACCAGGTACCTTCTTAAAGGTGTTTTAGAATGCTTCATGCATTATATTCTGTATAATTCCAATTTTAGTATATGTGCTGCCGAAGCGAGCACATGTTTAAATGCAAATCTGCTGTTTCAACCATAACAGCTTCTTGAGGCAGGTGAGAGACCATATAATTAACATTGGCCGCCAGGTTCCTTCCATGGCCTCACCGCCTCCACCAGGTATAGTAACTTTGTGCCCTTCAGACACACCTGGATTTGCATTGTGGTGGGTACTTCTGACCAATCACCACTTTCAGGGTCTGTCACATACAGCCCTGGTACTCCTGAAACTCGTTCAAGGAGACTTCCTCCAGTCCATACCCAGGCACTGGGGTTTCAAATTCCCAATTCGAATTGGCACCATATTCACGATATGGAACCCCCTCAGGGGCTGCCTGGGAATATTCTGGGTACTTAGACCCTTGGTTGATATAATTTGGAGTATTTCCTCCATAAGATCCATACTTAGCCAATTTTAGGCTTACCTTACAGGATCTTTAAGAAACCTCAGGCCTTTCAAGCCTCTTTTTACTTTTAGGCACTGGGTTTTCAAGTGTTGTTTGTGGAGCAACTAAAGGCTCCCTAACGGGTATTTCAATCGGCCACCGGTATCGGAACCGGCTCCGCAATAGTCTGCTGTCCCGACTTTTTACACCCCGGGACGCACGTTTTACCCGCGATTTTCTTTTTAAAACATTTTATTTTTTATTTTTATTTAAACTCCTGCTGGTTTCCTACCAGCCTACGGAGTTTTAAGAAAAACGCCCTGGAAGTAAAATAATTTTACTTACCTGCGGGCCGTTTCCTTACCGCTGTGCTGGAGCTGCGCTCTGCAGCTCTTCCTCTGCCGATAGCGTCGACGTAATGCCGTTCCAGTGCCAGGCGGGGTCTTCTTCACGTAGTCACTCACGTGACTCCGAAGTAAAATGAACAACAATGTATACGTTGTAAACTTTCTTCCCAAAAGTCTTTTAATATCGGTAAACCAGTTTCATTTTCCCATATTTGCCGAAATGATTCTGTTGTTGGTATTTCCCTGTCCAAAAGGATATTATATATATATGCTATTCATTTTTCTGTGTTTGGATGCTTATTAAGCACTTCATCCAGTAAACCTGGTTCTCTATTTCTATAATCTTGCGTATTTGATTTAACATAATCTCTGATTTGTAAATAGCTAAGTAAGTTATTTGAGTGCAATCCATAAATATCTTTCAACTCTTGAAATGAGAGAAATTTCCCATTCCTGTAAAGATGTTCTATGCTTATAATTCCTAAATTTTTCCAATGTCTAAACCCCCCATCCAATAAAGAGGGCTTAAACAGAGGATTATTCATAATTGGTAAGCAAAGCAACATATTTTCTAAATGTAAAGTCTTAACTATTTGTTTCCAAATACGTGTATTGCTTAAAATTATAGGATTTTCCCTATAATTTTTTTTGTACCACCCTTGGGGCAAGGAGTATTGTACTTATATCAAAGGGTAAACAATCTTCCTTTTCCATTTTTAACCAAGCTGGGTCCTGATCCATGTTTACCAACCAAAAAATCATATTCTTAATCTGAACCGCCCAGAAATAATATAACAAAATTAGGTAGTGCTAGTCCACCATTTATCTTAGATTTACATAAATGTATTTTACTTATTCTGTGATTTTTATAATCCCAAATAAAGCTATTGACAATGAAATCAATTAAAAAAAAAAAAGTTTTAGGAAGCTATAGCGGGATAGCTTGAAATAAATATAGTAGTTGTGGTAAAAAAATCATTTTAATGGCATTTATTCTGCCGATCATTGATATTGGTAATGTTTTCAAATATAAGATATTATTTTTGAGTTTATTTAGTAATTGGGGGAAATTTGATTTAAATAGAGAATTATAAGATTTGGATACATTAACTCCAAGATATTTAATTTGGTCATTAACTATTTTGAATGGAAATTTTTGTAATTTATTCAATTTAATTCCTGTTATAGGCATAATTTCACTTTTATTCCAATTAATTCTATATCCTGAGAACATACTAAATTCAGTTATAACATTAAGTAACTTAGGGATACTAATTTCTGGTTTTGTTATGTATATCAAGACGTCATCTGCGTATAAAGATATTTTATTAATTGTGGTATTGGTGTTATAACCATAAATTTCTGGTTCTGATCTAATCCTTTCGGCTAATAATTCTATTGTAAGAGCGAATAATAAAGGTGATAACGGACATCCTTGTCTACAACCCCTAGAGAGATTAAATGTGGCTGATAACATTTGATTTGTTAGGATTCTTGCTGTTGGGCCAGAATTTAAAATTCTAACCCATTTACAGAATCCTTCCCCCAGTTTAAATGTCTGCATTATCCTAAATAGGTAAGGCCATTCAACCTGGTCAAATGTTTTTTCTGCGTCCAGGGATATAACAGCTAATTCAATATCATTAATTCTTTTTGAATATATGATATTGAATAGACGTCGCAAATTATAAGTAGAATAGCGTTTAGGGATAAAGCCTGTTTGATCATGATGTATTAATTTATTGATCACTAAACTTAACCTTTGAGATAAAATTTTAGTTAATATTTTTTGATCCGTATTTAGAAGAGCAATTGCTCTATATGATCCTGGGTCTTCCAGATCTTTATCTACTTTAGGAATGAGTGTAATTGTAGATTCATTTAGGGTTTCTGGTAGCTGTTCTTGCTCATAGGCATCTTTATATATTGTTTGTAGACGTGGGGAAATCAAATCATGAAACTGCTTATAAAATTCAACACCTAAACCGTCGAGGCCAGCAGCTTTACCATTTTTCAATGATCTGATTGATTCCTCAATATCTTTTGCTGATCTTTTGCTGCTCATTAATATGACATTCATGTAGGAATGCTTCCATTCCATCAGATTGACCCGTCAGTTTGGATGTATAAAGTTTTTGATAGTATTGCTGGAATCTTTCATTAATATCTTTTGGTAAAGTTAGTATTTCTCCTTGTTCAGATCTAACTTTATATATCATTTTTTCTTCATCTGATTTTCTAAGTTGACGAGATAGCAGTTTATGTGGTTTATCCCCAAATTCAAAATGTACTTGTTTAGTCTGTTGAAAAAGTTTAATAACATACTTTGATTGTATCTCATTTAACTTATATTTTAATGTTGCGATTTTGTTATATATCACCCTAGATGGTGATATAGCATTTTCCATGTCTAATTGCTTTATTTCATTTTCCAAATTCTGTTGAATCTTTCGATTTTCCTTATTAAGGTGTGCCTGCGCAGATATTATAGCACCACGTATAAAAGCTTTAAATGTGTCCCATAGAAGAGATGAAGAAATTCCAGGTTTATCATTAGTCTCAAAGAATAGTTCAATCTGTTTAACCAGATAATCATAATAAGCCTTATCACTTAATATTTGAGGATTGAGTCTCCATTGCGAATATCTATTAGTTATACCCTTTAAATTAATCTTGAATGTTAATGGGGCATGATCCAAAATAATAATATTATGATATTTTGAGTCATACGTGAATGGGATAAGCTTTGAATCTATTAAAAAATAATCTATCCTAGAATAAGTTCCGAATACCGGAGAATAGAATGAGTATTCCCGACCAGTAGGATTATCATTTCTCCAAACATCCTTGACATCAGCTGAACTAATAAACAAATTTATGAATTCACTTGATTTAGATGTAGCCTTCCTTTTAGTTGATGATCTATCTAAATAGTTATCCAAAGTACAATTTAAGTCACCCCCGATTATTAAATTATGTTGTGTAACTATAGGAATAGTGTTATATATTTTCTTAAAAAACAACGGATTATCAAAATTAGGTCCATATATATTCATAAGAACGACCTTCTTCACAGAAACATAGAAACATATAAATTAGGTGCAGGAGTAGGACATTCGGCCCTTCGAGCCTGCACCGCCATTCAATATGATCATGGCTGATCATCCAACTCAGTATCCCGTACCTGCCTTCTCTCCATACCCTCTGATCCCCTAAGCCACAAGGTCCACATCTAACTCCCTCTTAAATATAGCTTCGAGTATAATTCACCGGTAACTATTATGTATCTACCTTCAGGATCTTCTATTATTGAGCTATGTTTAAATTTGATACCCTTACTGTAGATGGTTTTTCATGCAACCAATAACATAGTTACCTCAGTACCATTAACCCCGCCTAGTTAACATCAATCATAACGCCTTCCCCTTCCTGGATACGGTTCACTAGAAGAATGTAGCCAGTATTTGAGGATGTATGTAATACCTTGTGCTATTATTAAAATGTGTTGAACACTTTTAGAGTTTGTAAATTGCCTATTTACATGGTGTCGGAGCTGGAAGATACTTGCGCCTACCTGTCCATCGGGTTTTATTTCTTTTATTTGATTTGTGCCTTTTGTGCTTTATCTCTCTGACCATGGCATCCTCGTGCAGAAAGCCCGCGCAGCTTGTCTTTGATGCTGATATTTCTGAGCGCTGGGCTACGTTTGAAATTGATTTCACCCACTTTGTCAACGTCGCTCACCGCAATGATCCTGACTCCCTCAAAGCCTCCCTCCTACTCAACCTTGTCGGACCTGATGCCATGAAGAGAGCCAGAACTTTCGTCTATGCTCCAGCGGTCCTGGACGACAACAACGTGGTGGTTACCCCTGCAGAATCTGCCAGTGACCCTGCTTGCCTGCTACGTAAGTTCAGGGAGATTTGTGACCTGCCCTCGAACCGCATTCTAGAGAGGGCACGGTTCTTTACAAGGAGACAGCTGCCGGAGGAACCTGCTGAATGTTTTATTGCCGATTTGCGTTATCTCGCCCAGCGGTGCCGTTTCGGTGACATGACAGACCAGCTCACTAGAGACATTTTAGTAACTGGCATGCGTGACCAGAAGCTGCGATGTGAGCTTCTTAGGGATCCAGATCTAACGTTAGAAAAAGCCATGCATGCCTGCAGATTGTCTGAGGTCGTTGTATTGCCAGATGATCACCGGGACTTGGGAGATAAGCCTGTTCACCAGGCTGGATTTAGTAGAGCCCTGCCTCAGAGGGGAAACAATGCTTTACTGCCGCGTGCCAACCCTGGTCCTGCTGATGTGCCCCCAAAAAGGTGCCCTAACTGTAACTACATGCACCACAGACGGTCGACGTGCCCTGCCTATGGCAAGGCTTGTAATTTTTGTAACAAACTGAATCATTTCGCTTCTGCCTGCCGCTTATTCCGTTCTCGTGGGAGACAGGTACAGATTTCCAGACCCAGTCTGAACATGCTTAAACAATCTGATAGCTGTTCCAATCCACAGCCCGATGTTGCTGAATCCTATGATGCAGATCCAATTAATTCTCCCGAGGATTCGAATGTGTTTACCCTCCTCCAGGCATCTGGCCAACGTCTTGATCCCTCCGTGTCTGTGACTGTCAACAATGTAACCTTCCTTGCGAAGTTAGATACTGGGGCAAAGGTCAATGTTTTGTCAATAAATCTTTTCAACAAGATAAGGACTAATGAGGCCTTGGTCGCTGACAATGCTACTCTGCACGCCTATGGTGGAGAAATTCTCAGGCCTGTGGGGAGGGCCACTTTAACTTGCAGGCTACAGAAGGCCACGAGAAACTTGATTTTTTATGTTTTGAACTCTGAATGTGTTACCCTGCTGGGAAACCGTGCGTGCCAAGATCTTGGCCTGGTGTCCTTCGACCACACGGTCCACAAAGTGCAACTGTCATTTAACCCGATTGCAGAATACCAGGACCTGTTCAACGATGACCTGGGAAAGTTACCACTGACATACCATATTTCCATTGACCCAAATGTACAACCCGTGGTCCGCGCACCTCACAGGGTGTCCCACGCCATGAAAGACAGGGTCGAGGCGATGCTTAACAACATGGTCGACAAGGGGGTGCTAGAAGCGGTCAGCGAGCCCACCGATTGGGTCTCCACCATGGTTGCCACGATAAAGAAAGACAAGAATGAAATACGTGTGTGTATCAACCCCAAGGACTTAAACCTTGCCATCAGGCGACCACACTACCCCATGCGGTCTGTTGAGGACGTGGCGGCTCAGGTCGGGCAAGCCACCGTCTTTTCGGTCCTAGACGCTAAGAACTCGTTCTGGCAGATCCCGTTGGACAAAGCGTCATCCGACCTGACAACCTCCGCCACACCATTCGGCAGATTCAAATTCCTGCGAATGCCATTCGGCATCAATTCCGCTAGTGAGGTGTTCCAGCGAACGATGGAGCAGATATTCATGCCATGTGCCATCATCGTGGATGAAATCTTAGTCTATGGGAAGGACATTGCCGAACATGACCAGAACCTCCGCCGCGTCCTGGATCGGGCGCGAAAGGCCAACCTGAAGCTGAACCCAAAGAAGTGCCGGTTTCGTGTCTCAGAAGTCACGTATGTTGGACACGTTTTCACCTCTAACGGACTAAAACCCGACCCTTTGAAGGCAGCGGCCATCTCTGAGATGGCAGCCCCCACCGACGTGCCAGGTCTACAATGTTTCTTGGGCATGGTGAACTACCTTGGGAAGTTTGTACCAAATCTCAGTGAGCTGAGTGCTCCCCTGCAGCAGCTGACAAAAAAGGATATCGCCTGGGTCTGGCTCCCACAGCACCAGCAGGCGTTTGACTGTCTCAAGTCGAAACTGATTAACACTCCGACGTTGCAATTTTTTGATGCGAATCGCCCCATCACCGTCACATGTGACGCTTCTAAGTTCGGCCTGGGCGCGGCATGCCTCCAATCTGTCGATGGATCGTTACATCCTGTCTCCTATGCCTCCCGCACCATGACGGACACCAAGCAGCGGTACGCTCAGATCGAGAAGGAGCTGCTTGCGGTGGTGTTTGCCTGCTCCAAGTTCAGAGACTTCCTGTTTGGCAGCAGATTTACAGTCGAAACCGACCACCAGCCACTGGTGACAATCCTGAACAAGCCGATTCATGCTGCCCCTGCCAGGCTGCAGCGTATGATGCTGCAGCTCCAGCGCTTTGATTTCGACATCGTCTACAAGAAAGGCACCGAGATGCACATCACGGACACGTTATCGCGCGCCCCGCGGGCCTCCTGTGCTCGCCACCCCTACGAAACAGAGGACTTGCTCGTACTGGGCGTCAATTTTATTCCCACCAAGCAGCTGCAGCTTTTGGCCGAGCACACCGCTGCCGATCCAGTTTTGCAACGGCTTGCGTCTGTGATTAAATCAGGGTGGCCAACAAAGCGCTCCGCTGCACCGCCTGAAACACAGCCCTTCTTCCTGGTCCGTGACGAACTGGTGCTCCAGAATGGCGTTATCGTTAAGGGACATAAAGTGGTGGTCCCGTCCTCCCTGTTCGATTCTTACTACTGCGCAGCCCACAGCGGACACCCCGGGGTCGATGCAACACTCGCCCACGCTCAGTGCCAATTCTACTGGCCTGGAATGGCCAAATATATTCGAGACCGTGTTTCTGCCTGCTCCACGTGCAACAGTCTTGCTCCACATCAGCAGCGACAGCCCCTGCTGCAACAGCCCGCTCCTGCCTTGGCCTGGTCCTCGCCGGCTGCCGACATCTTCGAGTGGCGTGGTAACCACTACCTTGTCCTGGTCGACTCGTACTCAAACTGGTTCGAGGTGGATTTGCTGACATCCCTCACGTCGGAGATGGTGATCCGGAAGCTGCGGAAACACTTCTCCACGTTTGGGTCCCCTGTCAGGCTGCAGACTGACAATGGCAGGCAGTTTACCAGCCGTGAGTTCAAAAGTTTTGCTGACAAATGGAATTTTGTGCATTTCACCAGCAGCCCGGAGTACCCACAGAGCAACGGCCTTGCTGAACGGGCCGTCCGCAGCGCCAAGCTTCTGATGGAACAAGCGAGACTGTCTAACTCTGATTTGTATTTGGATCTCCTGAACCTCAGGAATGTTTCCAGAGATCCGGCCATGGGGTCCCCTGCTCAGCGTCTGATGTCCAGAACAACCAGATCTACCATCCCGATTGCCCAGCGCCAGCTGAAACCTCGGGTGCTGGAGCCTGCCTCTGTGCAGAGGCGCATTCAAGAGAAACATGACAGCCAGCAGCGTTCCCACGATCGGTCGTGCAGACCACTCGATCCTCTGTTGCCTGGACAGGTTGTTCGATTGCAAACCGCCAGTGGTCACTCCCGTCTGGCTACTGTGGTTGGGGTGGCTGACTCACCTCGTTCGTATCTGGTCGACTATGAGGGAACCATCTACCGTAGAAGCCGACAACACCTGCTTGCGGTTAATGAGCCGAAGCCGCAGGCCCCGGGCCCCTATGCCCCGCCGCTCTCATACCAGCAGCCGGCTCCTGTCCCAGCCAGCGTTCCCTGCATGCCTCGGTCCCCATATCGAGCGCCCGGTTCCCCTCTGCGCGGGTCACCTGTTGGCGGTCGCGGTTCTCCCTCTCCTGTTCCTCCAACCCCACCGCCCTTCCCTGGTTCCCCTGCTGTCTCGGGTCCCCCTGTTTTTTCTGCTCCTCCGGGGGAAGGGGGAGGCATCCGTACGCGCTCGGGCCGGATCAGCAAGCCACCTGTTCGTTATGGCGATTCTGTTTAATTCTGTTGTAGTGACAACGGTCTGTTTCTTTTAAATTTTCTAAGGGGAAGGATGTAGATGGTTTTGCATGCAACCAATAACATAGTTACCTCAGTACCATTAACCCCGCCTAGTTAACATCAATCATAACGCCTTCCCCTTCCTGGATACGGTTCACTAGAAGATGTAGCCAGTATTTGAGGATGTATGTAATACCTTGTGCTATCATTAAAATGTGTTGAACACTTTTAGAGTTTGTAAATTGCCTATTTACACTTACGAATAAGTATTGCAACCCCTCTATATTTATGAGTAAATGAAGAATGGTACACTCTAGAAATCCAATTTGCCGTTAGTCTATATTGTGCGTCCTTTTTTAGGTGAGTCGCTTGAAGATAAATTATGTCTGATTTAATTCTATTTAACTGAGCCAAAACCTTACCTCTTTTAATTGGTTCGTTAATTCCCTTTACATTCCAACTACAGAAGGTGATTCCATCACCCCATTTTTCCTATTAATGTCTTGCATTTTAGTATTAAGGTGGATTATAATGAGGTAGATTCCTCAGCATATTCATCCCAATTTCATACCCTTGTTTCTGATCAACGTTAATGTTACGTTTAACGATCAATGTTAATACTAATAACTTTTTCTTACATACATATCTCTTCGAGTCTACTGTATGATACCATTCATAAGTAAAGTAATGTAGTACAGTGTATGAAATAAAAAACAAAGTAAAAATAAAGATAAAAAAAGTTAATAATGTTAATAGAAAAGTGCAGGAAAAAAAAAGTGACTACTACTAAATTAAGTGTGGTTAGTGTAAGCCACACTAGCGTGGCTATTAATCTACAGACTTCCGTTAGTAAAACAAAAGATGTTTATAATTCCAGCTCCATAAATGCCTTAAGGGCAATATGTTTAAGGGCGGGGCGTTAAATTTCAGTGCTTATTAATGCTTTATTATTTTTAACTACTACTATCGATTTAAACTATTTAAGGAGGAATAACATACATTTGTAAGTAATAATTAATACTAAACTATTTCTATTGTATATTAGTTTGTTATTAATAATCATTAAACTCTCCGTGTCCAGTAATTTTAAAAGTTCATCATTCTTCCTCCTTCTCTCTGGGTAAACAGTATCATCAGGTAAGTGTTAAGTATAATTCAAGTTCGTTATTCTTCATCCTCATCTTCTTCTTCTCCCAGTGTTTCCACTACCTCTTCTTCCTCTTCCAGCTTCTTCTCGATATTACGAACGAACTCAAGCGCTTCAGTATGCTTGATAAAATGATGCTCTTTATTATCATAGCTTACTCGTAGTGTGGCAGGATACATCAGGCCATATCTCAGACCACTTATATTCTTGAGGATGTTTCTTGTTTCAGTAAATAAAGCTCTTCTCTTGGCCACTTCCGCAGGATAATCTCTGAATATGCTGATCTTATCGCCGTCATAAAACAGATTCTTCTTACGAATTATTATCTTCATCATATCTTCCAAAACATGATCATAAACCACCTTCACAATCAGTTGTCTTGGGGGTGAGTCCGTCTTTGGGCATCGTCTCAGTGCGCTTGGCCAAGCAGTAGGTATGTTACAAAACTTACCTTTAGCGGCGCTGCAATTCTGCCGCTCCCCGTGTGCGCGACTTTAGCGCCTGTCAGAGGGGGGCGGGCTTAAAGTGCCGATTTTCACCAGACCAGGATAATCGATGAATGTCGGGCGATTTAATTGCGGAAGAAAAATCGCTCCGACATTTCATCCATTAAGGTATTTTTAAATTACTCTAAGTTATTTGTTAACTAGAGTAATTTAAAAATCACCTTCAAAAGCCGTGACCGCAGACCACCGGAAGCATTTTCCGTAGGGGAGAAAAAAAGGTAAATACTTTATTTTTTTATTAAAAGTTGGTTTTTTGGGAGGCATAAATACTATTTTAATGTTGCGAAATGGGGTCCCCAAAAAATGTATGAACCCCCAGTATTTTCCCCCCCGACTTCACCGCTAACCGCAACGTTCCAATCCACCGCATTCCACTAAAACCCACTCGCTAGTTGATTTAAATGGCCATTTATTTACAGGCATTAAACACTAAATTCCTTCCATTTGGCCCAGAAATTCATGAAAATGAGATTTAAAAATTATGTTATATTGTGGATTATTGTGTGAATGTTATTTGGACACTTAGGCAATTAAAAAAAAGTTTATCTTTTCTTAAGAAATTGATAGATGTTTAGATCTACTCATTGAATTTTGTAATTAGCTACAATTAGATAACTAACTAATTATATACTTTAATTTCAGGTAATCCAAGTAAGATTGTTTAATATTTGTTTCAGAATGCTTCAATCTATAATGACTGAAAATTTCATTGAGTTCTCTTAATTTTTAATAAAGTTATGGGCTTTTAATTTTTCCAGATCACAGCTTTTGAGTTAAGTCAATTGAAAGGCAATGGGAAGCAATGGGAAGCAAGATACTCATTTCCGAGCATGAAAATGGCCATAACTTTCTTAATACTGAAGATATGAAAGTAAATTAGGTGTCAAATTAAACTTCTTGTTATGCTTTATCTGATGGGATAAATTGCAGACTTGATTTTTAAAATCTCAAAATTTTGTAACCTTGCTACAAGCAGGGGTACTTGCACCAGATTCAAAACATTTTTCAGAAGATTTGCAGCAAATTCTCTGGTATCTGGTCCTCCCTCCTTGCCTTCACCCACACCAACAATACGCAGATTCTGGCGCTTTTGCCTTCCCTCCAAGTCAATACATTTCTCAGTTATTTTATTCAATAATTCTGTTAAACGCTTGTTCTCGGAGAGAAGTTTCTCATTCGCCTTAGCACTTGAGTCAGCAATACTGGTCAGTTCCTTTATTGCCTCGTGTTGTTGATCAAGTGTTCTTATAATAGGTTCCAACTTGAAATCAACCACTGATTCCATCCCACCAACTTTAAGATTTACTTCATCCATCTGTTGTTTCAGATCAGCATCCGCTTTTAAAAGAATAAATCGGGGAAGGTGGTGCATCCATGGATAACAAGGGAAATCAGGGATAGTATAAAAACAAAAGATGAGGCATACAAATTTGCCAGAAAAAGCAGCCTACCGGAGGACTGGGAGAAATTCAGAGTGCAGCAGAGGAGCACAAAGGGCTTAATTAGGAAAGGGAAAATAGATTATGAAAGGAAACTGGCAGGGAACATAAAAACTGACTGCAAAAGTTTTTATAGATATGTGAAGAGAAAGAGACTAGTTAAAACAAATGTTGGTCCCTTGCAGTCAGAAACAGGTGAATTGATCATGGGGAACAAGGACATGGCAGACCAATTGAATAACTACTTTGGTTGTCTTCACTAAGGAAGACATAAATAATCTGCCAGAAATAGCAGTGGAACGGGGGTCAAATAAGATGGAGGAACTGAGTGAAATCCAGGTTAGCTGGGAGGTGGTGTTGGGTAAATTGAACGGATTGAAGGCCGATAAATCCCCAGGGCCAGATAGTCTGCATCCCAGAGTACTCAAGGAGGTAGCCACAGAAATAGTGGATGCATTAGTGATAATTTTTCAAAATTCCTTAGATTCTGGAGTAGTTCCTGAGGATTGGAGGGTAGCTAATGTAACCCCACTTTTTAAAAAAGGAGGGAGAGAGAAAGCAGGGAATTACAGACCAGTTAGTCTAACATCGGTAGTGGGGAAACTGCTAGAGTCAGTTATTAAAGATGGGATAGCAGCGCATTTGGAAAGTGGTGAAATCATTGGACAAAGTCAGCATGGATTTACGAAAGGTAAATCATGTCTGACAAATCTGATAGAATTTTTCGAGGATGTAACTAGTAGAGTGGATAAGGGAGAACCAGTGGATGTGTTATATCTAGACTTTCAGAAGGCTTTCGACAAGGTCCCGCATAAGAGATTAGCATACAAACTTAAAGCACACGGTATTGGGGGTTCAGTATTGATGTGGATAGAGAACTGGCTAGCAGACAGGAGGCAAAGGGTAGGAGTAAACGGGTCCTTTTCAGAATGGCAGGCAGTGACTAGTGGGGTGCCGCAAGGCTCAGTGCTGGGACCCCAGCTATTTACAATATATATTAATGATTTGGACAAGGGAATTCAATGCAACATCTCCAAATTTGCAGATGATACCAAGCTGGGGGGTATAGTTAGGTGTGAGGAGGATGCTTGGAGGCTGCAGGGTGATTTGGATAGGCTGAGTGAATGGGCAGATGCATGGCAGATGCAGTATAATGTGGATAAATGTGAGGTTATCCACTTTGGTGGCAAAAACATGAGGGTAGACTATTATCTGAATGGTGGCAGATTAGGAAAGGGGGAGATGCAACGAGACCTGGGTGTCATGGTACACCAGTCATTGAAAGTAGGCATGCAGGTGCAGCAGGCAGTGAAGAAAGCAAATGGTATGTTAGCATTCATAGCGAAAGGATTTGAGTATAGGAGCAGGGAGGTTCTACTGCAGTTGTACAGGGTTTTGGTGAGGCCACACCTGGAGTATTGCGTACAGTTTTGGTCTCCAAATCTGAGGAAAGACATCCTTGCCATAGAGGGGGTACAGAGAAGATTCACCAGACTGATTCCTGGGATGTCAGGACTTTCATATGAGGAAAGATTGGATAGACTCGGCTTGTACTCGCTGGAATTTAGAAGATTGAGGGGGGATCTTATAGAAACTTACAAAATTCTTAAGGGGTTGGACAAGCTAGATGCTGGAAGATTGTTCCCGATGTTGGGGGAGTCCAGAACAAGGGGTCACAGTCTAAGGATAAGGGGGAATTCCTTTAGGACCGAAATGAGGAAAACATTCTTTACACAGACAGTCGTGAGTCTCTGGAATTCTCTGCCACAGAAGGTAG
Organism: Raja brachyura; assembly: GCA_963514005.1. Next base: position 43,457,464 of record OY740783.1, on the reverse strand, counting down.
TTGAGGCCAGTTCATTGGCTATATTTAAGAGGGCGTTAGATGTGGCACTTGTGGCTAAAGGGATCAGAGGGTATGGAGAGAAGGCAGGTACGGGATACTGAGTTGGATGATCAGCCATGATCACATTGAATGGCGGTGCAGGCTCGAAGGGCCGAATGGCCTACTCCTGCACCTATTTTCTATGTTTCTATGTTTATCTTCCATTCATCCATCATAGTTTTTACTGTGATTATAACCTCTTTTTTCAATTCATCTTTAACTTGTTCTTTAAACAATTCAATATCTGCTCTAAGTAACTTTAAACCTTCTTTATATTCCTTTTTCATTTTTCTCAGCTCACCCATAATAGTAGTTTTCAGATCTTCCATTTCAGATTTCCTCCTTGGAATATCCTCCTGGGAGCCAGACAAACTCGAGGTCAAGGCTTCAGCCGGGCACACTTTTTTTCATTTTGGGGGGGGTTCGTTGAATCGACATTACCGTCGGTGAAGTCGCCGCTGATGACGTCACGCACCTTATCAAGCTGCCGGTGCCATTCACAGACGTTCTTCTCTGGTAGGTGGCTTTAAATCACCCCGTTTTTCCCCGTTTTTTATACAATTTTTATGGAGCTGGTTGGCGCGAGTTTCACCTACTCCATAGCACCACCGGAAGTCATTGTCTGTGCTTTTGTGGTCTCTAGTCACAATAGAACAAAAAAAATTCTACTGTGGTAAATAATATAACTGTGATTAAAGTCTTCTTAAACAGTCTATCAAGATCAAGAATGACTTCCTTCCATTTTATTTCTGTAGGATCTATGATGACTGATGAAGCTAATGTGAGAATCACAATTACTGCCACAGGTGAGTGAGGAGGTTTATGGTGAGGCAGGTGGGTGAGTAGATTGGAAGTGCTGTGCTGCTTGTGTTATTTTTGCATAGCTTCTGAATGCTCCCAATTAGTGGACTATGTTCTCAATATCATCCCGAATGCCTGTTCATCTCGAGTAGTCATGGACCAGGTGTTGCCCACTGCCAGGAAAGGGTTATTCTGTTCCACTAGACTCACAAAGAACCTTTAATGCTGCTTTTCTAAGGAAGCTTTGAATCCTTTCTCTTCTCTACTGGATCTCTTCCTAATTAAGGTACTGTAACTATACATTGGTTGAACAATATGTATCGACATGCGTAACCTCTCTATGATTGTAAATATAAATGCTTGTTTAATGACATTGTCACAGTGAACTTTAAATGCTCCTGGTTCTTAGTCTACTTCTGGTCAATGCCAGAGATTTGATAATGATTCAGCCATATTTTGTATCACAGTTGCATTCAAAATATATTAAGTTCTTAAAATATTTATCCCAGCATTATTGTTTTATTAAAACTGCAGACGAGTACTTTAAGCCACTCATAATTTGGTTTAAAATTACATTTATTAGATTAAAGTATGATGTATAATACAATAAACGGGTGGGGACACAGCATTAACACTATCAAATTATCCAAATTCTGTCATCGATGTTGATAGATCAAGTTTTTCAGAAACATTAGCTTGCACCTATTCATGTATTCATGATCCTAATTATGTGAACACGGTTGACATGAGCATTTTTTAAAATCCAACCATTGTGAGCAGTAGCCAGACTTAATGACCATTGAAAACGTTGATTTGCAACAAGCTTCATCGACCCATTACAGTTGCACCACCCCAATTCTGCATCTTTCATCCAAACTGTTTGAATGACATTTGCCCTTTGCTGTAGGGAGGTAAGTTGAAGCAGGTAATTTTAGTTTATTTTAGTTTTGAGATGCAGCGCGGGAGCAGGCTCTTCGGCCCACACCAACCAGAGATCCCGGCTAAAAACTGTACCCAACACACACTAGGGACAATTATACCAAGCCAATTAACCTACAAATCTGAAAGTATTTGGAGTGTAGGCGGAAACCAGAGATCCCGGAGAAAAATTAATGCAGGTCATGGGGAGTACGTACAAAGTACATACAGACAACACCCATAGTCAGGATCGAACCCAGGCCCCTGGTGCTGTGAGGCAGCAAGTCTACTGCTGTGCAACTGTGCCGCCATTTATGTAGGGCAACATTGCTTTCTTGTGATGGCTGTTGCATTTGATACAGATACTGAGGTTGACCAAAATGGAAGTTCTATTCTTTGTAAAGAGGTCCTGATACTTCCTAGAGTTGAAATCTGATGTCTGGCATTTTAGCAGGTAACAATAAGCAGTAACTGATGAATTAGAATGCACAGACCCGCTCCCCACCATTGATTTTCATCTTACATTTGTAACTATACTTCTTACCTTTGTAACCATACATTTGTCAATTTGGCAACAGTTAATTTATTTCCCTGTTGAAAGTGACCATTACTCATTTTCATTGCCAATCTAAAAGTGCAATCAACCATATTAGTATTCCAAATAACTGTGCCTGATCAATGGCTGATATATTGGATGACACTGTCAATACAAGAGGATTCTAATCTGTCAGCTTTGGTATCATTAGCCTTGTAGGGATGTAAGAGATGTTTGCCACTGAGAAGGCCAAACAGAGAGTCTGGAATCATCAGTTGTAATCATATTCCAACCTCCTGAGAATTATTCTGGGATATTTTTTTGCCATTAAGTGCCATGTTAATGACTGTTGGTGAGGCATACAGTCATTCAGGAGGCAACTGCCTATTTATTCACGTAGCAGTTTTGAGGAAGATGACATCAACCAAACTGGGACCTAAGTGTTGAATCTAATTCCTTCAATTGTAGATGCCTCTACCACTTGGTTATATCAAAAGGTGACAAGTCATTATCTTAATTTGCCAGAAAAATATATAATTAAGTAAAAAAATGCAAATTTTCTAATCCCAGATAGCTCAACTTTGTTGCATCATGCCTTGGATATGGAGCTACTGTAACTACAATCTCTTAATGAGTATGACACTTCATGATATGCATCCACGTCAGTGACTGATAAGGCGTTGGCATGCACTGGAAGTTACTTGCAGTGGAAATGTTCTTGGCAACAACATTGCAAAATAAAAAGTGAGCTTGAGAAATACAAAAATACAGTGGTTAGCTCTAGGAGTTTAAGTAGACCATGATTAGATCTTGGAGGGAGGATTTAGGAGACTGTTACTAGCAATGGATATCACGGTTAGGTTCAGAAGAGCTGAAAGGTTATCACCTGAAATTAATGATCAACTTCAGAGGATCCTTGTTTGCTCCAAGTATCCGGGGATGGTTCCAGGAGATCATGAAATACTCCAGGAGATAGTAATAATATCCAGGAAGCCAAGGTTGGCCCTGGCATGCTCAGATTAGATTAACAATGCTGTCAGCTCGAGGGGGTTTTGCTGTTCTGCTCGACAGTAGTAGGTTTCAGGGTGCATAGGTTAGCTTCAGTAAACAGTGATTGGCTTTAGGACACCATGCTTAGAACAACGTGTCTGTAAATGTGTCTGCAGTTAGCTCCTGGTGACATGATTAATGCCAGGATATTGACTTTGTCCCTGGAGACTGTGGTTAATCTGAAAAATGGCATTTAGCCCCACAAAACATAATTGGCTGGACGACACAGTGGCGCAGCGGAAGAGCTACTGCCTTATAGTGCCAGAGACCCACGTTCGATCCTGACTACGGGTGCTGTCTGTATAGAGTTTGTACATTCTTCCCCTGACCGGCGTATGTTTTCTCCGGTTTCTTCCCACATTCCAAACACGTACATGTTTGTAGGTTAATTGGCTTGGGTAAAATTGTAAATTGTCCGTAGTGTGTGTAGGATAGTGTTAGTGTACAGGGTGATCGTTGGTCGGCACAAACACGGTGGGCTAAAGAGCCCATTTCCCTGCTGTAGCTCTAGTTTGTACGTTCTCCCCGTGACCTGCATCAGTTTTCTCCCAGATCTTCAGTTTCCTCCCACACTTCAAAGATGCACAAGTTTGTAAATTAATTGGCTTGGTATAAATGTAAAATTGTTCCTAGCATGTGTAGAGTTAATGTGCGGGAATTGCTGGTCGGTGTGGGCCGAAGGGCCTGTTTTCACGTTGTATCTCTAAACTAAACTGAACTAAACCACTGGTTTCTGGAAGAGGTGCATGGTTCCACATAAATATTTTCCCTTTATTTATATTTACTAATTGGAGGATTGGAGGAAGCCATTTAGCCCATTAGGAGCATGTAAGGCACCAAGGCAATTGCAGCAGTTCCATGCTCCTCTCTTTATTCATAATCATAATCATATTCATACTTTATAAGACAAGTATGTTTTGCAACATATGAGGAATTTTTTTCCTTGTAATCTTCCAGCTTATTCATTCTTATGTCCATTAATTAGTTTACTAGTTGGTCTTTGGGATGTGGAAGAAAACCAAAACACCCAGTAGAAACCCACATGGTAACAGAGAGAACCAGAAGGCTCCTCATAGACAGCACCTAGGATCAGCATTAGGTTCCAGGAGTTGTGAAGTAGCAACACCAACTCCAGGATGCAGGACTTTACTTCATGAAATCTTTTCACCAGGAAAAAAATAAGGCTTGGGGAGACATGACTGGCTCCAGAAAACAATGTAAGGCTTTATGTATTCTCACACACTCATTAACTTTCATACACTCGTAGAGCTATATAGCAAGGCATCAAGCCCTTCAGAGCAACTTTCATGTTGATCAAAGTGGCCCATCTAAGCTAGTCCCATTGCCTGCATTTTGCCCATATCCCTCTAAACTTTTCCTATCCTTTCATTCTTTACCACATAGCTACCCTGGGATAATTTACAGTAGTCAAGTATTCTTCCAGCATGTGCTTGGGATATGGGAGGAAACTAGAGCAAGCAGTCAGTAGGAAAGTATACCACCAGCTGTTGCAGAACATCAAGGTTCTGCAACATCTTCTTCCCACGAGCCATCAGACTCCTGAATGCCATGTAATGGGCTGCCACCATTGTCTATTTTATCCTTTTATCCTTTTATCCATTTTTTTCCCATTTTATCCTTCTGTTAATTATCGTGTTGCACAGGGAGTCAAATGCAATGGAATTTTATTTGGAATTGCATATATTGATGTATTTCTAAATGACAATAAAGTTTGTTTGACTTTGACCTCCATAAAAACAGCACCAAGGATAAGGATCAAAGTAACGTCCCTGGACCTGTGTTTGTTGAGATACAGGGGACCTCATTTAGCATCTAGAAATAATATTTTGTGGTATTTGGCCCGGAAAAAGTGTATGATTCCAGAAACTAGCATTGGCTGTAGGAAGAATAGGGCACTAATGTGGGCAAAGTCAATTAGTTAAATGGTTCATTGAAAGTTAAACCTGGTCATGATGGGCCAAGGAGACACATGAAACTATTACTATGAAACACCATTTAGCTCCAGGAAATAGTGTTTGGCTCTGAGAAATTTAGAATCCAGATTAAATTGTCTCCAGGAGAAATGTTTGTCTCTTGGAAACAATATGAAAGGGATGGTTGTGGGAGATTACAATTAGTACTCATAAGTGTGGTTATCTCTAGATAAGTGTGTTAATTTCAGGAGAAAATGTTGAATGTTTTATAGAGGGTTTTGTTTTAAATCCTAGGATTTTCTTTTTAGTGGGATTGTGAATATGAGGAAAAGCTTTCAGATTGTTCATCTGTATGACACATTACAAAATGGTGATAGTATATTGAATATGTATATTAGTCATATAAATTGTAGAGGAGTATAGAGCATGATCAACAGAATACTGACGTATCCGTGGTTTTGGTAAAAACTGAGTGAATCACGACAGAATATTTAGAAGGCTGTTTTAAATAATGTTGCACAAGACACATGGCTGAATCACAAAAGAGACAATAGGCAATTATATTCTTCAGAAAAGTTGTTACTTGGATGTTAACCCACATATTCCATAAATGCACGATGAAAATGACTGGCAAATTACTTATTACAGGCATTATAATTTTTTGAACAATACTTTTAGTGCCACAACTATGTAAAAACTGATCTCTTGCAATTTCAACATTTTCGCTTGTAGAAGACAAAATTGTTTTCTCATGTTAGGGAATAAATTTTCATCCTTATTTCTATTCCCAATTTACTTTCCATTAATGGAAATTAAATGTAACTGTATGTCTTCATCATCCACATGTGTGCTTTAATGACCATAAATCCATCATTCAGTACTCTTTGGCAAAGATTAAGTTAAATGCAAGAGTTTGGTAGCATTTCTTTTACACTATCATGGATTTTAAATTCCCCCTGGTCTCAGCTCTGCCCAATTTTGTAATCGCCTTCGAATGGGTAAGTCTTCAAGAAATTTCCCCATTCCCACATTTTAATCACTCCAACATTGACTCCATTGCCTTCAGCTGCCAAGCTCAAAGACTGGGATTTCTTTTCTGAAACCTCTTCTTCTCTATACCTTTCCCATCCTTTATGACACTACATAAAACAACATTTTCTGATAAACTTTTTATCATCTGCTCTTTTAATTCCTAAACATCAGTTGATAATTCTCTTGCGAATCACCTTGGTATGTTTTGCTGCATTAAATGTGTTATATAAAGTTTTTGCAAAAAACCTATAAAGTTTATACAAAAAAACTTTTCACTCTACCTTGGTACACATGACAATAAATTAAACTAAACTATTGGTGGTGATCTTCCATGTGGTTAACATAATGCATAATTTTGGTATGTCGTGGGCAAAAATGCCTTAAAGGACCCAGTCTGTAAGCTTAGAATGAGGAGAGGGAAATGGTGGAATGGTCAAGTATAATATATAGTCAGAGGAATAATGTACCAATTAATGATTCAAAGGATATAATTTCATAGTCTGATATATGTGAACATACTATTGTCTTTTACCGTTCTTCAGTTACTCATTGGCTCGATATGACTGTTTGGGGGTGGTGTTCTGGGCAATGTTGAGCAACAGAGACCAAACCAAAGTAAATAACATTTGTCGAGGAAATGACTGCTCCACCCATGCCCAGTGTAGGCTCAATGTTCTGCAGGGAACACCTATAATTCATTTTAATTTTGAGCGGCATGGTGGCATAGCGTTACAGTGCCAGAGATCCGGGTTTATCCTGACTACGGGTGTGTGTCTATACCAAGTTTGTACGCTCTCCCCGTGATCTGCATGGGTTTTCTCCGAGATCTTCGGTTTCCTCTCACACTACAAAGACGCACAGGTTTGTAGGTCATGTAGGACAGAGCTGCAGATGCTGATTTAAATCAAAGCTAGACACAAAATACTGGAGTAACTCAGCGAGACAAGCAGCATCTCAGCAGTGAAGGAATGGGTGATGTTTCAGGTCAAGACCCTTCTTCTGACTGATATCAGGGGAGTGGGCAGAGACAGTAAGACTGATGTGAGAGCTGAGGAGAGGGAGGGAATGGAGAGAGAGGGAATGCAAGGGATACTTGAAGTTAGAGAATCGATGTTCATACCACTGGGGTGTAAGCTACCCGAGCGAAATATGAGGTGCTGTCCATCCAATTTGTGTTGGGTCTCACTCTGACAATGGAGGAGGCCCAGGACTGAAAGGTCAGATTGGGGATGGGAGGGGGAGTAACCGGAAGATCAGATAGGTTTAGGTGGACTGAGCGGAAGAGTTCAGCTAAACTAATTAGCTGACCCAAAATCTTGAAAATCCGATTGTGTTCCCTCTCTTTGTATTTCTTTTACTCGTGTAGGTGTATGCAAAGTTTCTAGAATGGTTTCCGTCTAGAGAAACGAGTGGTAAATTCTTGCATATCAATTTTTTATGTATACTTAGAAAGGTCTTGACAACTTTATTATCAAAAGGCAAGGCAAGTTTATTTATATAGCACCATTCATACAAGCTGCAATTCATAGTGCTTTACAAAAGAAACAAGAGAATAAAATAGTTTAAAAACATTGCAGAACCACAATACAACACAGAACAACAAAATAGCCAATAAGCCAATTGTATGAATAGTAAAGCAAAATCACTAAAATATTAAGGCGATTTTAAGAGCACATAAAAAGGTTAAAACAAGAGGATTAAAATTACCCATATGTAGGGTCATGAGAAGGCTACATCAAACAATAATGTCTTTAGGCCTGACTTAAATGTGGTTACGGACTGTGCACGACCTCAGGTGTTCGGGGAGCCTGTTCCACAGGTGTGGAGCATAGAAACTGAATGCTGCTTCAGCCCTTTTTGTTCTCACCCTGGGAACATGGAGTAGACCTGTCCCCGAAGACCTGAGGAGTCTAGGTGCCTCATAAACAACAAGAAGGTCAGAGATGTATTTTGGACCCAGACCATTCAGAGCCTTGTATGCCAGTAGCAGAATTTTAAAATCTATCCTTTTACACACAGGGAGCCAGTGCAGAGATTTAAGGACAGGTGTAATATGGTCCATTTTCTTGGTGTTGGTTAAGACTCTGGCAGCGGCATTCTGGATAAGCTGCAGTTGTTTAATTGATTTTTTACAGAGACCTGCAAAGATACTATTACAATAATCTAATCTACTGAAGATGTATGCATGAACAAGTTTTTCAGTGTCTTCTTTGGACAGAAATCCCTTGATTCTTGCAATGTTTTTTAGATGGTAGTAGGCAGATTTGGTAATGGTCTTTATATGGCTGTTAAAATTCAAATCCGAGTCTATAATTACACCAAGGTTTCTGGCTTTGTCTGTGGTTTTCATTGCAATTGAGTCAAGTTGAGCGCTTATCTCTAGCCTTATTTTTTTGGGGCCAAGGACAATAATTTCTGTCTTAATTGCATTGAGCTGGAGGAAATTCTGGTTCATCCACTCATTAATTCGTGTGACACACTGACTCAGTGAGTGTAGAGGACTATGGTCATGCGGTGACACTGTGATATAAAGTTGTGTGTCATCGGCATAAGTATGGTAGGATATGTTAAAATACTCTATGATCTGAGCTAGGGGGAGCATGTAAATATTAAACAAGATGGGTCCAAGAATGGAACCCTGGGGAACCCCGCATGTTAGTTTTGTATGTTCTGATTCATAATTACCAAGGGAAACAAAATAAACAAAAGAAGAACACTGTTGAATGTCTGTTTAGAGTGCAATGCTTAGAACTAGGTGTCTGTAAATATGTCTGTAGTTAGCTCCTGGTGACATGATTAGTGCCAGGATGTTGACTTTTTCTCTGGAGACTGTGGTTAGATCTGAAAAACAGCATTTAGCCCCACAAAACATAATTGGCTGTACGGCACAGTGGCGCAGCGGAAGAGCTACTGCCTTACAGCGCCAGAGACCCAGGTTCAATCCTGACTATGGGTGCTGTCTGTATACAGTTTGTACGTTCTCCCCATGACCGGCGTGTGCTTTCTCCGGATTCTTCCCACATTCCGAACACGTACATGTTTATAGGTTAATTGGCTTTGATAAAATTGTAAATTGTCCCTAGTGTGTGTAGGATAGTGTTAGCGTACAGGGTGATCATTGGTCAGCACAAACTCGGTGGGCTAAAGGGCCTGTTTCCCTGCTGTAGCTCTAGTTTGTACGTTCTCCCCGTGACCTTCATCGGATTTCTCCCAGATCTTCAGTTTCCTCCCACACTCCAAAGATGCACAAGTTTGTAAGGTAATTGGCTTGGTATAAATGTAAAATTGTCCCTAGCATGTGTAGAGTTAATGTGCGGGGATTGCTGGTCGGTGTGGACTTGGTGGGCTGAAGGGCCTGTTTTCCCGTTGTATCTCTAAACTAAACTGAACTAAACCATTGGTTTCCGGGAGAAGTGTCTGGTTCCACATAAGAGTATTTTTCCCTTATTTATACATTAATATTCCAACATTTAGCCCATCAGGTGCATGTAAGGCACCAAAGCAATTCCAGCGGTTCCATGCTCCTCTCCTTATTCATAATCATAATCATATTCATACTTTATAAGGCAAGTATGTTTTGCAACATACGAGGAATTTTATTTCTTGTAATCTTACAGCTTATTCATTCTTATGTCCATCAATTAGTTTACTAGTTGGTCTTTGGGATGTGGAAGAAAACCAAAACACCTAGCAGAAACCCACATGGTAACAGAGAGAACCTGAAGGCTCCTACATAGAAAACATAGAATCATAGAAAAATAGGTGCAGGAGTAGGCCATTCGGCCCTTCGAGCCTGCACCGCCATTCAATGTGATCATGGCTGATCATCCAACTCAGTATCCCGTACCTGCCTTCTCTCCATACTCCCTGATCCCTTTAGCCACAAGTGCCACATCTTAAATATAGCCAATGAACTAGCCTCAACTACCTTCTGTGGCAGAGAATTCCAGAGACTCACCACTCTCTGTGTAAAGAATGTTTTCCTCATCTTGGTCCTAAAGGAATTTCCCCTCATCTTTAGACTGTGACCCCTTGTTCTGGACTCCCGCAACATCGGGAACAATCTTCCAGCATCTAGCTTGTCCAACCCCTTAAGAATTTTGTAAGTTTTTATAAGATCCCCCCTCAATCTTCTAAATTCCAGCGAGTACAAGCCGAGTCTATCCAATCTTTCCTCATATGACAGTCCTGACATCCCAGGAATCAGTCTGGTGAATTCTCTGTACCCCCTCTATGGCAAGGATGTCTTTCCTCAGATTTGGAGACCAAAACTGTACACAATACCCCAGGTGTGGCCTCACCAAAACCCTGTACAACTGCAGTAGAACCTCCCTGCTCCTATACTCAAATCCTTTCGCTATGAATGCTAATATACCATTTGCTTCCTTCACTACCTGCTGCACCTGCATGCCTACTTTCAATGACTGGTGTACCATGACACCCAGGTCTCGTTGCATCTTCCCTTTTCCTAATCTGCCACCATTCAGATAATAGTCTACCCTCATGTTTTTGCCTCTACCCTCATGTTTTTGCCATAGACAGCACCTAGGATCAGCATTAGGTTCCAGGAGTTGTGAAGTAGCAACACCAACTGCAGCTCCAGGATACAGGACTTTACTTCATATAATCTTTTCACCAGGAAAAAAATATGGCTTGGGGAGACATGACTGGCTCCAGTAAACAATGTAAGGCTTTATGTATGCTCACACACCGATTAACTTTCATACACTCATAGAGCTATATAGCAAGGCATCAAGCCCTTCAGAGCAACTTTCATGCCGACCAATGTGGCCCATCTAAGCTAGTCCCATTTGCCTGTATTTGGCCCATATCCCTCTAACCTTTTCCTATCCTTTCATTCTTTACCACATGGCTACTCTGGGATAATTTACAGTAGTCAAGTATTCTTCCAGCATGTATTTGGGAAATGGGAGGAAGCTAGAGCAAGAGGTCAGTAGGCAAGTATACCATCTCCATAAAAGAACACTGTTGAATGTCTGACTCTGAACATTAATATCCCTCCATCTGTAATTTGCACTTTATTAATTAATTATTTGACTTTGACTTTGGCTGTTTAGAGTGCAATTTCATTCAGAATTCCATAACAAAGTGGTTTTAAAAGAGATCTGTATGAAAGAAATAACGGCAATAACAGTAGATGCATCAGTTAGAATATTGTCCTTCCAATGTTTGGGTAGGAATTTTAATGATTTTAGAAGTGGAGAAATATGAAGGAAAATCATCCCCAATTACTTGAATTCTGATAAAGAACAAAGAAACACGATCTGAAATGTCACCCATTCCTCCTCTCCAGAGATTTGGCCTGTCCCACTGAGTTACTCCAGCATTTTGTGTTTACCTTCAAAAGAACCACGGGTCCACTCTAATAACAAATTAAATTCCACACTAAATAGTGCAATCCTTCTCAAAAAGGTTCGAAAAATGACTTGCAGGAGAAATTGCAGGAAAACACTGGGGTGAACATGGTATTTTTTTGAGGCAGCGTTGCCTCTCCAGGCCCTACAAAGTTAAATAGTAAAATTTTACCCTCTGACCCTATCTTCAGTCATTTTTTAATTTTACTTTCATGTTTATCACAGTGTATAAATAGATTTGGGTGAAGAACTCTCATCCGTGTTTGCAAACCTGACTAGAAGTTTGCACCTTTCGCCTGTTATCTATCTGTACCCTGTGTCCCAAACTCGGATACGAACAGGAGTAGCATTGACGTCATGGATTGTTGGCTGCTGGTCACCCTTATTAAGCAGAATACAAAACGTGCTCTGTAAATTAACAATGTAATTTGAGGAATTCATTTAAATATCTGAGACAGTGCATGTTCAAAAGCATTCTTTGAAACCTTATTTATATAATTTACGATAGAGAACATGACTGCTAAAGTTCTCTTTAATGTCCATGTCAAATTTGCAGTCTGACAAAGGATCCCGTTGACAAAAAGTTGGTACAGATCTGAGATCAGGAACCACACTGTAGCCATGATCTGCAGAATGTGTCAAAGTTTCCTCCACTTTAGGACAAATAGTCAACTTTCTGCTGTGTATTTTGTTTGTTTCACAAATGAAGATATTTTAGGGACGGTGTTGTGATTTATGGTAACTATTTCCGTTATTTTGTCTCTCTCGTGGTGCAAAAACAATTTTTATGTCATTGAAATCCTGCAAATGCCTCTATTGTGAGGTGTTTGTACAAAGTACAGTATGAAGCTTAATATAATATGATTTTTTCATTATTAGGGAGACAAAATAAGTTAAACTTGTTTAATGTGAGGTACGTATACCAATCTTGGTACTAACGTTTTTTTTTGTTCATTCACCTTTTGGGTATCATTGCCAAGACCAGCAATTATTGCTTGTTCCTATGTGCCTTGGTAAACCATCTTGCTAAAGTGTTGCATCACTCCTTTCAATGACACTACATCAATGATGCTACTGGGCAGAGAGCTTGTGGTTTTAAACTATGAGACAAAACCAGTCTCAGCAATGTAGTTGCAAATCAGAATGGTTGTGCAAGCTGTAGGTAAATCTATACACGTCCTCTGTGCCTGCTGACTGTTCTTTGTGGTGGTAGATGCGATGAACTTTGGAAGTGCTGGCATAATATTCTAGGTGAGTAACCGCAACAGATTTACATACGCGGTACATATTGCGGGCGCTGTGCACCAATGATGGCTAGAAAGAGGGTTGTGCATGTTGTATTAGAAAACCGATCAAATAGGCCACCTTGTACTGGTCGATTTCTCAAGTGTTTTCAGTGCTGGAGTCATCCACATAAGTGTAGAGAAGCCCATGATGTCCCTGCTGTGCCGTTTAGATGGTGAAGGCACCTTCGCAAGGCTTTTGGGGTATGATGAGGTCTTGCATCCTACTCACTCAAGATACCTGTTTATGTAAAATGCTATTTATGTAGCAGGCTCAATTGAATTCCAGGTCAGTGATGACCATTTCAGCCGACCCCCACCCCACTAGTTAACCTCTGGGTATTGATGGTGGTGGTGGGAAGGGGTGATGGATTTACCTGTTAAATTTCAAGTTAAATTATCCATTTATTGCATTGTTGAGCACAGAAAGGGGCCTCTTGACCAATCTTTTAAGCATTTCCATTGTATCCACCTCTACAGCATCCTCTGGCAGCTTGTTCCATACAGGCACCACCTTCTCTATGACAAAAATTGAGCTTCAGGTCTCTTCTAAATCTTTCGCATCTCAACTTAAAGGTATGCTCTCTAGTTCTGGACTCTATCCTGAGAAAATGACTAAAGCTGAATTATCTATGGCCTCGTGATTTTGTATACCTCTACAAAGTTACTCGTCTGTTATCTATGCTGTAAGAAAAAAAGTCCTAGCCTATCCAGCCTCTCCTTATAACTCAAGTTCTCAACTCCACGTAACATCCTTATTAATCTTTTCTGCACTAGCTCTAGCTTAACTACATACATCATTTTGAGTAATTACCAGAACACTCCTTGGATCACTTCCCGAGTTATTTAGATCCTTTTGTAAAATTGGATTTCTTCCCTCAGTGGTCCATTATATCACCAAGTTTGGTGTCATCTACAAATTTACAAACCATGTTAACTATAGTATCATCCACATCGTTAACATAAACGACAAACAACAGTGGAGCCATCATGGACCACTGTCGCATACCACTGGACCCTGACCTCCAATCAGAAACACAACAATCCTTTACCATCCTCTGACTCCTTCCACCAAGCCAATCCTGAATCCAGTCGGCCACTTCATCTGGATCCATGCTGGGGATGGTTATTACTTGGCAATGACCACAAAGTGCTGGAGTAACTCACTTGTTACTACAGCAGCTGTCTATATGTTCTTCTTCTTTCGTGTGGCGTGCACAGCCTAAAGTTGTTGGACAACTTGTTCTATTTGATCTTACGTTGGTGCACGTCGAGTTGATTGCATTAGTCAAAACAGGGCGGACCACGTGAAGGTTGCAATCAATATATGTTGTCTAAACATTACTGCATTCAAGGGTGGATTGAAGCCAATTTCTGAGGAGCTGAAATGTGTGCTGTCAACAGTGAACATACCTGTTTCTGACTCATCTAAAGTAGAAGAGTACAGCTTTGGATCAGGCCCTTTGGCCCACAATGTGTGCGCTGAACATGATGTCAAGTGAAACTAATCTCATGGAAGTCCCTGCAATTGCTACATTCGGAGACTGAGGAATTCCTGTCGTGATAACCAAGCCTTGGGATGAGTTATCTCCAGCGACCACAGCAACATTCTTTTGTGCAAGATGTGACTCCAAACATCAGCGGTTTCCCTTTGATGCTCATTAACATCAGTTTTACCAGAACTCCTTGATGCCACGTTCAGTCAAATGCTGTGTTTATCTTAAGACGCGTTGCTCTCATTTCACTGCTGCAATTCTGTTGGGGCATCTTGGTCAGCATTGTTAAGTTGGGTCAAAGGGCTTGTTTCCATGCTATCTGACTTGTACCTTGTACCTTCCAAAGAGTCCACCAGGGACTATACTGGAAGTTGGAAATTTATACAGGACAATTAAAAAAATTTTTTTTTAACAAAATTGTTTTACATTTATCAAGCGAATTAATCAAGCCAATTAACCTACAAACCACAGCTACCTCGACTACTCTTCCTCCCACCCTGCTTCCTGTAAGGACTCCATCCCCTATTCCCAATTCCTCCGTCTACACCACATCTGCTCCCAGGATGAGGTGTTCCACACCAGGTCATCACAAATGTCCTCATTCTTCAGAGAAGGGGGATTCCCCTCCCCCACTATAGATGAGGCTCGCACCAGGGTCTCCTCCATACCCCGCAACACTGCCTTCTCTCCCCATTCCCCCACTCGCAACAAGGGCAGAGTCCCCCTGGTCCTCACCTTTCACCCCACCAGCCGGCACATACAACACACAGTCCTCCGCCAGTTTCGCCACCTCCAACGTGACCCCACCACTTGCCACATCTTCCCATCTCCCCCCGTCTGCCTCACTCAAAGACCGCTTCCTCTGCAACTCCCTTGTCAATTCTTCCCTTCCCTCCCGCTCCACCCCTTCCCCTGGCACTTTCCCTTGTCCCTTCACACTTGTCCCTTCACCTCCCCCCTCCACTCCTTTCAGGGACCCAAGCAGTCCTTCCAGGTCAGACAAAGGTTCACCCGCACCTCCTCCAACCTCATCTACTGCATCCGTTGCTCCAGATGCCAGCTGATCTATATCGGTGAGACCAAGCGGAGGCTTGGCGATCGTTTCGCCGAACACCTCCGCTCGGTCCGCAATAACCAACCCAACCTCCCGGTGGTTCAGCACTTCAACTCCCCCTCCCTTTCCGTATCCGACCTCTCGGTCCTGGGCCTCCTCCACAGCCAGAGTGAGCAGAAAGTTGGAGGAACAGCACCTCATATTCTGCTTGGGGAGTCTGCATCCTCTGGGCTTAAACATTGAATTTTCTCAATTCTGCTGCCTTCTCCCCTTCCCACCTCTCCCTCAGCCCTTGGGCCCTGACATTCCCTCTCTCTCTATCTCTCCCCCACCCAAGTCGCACTAGCTTCTCATTTTCACACTACAAACAGCTTACAATGGCCTGTTTCCTTTATCATCGATACTTTTTTGCATATCTTTCATTCATTGTTCTTTATCTCTCCACATCACCGTCTATATCTCTCGTTTCCCGGACCCCTAACCAGTCTGAGGAAGGGTCTCAACCCGAAACGTCGCCTATCTCCTTCGCTCCTTAGATGCGGCTGCACCCGCTGAGTTTCTCCAGCTTTTTGTGTAACCTACAAACCTGTACGTCTTTGGAATGCGGGAGGAAACCAAAGAACTCGGAGAGAATTAGTCACGGGGAGAACTTACAAACTCCATACAGACAGCACCCATAGTCAGGATCGAACCCGGGTCTGCGGTGCTGCATTTTGCTGTAAGGCAGCAACTCTACCGCTGCGCCACTGAGACTCAGTGGCTCAAATGAGATGCAGTCCACTGAGGGTGATATTCTGAGTCTTTTAGCAGGTCATTGAGCAAATGCCATCTAGCAGCAATTTCAGTGACACCTTTCATCATGCTGATGATGTCTTGTTTTCTGAGGTTCCAATATACTCAGTTGTTCTCTGATGTAGTATGGTATTGCTGTTTTTGATACTGATATATATTTGCAACTTATTTTACAAGTAAATTTGCACAAAACAATATCATTCTACACCTTTTATCACCGCAATGTGGTGAATGTTTTTCACCAATTGATGCCTGTAGTGTTGTCAATTTTATTGAAGAAAATGCATCTGAGTGTTCCATCTAGTGTACAGTTATATTAATGCAATAGTGATTGGCCTTTTCCATTGAATCTCTTCTACTTGGGTATCAATCCAGGCAATTCTTATTTGGAGTGGTCCGGAAATGGAGTAAATAAGAGATCTTGAATTCAAATCTCACTATGTCAAGTAGTAAATGCAAGGTTAATAAATGAGGTCATTTGTGCCTTCATTCAAATAAAATTTGTGATGAAATCTAATGGCTTGCTATAAAATCGCACCCAAACCTTTTCCCAGTCAACTTGTTGAATGCCCTTTGAATTGGCCTGAGAGGTCTGGCAGTTGTTGAATGTATTGGTAGCAAAATTAGACCAATCACCTCTGCAATGCATAATGGATAAAAAATTTAAAAAATGATAAACTATGGGGATTGAACTCACTACTACCTTTCCAAATGGCAGTGCGACAATGACACGATAAGTATAAAAGCTACCATGCAGAGACATGGTTCCAAATTTATTCTAATCCCAATGTAATATTGTTGAGAAGAACTTTGGCTTTGTTGTTCTACTGTAATCCTACCCGTGTTTGTGGAGCCTCGTAACATTACAACACTTGATCACACTGGCTCTCCACTCCGCTCTGGACTACTTGTGCAACAAAAACTCCTGTCAGGCTGTTATTCATTGACTACAGCTCGGAGTTTAGCACCATCATCCCCTCCAAGCTGGTTACCAGGCTCTCAGATCTGGGTCTCTGCACATCCCTCTGCAATTGGATCCTCGACTTCCTCATCCACAGACCAGTCTGTCCGTATTGGTGGAAATGTGTCATCCTCAATAACAATCAGCACAGGAGCACCTCAAGGCTGCCTGCTCAGCCCCCTGCTGTACTCACTCTATACTCATGACTGCGTAGCTGGTCATAGTGCGAACTCCATCAAGTTCGCCGACGACACCACTGTTGTGGGATGAATCACTGATGGTGACGAGTCAGAGTATAGAAGTGAGATCGACCGATTGACCAAATGGTGCCAGCACAACCTGGCTCTCAACTCTGGCAAAAACAAGGAACTGATTGTGGACTTTGGAAGGGGTAGGATAGGGATCCACAATCCTGTTTATTAACGGGACGATGGTGGAAAGGGTCAAGAACTTCAAAGTCCTGGGTGTGCATATTTCCGAAGATCTTTTCTGGTCCCAGCACACTGATGCAATTATAAAGAAAGCACATCAGCGCCTCTACTTCCTGAGAAGATTACGGAGAGTCGGTATGTCAAAGAGGACTCTCTCGGACTTCCACAGGGCACAGTAGAGAGCATTCTGACTGGTTGCATCGTGGCTTGGTTCGGCAACTCGAGCGTCCAGGAGCGGAAAAGAATGCAGAACGTTGTGACCACTGCCCAGTCCATCATCGGCTCTGACCTCCCCATCATCGAAGGGATTTATCGCAGTCGCTACCTCAAAAAGGCTGCCAACATCCTGGACCCACACCAAGATCCAACATCAAGGACCCACACCATCCTGGCCACACACTCATCTCTCTGCTGCCATCAGGTAGAATGTACAGGAACCTGAAATTTGGTACATCAAGGTTTAGGAACAGCTACTTCCCCACAGCCAACAGGCTATTAAACTCGTCATCAAACAAACTCTTAACTATAACAGCCTATTGCACTTTATCTGTTTATTTATGTGTGTATATATATGGTCTCTGCTATATAGACACACTGAACTGTTCTGTATTTATGCTTACAATACTCTACTGTGCTGCTGTAAGCAAGAATTTCATTGTCCGATCTGGGACAAATGACAATAAACTCTCTTGACTTGACTTGAAACTCTGTGGAAGGAGAAACAGTTAATATTTTAGGTCACCCTTTATCAGAACTGATGCACTGTTGACAGGTCCGTGACGGAAATGTCAATTTCATTTCGGAGTCACGTGAGTGACTTCGTGAAGAGCCCGCCGGCGCGCATGCTCGACATATCGTCGTAACGTGTTGCTGCGACGGCTGGCGGTGGAGCGCGCTCCTCGCCAGCCCTTCATAAGGGGCCACGGAGGTAAGTATTCTACCTTTAGTTGGTGGTCCTTGTTGTCTGATTATGTCTTGCAGCAAGGACATGGATGGGAGTTCGAAGGGCCGGAGGACGTCAGGACGAGTTCGCCGGTCAACAGTTCCGGTGCCTTTACCATCGGTAGTACCTGCAGCGCAGGCCGGGACTCAGGCGGAGATGTGGGTAAGCCCTGTGTTCACAGGTCCAGGTCCGCCAGCACACCACAGCTCGGAGGAGTTCGACGAGGAGGAGTGTGGTGTGCCGCCAGAGCAGGGGGACCTTGCCATGGCAGTCAGGTCGTCAGCGGGCTCGCTGGCGACCTCGAGCAGGGCACGTGCCGTTGCACGGCCTGTTCCACTCAGCCCTCCGAGAAGGGGGAGGGCAGGAGCCCAGAAGCCTAACCCTGTCAGGGCTAAGGCATTGCCTGTCGCGGAGGAGCGGTCAGGTTCCAGGGCGAGACCCGGGGCGGCTGTGAGGTCCAGCCGGCACACCCCGACTCTCGACGCCGGGACGGGTCGGTCGAGTCGGGTCTCGTCACGGTCGCCGAGCCCCCCATGGATGGGTGGGCGAGACCATGCGTCGGCAACGTCCACGATGTGGGCAGCCGGCAAGACTGCGCGGGCCCCAGGCAGCCATGCTTCGGCTGGTGCCGACACCTCGCCGCAAGTGCCCTTAGTGGCAGCAGCTTCAGCTCCCGCTAAACGGAGGCGGTTGAACACGCCCGCGCAGGAATCGCGCAGTTTCGCCTCGGCGGCTGTTAGCGACAACTACCGGCACCGGCAGGGCCTCGACGAGGTGCGGGCCGATGACAGGAGCCCGGTTTTCTTTTCAGAGCCGGAGGACTCCGACCACTTGAGTGTTCAGGGTGAAGGGCGTATTGACCGTATGGAGCGGCTGCTGGAGCTCCTGCTTCAACGTCAACAACAGCAGGGCAGCAACAGGCACAGGGCGTCTTCACCAACATCTACTATCAGCCTGGAGCAGCAGGAGGAGGAGGTTCTGGTGGATCCCGTACCACCTCCGTTGGAGGTGCCAGCGGAGGAACTCTTGGATGTGGCGACCAAATTCGCGGCCCCACATACGGCTGGTCTTCCTCTAAATACAAAGCTGGCAGCCACAGTGGACTTTCTTAATAATCAGGTGCTGCAGGAAGAAGTCCTCATCCAGGCTATGAGCCGTCACAAGGCTCCATCAAACTGCAACTCCCTCAACGTGCCTGTGGTCAATACGCCAATATGGGGCAACATCAGTGCGGCTATCCGTCAACAAGAGCTAAAATTGCAGTGGATCCTGAAACTCCTCACGGCCGGTATTACCGCCTTTGCGCGGTCGGTGGACGGGGACGAACTGAATTTGGACCAGGAAGATGCTCTGGCCTTATTGTGCGCGACCCAGCACGAAATCAATGGGTTTCGCAAAAACAGCATCCGCCCAGCACTCAACCCGAAGTTTGCAGGATTGTGCAAACCACCGCCGCCGCCGCCGCCGCCCCGTCAGCTCTTTGGTGAGGACCTCTCGAAGAGAGTCAAAGAGCTTGACGAACAAGCCAAAACGGTGGGGATCATGCGCTCTCAGAGTGCCCCCACACCGTCAGGCTCAAAAGCTCCATACATTCGCTCACGAGGGTCGGCCAGTGCCTCGACGAGGACTCACCCTCTAGCTCCACAACGACAACAGCACCAGAACCAGCACCAAGGGTCTTTTTTAGGACAGGGTCGGCAGAGACCTTTGTGGAAATCGAAGATGCCGCGCCCTCAAGCCAACCCAGCACCTCCACGGCCACCCACACGTGTCAAGGACCGCCGGTAACCACGGAGGTGAGGGGGTCTGGTTCTCTTTTTTCTCTCTGTTTAACTTCCCATGTTGGTGGTCGTTTACGGTTGTTTTTGGATGCATGGGGTAATTTTACTGGTGATGAGTATGTGTTGCGGAATATTCAGGGGCATAAAATTGAGTTTATTAATGGCGACATTCCTCCATCCCAGCACATGCCTGGTCGTACATTCAAATTGTCTGCTGCAGAACAGGCAGCAGGTTATAAGGAAATTTTAAGTCTGGAACAGAAGGGTGTGATTGAGAAAACGGTGCATGAGCCAATTGAATTTGTTTCGAACATATTTACTAGACCTAAGAAGGATGGAGGCTGTCGTGTCATTATTGATCTAACCCGTTTGAATACGTTTGTAACATATACTCATTTTAAAATGGATACGTTTGAAACAGCCAAATCATTGATTTCTCATGGCTGCTTTATGGCTTGCATTGATTTAAGGGATGCATATTATTCAGTATCCATCCAGAAATATGATAGAAGATTTTTGAAATTTATCTGGATGGGGCAACTTTGGCAGTATAAGGCTTTGCCTAATGGGCTCACTACAGCCCCTAGATTGTTCACTAAATTGGTGAAGCCAATCATGGCTTATTTGAGACAACGACATCATATAGTTATGGCCTATTTAGATGATGTCTTTATTGTGGGCCACACCCTGCAATTGGCTGAACAGGGTGTTGCAGCTGCTGTCAATATATTTCAACAATTAGGATTCATTGTCCATCCAGAGAAATCGAAGTTCTGCCCTGCCCAGGTAATTAATTACCTAGGGTTCACGGTGAACTCAATGAGCATGAGGATAACTATACCAATTAACAAAATTGAGGAAGTCACTCAGGTGTGCAGAGATTTAATTGGCACCAATATACCATCGATTCGGCATACAGCCACAGTAATTGGCAAGCTAGTGGCTTTGTTTCCGGCAGCACGATATGGACCTTTGCATTATCAGAATTTGCAAAGAGCTAAAATTATTGCGTTAAAACGGAACGCTGGTCATTACGATCGATCAATGCAGCTGCCGTCCGAAGCGATAACTGAGTTGCAATGGTGGGTGTGTCACATTAGCAACTCATTTAAGCCTGTTAGGGAGGCTAATCCGGTGGTATATTTACAGACTGATGCAAGCTCCAATGGCTGGGGAGCTACTGATAATTGCTCAAGTTGTGGGGGCAGATGGGACACCCTTGAGGCATCGATGTTGTTGACTCAAGGGATTAACTATTTGGAGTTGCTGGCAGCATTCCATGGACTTCGTGCATATTGTTCCAAGCTTGTTGGAGCACACGTCCGTCTCCAAATAGACAACACCACAGCTGTGGCATATTTAAACCATATGGGTGGTACCAGGTCAGTTTCGTGTGACAAATTGGCTAACTCAATTTGGCTCTGGTGTGTTCAAAGAGACATTTGGATTTCAGCTACCTATTTGCCAGGTGAGCTTAATACTGTGGCGGACACCAGGTCACGCAAATTTAATGACAACATCGAATGGATGTTGCACCCTGAGATTTTTTCTAAAGTCACAGCCAAATTTGGTAAACCGGACATTGACCTTTTTGCGTCACGGTTAAACTATCAGGTACCAGCCTACGTTTCATGGGAACCAGATCCTGGGGCAATAGCGCTAGATGCATTCTCGCTGGACTGGGGGAATTGGTTTTTCTATGCCTTCCCTCCGTTTTGCCTCATCAGTCGGGTATTGCGAAAGATTCAGGCAGATGCTGCCAAGGGCATCCTTATTATACCCGACTGGCCCACACAGCCTTGGTATCCGGTGGTCTTTGACATGCTCAACGAACCTTGGGTCCTTTTGAAGGGTTGCCCACAATTGGTTACTCACCCTGTCTCAGGGGAGCCACATCCCTGCCATGGCTATTTAAATTTGTTGGCTTGCAGGTTTTGAACAGGCCGTTAGTCCAATACGGCCTCTCGGCTCGGACCATGGATACCATCGGGGCGTCGTGTCGAGAGTCCACAAGGCGAAGGTACCGCTCGCATATTAAGAAGTGGGAAGCCTACTGCAGCCGCTCTCGCATCACGTACGATGACGTGACAATAACCGACGTCCTGGAATTCCTCGCGGGGTTGCACCATGATGAACACTTAAGTTACAGTGCCATCAACAGCGCCAGAAGTGCGCTATCATTCTACCTCAAGATTGGGGTAGGATCCAACAGGCTAGTGTCCAGACTCATGCGGGGTATATTCAATATGAATCCGCCTACACCACGCTATAATATCACCTGGGATGTCAGGGACGTATTAACCCTGCTCAGGACGTGGTCTCCCATGGAAGGGCTCCAACTGGACCAACTCACCATGAAGCTGGTGATGTTACTAGCGCTGACTTCAGCTCAGAGGGTACAGACACTACACAAACTTCGTGTCGACAGAATGACATCTACCCCTACAGAAGTAGTCTTTTTCATTGACGAGCTACTAAAGCAGCATAGACCTGGGTGCACAGGGCTGCAGCTGAAGTTCCCGGCATACCCCGCAGATGCTAGGCTATGTTTAGCCTCACATATCTGCCACTATGTCAAGGTGACGGCACGCATCAGAGGAATGGAGAGATACCTGCTTGTCACTCATAAGAGACCTCATCATCGAGTGACAGTCCAGACGATATCCAGGTGGCTTCGAGTCGTCTTGGGTAAGTCAGGTATCGACACTAATGTGTTCAAGTCTCATTCCACCAGGGCTGCATCGACGTCAGCGGCGAGGGTCATGGAGGTGCCCATGGACCAAATTCTCGCCACAGCAGGATGGGCAAATGAAGCTGTGTTCCAGCGTTTTTATAACAAGCCTGTTGCTGCTCCTCTACAGTTCGCAGAAGCCGTGCTGAATGCAGGTCAAGAACGTGGAGATGTCCCCGCATGAGGGGTTTTTGATTTGTTATTAATAAATATGCTCTTGTTTTGCAGTATGAACTATTGAGCAAGTTTGTTCCTCCCATCCATCCCTGGTAGTGGTGTGTCAGCATGGACGTGGTCCAGGGCGTGTAATCACAGAAGCTTTGAAGTCTTCACGAAGTCACTCACGTGACTCCGAAATGAAATAGTAAGATTGAACGAGAACTTACCAGTTCGAAGGTTGATCTTTATTTTATGAGGAGTCGAAGTGAGGGATTTCGTGCCCTCCTCGCCCAACCCTCAATCACCTTCATCTGGTAATCTTAGTCAATTCAATCATACTATGCGAAGTCATTTCTATTGTTGGTTCTGTGATTCCACGCCGCTACTTTGAAGTATGTCGAGCATGCGCGCCGGCGGGCTCTTCACGAAATCCCTCACTTCGACTCCTCATAAAATAAAGATCAACCTTCGAACTGGTAAGTTCTCATTCAATCTTACTATTTTCTCTCTCTCTCTCTCTAACTCTCACACTCTCGCTCTAACTCTCTCGCTCTAACTTTCTCTCTAACTCTCTAAAAAGATGCTCCCTGCACTGATCAGAATATCTGGCACTTTCTGTTTTTGTCTATTTCCAGCACACACGTTTCTTTTCCTTCAAGTTGCAAAATTGCCAAGTTGCCAAAAACGAAGGCAAATACAAACTAGCTAATTATTACCCAATTAAATTTTGATAATATAATTTAAAGCAAATTAGCTAAAGGGATTGTAGTTTTTAATATTTGAAAAATAAGTACAAAAATTGAAGATACTGGATTCAAAAATAATGCTTAAAAAAATATAAGATCAAGAATTAAATATTGTGATATCTCAGTCTATTTCAGTAGCAGGATCCCTAAACTAATCGTCTTTTCCTTCCTAAGCTCCTGGAGTTGTTCCTTGTTTGTGCCAAACCAAGTATCTCACACTGTTCCATTTCAGAAGGTTTTGGACTCCTAGCCGGCTGAAGGAGTGCAGGTGAGTGGCCCAGTAAGCTTACAGCATGCTCTGACTGTCTAAGCACAGCCTTTGTGAGCCTGAGTGGCTCCTGTGAAGCTGGGGAAAAGTGCTGCTGCATAGACAGACTTATCTCTGAAATGTTTTGAGCCATTTCCTGGGTTTGAAGGATCAACTGCTGATTCTGCGTCACCAGTTCCCTGGTGCTGTCGGCCACTCCCTGTGTCTGCTGGGCCACCTGATGGGTGTGCTGAGCAACCAAGTGCGTTTCGTGAGCTAGCTCCCGAGTTGCCTGTATGAGGTCCCGCATGAGAGGCTGGAATCCTTCCCAAAAATCTCTTAAGAGTGCAGTTTGCTGGTTTTGAGCAGCAAGCAGTTGCCTATCAAAGTCATTCATCACACTGTCCTTTGGTGGGGGGCAAATATTCCTGTGAGACAAGAATGACTCTGGCAGAGAGGATGGTACATGAGGGGAAGAGGGAGATTCTGAGGATGGTGTCCAACTTCTTGCTCTGTCCTCAAGGGAAGTGACACGTGTCCCTGATGGCCCAGCCTCCTCTGCAGTGCATCCTCTTTCCTCCTTTACTGTGAAAAAATATTTAAAGTTTTCCTGTTAAATCACTAGAATGAAACAAACAATGTTGAAATCTTAATATACAATTTAAGGGGTTGGACAAGCTAGATGCTGGAAGATTGTTCCCGATGTTGGGGGAGTCCAGAACAAGGGGTCACAGTCTAAGGATAAGGGGGAATTCCTTTAGGACCGAGATGAGGAAAACATTCTTTACACAGAGAGTGGTGAGTCTCTGGAATTCTCTGCCACAGAAGGTAGTTGAGGCCAGTTCATTGGCTATATTTAAGAGGGCGTTAGATGTGGCACTTGTGGCTAAAGGGATCAGGGGGTATGGAGAGAAGGCAGGTACGGGATACTGAGTTGGATGATCAGCCATGATCACATTGAATGGCGGTGCATGCTCGAAGGGCCGAATGGCCTACTCCTGCACCTATTTTTCTATGTTTCTATGTTTCTTTTAAGAATTAAATTGTTTAAAATTAGATTTTTAAAAAAGTTCAATATAACAAGATTATGATTGAAGTTGAAAATATATTGTTTCTAAATAGGTTTTTGGGCAGACCATTTCAAAGGATTGCATGCTGTGAAGCATTTACTGTAATCACTATGCAAGCCATTTAGAAGAATTTGTAGTGTTTTTTTTAAACCTTTGACTAACACATTAAAAAAAAAACACACCTATCTGGCATCGGGTGCAATGAGGAGATTCATATTAAAGCCCTGCGGTTTTCCTCTAATTATAAACACTATAAATTATTCTGAAATGACATCCAAGAGCAACTTTCCTTTGAAAAACAAATCAGTTTGGAATTAAGAAAATTGAAGCTAAATGAAATTTACAATTATTGTTTTGTCATTTAAACACTGACTTTTTGGCTCCGAGGTTTAGGAAAAGTATAAGTAAATTCAAAGTGTGAAGAAGGGTTTCGACCCGAAACGTTGCCCATTTCCTTCACTCTTTAGATGCTGCCTCACCCGCTGAGTTTCTCCAGCATTTTTGTCTACAGTAAATTCAAATCATCATTTTGAGGCCTAAGAAAACAATTTTACCTACCTAAATACCATCTTCTTAATATGTCACAACATTTGTCATAAAGTAGTTGTGAAACCTGTGGTATGAAAAATTCTTCGAGGAGGAATGAGTACTTCTCCATGGAAAACACCCCTCCCTCCCTCACTCCCACACCATCCACCACACACTTGAAACATTCCTTTTTAAAAATAGAACACCAAAGTGCTGAAATATCTCAGCAGGTCAGGCAACATCGCTGGAGAACGTTGATACACGACGTTTTAGTTCAAGGCACTGTTATAGGAGTTACTCCAGCTCATTGTGTCTTTTTTTGTAAACCAGCATCTGCAGTTCATTATTTCTATTTATTGAAAATATCCCTTTTTTAATTGTTTTGCCATTCGAACTGGAATAATGCATTAAGATCTGGCTCTACATTAATTCAAATGCTTCTCGCAATAAGAAATGGACCCATACATTTCTTGCCAACAGCCGGTCTTTGTTATTTCAAGTCATACGTAGGGACACAAAATAAACCATCGCCAAATGGGAGAAAGGGGATGTTCAAAACATAACTATCTCTCAGCAAGCTTTATATAATTCATTTTCATCGATGATGACTGCTCCCTCCACAAAACCTCGTTTCACAATAATATTCACCGCCCCCACTGCCAACAATAATGTATTCAGCTTTCTACCCAGTTCTCTCTGGCACCCACCTCAGTATCTCATTCCTCTCTCTGGCCCACATTACATCCACATTGTACACAATTCCAACGTGGAAATATTTAACTTTTTCTTCAACTCGATTGGTTAATAAGCGAGTTCGGTATTCCGACTGCGCATGCCCAGGTCATAGGCTACTCGCGATAAACATTCTTGGCAGCTAACTCCAACTCACCTCTGCCTGTCCCGCTGGGTTAACCGACAGCCCTGGACTGACGGGACACCGGTCCAGAGCAATGGAGCAGTGGAGCTAGCGCATCCTCTCTGCGCTGGCTGTAAGCCTGGGCCACCACTGCTCCGGGCCAGGGCTGTCGGTTAACCCGGTGGGACAGGCAGAATTGAGCTGGAGTTAGTGCTTCCTCTCCACGCTGGCTGTAAGCCTGGGCCGCCACTGCTTCGGGCCAGTGTCCCATCTGTCCAGGGTCACCCCAGAAATCTCCGGCCGCCGGCGGACAGGAATGGGACACTTGGGAGGAGACGGTCCAGTAGCAATTCAACAGTGCTTGAAGCGCTGGAGGCCCGGGTTCGATCCTGACTACGGGTGAAATGCAGGTCTGTATTCATGCAGCAGCACAGCTGCCGAGTATGTTTATCGCGAATGACCTTTGACAAATCCCATGATTCCTTGCGTTTTTCAGAATAGCGAACTCGCTTATTGCAGAAACACCTTCAATTTTTAGGCTGCCATCTTGAGGAAAAACACTTACAATACCCTCTCAAGGACAACACTGGGTGGTCATTAAAAGTTGCCCTGACATCCCCTTACATCACTTGTGCATGACATCTTCCAAAGCAGAGCCAAGACATAGCTGGGAATTCAAAACCAATATAAAGGAGGTGGTTAATGACAGTATTAATTGAGGGGGTTATTTCAAATGCAGATCATACTCCCAAGCTAATTTGCATGGTCTGCATTTGAAATAGCTTGTTGGCTCCAGTAATAACCCCGTCAATTAATATTGTCTTAATCACCTTCTTTAGATCCAGGTACATTTTTTCCAAACTAAATGAAATAATTGTCTAGATACTATCTACTAGATTGAGTTATTTATTATTCCCAGGACTAGGTATTTGTCAGCTCTGATTCATGAGCTGAATATTATATTCCTCCTCCTCATTAATTGTAAAGATCACTTAGGAGGCGGGTTTGGAAAGAGTAAGTATGCAAATCCATTATTCTGTTGTGGACCACTGCTGAGATAACAAAGTTTGGAATTTGGGTGTACAGCCACCTCGTGTTTTATGTGTTTGATTAAAGCGTTTTTGGAATAACACGCTTGTTCCTTTAATACCAAAGCTTGATTTGTGCGCTAGTATTTTTGGAATAACGCACTCAAATTTACTGTTGACGGCGTGGTCAATTCAACGTTTTTGAATTGCATGCTGCTTTTCAGACACATAACCCCCACATAAAATATTAGGTGCCTGTATATTCAAAATCGCACAATGACTCAGCTGTATAATGATTGGTGGTGGGTTTCAGTTTATAAAATTACCCTTCTGGTCGTAATGGTAGGTTTTGAGACAAACAATTCAATATTACTTGGTGTTTAAGAAGGAACTGCAGATGCTGGAAAATCAAAGGTAGACAAAAATGCTGGAGAAACTCAGCGGGTGAGGCAGTACCTATGGAGCGAAGGAAATAGGCAACTTTTTTTTGGTAATCTCATTCGGTGCCGAAGTGGATGGCTGGTTTAGGAAATGGAAATAACATATTATCAGCACTTTTAAAGCAGGGAAATAACCCAGATAGGGCAGGTAAGTGGGATGTTTGCTGATGGAGCAGCATGTGGGAAAATATGAGGACATCCACTTTTGAAAGAAGAATTCGGAAGGAAATTAATTTTTTAATGTAGGGAAATGACAAAATTCTGCAGTACAAAGCATGTGGGAGTTCCAGTATGTGAAACATAAACGATTAATATGCGAGAGCTGGAGTTAGGAAATTGAGGCGAATGCAGGCCTCTATTGTCGGGTAGCAAAATTGGGAACACTTTTAATTAAATTTACAGAGATCAAATCTGGAATTCTGTATATAATTTAGGTTTCTATATTTAAGGAAGGATATCCATGCATTGGAGGGAGAGCAGTGGAGGAGATAATGGGCTGAAGGACCTGTGTATGTGCTGTATGACTGTAATGATGCACGAGTTTGAGCACGTGTAGGGACTGAGTTCCAACATTCACCAAAGCATGAGAGGATGGGTCTTGCATTCTACTTTTGGAAGAGTTGTGATCATCTACCTATTTGTCCACATTGCACAGTACCACTCCCCGATAATATAGATTAAATCAGAAAAAAGGCAGTGATGGAGTAACTCAGCGGGTCAGGCTAAAGGCTGGAGGTGAAAGAAAGACAATATGCTGTTCCTATGCCTAACATTTAAGTTTTATCCCCCATCTTTCTCCTTCCCTTCCAGGAAAGGTCCTGACCCAAACATCCCCTATCCATGTTCTCCAGGGATGCTGCGTGAACTCCAGAACTTTGAGATCTTTTTGAAAACCAACATCTGCAGTTCCTTGTTTCTAGCTTCAATGAGAGATGGATTGATGTGTCAAAGGTCTTCAATGAGCACCACCACAATCTTTGATCAGTGTAAGAAAAGGGTTTAAATCGGACATAAAACCTTTGGTTAACCAAGGCAGCCCTGATCCCTGTTCTCCCTTACCATTTTGATGCATGGATCATCTTCAGCAGCAAAGGCACTGGGAAAATATCAATAATGCTGACTCATCAAAATCCTCCAAATTCACTGGAGACATAAATGAACCAATGTCAACATCCTCTCCCAGGTTAAGTTCCCAAGCAATGTTGGGCAGGTTGAGATCTGTCCAGTACCAAAGTCTCATAGCAGGCACCCTGGCAATGGGAGATTACCATCTAGAAAAAGATTCAAGGATGTGCTCAAGCCTTCCTTAAAGAAGTAAAGTATTCTCACCATCTGCTGGGAAATTCTGGACCATGCCCGGGTCCAATATGTCTGGGATGGTATTGAAATCTTTAAAACCATGCATTGGGAGTTGAAAAATCCTGTGAAAGGAGTGCACAACCTAAAAACCAACCAACTCACCTGCCTGTCCTTCGGACCTCTTCTGCCCAGTCTGTGAAAGATCTGTTGTGCCCACATTGGTCCCATTAGGCATCTCAGAAACACCATACTGGAGTGGAAGCGAATTCTCCTCCATCGTTGTTATACTCCCTAAGAAGAAAAATGTCAGCCGTGATCTTACTGGAGCAGAGCTGACTGGTCTAATCATGTCAATTTTTAAAGTTTTTATGTTTTAATATCGGTCCCTGGAATATCAAATATGAAGACATACGGGTTTGATTTAACGTGAGTTTGTTTACCTGTCAGCTTGGGTAGGAGCTTGCATTACGAACCTTCGGCTTCCAAGAAACTTACGCTAAGCATATTTCCATTGCCAATTTAAGAAAGTATATTTCCTAGTTTTGTTCCTGAACTTATTATTCGAATAGTCTGGAATCTGTCAGTTCAAATCTGAATCTTGACGCATACATGTTAAACATGGAAATAAGCCAAAAAACAAAAGTGCTGGAGGATATCTGAGTCAGGCAGCAGCTGTGGAAGGAATGGACAACAACATTTTAAGTCCGGACTATTCTTCAGACTATGTCCGGAAATATGGACTATGGCTGGGACCCCTCGCTGGGGATCGCCAGAGAAGAGCTCCGACCGTGGCTGATAACATCTTGAAGCCGCGGTCTGCAGAGCGTCTAATCGCGGACGCATCGTGGACTTACCGTCTGGAGCCTGGGTTCCCTCACCGTGAACAGCCAGAGAAGAGCTCCGACCGCCGGCTTGCGCCCTACAACATCCTGAAGCCGCGACCTCCGGTAGGAAAGCGCCGATTCGGGACCTCCAAGCCCGCGGAGTGTGTTTGACCGTCCCGACGTCGGAGTTTCAACCACCCCGACCAGAGGGCCTGTACATCGGGCCGTCCGTAGCGGCGACTACAGAGGTTTATGGCCCCGACCACAGGTGAACAATGGAGGAGGACTGACTGTACTTTGTGCCTTCCATCACAGTGAAGAATGCTGTGGTGGATGTTTGTGTTTAATTTTATTGTGTATTGTGTGTTCTTTTTTGATTGTACCGCTGCTGGCAAAATCATTTGACTGCACTTATATGTTTATGTGATTAATAAAACTGATTGATTGATTGATAGACTAGGGGGGAAGAGAGCTGGAAAACAGAGGTAGGGTGTGGCAAAGCCCGACACGCGATAGGTGGATAGAGGTGGGGAGGATGGTTGACTGGCAGACGGGTGGATTAAGCCGCAAAGGCTAGAAAAAAAAGGAAATCATATGGTGTCCCCGAGTCCAATATTTCCCTTTTATTCCCCCCCCCCCCCACCTCTCTCTTCTTCCACCCAGCTCTCTCCCTCTGGCATTACATTTATCTCCTTCTTTCTTTATCTTTACCTTTTTCTCCATCTATTACTTGCCAGTCTTTGTCACCCCACCCCTGTCTTTTCCAGGATTCTCTCCTCTTCACCCCAACCCAAAATATTGTCTGTACATTCTGTCCACAGATGCTCCCTGACTCGCTGAGTTCCTCCAGCACTTTATTTTTGACTCAGATTTCAACATCTGATTATTTTTTTTTTGTGTTTCCATGGAAATAGGCCATTTGACCCAATTAACCCGACTATATCCCCAATATCATTGAAAATCAACTTGCCTTTACATGACAATTAAGGGTTACCAAATAACTTTACATGCAACGAATGACTGTCATATTAGACATTAGTTAAACTAAACCATACAGAATAACTAACTCGTGATGTACAGGTGAGTGTGAAATGCAACCTCTTATGCCGCATCTGCGCACAGCCCAATTCTTCCGTCTACACCTGATCTGCGCCCAGGATGAGGTGTTCCATACCAGGGCATCAGAGATGGCCTAATTCTTTAGGTAACAGGGGTTCCCCTCTTCCATTATAGATGAGGTTCTCACCGGGGTCTCCTCAATATCCCGCAGCTCCGCTCTTACTCCCCCTCCCCCCATGTGTAACAAGGACAGAGTCCCCCTTGTCCTCACCTTCCACACCATCAGCCGTCGCATACAGCATATAATCCTCCAACATTTTCACCACTTCCAACGGGATCCCACTACTGGCCACCTCTTCCAATCTTTCTGAATTCCGTATAGACCGTTCCTTCCAAAACTCCATGGTCAACTCGTCCCTTCCCACCCAAACCACCTCCTTCCCAGGTACTTTCCCCTGCAACCGCAGGAGATGCAATACTTGTCCCTTTACCTCCATCCAAGGAACCAAGCAGTCTTTCCATGTGAGGCAGAGGTTCACTTGCACCTCCTCCAACCTCATCTACTGTATCTGCTGTTCCAGGTGTCAACTTCTCTACGTTGGCGAGACTTAGCGCAGGCTCGGCGATCGGTTCACTGAACACCTCCGCTCAGTCCGTCTTAACCTACCTGATCTCCTGGTGGCTCAGCACTTCAACTCCCCCCATTCCCAATCTGACCTTTCTGTTCTGGGCCTCCTCCATTGTCAAGAGTGCGACCCAGCGCAAATTGGAGGGCAGCACCTCATATTTCGCTTGGGCCGTTTACACCCTAACGGTATGAACATTGCGTTCTCTAACTTCAGATAGCTCTTGCAGTCTCTCTCCATCCCCTCCCCAGTTCTCCCACTAGTCTAAAGGGCCTGTCCCACTTACGCAACCTTTACAGGTGACTGCCGGCACACGTCATAGTCGCCGAAATTTTCAACGTGTTGAAAATTCAGCGGCGACCAGAAAGACGCTACGACTCTTTGGAAACCTCTCACGACCATAGACTGTATGATCGTGAGAGGACTCCTATGGTCGTGAGAGGTTACCAGGGGTCGCCTGTATGGCAGTGAGAAGTCTCCAATGGTCGCGAGAGGTCTCCAAAGAGTCGTAGCGTCTTTCTGTTGAAAATTTCTGTGACCTATGACGGATACTGTCTCCGACTACATTCTATCTTTGTCCTGCCCCCTCCCCTGACATCAGTCTGAAGAAGGGTCTGGACCTGAAACGCCACCCATTCCTTCTCTCCAGAGATGCTGCCTCACCTGCTGAGTTACTCCAGTATTTTGTGTCTACCTTTGAGTTAAAATGTGATCATTTGGGGGAATCAAATACTTGCATTTGTGAAGCCAACACATTATTTCCTTATAATGTAATCTTGGCTCAATGCCTATCACGTTTAAATTAGATTTAGTGCTGTTACAAGTTAATTGAAGGTAACCACTTACTTGTCCTCCAATATGGAAAATCTGAAGGATCTGGTCCACCCATGCAAATAATAGATTGAGGATGCATGACCCTATGGACTCTCCATTCCTCTGGGGTAAGGTCTTCTGGTCCGCAGGGTCCAACTTGAATTTGGCGTGCTGCTCTCGCCAAATTAGCTACCTCTTTGGTGCGCCGCATTAGGTCATCCCAACGTGTCTTGATGGCTTTTACAGACCTTTTGACACATGAGACTGCATTGACCTTGGCAGTGATATCCTGCCATATTTTATCACGATCTCCCTGTGACAATCGGTGGGCACGGCTGAAAAGTTGGTCCCTCCGGGTGGAGACCTCTATAATCAGCACCTCCAACTCGTCTGAGCTAAATTTGGGCAGCCTCGGTCTCCTCCGCTGCTGTTCTGCCATTTTGCTGAAATCTGCAAACTCCCTGCACCACGTGGCCACCTCCCAACAGACTATTCATTTGCATGTTGTCAACTTGCCCGAAAGCGGTGTGCCCTGTTTTTGCGGAATCCGCAAACTTAGCAGCAAACCCCGGTTCAATCGTGTGCGAATATAGCGACTTGTGGGGGGGCGATCGGCAAAATGCCACTAATTTGCGTCTGCGGAAAACTTGCAGACATTCGCGTGCGCAAAGAGGAAAAGCGGGCGAGGGGTAGGGTGGAGGTGGGCAGGGAGGTGGGGTCGCAGTCATTCACGGCGGGGATATCTGGCGCCAGCAGCAGCACATTTGCGCCGCGGATTCTGCAGCGGGTTGGCGCCACCTGCCGGCCGCAGCGGACACGGCCGCGGAAATGGCCGCCTTGACAACGGCGGCGGCGGCGGCGGCGCCCAGCGGCCAACGGGTGGGCAGCGGGCCCTCACCTCACCCCCGGGACCCCCTGCGTCGGGGAGATGGGGAGGAGGGATTATAAGGGTCCGAGGGGGGGGGGGAAGGGACATTCCAGGTGTTGTGGGGCGGAGAGCGGGTTTATTTACCCGATGTTATTTTTGCTGAAGAGACGAGGGAGTCCCCAATGTGATATTTGGGAGGAGAGGGGCCGCGGCATGTATATTTTTGGGGAAATGGAGGGACGATTTTGACCGGTTGTTTTGGGGAAGGGGATGTTCCCGGGTCGTTTGGAGAGCGGGTGGTGTTTAGGGGGATGGGGCTGCTTTGTTTGGGGGAGGGGGTGGAGTATTTTGGGGGGAGAGTGTTCCAGAGTGTAGGGGCAGAAGGGGATCCCGGCTGTTTCTAGGTTCACGGTGATCTGGGAGATGGAAGAGGTTTCCCAGCAGTTTGGGGGGGGGGGGGGGGGGTCTGGTGTTTGCATTCTCGCGTCTTTTGGGAGATGGAGAGGGGTCCCCGAGTATTTTAGTGGAGGATGGTGGTGTTTTGTTAGATGGAGTGGGGTCCACTATGTGTTTTAGATGGGGGGGGGGGGGGGGGGGTGGGGGGGTGTTGCGTGGACTTTGGGCAGGCGGGAGACTCGTTTCTTGTGCACCGTTTTGCCCGGGCTCCGTGCCGCCTCTTTGCCATGTTTGTGAATAAGAGGCTGTCCCTTGCTGTCCACAGGTGGATGTTCGGGCGCCGAGGTCGCAGTCGGCACCGGGGCCGCGGCGGCAGCGGGTCCCCACGCCGGGCCACAGGGACTCGGATAAGATGACGGCATTCATCCAGGAGCTGCGGAAACTGGGACTCCAGTGAGTGTAACTCGCCATCTAACGATGAGGGAAGCTCCTTCAATCGGATTGGGGGAGGGGGAGAGGTTGAAACATATTGGAGCAGACTAGATGTGAGACCAATGGTGTTATTGGGTGTTTATAGTCGTATCTTTGACTCTCGCATCCATTCCTCTATCTGGGTAGAAGAATCTGAAGAATCAAATGTGTAGGAACGAACTGCAGATGCTGGTTTACTTCGAAGATAGACACAAAGGCTGGAGTAACTCAACAGGTCAGACAGCATCTCCGCAGAGAAGGAATTGGTGACTTTTCGGGTCGAGACCCTTCAGACAGTCAGGGCAGAGGGAGTCTAGAGATATGGAGGGATAAAAGGTGAAAACGATCGATCAAAGCAGACGCTGTTAAGGAAATGTAGAATGGTTCATTGTTAACTGAGGGGAAGGTGGCAAGGAGGTATACAGTTAGTAAAATTAATTGACAGACAGAGGGAAAGCAAGGGTTACCTTAAGTTAGAGGAATCAAATGGTGTGAGGACTTTCAAAAAGAGAGAGAATATCTGAAATTTAGTCTGCAAATTAAAATTAATTCATTCTTAACTCTACCTCTACTCAACTGTTCATGCCTTGCTGCTTCTCCATATACACTTATTAAATTATTCTTAAGCTATCCATACAATTCAGTAATTGTTTTGTTTATTCATTGTTTTCAAGAGCCCTGCGTTTCAGGGACAGTTGAAGTGGACACAATCAAAATTTAAATAACCTGCTGAATGTAAAGTGTTTAATTTTTCAATATAGATTTATGCCCTTTACAAATCCTGTCAAATCAAGTTTATTTACAGGGATACATTTTTCATGAAGGTACATAAACTCTTTGAAGAGAAGAAATGACCAGATTTCAATATAGAGGCACAAGGGACTGCAGATACTGAAATCCAGAGCAAAAAAAGGGGAGAACCATTGGATGAACTTTGGAGGGCAATGGACAGTGAATTCATAATTAGTGACTGAATTCACTTCAGGGCTTTGGTTTGAATTTTAAAAACTCTATCGAGATGGTATTGGATGAAAGGAAAACACTTATAATGATTTATTATTGTCACTTGGACTGATGTACTGTGAAAACTTTGTTTTAAGTGCGATCCAAGAAAATTAGCAAATAGGCAGATGAATGCGAAGTCACATAATTCCCAAGGAACTTCTCATGTAGGTCATGTAGCTTTGAGATTCCTTCCCTTTTTTTAATTGAAACATAGCTGATCGCCATCTAAAGCACATCAACATGACATTGTTCTTCAGTCCTTATCACTCTTGCCTGACAATAATCATATCAATCTAACTTTTAATATATTTCAGTTAGACATGCCTCTGCAGTTTCGGGAAAAAACTTTCAGATTTCCTCTCTGTATCCATTTTAGACTTTCTACGCACTCATGTCTCGCCTGCCTTCTACTTATGATGTATTCCAAAACTGCTGCTGCTTCCTAACTGTTCAACCATTAGAACCATTAAAAGTGCCATGGAATTATATTCCACCAGTGCTTTCAGAAAAAACATGTTTATTACTTTGCAGTAATCATGCCAATTACAGTATGACAAAATAAGTATACAGATTATCTGAAGAATAAATAGAGTAATTTTAGATTATATGGTCTTAATTAGAACATTTTTTGCGTTGGTAAAATATTAATATTTCTAATTGTTTTTCTTTCCTAATCCAGAATAGCCAGTTTAGAAAAGGATAAGAATGCTTATCTTTTCAATAAAAGGAATGAATTTAGAGCGGAATATAGTGCACTTGAGGAGATGGACCTGAAGATGACAAATTCCAGGAAAGCAGAAAGTAGGAATCCAGCAATTTCTTGGGGTGTTGGTGGGGACTTTGATTTTATTTTATATGATTTTGCTCTATGCTATCTTGGCAATGTAAGTTTCTCATAAATCTATATTTAAGAATGGGGTAGATCTTGTTTTGTTGCAATGCCATTTCTACGCTTGCTACTATATATGCAACATATCAGTTTGTAATATTGTAATAATCGCCTCTGAGATAAGATTCTGGATTCTAAGCGTGATCTAGTTTGTTTAATTAATTCAGGTTAATGTTACTGCTGGATTATAATGTGGTATATTTGAGATGTTATGCTGAGATTGGCCCTCCATAGTCTTTAGGAATTCACATGAGGGCAGGTCAGTGGACATTGAAAGCGGCCTTGCTAAACTCCATATATACAATGTCCCATATGGTAGGCTTGTCTGGAAGATTAGATCAATTGTCTTGGGGGAAGGAGTCAGAGGGTGGTAATTGAGGGTTATTTGTCCGATTGGAGTGGTGTGCACAGGAATCTCTGCTGGGTCCACTGTTTGCCATTGACATTCATTATTTGTATGACAATGTTGTTAACATGATTAGTAGGTTTGTGAATGACACCAATATTTGTGGTACAGGGAGGAAGGCTGTCTGAGCTTACAAAACATCTGGATCAACTGGGAAAGGTAATGGCAGATGAAATTTATTTCAACTGTGATATATGTGAGTTGATGCATTTTGGTAAGGCAAACAAGGGCAGGACTCGCACAGTAAATGGTAGGGCCCTGGAATATGTTGCAGAACAGCATGACCCAAAGGTACAAATACACAAGTCCCTGAAAGTGACAGTACTGTTAAAATGATGACTTCTTCTGTCGTATGTCTTTTAGACCTGCAGCTCCGTTAGGGCGAACCAGGCCAACGTGTCATCGTCCAGGTCAATCAGACCTAGTTCACCATTCGATGGCCGGTGTTTGGGGCAACTGGTGATGATGTGCTCCGCTGTCTGTGTTGGGTCCCCACACGTGCGGGAGGCGCTGTCCACGAGGCCCCACCTCTTAATCGTTACTCCATAGCGTCCGATGCCTGTCCTTAAGCGGTTGAGGGTTGTCCACTGCTTTCGGGGCAGGTCCTGGCCTGGGACGTCCATGGGGTCATCGATGTAATGGTGTAGCCTAGGTGGTTCCTCTGACTTCCACTGGTCTCTCCACCTCGTCTTGACCCAGGCGGCCTTAGAAGCGTCAGCCGGTGTTGTGCAGAGCAGTTCTTGGGCTTCCGTGGCAAAGGGTTGCCGTGACTTGAGGCGCACTTGTCGTGGTGTCTCCGTGACGATCTGATGGAGGACGTGAGATTCACTGGTCTGCGCCTTTCGAGAGAGGGCCAGCGTGGCTGCTTCTTGTTTGATGTTGGCTGGGGCGATGCCAGCGTGGACAGGCAGTTGGTTTACTGGGGTGGCTCGTAGGCATCCGGAGACAGTCCGCAAGGCGCTGTTGAGGGCAGCATCCAGCTTCTTGGCGTGAGGGCTACTGCTCCAGACCGAGGCTCAGTACTCGGTGGCTGAGAACACCAGGACCACTGTGGACATGCGCAGTGTCTTCGTCGTGGCTCCCCATGTGGTGCCGGCTAGGCGGAGTATCAGTGCGGCAAGGGCACTTATCGTTGCCTTGGCACCTTCCAGGTGTTGTTTGAATGACAACGTTCTGTCGAGCTTCACACTGAGGTACATGGGCACAGGCTGGGACTGTAACCAGGCGTTATTCACATAACGTTCATCTCGCGGGTCGCTTCCTTGTTGTTGAGGTGGAACATTGAAGATGTTGTCTTACCCATGCTGAGCTTGAGGCGCCAGTTCCTCAGGTATGAAGACAGGATGTTCATGTCTTCAGAGAGGCCCTCTTCTGCTGCTTCCCAGGATGGCTTACTGAGTAGGATGGCCAGGTCATCAGCATAGCCATACTTCTTTGACTGGGTTGCAGGCAGGTCATGGATGTAGATGTTGAACAGCATTGGTGCCAGCACTGAGCCCTGAGGGACGCCGTTCTTAAGTTTCCTCACCCTGCTGCATTGCCCGTTGCTGGTGTGTAGCCTGAAACTGCGGTTGCTCAGCATCTCCAAGATGAAGCTCACCATGTGCTTGTCTGGGATGGTTTCCAGAAGCTTCATGTGTAGCCCAAGCAGCCAGACAGTATCATATGCACCTGTGAGATCCAAGAAAACAGCGCCAGCCTTCTCTCCTGCCTGGAAGCTGTCCTCTCTGTCTTTGCACAAGAGACCTGGTCCGCCGTTGACCTACCGCTTCGGAAGCCAGCTTGTTCTTTGGGTAGCTGGGGACGATCACTGGATTGACACATGTGTGGAGGAGCTTGTATGGAACACACAGCAATTAGATGGGTCGGTATCCCTTGGGGTCATCGCTAGGCTTATTTGGTTCGGCAGAGCGATCACCTTGGCACGGCGCCAGATCTTTGGCTGCTTCAAACAGATGGAAACAGAAGGAGAAGAAGGAGCACAGCCAGTCAGTTGCCTTCTTGCCTTGGTGTTTTATGTATTCCGGGTGGATGCCGTCGGTGCCTGGTGCCTTGCCGGTTTTCAGCCGTTGGATGCCCTGCTCGATTTCTTGTGTTGTGAAATTGTGCAATAGGTTGGAGTCGCACTAGGGGCCCTGTGTAGCTCGTGGACTCTCGCCAAGTTGTTCTGGTGAAGTCCTTGTCTACGTTGGGGAAGCGGCCGTTGCTCAGCAGTAGCGACGCGATGGAATTTGTTAAAATGATGACGAAGAAGGCATTGGACATGCGTGGTTTAGTTTATTGTTTAGTTTATTGTCACGTGTACCAAGATATAGTGAAAGGTTTTTGTTGCGTGCTATCCAGTCAGCAGAAAGATTGCAATTGAGCCATTTACAGTTTATGCATACATGATAATGGAATAACGCGTAGTGCAAGGTAAAGCCAGCAAAGTCCGATCAAGTGTTTAAGAAGGAACTGCAGATGCTGGAAAATCGAAGGTAGACAAAAATGCTGGAGTAACTCAGCGAGTGAGGCAGCATCTATGGAGCGAAGGAAATAGGGAACATTTCGGGTCGAAACCCTTCCTCAGACTGATGTGAGGGTTGGGGGGGGGGCGGGAAGAAGAAATATCCACCTCTTCCTGCCCCCCCCCCGCATCACATCAGTCTGAAAAGTTGCCTATTTCCTTTGCTCCATTGATGCTGCTTCACCCGCTACATTTCTCCATGGCAGAGGAGAGAAGAGGGAGTGGCCAGGGTGTAACACATCCTTGATTATGCTGCTGGCCTTGCTGAGGCAACGTGAGGTATAAATGGAGTCAATAGAAGGGAGATAGACACAAAAAGCTGGAGTAACTCAGCGGGACAGGCAGCATCTCTGGAGAGAAGGAATGGGTGACATTTCAGGCTGAGACCCTGCTTCAGGAGACTTCGGAGAGGAGGCTGCGCAAAACACTGGATAGGGAGAGACCGAGGCAAAAGAAGGAGATGTCAAGCAAGCTGATGCAGTGTGATGCTTGCAGTATGTGGGAGGTCAAGGACACTGCTGGTGCCTCTGGATGCTACAAATGTGAGAAGTGCATCCAGGTACAGCTCCTGAAGGACCGTGTTGGGGAACTGGAGAAACAAGTGGATGACCTCAGGTTCATCCGAGAAACTGAGTCGTTCCTCGACAAGTCCTTCAGTAAGATTGTTACACCCAAGGCACTAGAAGAGAGAAGGTGGGTGACGGTGAGAAAGGGAGAAAAACATGGAATGCAAAGGTCCCCGGGTGTTGTACCTCTTGTGAACAGGTTCACCTGTCCCCGGGTGGAAGCTGCCGGGACAGAAGACGGTATCTCACTGAGCGGCGGACTGGCTTGCAAAACAAAAAGGGCTGATGAGCCAAAACCAAAGAGGCCAAAGTCGGGCAACGCCATTGTAGTTGGAGACTCCATTGTGAGAGGTACGGACAGGGGTTTTTGC
The DNA here is from genome assembly GCA_963514005.1 of Raja brachyura. Next base: position 43,417,135 of record OY740783.1, on the reverse strand, counting down.
GGCAACAGATGGGATTCCAGGATGGTGTGCTGCCTTCCTGGTGCCAGGATCCAGGATGTTACGGCCAGAGTGCAGATAATCCTCAAGGGCGAAGGTGAACAGCCGGAAGTGGTCGTGCATGTTGGCACAAATGATGTTGGAAAGAAGGGGATGAATATTTTGCAGCGGGACTTCAGAGAGCTCGGAAAAATGCTGAAAAGCAGGACTTCCAGGGTTGTTATCTCCGGTTTGCTTCCAGTTCCTCGTGCTGGCGAGAGCAGGAACAGGGAGATACGGGACCTGAATGTGTGGCTGAGGAACTGGTGCAGGGGGCAGGGATTTAGATTCTTAGATCACTGGGATCTGTTTTGGAGTAAGGGGGAACTGTACAAAAGGGACGGATTGCATCTTAACAGGTGGGGGACCAGCATTCTGGCCGGCAGGTTTGCCACTGCTACACGGATGGTTTTAAACTGAATAAGGGGGGTGGGGTGTCAAATGGGATAATCGAGAATGGAGTTAAAGGGAAAGAGAGTAAAGGGATGGTTAATGACCCCAGAATTAACGGGAAAGAAAGCTCACAAAGGGATAGGAGAGTATGGCCAAGTGTAATAGGGATCGATGTGAAAGGGGCCACTTGTCAACATAATTGTATAAGGAGTAAGAGTGTTGTAAAAACAAGCCTGAAGGCTTTGTGTCTCAATGCGAGGAGCATTCGTAATAAGGTGGATGAGTTGAAGGTGCAGATAGCGATTAATGACTATGCTATAGTTGGGATCACGGAGACATGGCTCCAGGATGACCAAGGCTGGGAGCTGAACATCCAGGGATATTCAATATTCAGGAGGGATAGACGAAAAGGAAAAGGAGGTGGGGTAGCGTTGCTGGTGAGAGAGGAGATTAATGCAATAGAAAGGAAGGACATTAGCGTGGAGGATGTGGAATCGATATGGGTAGAGCTGCGAAACTCTAAGGGGCAGAAAACGCTAGTGGGAGCTGTGTACAGGCCACCTAACAGTAGTATTGGAGTTGGGGATGGCATCAAACAGGAAATTAGAAATGCATGCAACAAGGGTAACACGGTTATAATGGGTGACTTCAATCTGCATGTAGATTGGGTGAATCAAATTGGCAGGGGTGCTGAGGAAGAGGATTTCCTGGAATGTATGCGGGATAGTTTTCTCAACCAACATGTGGAGGAACCAACGAGAGAGCAGGCTATTCTAGACTGGGTATTGAGTAATGAGGAAGGGTTAGTTAGCAGTCTTGTTGTGCGTGGCCCCTTGGGCAAGAGTGACCATAATATGGTTGAGTTCTTCATTAGGATGGAGAGTGACAAAATTAAGTCAGAAACAAGGGTTCTGAACTTGAACAAAGGTAACTTTGAAGGTATGAGATGTGAATTGGCCAAGATAGATTGGCAGGTGATTCTTAAAGGGTTGACAGTGGATGTGCAATGGAAGGTATTTAAAGACTGCATGGATGAAGTACAAAAGTTGTTCATACCAGTTTGGCAAAAGAATAAATCGGGGAAGGTGGTGCATCCATGGATAACAAGGGAAATCAGGGATAGTATAAAAACAAAAGATGAGGCATACAAATTTGCCAGAAAAAGCAGCCTACCGGAGGACTGGGAGAAATTCAGAATCCAGCAGAGGAGGACAAAGGGCTTAATTAGGAAAGGGAAAATAGATTATGAAAGGAAACTGGCAGGGAACACAAAAACTGACTGCAAAAGTTTTTATAGATATGTGAAGAGAAAGAGATTAGTTAAAACAAATGTTGGTCCCTTGCAGTCAGAAACAGGTGAATTGATCATGGGGAACAAGGACATGGCAGACCAATTGAATAACTACTTTGGTTCTGTCTTCACTAAGGAAGACATAAATAATCTGCCGGAAATAGCAGTGGAACGGGGGTCATATAAGATGGAGCAACTTAGTGAAATCCAGGTTAGCCGGGAGGTGGTGTTGGGTAAATTGAACGGATTGAAGGCCGATAAATCCCCAGGGCCAGATAGTCTGCATCCCAGAGTACTCAAGGAGGTAGCCACAGAAATAGTGGATGCATTAGTGATAATTTTTCAAAATTCCTTAGATTCTGGAGTAGTTCCTGAGGATTGGAGGGTAGCTAATGTAACCCCACTTTTTAAAAAAGGAGGGAGAGAGAAAGCGGGGAATTACAGACCAGTTAGTCTAACATCGGTAGTGGGGAAACTGCTAGAGTCAGTTATTAAAGATGGGATAGCAGCGCATTTGGAAAGTGGTGAAATCATTGGACAAAGTCAGCATGGATTTACAAAAAGTAAATCATGTCTGACAAATCTGATAGAATTTTTCGAGGATGTAACTAGTAGAGTGGATAAGGGAGAACCAGTGGATGTGTTATATCTAGACTTTCAGAAGGCTTTCGACAAGGTCCCGCATAAGAGATTAGCATACAAACTTAAAGCACACGGTATTGGGGGTTCAGTATTGATGTGGATAGAGAACTGGCTAGCAGACAGGAGGTAAAGGGTAGGAGTAAACGGGTCCTTTTCAGAATGGCAGGCAGTGACTAGTGGGGTGCCGCAAGGCTCAGTGCTGGGACCCCAGCTATTTACAATATATATTAATGATTTGGACGAGGGAATTCAATGCAACATCTCCAAATTTGCAGATGATACCAAGCTGGGGGGTATAGTTAGGTGTGAGGAGGATGCTTGGAGGCTGCAGGGTGATTTGGATAGGCTGAATGAATGGGCAGATGCATGGCAGATGCAGTATAATGTGGATAAATGTGAGGTTATCCACTTTGGTGGCAAAAACATGAGGGTAGACTATTATCTGAATGGTGGCAGATTAGGAAAGGGGGAGATGCAACGAGACCTGGGTGTCATGGTACACCAGTCATTGAAAGTGGGCATGCAGGTGCAGCAGGCAGTGAAGAAAGCAAATGGTATGTTAGCATTCATAGCGAAAGGATTTGAGTATAGGAGCAGGGAGGTTCTACTGCAGTTGTACAGGGTTTTGGTGAGGCCACACCTGGAGTATTGCGTACAGTTTTGGTCTCCAAATCTGAGGAAAGACATTGCCATAGAGGGGGTACAGAGAAGATTCACCAGACTGATTCCTGGGATGTCAGGACTTTCATATGAGGAAAGATTGGATAGACTCGGCTTGTACTCGCTGGAATTTAGAAGATTGAGGGGGGATCTTATAGAAACTTACAAAATTCTTAAGGGGTTTGACAAGCTAGATGCTGGAAGATTGTTCCCGATGTTGGGGGAGTCGAGAACAAGGGGTCACAGTCTAAGGATAAGGGGGAATTCCTTTAGGACCGAAATGAGGAAAACATTCTTTACACAGAGAGTGGTGAGTCTCTGGAATTCTCTGCCACAGAAGGTAGTTGAGGCCAGTTCATTGGCTATATTTAAGAGGGCGTTAGATGTGGCACTTGTGGCTAAAGGGATCAGGGGGTATGGAGAGAAGGCAGGTACGGGATACTGAGTTGGATGATCAGCCATGATCACATTGAATGGCGGTGCAGGCTCGAAGGGCCGAATGGCCTACTCCTGCACCTATTTTCTATGTTTCTATGTTTCAGACCGATTAGGGATAAGGGAAATGAGAGATAAAGACGGTGATGTGGAGAGATAAAGACCAATGAGTTAAAGATATGCAAAAAAAGTAACAATCATAAAGGGAACAGGCCATTGTAAGCTGTTTGTAGCGTTAAAATGAGAAGCTAGTGTGACTTGGGTGGGGGAGGGATAGAGAGAGGGAATGCCGGGGTTACCTGAAGTGAAATCAATATTCATACCACTGGGCTGTTAGCAGCCCAAGCGTAATCTGAGATTCTGTTCTTCCAATTTGCGTATAACCTCACTCTGACAATGGAGGAGACCGAAGACCGAAAGGTCTGTGTAGGAATGGGAAGGATAATTAAAGTGTCCAGCAACCGGGAGATCAGGTTTGTTCAGGTGTCCTGAGCGAAGGTGTTCTGCAAAACAAATGCCCAGTCTGCGTTTGGTCTCGCCGATGTATAAGAGTCCACATCTTGAACAAGTGATACACTAGATGAGTGTTAAAGAAGGAACTGCAGATGCTGGAAAATTGAGGGTACACAAAATGCTGGAGAAACTCAGAGAGTGCAGCAGCATCTATGGGGCGAAGGAGATAGGCCAAAACCCTTCTTCAGACTGATGGGGGGTGGGGGGGAGGCGGGGGGAAGAAAGGAAAAAGGAGGAGGAGCCCGAGGGCTGAGGGAGAGGTAGAAAGGGGAGGAGACAGCAAGGGTTAACAGAATTGAGAGAATTCGATGTTCATGCCAAGAGGACTAGATGAGGTTGGAGGTGGTGCAAGTGAACCTCTGCCAAACTGGAAAGGAATGTCGGGGTGCCTGGAGAGAGTCGAGGGAGGAGGTGTTGCATATTCTGTGGTTGCAGGGCAAGGTTCCTGGGGAGGGGATGGTTAACCAGGGAGTTGCGGAGGGAATGGTCTCTGTGGAAGGTGGAAAGGGGTGGAGATGGGAAAATGTGGTTAGTGGTTGGATCCCGTTGAAGGTGGCGGAAAAATTATGGAGGATTATGCGTTGTAGGCGTCGGCTGATGGGGTGGAAGGTAAGGACTAGTGGGACTGTCTCTGTTGCGACTGGGGGAAGGGGGAGTAAGGGTGGAGCTGCGGGGTACCGAGGAGGCACGAGTGAGGAGAGGGGAATCCCCATTCCCTAAAGAATTAGGACATCTCAGATGTTCTAGTATGGAACACCTCATCTTGGGCGCAGATTCGGATAGGGGATAGAGTCTTTGCGGGAAGCAGAGTGGGAAGAAGTGTAGTCGAGATAGTTGTGGGAGTCAGTGGGTTTGTAATATATGTCAGTCAATAGTCTATTTCCTGTGATGGAGACTGAGATCAAGAAAGAGGAAGGAGGTGTTGGAGATGGTCCAAGTAAAATTGAGTCCAGGATGAAAATTGGTGGTGAAGTTGATGAAGTCCATGAAGTTCTGCATGGGTGCAGGAGGTAGCACCGATGCAGTCATCAATGTAACGGAGAGAGTTCGGGGATAGGGCCAGTGTTTGCCTGGAACTGGGATTATTCAACGTACCCTACCAAGAGGCAGGCTTAGCTGGGGCGCATGCAGGCGCCCACAGCTACGCCTTGGATTTGGAGGAAGTGGGAGGAGTAAAAGGAGAAGTTGTTGAAGGTGAGGACCAGCTCCGCTAGGCGGAGTCGACTGTTAGTAGAGGGAAATTCGATGGTTCTGCAGTCAAGGAAGAAACAGAGGGCTTTCAGGCCTTCCTGGTGGGGGATAGAAGTGCAGAGTGACTGAACGTCCATAGTAAAGATGAGTGAGTGGGGGCTTGGAAAGCAAAAGTCATTAACGAGACGAAGGGCATGTGAGGTATCTTGGACAGAGGTCGGGAGAGATTGGATCAGGGGAGATAGGATGGAGTTGAGGATGGAGTGCAAGGCCACCAAACGCAAGTGCTTTTTCATACCATTTCAAGCAGGGTGCAAGGCCACCAAATTCAAGTGCAGTTTCATACCATTTCAAGCAGGGTGCAAGGTCACCAAAGACAGAGTCGTGACCGCTCCCTCCCCATTCTTGCAGACTGCACCATGCCCACACTTCTGGGTTTTATCGTCCCTCCCCCCTCCCACTGGAAGGGGCGTGGCCTTCATGCTATGATTGACAGGAGAGAGAATCTCAACATTTTTTAAACACTAATAACTTATTTTTCTTCAATGGGAACAATCCTCGGCACCTGATGAGCAGAGGGGGACTGAATAAGATGGCCATTAAATCACAGCCGTATGTGGTAGCGTTTTTTCTAAAAGCAATATACAGCGCAAACAGGAAGTGGTCAAGATTAGACTTTTAATTATATAGAAGGTTGACACCACTTTTCAATAAGGCAAAGGCAACACCACTTTTCAATAAGGCAAAGGCAACACCACTTTTCAATAAGGTAAAGGCAACACCACTTTTACATTTTCAAACTACATTAAGTCAAGTCGCTTTTATTTATATAGCACATTTACAAAACAACTCTCGTTGGCCAAAGTGCTTTACATTGGTGGCGGTACTAACGTCATCAACAATGGTTAAGGACACTCACAGGTCAGTAAAACCACTCACAGTTTAATAGACATGTATTCAGTGTTATTCACAGCTCAGACTGAGAGTTGTGATCTCTCGCTCCCCTATCTTGCAGAGACTGAGGCAGTCCACACTTCCGAGTTCATAGTTCCTCCCCTTCCACTGGAATGGGCGTGGCCTTCATGGTGTGATTGACAGGAGAGAGAATCTCAACATTTGTTAAAACATTAATTCTTTTATTTTTCATCGATGGGAAAAATCCACTTGTCCTGTGCAGTGGAGACGGCCAAAAATCACAGCCGTAAGTGGAAGCGTTTTTTTCTAAAATCAATATGCAGTGCAAACAGGAAGTGGTCAAGATTTGAGTTCCAATTATATAGATAGAAGACCCCAATTTCATTATGATAAATGGAAATATAGAATGTTTTGAAACACGCTTTCATAATAGGGGACTTTTATTGATGTGACATTTTTAACATCAAATGTAATTTAGTATTTTTGGCTGTAATTTTCTAGAAATGAAAGTTCAACAGCAACTTGCAAAAATACATCATAATGTGAAGCGATTCCAGGGCCAGCTCAAAGACGTCAAACCTACTCCAGAATGTAGGTATAATATGCAAATTTCCAAATTATAACTTAAAAATCTGATCTCGTGTGTGTGTGTATTTCCCCCCCTCTCCCCCCCCCTTTCTTCCGACTGATCCATGTCACATTTGTATAGTTGATAGTTTTAAATCGCTTTCTTTTCAAGTATTTATTTAATTCATTCAGTTATTAATTATGCTAATTGTGTATTTACTTACATTCATTTACTGATTAATTAATGTGTGATGTTTTCAGTTATAGAAAAATTGAGGGAAGTAATGGAAGAGGTTGAAGATGCAATTAGTGAATTCAAAGAAGAACAGCGGCAGATGTAAGTGTTTAAATATTCTGACCACTTCTGAAATGTTGCAATGCTGCAGAGTTATCAATTTCTTGCATATAAAAATGTTAACATTATAGTTAAAAGCTTAAATAAAGATATAGACAATAGAATTTTGGATCAAAGGAAAACTAACCCAAATATCAGAATTGGACTTTTGTGACATGAAAATTGTTGAGTGAATCACACATGCTCACAGGTATAACAGTATTTATTGAGTAACGTATACAACACACTACAGCACGTTACTCTACAGAATGCAGCAGTACTAACTAACAGCACATGTCGGGTTGCGATAATATGAATGGTGTGGTAGTAGGCGGAGCTTATAATAATGAAGCACTACCGTATGTAAAGTATCCAATCTATACTGATTAATAATCAGATGGTTCAAACAAAGTCCCCGTATCTAAGGGGCGGCCAACAAACACGTCCCGCGAGCGTGCGGTACAGAACTGCATCTCCTCCCTTCATCAGCGAGAATGCCGGGGTCTCGTGTGGCGGGAGCACTGGGGACCCGGGGAATAAACACGGCAAGGCAGGTGAGTGGGGCACCCAGCGTGGTGGTGAGGGAGCTGGAGACAGGTTGTGAGGGAAGGTAAAGTCCGTCAGTACATGGGTAGATCGGACGGGGGGCATCAGGATCCGAGATAGCAGGACATGGTTCCTTCACATGAAGGAGATGTTGATGGTTGCGTCTGGAGATCTCTCCATTTGCACTCACCAGGTATGAGTGTGGTTCTTTTGTGGGACTGTGGATGAAAGGGGGCAGATATTTTGCTGTGGTTGGGAATGAATTTCCCCAAGTAGTTAACCATTCCCAGGAATCTCTGCAAACTTGTCACGTCAGTGGGAACTGGCATCTCGTTGATGGCAATGGTCTTGGAGGAGTCAGGTCTTTGGAGGAGTGGATTCGAATCCCATTTCTGACACCATATTGAGTGAATCACACATACTCACAAATCTGGTCAAACAGTATTTATTGAATAATGTATACAACACACGTTCCTCTTACCATGCAACAGTACTAACTAACAACACATGTTGGGTTGTGAGAATATGAATGGTGTGGTAGCAGGCGGAGCTTATAATAATGAAGGTCTACATTGGTTAGTAAGTAAAGTATCCAATCTACAAAAATCAAGATTCAAGAGTGTTTTATAGTCACAAGTCCCAGATAGAACAATGAAATTCTTACTTGCTGCAGTGCAACAGAATATGTATGCATAATAAATAATATAACAAAAACTAAGAAAGGACAAACAATAACTGCAATAATAATAATAATAGTCTATTGTAGTTCATAGCTTATGAGGTTGCTGTGTTTAATAGCCTGATGGCTGTAGGGAAGTAGCTGTTCCTGAACCTGGACGGTGCAGTTCTCAGGCTCCTGTACCTTCTTCCCGATGGCAGTGGTGAGATGAGTGTGTGACCAGGATGGTGTGGGTCATTGATGATGTTGGCTGCCTTTTTGAGCCAGCGACTACAATAGATACCTTCGATGGTGGGGAGGTCAGAGCCAGTGATGGACTGGGCAGTGTTTACAACATTTTGCAGTCTTTTCCACTCCTGGACGTTCAAGTTGCCGAACCAGGCCACGATGCAACCAGTCAGTATGCTCCCTGCTGTGCAGCTGTAGAATTTCAAGAGAATCCTCTTTGACATTATGGCGGCACCGGGTGGTGGGCCATGCACTATACGTAACCTTCAGCTCTTGGGGGGGTCATGGTGTGGTCACGGGTGCTCCTGGGGAGTATTTAAGGGGTTAATCGCGCGCGCATGTGGTTGGTGAGTGAGGAGAATTAGCGTAGCAATAAAGGACAGTATTTTTGCGGACAAACTTTGCTCTCTACAATCTCTCCTCCTCTGTCCTCGCGATGGGCATTCTCTGCTCCAATTGCCCTGCTGACCACAATTAAAGCAGGCGTCTGATGTTACTACTTTGCCAATTTTAAAATACATTTTCAGAGGAGTATGGAGTTGACTGTTATTTTCCCTTGATTTGGGAGTATTTTTCATTCCTTTTCTTGCCCAATTTTCGGTGAGTATTGTAATGGTCTGTTTGTTTTCCTTAGTCTGGTACATTATTTTGATCGGTCCTGGGAGAGGGGTCAAGCAATTTTGTCCAGCAGCTCTGGACTGACTGGCTGATCAGAACTGTGAAAATGGATTGGTTTGTGAAAAGGATGTTTGCCTTCTCTGCCCCTGATTTCCCTGTCAGTTCCCTCTTTGCTCTCTCTGATCTCTTTGATCTCTGAAATCGCTTCGCTGACTTCTCCTTCATTTCGTCCCCTGTTTGGGCATGCCCAGCTCCAGTGACTTAGCCCTCCACAAATGTAACGTTGGTCTGGTCTTGGTATTCTCGTGTCTCTCCTGTTCGGTCTTGGGGAAATTGGTTCTAAAGCAGGCATGTCATCATAATAGTGATCTGGATATTCTGGTACCCTTGTCCATTCTGTCATCCCATGCCTTTGTTTGGTTCTAGGACTCCATAATTCTAAGTCTGATTTTGGTCCCTCCTTCTTTACCATATACTCTGTTTTTGTTTTTACTGCAGGATGATTTTCCTGCTTTTTAATATCCTTCCAGTGATACCTCACTGCACGAGACATCTGATTAGAGCTGTTTTCTGACCAGTCCATGTTGTTTGTTTTAATTGCTTCAGCCACATTAGTTGGTACCCAGTTCAATAATATTGCGCAGTACTGAGGAGAATTTGCCCCATTCCGAAAATTTAGATCTCCTGACTGGTCCATATATAACTCTGAGAGCCTTTCTAAAAACTCATCTGCTCCCTCTCCTTTCTTTGGTCTTACATCCAGAATCTCAGCAATATCTATCGGCTTTTGTAAAGTATTAGCAAGTTAAAACTGCATCTTCTCTTGCATTATTATCACATTAGCCAGTACTTCATGAGTTTGGTGTCCTAAGGTGGCTAAGAATCTGGTATGCTCTGTAAGAGTTATGATCTGTTGTTTTACAGCCCATGAGTCTCTGGAGTCAATGTGATACACACGCATTGTGGTTTGGAGATAATCCACAAAGGAAGCAGGTGATTTCTTTCCATTAGGTATTTTACTCAGTACTGCCATCATCTCATTAGGTTTCCATGGGGTATATACATCAATGTTTCGGGGATTGTTTACATCCACTACACTAGCCTGATCAAAGGCTGGATTAGGCATTTCCCCAACTGGGAACTGACAACGGGATAATTGTTCTGCTTTCATAATCTTATCTATATCGGTCTCTCCCTCAATGTCCCCAGAGGCTACTTCACCCTCCGATGTATCATCATCATCACTAGGGGGATTACGGTACTTAGAAACATAGAAAATAGGTGCAGGAGTAGGCCATTCGGCCCTTTGAGCCTGCAGTGCCATTCAATATGATCATGGCTGATCATCCAACTCGGTATCCTGTATCTGCCTTCTCTCCATACTCCCTGATCCCATTAGCCACAAGGGCCACATCTAACTCCCTCTTAAATATAGCCAATGAACTGACCTCAACTACTTTCTGTGGCAGAGAATTCCAGTTTCACCACTTGTGTGAAAAATGTTTTCTTCATCTCGGTCCTAAAAGAATTCCCCCTTATCCTTAAACTGTGACCCCTTCTTCTGGACTTCCCCAACATCGGGAACAATCTTCCTGCATCTAACCTGTCCAACCCCTTAAGAATTTTGTAAATTTCTATAAGACCCCCCCTCAATCTTCTAAATTCTAGCGAGTACAAGCCGAGTCTATCCAGTCTTTCTTCATATGAAAGTCCTGCCATCCCAGGAATCAGTCTGGTGAACCTTCTCTGTACTCCCTCTATGTCAAGAACGTCTTTCCTCAGATTAGGAGACCAAAACTGTACGCAATACTCCAGGTGTGGTCTCACCAAGGCCCTGTACAACTGCATTAGAACCTCCCTGCTCCTATACTCAAATCCTTTTGCTATGAATGCTAACATACCGTACGCTTTCTTCACTGCCTGCTGCACCTGCATGCCTACTTTCAATGACTGGTGTACCATGACACCCAGGTCTCGTTGCATCTCCCCTTTTCCTAATCGGCCACCATTCAGATAATAGTCTACTTTCCTGTTCTTGCCACCAAAGGTACTTCTCTGATTTCTAGGTGGTTGTCTTATCCTTCTAGGTTTAGGCTCATAAAATGGTTCTGGTGATCATACTTCAACTCTAGCACTATCTCTTTCCTTAAACTCGGGAACTATCTTCTTTGTCTTACTCCAGGTAACGTGCGTTACTGGACTACCTGCCAGTAGTGGAGCAGTTGGAGTCAAAGAACACTGTACTGGTGTTGCTGCTGTTTGAAAAGCAGGCTTTATTACGGGATCTGCAGGAGGCGTGGGTGGTGCTGCAGGCTCAGGTCTGTGATGCACACATGATGTACAAGGTGCTGGATTTGAAGATGGAGTTTGGGGAATGCAAGAGGAATAGGTGGAGGCTGCAAACTTTTCCTCATTTTAATGCTTTCCAAATCTTCCAAATATTCATCGTTTTCCCCCTTCAAAGCCAAAGCCAACCAACGGGTTCCTGAACTCTAAATCTATAAATGCAGGATTGCTCTTTTTCTCCCGTTCCTTATGTTCCTTAATACACCCACATTCCTTCTTCAAGGTATCTGAACGTCTGTTTCCTTCATTATCATCTAACTATTCCAAGCTTTAAAGCTGCCTCCTTCCAATTAGCCATGGTCAGGGCTGGATTTAGATGAAGAGAGGCCCTAGGCTGTTCCACTTGAGGCCCCTCCCAATCCCCCATCCCCACGACCCGAGGAAGATGTAAGAGTCCACCAGATTTGCAGCTGAGCGTGGCCAATGAGATAAGGGGCTGGAAAGCTGCGCTTATTTATTAATTTATTGCCAGTGGTAGTGTCAAGTTATCGGCTTAAAACACTATTATTCTGAAATGGAGGGGAAGGAAAATTACTGAAGAGTTGTTTAGAGACTACAGTGCGTTATGACAGCATATGTAAGAAATACCTATGACAGTGTCAAAAATATTATACACCTTGCAGGGCTCTCACTTTTTTTTTCTCTGTTGTCAGCCGGGCAACCTTGGCAGCTTTTTAGGTTGCCAAATGACAGTTTAGCTGGACATTTAAGATGGCTTGCATGACGCGTGCGATAATGTGCTCGGACGAAGTGCGTAGTTACTAGTCGGAATAATGCTCAATGAAGCATTCACATATTATTTCTACTTCAAATAAAGTCACAAACTAAACATATTCACCAATCAAGACATGATATATACCACAATGACATGCAGCAAAATTATAATGCAGTCTCTCAACTCTTTTTACACGTTGCTATGAATGCAATTTCTATTATTTCTTTCCACTTCCAAACAAAAATGTGGTTGGATTTTTCGGCATATGATCAACCTCGGTGAAACCAAGTGCAGGCTTGGTGATCGCTTCGCCCTACACCTCCGCTCGGTTCGCAATAACCAACCTGATCTCCCGGTGGCTTACCACTTCAACTCCCCCTCCCATTCCGAATCCAACCTCTCTGTCCTGGCCCTCTTCCATTGCCAGAGTGAGGCCCACCGTAAATTGGAGGAGCAGTACCTCATATTTCGCTTGGGCAGTTTACACCCCAGCGGTATGAACATTGACTTCTCCAATTTCAGGTAGTCCCTGCTTTCTCCTCCCCTTCCCAGCTCTCCCTCAGCCCACTGTCTCCGCCTCTTTCTTTCTTCTCTCCCCCCCCCCCCCCCCCCCCCCCCGTCACCTCACCAGTCTGAAGAAGGGTCTCGACCCGAAACGTTGCCTATTTCCTTCGCTCCATAGATGCTGCCTCACCCGCTGAGTTTCTCCAGCATTTTTATCTCCCCATTCACACAAGTTCTGTTATCCCACTTTCCTCACCCAATCCCTACACATTAGGGGCAATTTTACAGAGACAAGTTGACCTACAAAGCCAATGCGTATTTGGGATGTGGGAGGAAACCCACACGCTTGCAGGCAGAATGTGCAAATTCAACACACAGTGCCCGAGGTCAGGATCGAACACAGATCTCTGGCGTGTGAGGCAGCAAGTCTACCAGCTGTGCCACTATATTTTGTTTTCCAACACACAAAAAATTATACGTTGATAACTTCGGTTAATAAAAAAATGAAAATATCAATTTTCAGTCTTAAATCTCCAAGTCACGCTGTGTACCACTTTACAGCTACTGTATGTTTTAATTTGGTTCAAGACTATGGGGCAGTACATTGACCATAATGTTACTGCCTAAAAGTGCCAAGGACCCGGAATTGATCCTGAATATGGTGCTGTCTGTATGGAGTTTGCTCCTTTTCCCTTTGATCGCATGGGTTTTCTCCGGGTGCTCTTGTTTCCTTCCACATTGTGCAGGAACCTGTTTTGGACCCAACCCAAAACGTAATATTCTGTCAGACCTATTGAGTTACTCCAGCTTTTTGTGTCTATCGTCAGTTTAAACCAGCATCTGCAGTTCCTTCCTACACACACGATACTATACGATAGAACTTTATTAATCCTAGGAGGGAAATTGTGTGACTGTCTGTGACACACACGTGCACACACTTATATAGTTATATATTCATATATAAATATACACTTTTGTTTTCTCATTTATAACATTGTTTACAGAGTACTATGTTTACATATCCTGTTGTGCTGCTGCAAGTAAAGATTTCACTGTTCTAAATGGGACGTGAGAATAAAACACTCTTGACTTGCGTCGCTAATGTGTGGGATAGAACTAGTGTGCGGGTGATAGGTGGTCGGCGTGGACTCGTTGCGCCAAAGGGCCTGTTTCTACACTGTATCTTTAAATTAAACCAAAAACACTAAAAAAACCAAAAACACTAAAACCAGAGGGAATCTAAAGAAGGGTCTCTACCCGAAACTATCCAGAGTTGCTGGCTGCTCCATGGAGTTCCCCCGCACAATTAAAGCATGGAATAGTCTTCACCCTACCATAGCTCTTTTTTCCCCAAGAACCCTTTTTTGCTTAAGTCCAAGTTAAGAGTCAAGAGTGTTTTATTGTCATGTGTCCCAGATGGGACAATTAAATTCTTGCTTGTTGCAGCACAACAGAATATGTAAACATAATACAGAACAGGAGATAAAAGTTCAGTGTATTTATATACCATAGACCATATATATATACACAATAAATAAACAGAAAAAATGCAATAGTGTGGTTGCAATTTTGCAAATTGGCAAAAAAATTTCCTGACCTCGTCTAGGCTGCAAGAATAGGCTGTTATTGTTCAGAGTTTGGAGTTTGATGGACCCTCCACCACCTCCAGTTTAAATTCCATTTAGAATATTTTTGGAGGACCAGGAAACCAGAAGCAAGTTACTCCAGCTCCAGGGAGTGATTCTGCGTTGGTTTTCAGCGGTCGCGGCGAGGCGACAGCGACCGGACAGCAATGGCGGCAAAATCTCCCACAATTCAAAGCGAGGGAGAAAGTGCCCAGCGCCAACCAGTTGCCGTGGCAGTGCGCATGTGCAGGGCGGTACATGCCCACAACCACGGCCGATGATGTGGTGGCTGTGGTTGTGCGCATGTGCAGGGGGAGGATGTGCCGGCCGTAGCAGTGCGCATGTGCAAGGCTGCTGGCCATGCCGGCGGATGAGCAGTAAGCGGAGAGCGGAGACTCAGCAGCCCGGACACGGATATGGATAGCGGGCAGAGACGGAGCGTGACACAGAGAGAGGAAGAGAGAGAGAGAGAGAGAGAGAGAGAGATAGAGAGGGGGGCCCACTCAGAGTTGAACGGCAGGTGTCCAGGGTGCTTGCCAAGCCTGGCAAAATGACTCAACTTTTAGGTTGTTCAAGATGGAACTGCAGATGCTGGAAAATCGAAGGTAGACAAAAATGCTGGAAAAACTCGGCGGGTGCGGCAGCATCTATGGAGCGAAGGAAATAGGCAATGTTTTGGGCCGAAACCCTTCTTCAGACTTCTGACTTCAACTTTTAGGTTGCCCGGTGAGATGTTAGGTGGCCATTGGCACCCGGGCAACCTTTAATTTTGAGTCCTGCCTTGGCCGGAGGCCCCCTAGATTTCGAGGCCCTAGGCGTCAGCCTATGAAGCCTGATGGTAAATCCAGCTCTGGCCATGGTTGCAGCCTCCCTACGTGCTTTTACTTCTTCATAATACTTTCTCCATAATCCTATCAGTTCATTTGTTGCATACTAATTGTAGCAGACTTTCTGGGTCCTCCATAGTATCTCGCTCAATTTGTTTTCCCATTGTTACCAACTATTCACACAATATCTCAAACGATTCACACTTCGCTCGCAACTTCCTGAGACTTAACAAGTTCGCTCCCAAACAATGGCCAAAAGTTTTTCAGCGCGCTAGCAAGTCTCTTGTCCAATCAGCATACAATCAATCTAACCTCTCAATATAATCAATCTCTCATTTCAACCCGGGTACCCCAAAAAATACCTCGCGCAATCTCACGCACAAAAATTCACGCAAGCTTCCAATCCTGTAAACAATTTCAAAGTCTGTAAACAATCTGAAGTCGGCAAATAATCAAAGGTGCTTCAATCTAAGGTGCAGCGGAACAATCAAATATGCTTCAGCAGCAAATCTCCTACATTTAAAACACTTAAATCTAGACAAAGACAGATGAGCTCATAACACGCAAGCAAAATCGTAATCAAACACGAAATTATACTACTTATCACTACCATGCAAAAACACACCGCGATATAAAACACAAAGATTTGTCTAATAACACATTCGTTAACGGTACAGTTCAGAAATAAATCACAATTTTAAAAAAATTACCCGAATCGTGCTGGTGTCAGTCAAAGAAACCACTCCCACGGGTACAAAATACTTCACTTCAAAGTAATTTTTCACTTGTGGGTACTTTTTCCATCAAGGTACTTTTCGCTAACAGGTACTCTTTCCTCTCCCAAGATAAACTTGATGGCACACTTCCCTTCAAGGTACTTTTTCCGCTGACAGGCAGTTTTTCCTCTTCCAAGTTACTTTTCCACTAACAGGCTACTCGTCCCTGGAACTGATGTCCCTTGACTGCGCAGCCACGATTCGGACTCCAATTACAATAATAGTATTTATCACACTATATTAATAAACTACGATTACAACAGTAGTATCTAACACTCGAAAATCTCTAAATTAACGGCAATACATAATAAAGCAATAGCAATATTAAATACACTTTACACTATAATATTTACACAATTTCAAATTCAAACGATCTAATATACAGTAGCCAGTGCCCTCAATATGAAAGCCCAGAATAGATCAATAAAGGATCTCTATACAATAGCCAGTCCTTCACTATGAAGCCCTGAATTTGGTTAAATTTGGATCGAAAAATGTAGACATTTACTCTCCCGTAAATACCTTTCCACTATTTTAATTCCTTTCCCTCCCTTATTTGGGTACTAATAACAGATGCCTCTTCCAATCCTCTCAGTGTTATGTGGAACCTATTCGAAGTTCTTATACTACTCACGCAGGTGGGGACCCCAACACCACTAGGCTTCTTCTTCCTACAACCCACTAAGTACCTGGGCTTCAGCATGTCTTCCGCTTCGTGCTGGTTTTTGATGCGGATTTTTAGAAGTGTTCTTCCAATTACATCCTCAGCACCGACACAGTACTTGCTCTCTTAGCACTGTCTTCCTACTCAGCCCTGTCTCTTAAGATACCCCAGCCAATTCAGGTATCCCCGTCTGAGCAGGGGACTCCAACCCCTAAATCTCTCTTTGGTGTCAGGTCAAGTCAATGGTACCTGACCGCAACAGCTGTTGTCTAACTAAGGTGTGGGGACTTGAACCCACTAGAGAAAACATCTTGTGAGCCCCACCATACACCCCAGGCAAGGACTTGAACTCTCACCCTCAGTGCTTGCCAAACTACTAATTCTCTGATCTTGTCGGGAGTCCGAACATAAGCGCGCGAATGATTGATTTGTCCCGATCAGCGAAGCGGGGAAAACGGATGCTAAAGTCGCACCGTGGCGCCGATTTCTCCTCTCGCAATCTGGAACGACTCAACTCTCTGATCGCAAATTTGTGCTTGGCACTCTGTTGAGATCCCGGACCAGCCCCCAATGTAATTCTGCTCCTAAACTGGATCAGCTAAACTTCTTTATTTCTCAAACACAAACACACTTCCTATACGATACCTAACCAATACCTTGGGTCCGATCCTTGTCTCTACTCATCCAAGCCCTTCAGCATGGCATGAATGACACCTCTTAACAGGTCAGCATGGTTCCAAGTGCTCCCCAGAAGATCGACACAGACTCATGTGCTCTCCCCTCTTATATACTGTATTGGCCCATGGCGCGAATTACATGGGGAGGGCGTCCTACAAACCAATCATAAATAAAGATTATACAATACATTAATTGACAGTTCCCTAACCCAATCACAAAATACCCCATTACATTGTTTCTACATAAAGTTTCTAATGGAAGACAGTTTCCCCCAGCAAAGAAACATTTTACCAGGTAATATAAACAATTCGGGCAAGGCCCCTTGCCTTGACCAATCACAAGATAACATTGCGAAGGACCATGCAGCATAGTTAACAGTGGTATTATAACATACCTTTCCCCAACCAATCCTGATCATGCATTTGCTGCAAGGCTTAGCTCTCACTGCAAAACCCTCATACATATTAACAATTGAGGGGACATCTGGACATCACCCTGTACTTAGCTTCCTCCCAGGACACAGACATTCTGGGAGCCATGAACCTCATGGTCTTTGCAGCCTTTGCAAAAAGATGCCAAGCAGGTTTTACAAAAGCAGAAATCCCCCATTTTGCCAGACAATAAAATGGCCAATATTATCAGGGGCAGCGAGCTGGCTTTGTAAAACAACTTTGACACTCAGGGATTAATTATTCTGAATAATTACTTAATAACCTAATTGTAGATAATTACAAAATTGACCATTGTGATGGAAATAGTAATAAACACCCAAACTGCCTTGAATTCAAAAATGTAATATTCTGAAGATCAGAACTTAAATATTATTTTAACATTAAAACAAATTGTAAATACCCAACAAAAAATTCATATTCATCAGTGTCTTCAAATCAATTAAATTCATCTAAATTTAATTTCTAGATAGAAAACATAGAACATAGAAACATAGAAAACATAGAAAAATAGATGCAGGAGTAGGCCATTCGGCCCTTCGAGCCTGCACCGCCATTCAATATGATCATGGCTGATTATCCAACTCAGTATCCTGTACCTGCCTTCTCTCCATACCCCCTTTGCCACGAGAGCCACATCCAACTCCCTCGTGAATATAGCCAATGAGCTGGCCTCACCGACCTTCTGTGGCAGAGAATTCCAAAGACTCACCACTCTCTGTGTAAAGAATGTTTTCCTCATCTCGGTCCTAAAGGAATTCCCCCTTATCCTTAGACTGTGATCCCTTGTTCTGGACTCCCCCAACATCGGGAACAATCTTCCTGCATCTAGCTTATCCAACCCCTTAAGAATTTTGTAGGTTTCTATAAGATTCCCCCCTCAAAATCTAAATTCCAGTGAGTACAAGTCGAGACTATCCAGTCTTTCTTCATATGAAATTCCCGACATCCCAGGAATCAGTCTGGTGAACCTTCTCTGAACCCCCTCTTAGATATAAATATTCTATTCTTAAAAGGCAACAAATATTTTTTTAATGGCCAAATTTTTTAAATAGATAATAACACAAAATGTAGATGAGTTAGATGTTCTTATGACATGATTGTGCAAACAAATAATGAATTTGGTTATCTTGAGAGTGGATTGAGATAGATCGGAATGATCCAGAACAAGGGGTCACATCCAGAACAAGGGGTCACAGTCTCCAGAACAAGGGGTCACAGTCTTCCAGAACAAGGGGTCACAGTCTTCCAGAACAAGGGGTCACAGTCTAAGGATAAGGGGAAATTCCTTTAGGACCGAAATGAGGAAAACATTCTTTACACAGAGAGTCTTGAGTCTCTGGAATTCTCTGCCACAGAAGGTAGTTGAGGCCAGTTCATTGGCTATATTTAAGAGGGCGTTAGATGTGGCACTTGTGGCTAAAGGGGTCAGGGGGTATGGAGAGAAGGCAGGTACGGGATACTGAGTTGGATGATCAGCCATGATCACATTGAATGGCGGTGCAGGCTCGAAGGGCCGAATGGCCTACTCCTGCACCTATTTTCTATGTTTCTATGTTTCTATGACCGCTACCATGATAAGCCCCGCGATATTGGCAGGCAAACATGACCAATATTGGGGCCTAAATAACATATTTTGAATCATCAGATTAAAATGAAACCACACCGAAAAGCAAGGTAAGATGTTAAATAAACGATATAACTTTTGTTTTGTCCTGACATGGAAGTCTTGATGTTGATTTTGATCCGTGATGTTGAAGGCGTTAGAAGTCGCGTTTAACTTCAATCCGGCTATGCAATCGACCATCAACTTTAAAAAAAAATGGGGAATGGAAGCGCAGAACAAATTTTCTTTATCAACTTGTAAGTCCGAGCAAACACCTCTCTGACAACCAATACAAACCTGAATTTTAATCCCACCCCCTCCCCCACAGCCTCAGGAATTCCCCCCTCCTCCCCCCCAGCCTCCGGAATCGCACGCAGAGGCAATGGCAGATCTGAAGTGCTGCTGATGGTAGGTTTTGTAACATTGCTAATATGTGATGCTGTCCTATATTCTGCTTGTGCCCTCACACTGGCAATGAAAGAAGTCCAGGAGAGAATGGTCAGTATGGGAATGTGAAGGGAAATTAAAATAGTAGGCCTTGGTGGACCGAGCACAAGTGTTTGGCAAAATGGTCCTCAAGTCTACGCTGGTCCTGCCGATATCAAGGAGGGCACATTGGGAACACCAAATGCAGTAGATGAGGTTAGTGGAGGTGCATGTAAACCTCTGTCTCACCTGAGGTCCCTGGATGGATATGAGGGAGCAGATAAAAGGACAGGTGTTACATCTTCTGCAGTTGAATAGGAAAGTTTTGGGGGAGGGATGATTGAACCAAGGAATTGTGGAGGGAGCAGTGTCTGTGGAAGGTTGAAAGGGTTGGGGATGGGAAGATGTGATGGGTAGGGGGATTGAAAATGGCAGAGAATGATGAATTGGATGCAGAGACTGATGAGTGAAAGGTAAGGACTTAGAGAACTCTATTCTTGCTTTATCTGTGGGAAGAAGGCAGAACCACGGGACACTGAGAAGACACAAGTGAGGAATCCATCGTAGATCTTCTGAATATAAAGCACTATCTGAATATGTAGTTATAAAATATGTAGGTAACAAACTGTCTTTACAGCCATTTGGTACATTTGTGGCTATAGTTAGCCCAGAAAGTTAGCAGCTGAACACAGAAAGAGGCCGATCAGCCCAAATTGTCCATGTAGACCAGATGTCTATCCAAGCTTGTCCCATTTTCCTGCATTTGGCCAGTATCCCTCTAGGTCATTGTACCCATCCAAAAGTATTTTAATCATTGCAATTGTACTTGTTTCTACAGCATCCTCTGGCAGTTCATTCCATATGCCCGCCACTCTTCGTGTGGAAAACGTTGCTCCCTGGGTCCCTTAAAACATTTTTTTTACTCAATCACCTTACATCCCCCTTCCCTTCCCGCCCCCCCCCCCCACCCCCTTTGCACTTTCCTCTTCCCTCCTGCTCAGTAATCCCACCCCCCATGCTCACTGTCCCCCTTCACCAACCCCATCCTGTTCATTCTTACTACTGGTCACTAAACGGTCTTGACCTGAAATGTCCCATATTGTGTGTGGGTTGTATTTTTTTAATTTGGAAAAAAAAACACGTTTCTTGTGTCATGTGTTGGGGGGGCACATTACATTTTGAACTGTTGAGTTCCTTTGTAGAATGATAACATCGTTTAATTTATCTTTTAAAATGTAGATATGAAGACCTTTTGAAAAAAGAAAAAAATGCTACTCAGGAAATTTCAACTACAGAAAAAAAAATGGAAATATGGGCCAGGAATCCACCAGAGAAACCTAAGGCTGCCTTAACAAAAGGATCATCAGTTAATTCTGATGCAGACAATATGCTGGTGGAAATTGCAGAGTTCAAACAGCTTCTTCAGCGGACAGGTCGCCAGGGTGGCTGGGATGATTTTGATCATAAGAACTTTCTTAAAGTATGGACAAAATGCAAAGGAAACCCTTCCTTTATTGACGAGGCTATGCAGTACCTGGTGGGAAGGACTCGAGAGGATATAATTCAGCATGAACAATGGTATCATGAGTTTCTCTTTCTTGAAAAGAGGCAGAGAGAGGTAGGGAAGATATTTGATTGGAACATTTTTAAATATTGTATGGATCCCAAGGAATTAAACATTCTCTCCAAGAAGCTCAGTTTTAAAAGAAAACTGGAGGGGAGAGGGATTATGGAGGGAGGGAGTGACTGAGTTTAAGAGAAAGGAGAGGCAGGGAGAGGTGAGGGGGAGTGGAGGAGGGGAGGGAAAAGAAGAGGGAGGGAGTGCTGGGGAGGAGGAGGGGGAGAGAGTGGTGGGGATGAAAGAGAATGGAGGAGGATAGGGGGTAGGAAGAGGGATGGAGAGGCATAGTTGGGGAAGGGTTGCCATGACTCGCGTCACAACGGAGATCGGACAACGGGAAGCCCTCAGATGCGCCTGTGCAGTTGGGAGCTATGAGTGAGAGCTGGAATATTGCATTGGGGGAACGGGGCCCAACGGGGCGCACACACACACTCTCTATCTCTATCTTTATCTCTCAAAATTTGCACTCCGCCGGCCAACCCGATACATTCCGACAATTGCAGTGTGGTGAAATGTTGCATTTGGGGACCAGCCCTACCGCACCCCCCCCCCCCCCCCCCCCCCCCTGCACATTGTGGGATGGGGCCCAATGGGTCCCACTTGGTCTAGTATACGTAACTAGAAGTTTCATCTTGTATGTTCCCGAAATACAGCCAAACCGGTACATGATAGCGCAATAATTTTAGGGGCGCCTTACCATTCGCCTGTGGTGTGCAGTATCAAGTTTGGTTATAATTTACAAAGCAATTCACTTTATAAACTTTAATGAACTTTATACTGTGAATGGGTCAAGTTTCAATGTGGCAGTCGCGCCTGCACAGTGCGCTCCCACTTGCCGGGCCCGTTAGCCGCGCATGCGCAGTTGGGAGAGGGATGCCGGGCCCACTCTCCGTATGTGCGCAGTTGGGGGATGGCTGCCGGGCCCGGTATCCGTGCATGCGTAGTTGGGGAGGGTTGCTGGGCCTGGCGCCAGTTTCAGATCGCCATTTTGATCTAATACGTCCGTGTGTACTTGACTGGTGTCACAACGGGTCCACGGGTCGTCTAATTTTTTATTACAATGTTTTTAAAACATTCCCTCTCCACAGATCAAATTGAGATTGAAGATAAACATACAGTATTTCCTTTTAATCAAAAGCATTTGCTTGTCAATATATGTATACAAACTAGTTTCAGCTGAAGGAAAAATCTGAAAACTATTATAGTTTTATGAAAATGTTACCTTTAGGTTTGAGTGGGACTTAAATGATTTATGACTTTTGCACTAAATCCATCTTCAAGGTGGGAAACGGTAATTCATAAAAGTAGGGTTGTAGGGTTATCAGTTCACTCACCCATTTATATTGTTGTTGAAATTACCTGACAGGCTATTCAGAAATGGAGAATAGAGAAGCAACAAGAAAAAGCAAAGTTGATGAGGATGCAAGCACAGAATGAAGCTGAACTAGATACAGAAAAATGGGCAAAAGAAGAAGCTAAACAACTTAAGTTTGAGAAAGAGAGAAAAGAAAAAGATTTCCGGCTCCAGATGTGGAAGAAAGAGAAGGAAAGGAAGTTTGCTCAAGATAGAGAAAAACAAATGAAAGACGAAGCAGAGAAATTAAAAAAGCAAAGAAAGGAAAACCAAAGGCGGCATAAAGTGAAGAAAATACTTGAAGTTTATGTTCAACAAAAGGAGGAGGATGAGGAGTTTCAGAGACTGGAATCCCAAATGAAAGAGCAAGCTGAAAAAGAAGAACATCTATGGCTTGTGAAAAGAGAAATTTCCAGGTTTCAAGAGAGAGTAAGTCTTTTAGCTTGCTCATAAAATTCCTAAATTAGAAAATATAGGTAAAACTCAAATAATCTGCCATCCCAGGTTTAGCCATTTGCTGACTGAGTGATGTTTGGTTCTGGACTCCTTAACACCGGGAACATGTTTCCTGTCTCTAGCGTGTCCAAACCCTTAATAATCTTATATGTTTCAACAAGATCCCCTCTCATCCTTCTAAATTCCGTCGTATCCAAGCCCAGCCGCTCCATTCTATCAACATATGACAGTCCCGACATCCCAGGAATTTACCTTGTGAAACTACATTGCACTCCCTCAATAGCAAGAATGTCCTTCCTCAAATTTGGAGACCAAAACTTCACACAATACTCCAGGTGTGGTCTCACTAGGGCATTGTACAACTGCAGAAGGAACTCTTTGCTCCTATACTCAACTCCTCTTGTTATGAAGGCCATTTGCTTTCTTCACTGCCTGCTGTACCTGCATGCTTACATTCAGTGACTGATGAACAAGGATCCCCAGATCCCGTTGTACTTCCCCTTTTCCCAACTTGACACCATTTGGATAATAATCTGCCTTCCTGTTTTTGTTACCAACTGGATAACCTCACATTTATCCACATTAACTGCATCTGCCATGCATCTGCTAATTCACCCAACCTGTCCAAGTCACCCTGCATCCTCATATCATCCTCCTCACAGTTCACACTGCCACCCATTTGTGTCATCTGCAAATTTGCTAATGTTACTTTTAATCCCTTCAACTAAATCATTATATATATTGTAAATAGCTGCGGTCCCAGCACTGAGACTTGCAGTACCCCACTAGTCGCTGTCTGCCATTCTGAAAGGGATCCGTTAATCCCTACTCTTTGTTTCCTGTCTGCAACCAATATTCTATCCATGTCAGCACCCTACCCCCAATACCATGTGCTCTAATTTTGCCCACTAATCTCCTATGAAGGACCTTATCAAATGCTTTCTGAAAGACCAGGTACACTACATCCACTGGCTCCCCCTTGTCCCTTTTCCTAGTTACATCCTCAAAAATTTCTAGAAGATTAGTCAAGCATGATTTCCCCTTTGTAAATCCATGCTAACTCTGACCGATCCTTCTACTGCTATCCAAATGTGCCGCTATTTCATCTTTTATAATTGACTCCAGCATCTTCCCTACCACCGATGTCAGGCTAACTAGTCTATAATTTGCTGTTTTCTCTCTCCAACCTTTCTTAAAATGTGGGATAACATTAGTTATCCTCCAATCCACCGGAACTGATCCTGAATTTATAGAATATTGGAAAATGATCACCAATACGTCCACGATTTCTAGAGCCACTTCCTTAAGTACCCTGGAATACCGACCATCGGGCCTTGGGGATTTATCAGCCTTCAGTCCCATCAGTCTACCTAGCACCAATTCCTGCCTAATGTGAATTTCCTTCCATTCCTCCGTCACTCTAGATCCTCTGGCCACTAGTACATCAGGGAAATTGTTTGTGTCCTCCTTAGTGAAGACGGATCCAAAGTACGCGTTCAACTCGTATGCCATTTCCTTGTTCCTCAAAATAAATTCGCCCTTTTCAGTCTTCAAGGGTCCAATTTTGGTCTTAACTAATTTTTTTCCTCTTCACATATCTAAAGATGCTTTTACTATCCTCCTTTATATTCTTGGTTAGCTTACCCCCCGTACCTCATCTTTTCTCCCCTTATTGCCCTTTTAGTTATCTTCTGTTGCTCATTAAAAGTTACGCAATCCTCTGGTTTGCAGCTCATCTTTGCTATGTTATACTTGTTCTCTTTTATTTTTATACTGTACCTAACTTCCCTTGTCAGCCACGGTCGCCCCTTGCTCCCCTTGGAATCTTTCTTCCTCTTTAGAATGAACTGATCCTGCACCATATGTATTATTCTTAGAAATACCTGCCATTCTTGTTCCACTGTCAACCCTGCTAGAGTATTTTTCCAGTCAACTATGGCCAGCTACTCCCTTATGGCTCCAAAGTCCTCTTTGTTCAACTGTAATACTGACACCTTTGATTTACCCTTCTTCCTCTCAAATTGTAGATTAAAACATAACTTGTCGGATGTTCTTCATTGCTTGTAACTGTTAAATATTTAGAAAAGTATGTATTTTTGTATCAGCAAAGTATCATTTTTTGTTACATATATTAAATATATAATTAAGGTATAATTCAAAAATATTATTTGCATTTTAAACCCTTTGGAGTACTTTGTGTTCCAATGAAAACGCGATATTCATTATTATCTGTCATTATTAGTTAAATCAAGCAATTAGAATATGGAAAAGTATAACACAGGAACTGGCTCATTTGCCCTCAATGTCTAAGCTGAACATAATGCCAAGATATACTAATCTCATGAGTGTTCAATGTATTTTTATATCACGCAGGATTTTCTCAAATTGGAGTTCAAATTATCAGAAAAGCAAGTAAAGAAAGAGTTGGAGGATGAGCGAGAGAAGAGATTTACCAAGCTTAAAGAGAAGGTTTTGTTTCTGGTTTTTAATACAATATTAGCCACTGCCTCAATGGGATTCGCAATGATTAACTACATTTGTTGAGCAAATTTTCTGAATGGAATAATACAATGGCAGATTATTGCGAATTGTCTGCAGCAAATGGGTCAAAATATGAACTCAGCATTCCTTTCCTGGTTTTCTTCTAATTCGTGATTTTTTTTGTGTTTTTGAAAAAGACTTTCTATTGGTGGCTATGAGCTGGCTTTATAAGAATGTAAAATTTCAATTCACTTAGGTCTTTTTGTTTATTTATGTGAACTAGTCAGATATTAGATGCCACCAACCAAATAAACTGCTTGGAGGCTGGTGGCATACTGTATCCTGTCAGTCTATAATCCAAACTCTGCTAACGATAGGAAGGTACAAGAATATAAAATCTGGAAGTAGGTCACATGTATTCTTTCACCTGTTCCAGCACGCCATCTCATGACGGATTTGCTTCTTGCTTGTTCCAATTATGCACATGTGTGAAATGTATCCTCAGTTCTTAAAAGGAATGTCATGCTGGTAACATGGCTGCTTCACAGCTCTTGCAAGCTGGGATTAGTCCTGATCTCATGCTGTCTATGTGGCATTTTCATATTTTCTATGGGATTTCCCCAGATGCTTGGGTTTCCTCCTACATTCCAAAGATGTTAGATTCATTGGCTACTGTAAATTATTCCTAGTTTGGGTGCGGTGGGAGGGGGGGGGGGGGGGGGAGATAGGATTTATCAATGTGTTGATGGGCATGTGAGAAGGAATAACCTGCAGGGATGTAATTTGAGGGATGAGATTGCTCTGAGAGCCAGAATACACTTAACGGGTTAAATAGCCACTTTCTAATGGTGTAAAGAAATACAAAAGATGAAGCAAGGGAAAAAATTGTAACGGCTCTTGCCATTACTTTTTCAGTCCCTTCTGGCTTCTGGTGCTGAGGATTGATGTACCGATAAAGTTTTTATGAAAGGGAGGTAAATATGGACTAAGTAAATTCAAGCCAGTAGGTATAACACTAGTGGTTTATTTATTTATTGGAATTTGATTAAAATAAATCTAATTATTAAAAACGTAGCTTAACCAAGAGCACTCAGCTTGGATTTGTAGGGTGATGTCATGTCTGACTAATTTTTGATTGAATACTTTAAGGAGGTAACAATAAGGGTTGATGAGGGCAGTGGTTTTGTTATCATCCATGCAGATTTTGGCAATACTTTTGACAATGTACATATGATAGGCTGATCAAAAAAAGCCAACGTTTATTGGATACAAGGTTGACTGGCAAATTGTATTTTTTTAAAATGGCATTCATAATGGATGGTCTGGTTAATTTGACAGAGAAGTGATAAATAGAATTTAATCTGAGAGTCATTAACTAATGTATTTGAGGAAGTACAACAAAGACGGGAAAATGTACCATTAATGGGAGAACCACAGGCAGAGCAGGGAATTAAAAATCAGAAAACAGATTGGAAGCCTTCATAGCTGTGTCAGCCAGTAGATTGGAAGTGGAGTCCCACAAGAATAATTGCTGGTGCTCCTGTTGTTCACAATATCAGTAAATAATTGTGAATTTGAGGAGAAGACTAGAATGGGAAGAATAAGGATAAAATTGAATTTTATCACTGACACATGAAACATGTTACATTGTTGCTTAAGAAAAAAATAGTGAGCTTAAAGTAAGAATCTAAATTTGCATATTGAGAATAAAACCGCACCATAATTACGCAATTTCCCCATAGAAGGAAACTGAACACTGGGGTGAGAATTGAAAGTTTTTGCTAAAATTGTATTCAATCTTGTTTACACTGGGCTTGATACTGTTTGTAGTTAATAAAAAAATGATTGAGGTTACCATTGAATCCAGAAAAATGATTTCAGATCAGGAAAGGATGAACATGCTGGAAGCCTTGACTCTCAAAGTAAAGGCCACTTGTGGTTTTATAAAGTTCAATAGAAATACCAAGCAAGCAGCGGGAATGTGAAGCTTGCTTCCAAAGAGATCTATTGAGGAGTGCATTGGAAGAGTGCTGGGTAGGCATCAGGGAATTGTTCTGAAAGTTTGATGAGGGGTTGTGTGCAAGTGAAACATAAAAGATTGACTGAGCTGATGCTGGTCTATTTCTATCCTGTATATTGAACATAATAATGATCATTTCTCTAGGTTTCATCACTTCTCATTCATGTTGGAAGTGGGTGGCTTTTGTCTTAGTTTTTTTTATCTTTGGAGTACCGTCAATTACTAGGGTGTCAGACTGTATGATGGGAATATGATACGCTGCAGCTGCAAATGAAAATTTAGCAGGTGGCATCTGGATGCATTAGATTAAATTAAACACTCTTAGAGCTGGGCCAGGCATTTGAGGTCCAATCTTTCCAAATTGTTTTCATTTTCCATGATGGTGGTAGTGAAAAAGAAAAGTTTAAAACATCTTTTTCAGAGGAATTCTGTTTAGACTAGGTTAGGTAAAGCAAACAGTAAAATTGACAGATAATGGCTCCAAATTTCAGCAAACCAATTTGCTGCAAACTTAAGTAAACAATTGAAGAATTGAAAAGGGGAAAAAAAACAAACGTTTACATTGTCACAATTAAATCATAAAATGTAGATTACCTGCAAATTGCATACCTCTCATACTAATTCCATTCTCTTAAACCAAATGGTGTTACTAAACTTCGGTCAGGATTAAACCCCATAGTTTCAGCACCATTGGGATGATGGTTGTCATCCGAAATGGAGACTGGCATTTATGCATACTTACACATGGAAATAAATGCTGAAAGTTGCCAGCAGACCTGTGTAGTTATCAGGCACGTGTCGTGAGTTATTAGTCAGGGTAGGCAGTGGCTTTTAAAAATTTTGAAACCGCGCATGCGCAGATTATTCTCTCCCCGGTGAGCTGTCAGTCGTCTTCTTAAAAAAATCTTGGAAACCGCGCATGCGCAGATTGTTCTCTCGACTTATCAAGTAATTTTTCTTCAATACGTCCTATCTCTTAATAAAGTATTTAAAAACATACAGATCAAAGAAATTTACTTGCCATATTATCTGTACACAAAATCCATTCGTCTCTCTTTGTTTCCTGTTGTATCTAGCTGTTTTGAATGTTCTAATTATTTTTGTTCCTTTGCGCTGTTGAACTTCTTTAAGTTCCGGCGTTGGTCTGCCATTTTTAATTATTTTGGTCTTTTCCTCGGTTTGCTTCGAGAAACTCTTCAGGTAATCGCTATCCATCTTTGAAAAATCTGCCAAAAAAATTGCGCATGCGCAATAGGCTGGTGCGAATGTGCAGTGCGCAGCGCAGCACATGCACGCAGTCCATGGTGTAAAGGCAGAATTTCAGCTGCCTTTACGGACCGTTCCCACTGATGGATTGAAGCATCGTTGATGGCACGTGAGTAGCACATACTTCCGTGTTTTAAATGTACTGCGGATGAAAGGCACAGGAGAATTATGCCTACCTAAGAGATCGATCTCTTAGATCGATCTCTTAGGGAAGCAGAATTCTCCCGTGCCTTTACTATTCATGACTATTTTATATATGTTTTATATATATTTTATATATATAAAATAATGACCATTTTATAATTTTAGTCAGGGTAGGCAATGCCTACCTTACCTACCCTGACAGCACGTGCCTGGTAGCTATGTAGTAGAAATGTTAGGCGAATTAAGTAAAGAATAGAGAAAAGAAATGTGTAATACAAAACAACATCATATTTCAGATAAAGTTTCTATACCATGTACCATAATTACTATGAATTTAAAAAGCACCTGCAGGTACATGAAACATGACATGACAAAAGCAAGGAATGGAAATGCTCAGCAGAAATAAATATTTCAAATTGATAACATTTTATTGCAGATATATGTTTTGGCATTAGAACGACTAGAACGGAGACGAGGAAACGCTTTCTCACCCAGAGAGTTGTGAGTCTAGAATTCTCTGCCTCAGAGATGGAGACAGGTTCTCTGGATGCTTTCAAGAGAGAGCTAGATAGGGCTCTTAAAAATAGTGAAGTCAGGGGATATAGGGGGAGAAGGCCGGAACGGGATACTGATTGGGGATGATCAGCCATGATCACATTGAATGACGGTGCTGGCTCGAAGGGCCGAAGGGCCGAATGGCCTAATCCTGCACCTATTGTCTATCAATAAGAGTGAGATTTTCCTGCATCATATTTATTTCATACGGTTGTATTTAGCCGCTAACACAAGTTATATCCACTTTGCATGTACAAAGAATAATTTGAAAATGTTATTTAATATTCCAATTTTACACTATATTGGCTCTGATGAACAGTGACCAAAAGGCAAGTCCTTCAAATGATTAAAAAAATTGCATTAAATACCTAAATCTGAAATTGCTACTAATACCAAATAATGGGGGGCGGGGGGAGGGGGGGGGGGGGTCAAATGGAATAGTCAAGGACGGAGTTAAAAGGAAAGGGAGTAAAGGGATAGTTAATGACCCCAGAATTAACTGGAAAGAAAGCTCACAAAGGGATAGGAGAGTATGGCCAAGTATAATAGGGATCGATGTGAATGGTGGGATGCGTAAGGAATTAAAAGTACTGTATTTGAATGCGCGAAGTACAAGAAGTAAAGTAGATGAGAGTGCGGCTCAGATAGAGGTTGGTAGATATGACATTGTGAGGATTACTGAGACGTGGCTGCAGGAGGATCGGATCTGGCAACTTAATATTCAGGGTTATACATCCTATAGAAAAGACAGGCAGGTGGGCAGAGGAGGGAGGGTAGATCTTCTGGTGAGGAATGGAATTCAGTCCCTTGCGAGGGAAGACATGGGGACTGACGAAGTAGAGTCACTGTGGATTGAGTTGAGGAATTGCAAAGACAAGAAGATACTAATTGGTGTTATCTACAGACCCCCAAATAGTAGCCCGGATGTAGGGTGTAAGTTGCAGCAGGAGTTAAAACTAGCATGTAACAAAGGTAATGCCACTGTGGTGATGAGGGATTTCAATATGCAGGTAGACTGGGAAAACCAGGTTGGTTCAGGACCCCAAGAAAGAGAGTTTGTAGAGTGCCTTCAAGATGGATTCTTAGAGCAGCTTGTAATGGAGATGACCAGAGAAAAGGCAATTCTGGATTTAGTGTTGTCCAATGAACTAAATTTGATAAGAGAACTCGAGGTAAAGGAACCGCTTGGAGGTAGTGATCATAATATGATTAGTTTTAATCTGCAATTTGAGAAGGAGAAGGTTAAATCGGAAGTGGCAGTGATGCAGTTGAGCAAAGGGGATTATGAAGGCATGAGAGAGGAGCTGGCCAAGGTAGACTGGAACGGGATACTAGCAGGAATGAACAGCAATGGCAGGAATTTCTGGGCATAATCCAGGAGGAAGCAGGATCATTTCATTCCAAAAAGTAAGAAAGATTCTAAGGGGAGTAGGAGGCAATCGTGGCTAACAAGAGAAGTTAAGGATAGAATAATATTGGGGAGGCTAATGGGACAGAAGGATGATAAATCCCCTGGGCCTGATGGACTGCATCCTAGGGACCTAAGGGAGGTGGCTCTAGAAATAGTGGACACATTGGTGATCATTTTCTAATGTTCAATAGATTCAGATCAGTTCGTGTGGATTGGAGGATAGCTAATGTTATCCCACCTTTCAAGAAAGGAGCGAGAGGGAAAACAGGGAATTACAGACCAGTTAGCCTGACTTTGGTAATAATGGGGCATTTGGATAACAGTAAAAGGATTAGTCCAAGTCAGCATGGATTTATGAAAGGAAAATGATGCTTGACTAATCCTCTGGAATTTTTTGAGGATGTGACAAGTAAAATGGATGAAGGGGAGCCAGTGGATGTAGTGTATCTAGACTTTCAGAAAGCCTTTGATAAGGTCCAGCACGGGAGACTGGTGACTAAAATTAGAGCACATGGTATTGGGGGTAGGGTGTTGATGTGGATAGAATATTGGTTGACAGACAGGAAGCAAAGAGTAGGAGTGAACGGGTCCTTATCAGAATGGCAGGCAGTGGCGAGTGGAGTGCCGTAAGGCTCGGTGTTGGGGCCGCAACTGATTACCATATATATTAATGATTTGGAAGAGGGAATTAGGAGCAACACAAGCAAGTTTGCGGATGACACAAAGCTGGGTGGCAGTGTGAACTGTGAAGAGGATGTTAGGAGGTTGCAGAGTGACCTGGACAGGTTGAGTGAGTGGGCAGAAGCGTGGCAGATGCAATATAATATAGATAAATGTGAGGTTATCAACGTTGGTGGCAAAAACAAGGGGGCAGATTATTATCTCAAAGGGGTTAGGTTAGGTAAGGGGAAGGCACAGAGAGACCTGGGTGTCACTGAAAGTTGGCGTGCAGTTACAGCAGGCAGTGTAGAAAGCTAATGGAATGTTGGCCTTCACAACAAGAGAATTTTAGTATAGGAGTAGAGAGGTTCTTCTGCAGTTGTATAGGGCTCTGGTAAGACCACATCTGGAGAATTGTGTATAGTTTTGGTTTCCTAATTTGAGGAAGGACATCCTTGTGATTGAGGCAATACAGCATAGGTTCACAAGATTGATC
This sequence comes from Raja brachyura, assembly GCA_963514005.1. The sequence continues at coordinate 43,385,007 of OY740783.1, read as the reverse complement.
CCCGGGATGGCGGAACTGTCATGAGGAAAGATTGAAAAGACTAAGGCTTTCGAATGTTGGGGAAGTCCAGAACCAGGGGCCACAGTCTTAGAATAAAGGGGAGGCCATTTAAGACTGAGGTGAGAAAAAAACTTTTTCACCCAGAGAGTTGGGAATTTGTTGAATTCCATGCCACAGAGGGCAGTGGAGGCCAAATCACTGGATGGATTTAAGAGAGAGCTAGATAGAGCTCTAAGGGCTAGTGGAATCAAGGGATATGGGGAGAAGGCGGGCATGGGTTATTGATTGGGGACGATCAGCCATGATCACAATGAATGGTGGTGCTGGCTCGATGGGCCGAATGGCCTCCTCCTGCACCTATTTTCTATGTTACTTGGCAGGCACCATCCAGGAACAGAGAATCAAGTAAAATCATAAACTTTCATCAGAACATTGCTTGTTCCAAGAAACGAGCATCAACTTGAAATTATAATGTTCTTTCTTTCAGACACCTCCTGGCCACTGAGATTTTGCATTTAAGACTCAATCTTAATTTGAAAACTTAAGTAGACATGATGTGTTAATGATTAGTCTTTGCATCAAGATGTCATGATTTTACGCTTGTGAGAGCTGAAATTTGCAGAATTGTTTCCAGTCGGATGATCGATGCTGGTTTAAATTGAAGGTTGACACAAAATGCTGGAGTAATTCAGCGGGACAGGCAGCATCTCCGGAGAGATGAATGGGTGATGGTTTGGGATGAGACCCTTCGGGATCAGTTTGAAGAAGGGTCTCGACCCGAAACGTCATGCATTCCTTCTCGCCAGAGATGCTGCCTGTCCCGCAGAGGTACACCAGCATTTCTGATAGAAATCCTTGTTTGAGGCATTCATAGGAGAGCCAATGTTTAAGTATGATTGGGCTGAGTTTTACCTAGACATAGAAAAAATACATTCAATGTCCAAAATAAAACTGCAGTTGATTTATCATCTTTAGAAGATGGGATGTAAAACGGATATCTAATTTTGGACAGAGTGTTACTTATGGAGAAAAGTTTAACACAAACATTTGTACTGCTATATATTTGCTTAGGTTGAAGCTCAAATACAACATGATCCATCAAGACTATTCAAACCAACCAAAGGTTGGGAAGAACACACAAAAAATATAGGGAAAACTGATGGTGGGCCCATGTTGCACCTTCCTCACCGGTAAGTGATTTAGCATGGCAAAAAATTGGATATTGAAATCTTTTTTTGAGCTTTGGTTGGTTTTCTCATGATCATAATTTATTTTGTTTTTCAGGGCTATTCCTAGTTGGCGGAAAGGGATATAAAGATATTGATTTACAAGTATTTACATTAAATAGTGATTGTATGTTATCTTCATTATTAAATAAATTGCCAAACAATTGAAGAAAATGAGTTCATGATTTGATGGAAAAGAGGCAAGGAACATTAAAAAAAATCTGTATTTGTGTACCAGAAATGGAACAACGATTGAATTGCACTTGAATGTGCAAAATAATTAAAGCAAAATGGAAGTTAGACCCTTTGATAACAAAACAAATAATACAATAGCAATAATAAAGACATAACACATGTTTGAACTGTAATGGTAACTTAAAATTGATTGTTATAATAACTTTAGAATTAACCCATATAACTAAGCAATTATCAGATTGCTGATCTTATCCATTAATGATCCTTTTGCCAAGAAAGGCTACATTTATCCATGTTCTAAAGATATGGGGAGTTCTTCTTGCATGCTTGTCATTTATTTATCAGTACCTAAAACCTATCACCTGGTAAATTTATTTATCTTTATGGGACTTTGCTGGGGGCCATGCTCTAATTGCAGTGATCCAATGCTGACAGTTATTTTGAGAGTGATACAGTATGGAAACGGGCCCTTCGGCCCAACTTGCCCACACCAGCCAGCATATCCCAGCTATACTAGTACCACCTGCCCGCATTTGGTCCATATCCCTCCAAACCACGTACATGTCTAACTGTTTCTTAAATGTTGGGGTAGTCCCTGCCGCAACTACCTCCTCTAGCAGCTTGTTCCATACACCACCACCCTTTTGTGTGAAAAGATTACCCCTCAGATTCCTATTAAATATTTTTCTCTTCACTTTAAACCTCTGGTCCTCGATTCACCTACTCTGGTCAAGAGACTGTGTGCATCTATTCCTCTCATGATCTTATACACCTTTATAAAATCACCCAGCCCCCTGCCTTTCAAGGAATAGAATCCTAGCTTACTCAACCTCTCCCTCTAGCTCGGACACTCTAGTCCTGGCAACTTTATCGTAAATCTTCTCTGTACCCTTTCCAGCTTGACAACATCTTTCCTATAACACACTGTCCAGAACTGAACACAATACTCTAAATGCGTCCTCACCAATGTCTTATACATCTGCAACATGACCTCCCAACTTCAATACTCAATACTCAATACTCAGACTGATGAAGGCCAACGTGCCAAAAGCGTTTATGACCACCTGATCTACCTGAAACTCCACCTTCAAGGAACCATGCACCAACACTCCAGATCCCTCTGGTCTAAAACACAACCAGAGCCCTACCATTCACCGGCTCTCGTGCCCTGGGAACTGCAGCCAGTCCCAGGCCACGAGAGGGATCTGGGAACGGCAGCCAGTCCGGGGCACGCGAGCCGACCTGGGCGTTGCAGCCAGTCCCGGGGCACACGAGAGATCTGGGAACTGCAAAAAACGAATTGAAAAACACGTGAAAACTAATGCAAAAAACAACACCAAGTGTTACACTAGTTAGTATGTATTATTACTAATTTATGTATTATTAGTATGTATTATTACTATTTACTAATTGAGTTAGTATGTATTATTACCCCCATTTATTAACTATGGCGATAGATGTGGCCCACCATCTGCACACAGACATGGGTCCTGGCCCCTATGCAGAACAAGGTTGCCGACCCCTGGTTTAGGTCCTGCCTATGTTAGACTTCCCAAAATGCAACACCTCACATTTTTCTGCATTAAACTCCATCAACCATTCCTCAGCCCACCTGGCCAATCGATCAACATCCTGCTGCAATTTTTCACAACCATCTTCACTATTTGCAAAACCACCCACTTTTGTATCATCTGCAAATTTGCTAATCTTAATGTGTATGTTCTAATCCAAAACGTTGATTTAGATATGAATTTCTTAGCAGCAGCATGTAATTATGTTCAAATACTAGTTCATAATTAAGCATTTGAATGGAGTTTTAATAGCACTAATTTTAATAATACAAATTCTGGACCATTGGACCAATTGAGAATTAGGTTGCTAATATCCTCAATTTTTGTCAGTGACCACGCTTGGCTTACTGTGAAGACCTTATGTTTCCAACCATTAATCATATTTGCTTCTATTTAAGACACTTGAACTATCTTTGATCGTACTTTACTGAATTTTATCTTGCACTAAATGCTATTCATGTTATTCCCTTTATGGATCTGTACACTGTGAGTGGCTGGATTGTAATCATGTATAGTCTTTCTGTTAGCATGCAACAAAAGCTTTTCACTGTACCTCGGCACATGTGACATTAAACTAAACTTTTAGGATAGTCAATAAATATTTCACATAGCATTTTAAAACAAAAGTACATTTTCACAATACAACTATTTGTATATATACAAGAGCAATATTTATATATACAACAGCAATTAAGTTAATATTCAATACATTGAATTGAATAAAGTTAATATTGGAGATTGACTTTTGTGAAACCGAGGTGAGCGAGTATTTGGAAGCGAATGCACTGCAGGCGCTGACGCTTGCTTGCCTGGCGTGCGGCTCCCGCCCTGATGGTGGCGGCAGCGTGTCCTCGCACTCGCTGGGCGGGGCGGGCCTGGCCGGGCGGGGCGGAGCGGAGCGTGTCCATGGCGATCCAACATGGCCGAGGAGACGACGGCTGGAGAGCACCTGGAGTTTCTCAGGGAGAGGCACGTCTGCTTCTTCGAGCGATGCCTGAAGATTTTGCCCGAGAGGTACTGCTCACTGGAGACCAGCAGGTAGGGCAAAGTGCGGGTCAGCGGGAACTAACGGCGGAGGCAGATTACAGTGAAGGCCCAGGTGACTGGTCAGATCCGCCGCACCCACCCGCTGGCCGGGCCGGGCCGGGCCGGGACGGGACAGGGGGCGCAGCAGCAGCAGCACCAGGGCATCCCTCTGCCGCATAACGTGTCGCCAGGGAGCGGCTGGATCCTTCAGCTTCGACCTGGGCCGTAAAGTCAGCTGCACCGAGCAGGCAAATAACGGGCAGTCCTGATGGGATGAACGATTGCAGAGACTACAGAGGAACTGTCAGGCGTGGGCAATAAAATAGTGACCTTCTGAGAAGTCATAATGTGCAAAACACAAGGAGTTCCTGCTTGAAACAAAATGTGACTAAAAATAAATTGGGCCCAGTCCGTCTCCGTACACAACTGTGAAATCTCAACTGTTCCGTGCGTTTTTATCGGAAATATACCTCACAATTTTCAATGCCAGCCTGTCTCACGCTGGAATTTGACAATATTGCGATTCACCATGCGATTTCAAAATAATAAAAACACGGAGCACCTAAGCAGTTATGTTTACTACACATTTCATTCGCAACTTTTTACAGATGTTGAATAAAAACTATTCATAGAATGTAAGAAATAAAACCCGACATACGCTATCTGCTCACAGTAGTTATGTTATACAATTTTTAGATTTAAAAAAGTCAAGCCTGCAATTTATCCCATCAGATAAAGCATAAAAAGAAGTTTAATTTGACACCTAATTCGCTTTCATGTCTTCAGTATTAAAAAAGTTATGACCATGTTCATACTCGGAAATTAGCAACTTGCTCCCTTTTGCTTTTCCATTCACAACACAAAATCTGTGATGGGGACAGTCAAAAGCCCATAACTTTATTAAAAATTAAGAGAACTGAGACATTTTCAGTTATTATAGATTGAAGCATTCTGAAACAAATGAAATAATCTTACTTGGATGACCTGAAATTAAAGCATATAATTAGTTACCCAATTTTAGCTAATTACAAAATTCAATTACTAGATCTCAACATCTATCTATTTCTTAAGAACATATTAACATTTTTAAAAAAGCCTAAGTGTCCAAATAACATTCACACAAGAATTGTCATTAATTCATTGTCATTAATTTATAGGCCAAATTGAAGGAATTTAGTGTTTAATTCCCTTAAATTAATGGCCATTTAAATCAGCTTGCGAGTGGGATTTTCTGGAATGCGATCGATTGGAATGTTGCAGATGCAGCGAATTTAAACCCCACATCGGCAGGAAAAATGCTGCCGGTTCGTATGGGGAATAAATCACGATTTTGCAACATGAAATTTGGATTAAGGTCATTTTAAGAAGCACGTTTATATATAAAAATAAACGGCTTTCCTTTACCTGTCCCCTACGTGAAATCCGTCCCCGTTGTCGGCGTTCACGGCATTAGAAGCTAATTTTTATTTTATTCTAGCGCTGAAATTGTCGGGCGATTTAAAAAAAAGTTTCACAAACCATCAGTCGAAACAAATCTTCAGCAAAAGCTCGCACCCCGAGAAAATAAAACTTTGACAGGCAGGGGAAAACCGCATTTTAACCTCGCTCCCCCCCACCCCCACCCTCACCCTCAAAGGCGCCAAAGTCGGGCACAAGGCCAGTGACAGAACTGCAGCGCCGCTAAAGGTAAGTTTTGTAACATACCTAATCACAGGCTCCACCATTCAATAACTTCAGAAACCAAAACCAAAGAAAATTCAGAAACCAAAGGGTTTCTACAACTATATTAATAGCAAAAGGATAACGAGGGATAAAATTGGACCATTAGAGAGCCAGAATGGACAGCTATCTGCAGAGCCAAACGAGATGGGGGAGATATTGAACAATTTCTTTTCTTCGGTATTCACCAAGGAGAAGGATATTGAACTCTGTGAGGTAAGGGAAAAAAGTAGAGTAGCTATGGAAACTATGAGATGCAAAGAGGAGGAAGTACTGACACTTTTGAAAAATATAAAAGTGGATAAGTCTCCAGGTCCTGACAGGATATTCCCTAGGACATTGAGGGAAGTTAGTGTAGAAATAGCAGGGGCTATGACAGAAATATTTCAAATGTCATTAGAAACGGGAATAGTACCGGACGATTGACGTACGGCGCATGTTGTTCCATTGTTTAAAAAGGGTTCAAAGAAGAAACCTAGCTGTTAGTTTGACGTCAGTGGTGGGCAAATTAATGGAAAGGATGCTTAGAGATAATATATATAAGCATCTGGATAAACAGGGTCTGATCAAGAACAGTCAACATGGATTTGTGCCTGGAAACCAACATGGGTTTGTTTGACAAACCTTGAAATTTTTGAAGAGGTTACTAGGGAAATTGATGAGGGTAAAGCAGTAGATGTTGTCTATATGGATTTCAGTAAGGCCTTTGACAAGGTTCCCCATGGAAGGTTGGTTAAGAAGGTTCAATCTTTGGGTGTTAATGGCAGAGTAACAAGATGGATTCAACAGTGGCTGATGGGAGATGCCAGAGAGTAATGGTGGATGGCTGTTTGTCAGGTTGGAAGCCGGTGACCAGTGGGGTGCCTCAGGGATCTGTGTTGGGTCCACTGTTGTTTGTCACGTACATCAATGATCTAGATGATGGGGTGGAAAATTGGATAAGTAAGTATGCAGATGATACTAAGATAGGTGCTGCTGTGGATAATGAAGTAGATTTTCAAAGTCTACATAGAGATTTGGGCCTTTTGGAAGAGTGGGCTGAAAGATGGCAGATGGAGTTTAATGCTGATAAGTGTGAGGTGTTACATCTTGGCAGGACAAATCAAAATAGGACGTACATGGTAAATGGTAGGGAATTAAGGAATGCTGTGGAACAGAGGGATCTAGGAATAACTGTGCATAGTTTCCTGAAGGTGGAATTGCATGTAGATAGGGTGGTAAAGAAAGCTTTTGGTGTGCTGGCCTTTATAAATCAGAGCATTGAATGTAGGAATAGGGAAGTAATGTTAAAATTGTACAAGGCATTGGTGAGACCAATTCTGGAGTATGGTGTACAATTTTGGTTGCCTAATTATAGGAGGGATGTCAACAAAATAGAGAGAGTACAGAGGAGATTTACTAGAATGTTGCCTGGGTTCCAGCAATTAAATTACAGAGAAAGGTTGAATAAGTTAGGTCTTTATTCTTTGGAGCACAGAAGGTTAAGGGGGGACTTGATTGAGGTCTTTAAAATGATGAAAGGGATAGACAGAGTTGACGTGGTTAAGCTTTTCCCATTGAGGGTAGGGAAGATTCAAACAAGAGGGCATGACATGAGAAAGGACAGAGGTTTAGGGATAACATGAGGGGGAACTTCTTTACTCAGAGAGTGGTGGCTGTGTGGAATGATCTTCCAGCAGAAGTGGTGGAGGCAGGATCGATTTTAACATTTAAAAGTAAAGTGGATAGGTATATGGATGGGAAGGGAATGGAGGGGTATGGTCAGAGTGCAGGTAGATGGGACTAGGGGAAAATAAATGGTCGGCACAGACTGGAAGGGCCGAGAAGGCCTGTTTACGATTGGAAACCTCCGCCAGCTTTCCTCAGCTCCAGTAAAGACGCGATGGCGCAGGAAGGGGCGGATCATTCTGGGGAGTGACAGGAAGATACTAATCCGCGCAGCGCTGACTGGCAGGAGAAGCTATCGATCTGCGCACACGCTGTTTTTAAGATTTTTAAACCTTGCTGACTTTTACGACATTCAACCGATCGGAACGAAACTTGGTGGTCTTGGAGCACAGGAGAACGGTGAGTGAACTAGCGAAGAATCATAGCACTATCGCAAACTCTTTTGTGCAAAGAGAAAGACCGCCAAACCGGAAGATAACAAGATCCGAGTTTTAGGTATGTATAGAAGAAGATAGATAGATTGTAGCCACAAGCAACGTGTGTTTGGGATGTGGCAGAAAAATGGAGCATGTGGAGAAAACTCATGGTCCGCGGGGGTATAAAGGGGGAAGAAGATTAGACTTTATTGCCTTCCATCACAGTGAGGAATGTGGGGAATCTGCTGTGGGGGATGTTTATGTTAACTTTTATGTAGTTGTGTGTCTTGTTGCTTTTTTTTAGTATGGCTGCATGGTAATTGAGTTTCACTGTACCTTAATTGGTACACGTAACAATAAACAGACCTTTGACACCTTTTAATCTTCAAATCATTCAGAATGTTGCAACTCATCCTGGTTGCCGTGTGACTGGCTTCTTTAAAAAAACTTTTCCCATCTCTCTGAGGTAAAGTTAGTTGTGGACTGCTCCCTTTACAGTTTGATACAGCAGAATCTTCACGTGGGGCTGGAGTTGCATATAGGACAGAATAGTCTATTCTTCACTAGTAATCGATCCGTCCTTGGTCATTAGTGACACTTTTGTTTCTGAGTTCTCTAAACTCCGCATTCCTTGTTTGACGTAATTTGTGACAATCTTTAATTCTTTAAGATGCGTAAGGCATTGCAAACATTATTTGAAATATCTTTAAAGTTGAAAAGTGAAGAAATGAGTTGAAAATTATCAGCATCACCTTGGTTCCTTTTTGTGCAAGGATGCCACAAAAGATATGTTCCAAGGTGTCATTTTTGCAATTTAGACAATAGGTAGCAATGTTACAAAATTTTGAGATTTTAAAAATTAAGTCTGCAATTTATCCCATCAGATAAAGCATAAAAATAAGTTTAATTTGACACCTAATTCACTTTCATATCTTCAGTATTAAAAAAGTTAGGGCCATTTTCATACTCGGAAATTAGCAACTTGCTTCTTATTGCTTTTCTATTGACTTAACACAAAAGTTGTCATCGAGGACAGTCAAAAGCCCATAACTTCCTTAAAAATTAAGAGAACTTAAAGAAATTTTCAGTAATTATATATTGAAGTATTCTGAAACAAATATTAAACAATCTTACTTGGATGACCTGAAATTAAAGCATATAATTAGTTAGTTACCCAATTGTAGCCAATTACAAAATTAAATTACTAGATCTAAACATCTATCCATTTCTTAAGAAAAAAATTAAAAACATTTAAAGCCTAAGTGTCCAATTAACAGTCACACAATAATTCACAATATAACATGATTTTTAAATCTAATTGTCATTAATTTATAGGCCAAATTGAAGGAATTCAGTGTTTAATGCCTGTAAATTAATGGGCATTTTAAACAGCTTGCGAGTGGGATTTTCTGGAACGCGCTGTATTGGAACGTTGCGGTTGCGGTGAATATAATCCCAATATCGGCAGGAAATTTTCTGCCGGTTCGTATGGGAGCTAAATTACCGTTTTGCAACATGAAATATTGATTAAAGTCCCCTAAAAAAGGAAGTGTATATGTAAAAATAAACAGGTTTCACTTACCTGTCCCCCATGTAAAATCGGCCCCCGTTGTCGGTGTTCTCGGCATTGGGAGCTAATTTTTATTTTACTGCAGTGATGAAGTAGTCGGGCTATTTATAAAAAAAAACTATCTAACCGGCCGTAGGAATGCATCACCAGAAATAGATCACACTCCGACAACAGAAAGCTCCGGATTGCATGGGGAAAACCGCATTTTAACCCCCTCCCCCCTTAAAGGCGCCAAAGTCGCGCACACGGCCAGTGACAGAACTGCAGCACCGCTAAAGGTAAGTTTTGTAACATACCTACAATAGGTGCAGGAGTAAGCCGTTCGGCCCTTTGAGCCAGCACCACCATCCACTGTGATCATGGCTGATCATCCCCAGTCAGTGCCTCCTCTCCAAGAATTTAGATTATTGGCTGTGCGGTTTACAATAAGGAGTACTTATCAGGTATTCCAGTGAATGATAGTTAAAATGTGTTGTATATGTGTTATAATATAGAACTTAAACATGTTCATTAGATGAATCTATGATGTATCTTTTATGATATTTGCAGATTGACCATTGCCTTCTTTGCGTTGTCTGGTCTGGATATGCTGAGTGCCTTACATCTGGTGGATAAAACCAGTATTATGGAATGGATTTATTCCCTGCAGGTCCTTCCTACTGAAGACAGTGAGTGAGTTTTTTGTTTTTGATCTTGTATTTAATGCTTCATGATGTTTTGATACTTAATGCTTTTGAACTATTTGCTTATTTGCTATTTGTTAGCAATTTTCATATATCATCTAATGAAGGGTATTTTTCTTTCCCAATTTTCAATACATGAATCATGAAATTGCTATTGGTAGTGGGAAAGGAGGTTTGTTTATTTGATGTGCAGTGAATAACAGGGATTCATGGCTAATTTATCAATCTGATAAATTATACAGATTAAAGAGTTGCCAAGAGTTTCAACCATATATGATTTCTAGATTAGCTCTTTTGATATTTTGTTTTATTCCATCCTGGAGCACGGCGTTCGTGGACTTCACTATTTCAGTGTGCATTACAATAAAGAATATATGGGGCTCAGTAAGGTTTGATTTTTGGGGATTGACTGTAATTTTGACATTAGCCTGTGAGTTGTTAGGAAAGGGGATAGTTTATGGCACATGCTCATAAAATGGTTTTAGTCGTGTAAATTGAGGATATTGTGGCTCCAGTATTGATATTCATTTTGAAATTGTGGGTTCGCTGGCAAACTGGCATTTATTATTTTTCTCTGGTAAAGAAGGCATATGACATTTCTGGCTTCATAGACCAGGCCATAGAATATAAAAGTTGGGATACTAAGCTGCAACTTTATAAAACACTAATTATAAGTGTGCAGTTCTAATTGCCATACTTGTACTTGTAGGATATGGATGTACTGGAGTGACTGGAGAGGTGAGCTGGTTTCTAGAAGAGCTGCTATCCTTTTGAAGATTATGTTATAATGCTGTTGGATAAGGAGTACCAAGATTTAAACTCGGTGGTAGGACATTTACAAGTTAGAATATTATACTGCTTGGAGGGCAATCTGCTAGTGACGTTTCCGTGTATCTGCTGACCACATGTGTCTTGGTAGAACAGGTTAGGAGTTTGGCAGTGTTATCAGATTAACTTGGGCAAACATTTTGTATAGAGTTAAGAGAGTGGAGAGAATGCTGTCTGCTTCTGCTCTGAGCTTTTCAGAGGATGTTATAGATGAAACATTCATTGTGGAACATAATGTCTGATCTATTCTTGTAATCAAAGTATTACTGATCAGTAGTGACATCCACCTCCCCTGCAGAATGTTGATGGAATGCATTGAGTGTTAGGATGGATGGCTAGTCTCTCTTGTTAGAGGTGATCATTGTCTAGTGCTTGGATGGCATGAAGATTTCTTGGCTCGTGGAAGTAATGACGTTGCCATTTTTGAGAAAGTTGTGAATGGAACTGTACAATAATCAGAAAAGTCCTTAAGGGGCTGTCCCACTGCGGCGACTGAATCCGCGAGTTAAGAAGAGTGTCTTGGACCTTCAAGGGCACTCGCCTGGAAAACCGTGAGCTGTATTACACACACACACACACACACACACACACACACACACACACACACACACACACACACACACACACACACACACACACACACACACACACACACAGCAGGGGTCAGGGAAAGTGGGGGGAGCGCTGTCTGAAATTCACACACGCGATGAAGAGGAAGGTAAAATGGCTGCACAGTAACGGTAAGTCCTTTAGAGAGCGCGGGGGTGGGGGGAGGAGAGAAGGAGTGGAGAGACTTTAAAGAAGTATAATAAAGTTTAGCGGGCATTTTACCTACCTTTCCTTGGTCCTGAAAACTCCAATGAGCCAATCAAAATGCCCGGTCAGCGAAGGAAATTGCCTATGGCTACCCTTGACTGCCTGTAACGAAATAGTGACCCAACTCCACTGCACTACGCGTTCAAAAGAACCATGCCAACCAAATTTTACTCACGGAAAATGTTTCAACATGCTGAAAAATTTTGCGCGACCTAGTTGAGGCCACGCGTATTCGGGAACTTCCCTCGAGCATGAAGGATAGTTCTAGTGACCTTATAGGACCTCCTAGGACCTCGTGTCGACCATGCTGCGAGTTTGAGTTGAGGGCAAACTCGTCTAAACTCACAGATTAGGTTGCCGCAGTGGGACAGCCCCTTAATTCTTGCCTTTGTTGTGGAACGTCATTAAGGAGGCAGATGATTCTCAGGCTTAGGACAGTGTTCACTGTTCAAGAACTCTTGCAACAGTATCATGCTGTTGAGTTGATTGACCTGCAGCACAGGCTGCCCCTGGATAACGAACAGGTTCTGTATTATAGATATCCATAAGTTGGAAAATACACAAAAATCATTCGATATTAATCATACCTCCACAGTATTATATTGAATGGCATCAAAACAACAGAAGACTAATAAGAAAGAAAAATTACTAATAAGAAAGAACTAAAAGTGGAGAATGAGAGGAAAAACTAGATCTGCCAAATGTACATATGATGGAACTCTGAATGTAACAGTATTATGGAAGCTTGTTCATATATGCAAGTGTCCTTAATTTGTGCGTCTGTTACCCTCTGACGGCCTGTAATCATAACCACTTACCTTTGTGCAAAGTCTGTTGTTCAAGAATGATGGTACTTTCAAATTATTTGTTCTCCCTCTGATTATGCTTGTATTAAATATATTGTACCTAATGTATTTCTATACCACAGATTTTTTATTGATTAAAATTGCTTGTAATCAAGTGTGTTATAATAATAGAGATTTTATTGCGACATTGAAGGCACAGAGTAGCCCCACCCTTTTGATGTTACGAGCGACTTTCAATGATTTGTATTTTTGGGATATTAAATATTCTCTGAATCTGCCAAATTGGAAAGCAAACATATCATAAATAGCGATCAGAAAATGTTTTGATGTCAGATGTGGAAATTGTTTGATGAATTTGTTAAATTTTATTAATTTAAAATAAGAAAGCAATTTAAAATGCAACATTCTTAAACAATTATCTCAAAAATGTGAATAATCGCAATAAAATAGTTGTTGCTTGACAAAACAACAGAAAAAGAAAGATGAGTTAGAACATTTGCAATAAAAGATAATTGTTCAGAGAGATGCTTTCTATGGACTTGGAAGCGGACATACTGTATGGCATTAGATGGCACTGTTGAGATGGTGTGCCTTTGTAACATGAAGGAAAAGCAATTAATTGCGGACAGTATTGTACTTGTTATAGTTTGCTCGAGACCTGAAGGAACATTTCTTTTTAAGTTTCATTAAACAATAATGGACCTTAACATATTATTAATTGATACTTGCAGTGCTTTCGCAGAAAATGAATTTATTAAAATACTTCAGTACTTGAGGTATTTAGATTGTCAGAAAAGGCACGCAAGCATGATTCACAGTGCTTTATTTTAACATTATTATTCTGATTTTCAGAATCTAATCTGTACCGCTGTGGATTCAGGGGTTCATCACATCTGGGAATCCCATATAATGTATCAGAGGTTAGTGGAATCTGGAAAGTATTTCAATGAGAACCCCGTACTTTATTCATTGGTGACTAAACTGGAAGTTAGAATAAAAACCCCAGGAGTATTCCTTCATTGAGACCATAACTATATTCCTTGGAGTGCGTGAGGATGAGGGATGATTTTATAGAAGTTTATAAAATCATGAGAGGATAGATCAGGTCGTTGTGCTGAGTAGGTGAATCGAGTACCAGAGCACATATGTGTATGGTGAAGGGGAAAATATTAAATAGGAATTTGAGGGGTAACTTTTTCACACAAAGGATGGTGGGTGTACGGAACAAACTACAAGAGGAGGTAGTTGAGGCTGGAATTATCCCAATGTTTAAGAAACAGTTAGACAGGTACATGGATAGGACAGGTTTGGAAGGATATGGACCAAATGTGGGCAGGTGGGATTAGTGTAGCTGGAACATGCTGTCCGGTGTGGGCAAGTTGGGCCTAAGGGCCTGTTTCCACGCTATGTCACTCCATGACTCTAGGACTACCAGCAATTTTGAATTAAGATAAAACAGTGACTTGGCCATTATCTTCTTGATGTGTTTACAGTATTAACCATAACATATACATTGTTATAGCCCTTTAATAAACCAATAGTTATTTTTTAAAGTTCTGTGCATTACGGTGGTTGTCCCTTTAAAGGGTGAGTGATCTTTTTTCCTTGCTTCCTTGAGATGCTTTATTGTGTACAGCTGTCTAGTTTAGATCAAAAATCATATCTGTAGAACAGTTTAATTTGGAGGATTATCAGCAAATGGATTAAGCTGTCTGGAATTCCACCATAGACGAGGGAATAAAAGAGGGGAATTTGTTGGGTGGAAGAATTTAATATCCCTTTTTGTATGCTGAGAGTGTTAATATTAACATATTCATATTGTACCATGTTCTTAAGATCATAAATCATAGAAGCAGAATTAGCCCCCTCATGTACAGGACCCTGGTGAGACCACACCTGGAGTATTAGTGCAGTGTTGGTCTCCTAATTTGAGGAAAGACATTCTTGCTATTGAGGAAGTGCAGCGTAATTCCAGGTTAATTCCTGGGATGTCGCGACTGATGAAAGAATGGGTCGATTGGGCTTATATTCACTGGATTTTAGGATGAGAGGGGGTCTTATAGAAACATATGAAATTCTTAAGGGATTGGACAGGCTGGATGCAGGAAAAATGTTCCCGATGTTGGGGAGTTCAGAACCAGGGGTCACGGTTTAAGAATAATGGGTAGGTCATTTAGGACTGAGATGCAGAAAAACGTTTTCACCCTAAGTTGTGAATCTGCGGAATTCAGTGGAGGCCAATTCACTGGATGTATTCAAGAAACAGTTAGATATAGCTCTTAGGGCTAACAGAATCAAGGGATATGGGGAGACAGCAGGAATGGGGTACTGATTTTGGTTGATCAGTCATGATCATATTGAATGATGGTGCTGGCTCAAAGGGCGGATTGCCCTACTGCTGCACCTATTTTCTATGTTTCTATGTTCATTGAGCCCACTCCACCATTTAATCATGGCTGATCTATTTTTCCCTCTCAGCTCCATTCTCCTGCCTTCTCCCCATAACCTTTGACACCTTTACTAATCAAGAACCGGCAATCTCCACTTTAAAAATACCCATTGATGGCCTCCACAGCCATATGAGGCAATCAATTCCACCGATTCACTACCCTCTGACTAAAGAAATTCCTCCTCATCTCCTTTCTGAAGGTAGATCCGTTAATTGTAGAGGCTGTGCCCTCTGGTCCTAGACTCTACCATAAGTGGAAACACCCTCCTCAGCATTGCCATTTAAGAAATTGACTTTCGACTTTACTTTTGACTTTAGAGGTACAGCGGAAACAGACCCTTCGGGCCACCAAGTCCGTGCCGACCAGCAATCGCTCCGTATACTAACACTATCCTACATACTAGGGACAATTTACAATTTTACCAAAGCCAATTAACCTATAGATCTGTACATCTCTGGAGCATGGGAGGAATCCGGAGTACTCAGTGAAAACCCACACGGTCACAGGGAGAAGGTACCAACTCCAGTCAGACAGTGCCCATAGTTAGGATCGAACCCAGGTCTCAGTCGCTGTAAGGCAGCAACTCTGTCGCTGTAAAATTGGTTTCACGCATTACCTTTAATCAATGATAATTTCTGATATCCCCTTTCCTACCTCAGACACTTAAATTGATTTATTTAAACTATTTTTTAAGCAATAAAACAATTGAAATGCTGATATTTGTATTACTTTCCCTAATGCATGGCTGTTGGTATATTTTAGAGTCATGGTACACATCATTTGTATGACAGTGGGCACATAGCAATGACCTACACTGGCCTAGCTAGCCTGGTGATTCTTGGAGATGATCTGAAACGGGTAAATAAGGAAGCATGTTTAGCAGGACTTAGAGCTCTGCAACTTGAAGATGGCAGGTATGGTAAATTCTTTATTATCATGGAAGAAATTGTATTAATACTTTGCATGCCTTGCAAGTTAAAGCCCACTTTATGTAGCAATGGTATAATAACATTAGATAATTATAATCTGGGTTTATTTTCACTTGATTAGTTGAGCCTGAGCTTTGTTCGCTTGGGTTCTTTTGTGTCGCACAAGTATAGTCTAGTTTTCTTTTTATGAAAGTGAAGTGAGAAAGTTCTAATTATCCATTACATTTGGGATTTTGTTCAATTACTTGATCATTTTCTTTCATTAGACAAACCTCAGGTAATATTCCTTTCTCTCAAACTGACAGTCTTGTGGAGCAGTTTTTCAAAAATGCTAAGTATTCTTTCTGTAAGCCTGTAGAGTTATGGGCATGCATAATAGCTCCCATGGCTTTCCACACAAGCTTCACAACTTTACAAGCTATAGGAGCAGAATTGGGCCATTCGGCCCATCGAGCATCACCATTCAATCATGGCCGATTTCTGCCTTTTAATCCCATTTTCCTGCCTTTTCCCCATAACCCTTGACACCCATTGTGATCAAGAATTTGTCTATCTCTCCCTTAAAATATCCACTGAAGGCCTCCACAGCCCTCTGGCAATGAGTTTCACAGATTAACTTCAGTCTGACTAAAGAAGTCCCTCACGTCCTTTCTAAAAGAACACCCTTTAATTCTGAGTCTAAGACATCTGGTCCTAGACTCTCCCACCAGTGGAATCATTCTTTCCACATCCACTCTATCTATGCCTTTCATTATTCTGTAAGTTCCACGAAGTCCCCCCTCAAATATAAACTCCAGCGAGTAGAGGCCAGCATTGATCAGATAGATGCCTTCTGGGGGCAGGATTTTGTTATTTATCTTCCTTTTCTAAATAAGACACTACCAAATAAAAACTTTACTGGAAAATTGGTGTACCTAACCAAAACCAAGTGGGAAATTGAAAAAAAACTTTTTGTACTTAAAAATATATATTTTGTAGCTCCTGTTGAGAATTAACTGCTTCAATAGTCAGAACTTGCCAGCAGCGGTACAATAAAAAAGAAAACACAATACACAATAAAAAATTTAACACAAAAACATCCACCACAGGATTCAACACTGTGGTGGAAGTCACAAAGTTTAATCAGTCCTCCTCCATTTTTCCCCGTGGTCGGGACCATAAACCTCCGCAGCCGCCGCTGTGGGCGGCCAGATGTACAGGCAAGGTAAGTTCCAAATCGGTGCTTCCCTACCGGAGACTGCGGCTTGAAGATGACATAGGCTGGCGGTCGGAGCTCTTCTCCAGGGATTCCTGGCGAGGGATCCCACTCCGGACGGTAAGTAAGTCCCCGCCGCGCCCGCGACTAGAAGCACCGCAGTCTGCGGCTTCAAGCTGTTGTAGGCCGCGGGCCGGTGGTCTTAGCTCTTCTCCAGGGATCCCTGGCAAGGGGTCCCGATCCGCATGGTAAGTCCCCTCCGTGCCCGCGGTTAGAAGCACCGCAGTCTGCGGTTTCTAGATGATGTAGGCTGCGGGCCGGCGGTCGGAGCTATTCTCCAGGGATTCCCAGCGAGGGATCCCACTCAGGATGGTAAGTCCCCGCGGCGCCCGTGCTTTGAAGCAGCACAGTCCGCAGCTTCTAGATGATGTAGGCTGAGGGCCGCCGGTCGGAGCTCGTCTTCTCCGGGGTCCCCAACGAGGGATCCCAGGCTCCGGACGCAGCACCAGTGGAATCTCCGCAGACCGGCTGCAGGCTGTCGGCTTCAGGCTGCCGCGGGCCAGCGATCGGAACACTCCCTTCTGGCAACCCCCGGGGAGGGGTCGCCCGCTCCGCTATGAAAAGTTCACGCTGCGCCCGCTGCTGAAGCTCCAGGCCTGTCTCCGGGAAAGGCCGCACCAATCCTTGGTGTTAGGCCATGAGGGAGGCGACATGGAAAAAGTTGCCTCTCCGTTCCCCCCTTGCCCCCCCTCACCACCCCCCAGACCGAGAGACATTAAAACAAACATTTGGACATACTAAAAAAAACAAAAATAGTAGAATTGCCTAACACGCTGCTGGCAGGGCAGCCGTCTCGCAGCGTCCCCACTGACCATTCCTTCCTCAGCAGCCAACTGTCTATCTGAGATGGGAACAGGGCAGAGCCACTGATAACACAAAGGAGGGGGGTTATATAGCTTTCTGCCAAACCTGGGCTGGGAAAGGTGCGTGTCCAATATTCTGTTCACCCTGGGAGCATGGCCACCAGCCTGCAAACTGCCCCTCAATAGTATGCGGTCGGTTCACCGTGGTCAGTACCTTTGCCCCACTGATAGTTCCATACATGACTCTTTCTTCCATTTTTCTCACATGCCTCTGCTGTGGCTGTTTTGATGTTGCTTATTGCCAGACTAGTTGGCTGGAACTCAGAATGAGGGAGTCAGTTAGCCAGTAGCTAATGGAGTGGTAGTTAGCACACAGGACTTTTTTTTGGGGGGGGGGGGGGGATCTGTGCTTTCACTCTGTTTATGCCCCTCATGATTTTACACACATCTATATGGTCACTCAATTAGTTTAGTTTATTATTGTCACGTGTACTGAGGTACAGTGAAAAGCTTTTTGTTTGCATGGTAACCAAAGAAAAGAATATACATTATTACAATCAAGCTATCCACAGTGCATCGATAAAATCCGATAGTTTGATTAAAAATAGTTCAAAGGTGTGTTTTTAAACTTCTGTACCTCTTGCCTGATGGAAGAGAGGAGAAGAGGTGAGATTGGTTCTTGATTATGCTGGTTGCTTTGCTGAGTTAGTGTGAAGTAGAGGTGGAGTCAAAGGAAGTGAAGCTGGTTTTCAAATTGCTCTGCAAATTCTTGCAGTCTTGGATGGATCTGTTCCTAAACCAGGCTGTGATGCATCCTGATAAAATGTTTTCTATGGCGTATCTGTAGAAATGATGAAGGTTGTTGGGAACATGCCAAACTTCCTAAACCTTCTAATGAAGTAGAAGCATTGGTATGCTTCCTTGGCCATAGCTTCGATGTGGCTGGTTAAATTGTTGGTAATGTTTATTCCTTGGAACTTGAAGCTTTCGACCATCTCTACTTTGCTGCCGGTCTGTGTATACTACTTTGCTTCTACAAGCCGATTACACCCTCCGTTGTCTTGCTGACATAGAGGGAGAGGTTGTTATCTTGGCACCAGGTTACAAGGTCTCAGTCACCTTTTTATATTCTGCCATCATTATTTACTATCTGGCCCACTTATGGTGGTGTCGTTTTGAAATTGTAAAATTAGTTGGATTAGTATTTGACTACACAGACATTAATGTTTAAGTATAGGAGGCTGAGAACATATCCTTTCGGGCACCAATGTGGAGGATTATTATAGAGGATGATTTGTCATCTAATCTCTAAATTAAACTCCATTTACTATTCCTCGAACCACTTCCCCACCTGATTAACATCCTGCTATAAATCTTGTTAACTTAACTCGCTATCTATGATACTACCTTTGGTAGCGTCATCTGCAAACTTATTAATAATGCCTTGTACATGCTCATCCAAATTGTTGATATAAACCACAAACAATAATTGGCCCAGCACTGACTTGAGGTGCATCACTAATTATGGGTGTCCAATCCGATTCTTTCTTTTAAAACATCTGTCATCACCCTCTGCTTCCTACCATCAAGTCAATTATGTATCAAACTAGCTAGCTCTCGCTAAATTCCATGCAATCTAATCATCCAGAGCAACTTACAATGTGGAACCATATCAAAAGCCTTACTGAAGTTCATATCAAGTACGTCTACTGCCCTGCCTTCATCAATCTTGGTTAATTCTTCAAAAACCTGATTCAGTATTGTGAGATACTATCACCCAAGCTCAAAGCTGTGTTGAATTGCCCTGTCTTTTCAAATGTATATGTGGCTTTTTACAATACTGCACACAATAAATGTGACAAAAGGAGTCAAATTTCAAATTCCTTCAAAACATTTCTTCACTTTATTGGGTTCATGATTAACATAGTATCAACAAAAAATATAAGAAAAGATAGCATATGATGGCAAGTTTCCGAAAATGGCATCAGAATACACAAATACATTTTTGGCATCCATCTTAGTGGACATCACAACGTGCGTTACACATCATACACACAAACAACGTACGTTGTGGTGGACACTAAAAGGTCTGGTGTCCCAGAAAACAAATGCTACATTATTAGCAAAAATCAAACATTTTCACCAATGTGATCTAAATGGTACATTACCTTATGGATTTGATTTATATTGATGGCTGATGATTCGTCAGAACGTTTGATTTGGGCTGATTTTTTAGTAAGTAAAATGGCTCTGTAAATGGTCGTTGCTGAGCTTCCTGGAGTTGACACGTAGGAATGAACTTAGCAACTTAGTCCGTACGAAAGGTAAACAAGAGACAGTGTGTTGCCAAATTGAAGATTGGCTCAGTTTCTTAGTTTTGATGGCCAATGTATGTCCAAAAATTGATTTTAATTGATTATTAAAAAGTCAGAAAATATATTGTAAACAGTCGTTGCGTTTTTGACTCCACAATGTTTTTGATATATCAAATTGGAAAATAAGAAAAAATAATTAAAATTGCTGCTACCATAGGATACCTCGTTGGGTTTTTGAAAAGCATTAGAGGTTTGGAGCCTTCGTGATTTAACTTACGGAGGTACCGACTCCGATAATGGTCGTTGTGACAATGGACACCAAGCCCAATGACCGTTACGGGATCTTTACTGTATTATCTTTATGTTACTATATTTTTTCTCTTGGTATTGATAAAGATATTTTCCTAGATCATTATCAAAACGTACATGTGTGAGAGGCCATATGAGGTTTATTTATGAATTAAATATTCATGACTAAATGTGGCAGAGTTTTTAATGTAACATTTTTGGTGTTCAAATTGGTGGTAAAACTATGAAGATCTGTCTGTCATGAGAAAAGTTTTTTACTTTCGGTCTTGAAGTTATCTAATTTATATATGTTATTTATAAGGTTTCACATGATGGGTAGATTTTTGTTAAGAACAGTGTATTGGGGTAAAAAATAATAATCTTGTTCCTCAAAATCTCTCCAGTATTGTAAAAAGACATATATGATATCCTTTAGTAATTTACTTAGCACAGATATCATGCTCTTTTGGTCTACAGTTCCAAGGTTTTGTTTGTGGCCGTTAAGTAAAGACACAACCTTGGCCCCCCTCCAGTCTCCCGTGGCTAATGAGAATTCATACATGCAGTTTAGTAGGGCTTTGCCAGCTATCCATGGCATATGTATAGCATTTTTGCGTGAATTGTCTATTTGTAAACAAACTTAAGTGATTTGGGTTGAAATTTGATTAATTTGAAGTAAGATCTGTTTTGCTACCTAACCAGATGAGACAAACTATTTGTAATGTAAATGAAAACTTGTTCTGATTGCAACCAATTTAAGATCTTACAACATGCACTTTTGAAACAATTAGACAAACTTTATTTTTAATGTCTCAATAATGTTTCATGCTGTGGAGTCAAATGAAAATTAGAGGCTAGATTTGTCACCTCTATAGTTGCAATGGTGTTTCTTTGTTTTCCCTTCTTTGTCTGTTTTGCAGCTTCTATGCTGTGCCAGAAGGAAGTGAAAATGACATGAGATTTGTCTACTGTGCCACTTGTATCTGTTATATGCTCAATGATTGGTCAGGAATGAACACAAAGAAAGCCATAAATTACATCAGAAAAAGCATGGTGAGTAAAGTAAAATTGGATCTCTACCATGAAAAATTGTTGGTTGAAATTCAGATTTTGATTGCAAACTAAAATACTGGAAATGTTGAAAAAGCTGAAAGAAAGCAAACAAAACATGGGAATACTCAGCAGGTGGGTGATTTCTGTAGAGAAAAAACCCCAGCTAATTTTGTAGCTCTGTGACCTTTCATTGCGCTTAAACTCATTCAACATAAAATTTAATATGATGTATCAAAGATCCCAATTCTAATGAAAGGTTCTTAACGAAAAACTAAGAATTTATCTCCAGAAATGATTTCTGACGTGAATATTTTTAGCAGTTACTACATTTAATTAAGTTTACATTGCATTGAACTGTTCTCTTAGCTCAAACAACTTAATATTTACATGGAAAATTAGTTAACAGGTGAAATGCAATTTTGTTTCCAAGAAAGCATTTTGCTTTTAAATGAAGATATTTGCAAATGATTTGTATATATTACATGCGAAGTAGGAGCAGGAGTAAACCACATAGATTTCAAATCTGGTTCTCTATTTCAATGAATCTGTTGTACTTTCCTTTATGATCTCAGTCACCTTGGATGTTGTTGCATTCCAGAAACCTATCTGTTTCAGCAGTAAAGTGGTATTTAAGTCTTCTGTAGAATCTTTCCTCATAAACTAACCCTTGAACGTAATGAACAAGGCTTCTCTCCAAGTGTGTTTTTTATTCTTTTTTTTTTGCGGGATTTTGATGTTGATTGCAAGGCAGCATTTAATGGATATCATATCACTAATTGTTCTTGCTAGTTAACCTGCTGCCTTAAACCACTGCACTCCTTGTGTTATGAAGTAAGAAGTTCTAGGATTTAGAGCCAATGATTGTGAAGGAACAGCAATATATTTCCTGGTCATGATAGTGTGCCACTTGAAGGGGAACTTGCTGGTGGTAATGTTCCTTAGCTCCTGCAGTCCTGGACCTCCTGGACAATAGAGGTCAAGGATTTGAGGGTTCCTTTGAGTAACCAAGGTGAATAACTGCAGATTATCTTGTTGATATACACAGCAAATACTGTATGCTGTGACAGGGAATTAAAGGGGCTGTCCCACTGCGGCAACCTAATTGGCGAGTTTAGAAGAGTTTGTCCTCCACTCATGCTCGCAGCATGGTCAACACAAGGTCTTAGGAGGTCTTTGTAACTCTCCTTCATGCTCGAGAGTAGTCCCCGCGTACTCGAGGCCTCAGCTAGGTCGCGGCATATTTTTCAACATGCTGAAAAATGCCTGCGAGTAAAAAAAGGTCGCCATGGAAAAAAATCAATAGGTTTCGTAATCGTAGGTTTAGTCGAAGTAGGTTGTAGTAGGTCAGCATGTTATTCATAGGTAATCAAGGGTAGTCAAAGGTAATCGAAGATAGTCAAAGGTAGTCGTAGATAGTCTTCAACATGGTCGAAGGAGATCGAAGGAGGTTGTATTCACTCCCCACTATTCGGTGTCCAATTTTCCCGAAGCTAGTCTTCAACATAGTCGAAGAAGGTCTTCTACATAGTCGAAAGAGGTCTTCAACATGATACTTTTTCAAACTCTCCTAAACTCTTCTAAACTCGCCAGTTAGGTCGTCGCAGTGGGAGAGCCCCTTTAATGTTTAGGGTGATTAGGGCATCAGTGAAGATTTGTCAAGGATGTGTTATTTGAGAGTTGGAGCTACATTCATCCAGGCAATTGGAGCCTATTCTGTTGCTATAAAGACCTGTC
Organism: Raja brachyura; assembly: GCA_963514005.1. Next base: position 43,361,656 of record OY740783.1, on the reverse strand, counting down.
CCTTATAGATGACGAAAAGGTTTGGGATGTCAGGAAGTGAGTTACTTGCTGCCGGACATCTAGCCTCTGACTTGCACTTGTAGCCATGGGATTTATGGACCCCAAAATGATCAAAGCTAGGTTCAGAACTAAGTGTGACACCACCAATTTCAAGTACAGTTGCACAAAATCTTCTTAAATTTTGTAACTAATCCACTTTGCTGTAAACGGCAGCATTTTTAAACTTTAGAAATACAGCATGGAAATAGACCCTTTGGCCCATCAAGTCCGCGCTCACCAGCCATCACCCCGTACATTAACACTATCCTACATGCTAGGGACAATTTTACCGAAGCCAATTATCCTACAAATCTGTACGTATTTGGAGTGTGGGAGAAAACCAGGCCACCCAGAGAAACCCCATGCAGTGACAGAGGGAAAGTACAAGCTCTGTACTGATAGCACCAGAAGTCAGGATCGAACCCGGGTCTCTAGCACTTTAAGGCGGCAACATTACCACTGCACAATTGTGCTTTCATCTCATTAGCTTTCCAACTTATTGCATGCTAATTTTCTTTTTGGTTGCTTGAATTTGCAAATCACTTTGTAGACAATGGAATTGCAAGCAACAAATATAATTTTAAATGATGTCACGGATTATCGTCTGTCAGGTTGTTTTTGTTTCACTTTAAGCTATCCAAACACATTCAATTGATAATTAAGTAAATTGTGTGGGTATTCCCCACGGCGACCTTTCAGAATTGGTGCATTCTAAATAGGTATTTAAAATTTCTCCTGAATGGTACTAAAATTGTTTAACATTCTTGAAATCTAAATTATTTAATCAACAATAGTTGAATGGTAAGTAGTTAATAAAAAACCCTACTTGTTCTTCACAGAGTAATTACTCATTTATGACACAGGAGGCGGCGATTGGGCCCGTGCCGGCTCCCAACAGAGTAACCCCATCTGTCGAATCCTTCCCTTACTTTCTATATACCTCTGCAACTCATTGTTTCTTGTAAGCGCAACACTGTTTACTTCTTAGGTAGACAAAAAATGCTGGAGAAACTCAGCAGGTGAGGCAGCATCTATGGAATAAAGGAAATAGGCAACGTTTCGGGTCGAAAACCTTCTTCAGAAGAAGGGTTTCGACCCGAAACTTTGCTTATTTCCTTCGCTCCATAGATGCTGCCTCACCCGCTGAGTTTCTCCACCATTTTTGTCTACCCTCGATTTTCCAGCATCTGCAGTTCCGTCTACTGTTTGCTTCTTTGCCCTTTTATCTGTATTTGTAATGTATTCGTACATATTCATGTATATGTTAATGAGTTGGTGTTGTATATAAGCAGGAAATGTTGGGTAATAAATCTCCCTCTTGTGATCCAGGCGACCAGCGTGTAAGTTGATATTCATTCTGCCGTCTGGAATATAACAAAATTGCCGACGAGGATGGGATAGAGTTTGTGAACTCATCCTTTAAATACAGTGCTGGACTGTTTTGCAACATGCTGTATTGTTTAACATTTTAAACAGTAAATACGGAGTTGTGTCACAGTTGTTTGCAAGCTGGACACGATAGGCCGCAGATCCTTCTATGAAGGGGACTGTAGTTTAAAACAGCAACTATACAAATCGGTGAGAGTTTGTCAGGCTATCTCTATGTTGTGTCTACGTGGCAAGATGTCGTCCTTGGGATTGTATAACATGTTAGACTGAATTTTCTTTTGTCGAATTCCTCAAGCTGAATAGCCTTTGTACAGCTAAGTTTTAGGTGAATTGTTACACCAGAACAGATAGGAAATTGCTGTTTTTGAACGGACTTTAAAATAAAACGACACTATGGCAGCGTCCAGGGTCTACATCGGAAACCTTGGCACTTTTGACAAGAGTAGAGAGCCATTCAGCTCCTATATGGAGAGAGCGAACATGTTTTTCACGGCAAACAACATAATGGAAATTAGTGGTGAAGGAGAGATAGTGACTGAAACAAATAGTGCCGTTTGCGAACGCATGAAAGCGATTCTGCTCACGGAGATCGGTCCTGAAGTGTACGACACACTCATGAATCGCCTTGCGCCCATAAAGGCAAAAAACGTGCCATTCAATGACATTATGTCGAAGTTTGAAGAGCACTTCAACCCAAAGCCTCTGGAAATTGCAGAAAGCTGTACATTTGGCACTAGAAAACGGAAACAGAATGAGACAATCAATGAGTACATTGTTGCCTTGAAAAGCGTAACTGCGCACTAACTTTGGAACCTTTCTCGGATGCGCACTACGCGACAGATTTGTTTGTGGTCTAGTGGATGAACGAATTCAGTCCAAACTCATGAACACTCCTGATATTACATTCGAGAAAGCATGCAAGATTGCTACCACAATGGAGATGGCATCAAAGAATGCTTGTGAGTTTTGTCCACCACGGACTGTAGTGGCCGTTTACAGTCACAAGGCAGCGCCAAACCAAAGTATGGCGGGAGGCCAAGTTCAGCCAGTTGTTATCGTTGCAACGGTAATCACTCATCCCAATTTTGGCAGTTCAAAATGGCCAAGTGCTATAACTACCAGAAGAAAGGCCATATTGCCTCAGCTTGTCGGGCCAAGCTTCAAACAGGAAACCAACAATCTGCGGGAATCAAGCGACAACACCAGAGAGGAGTTCACAACTTGGAAATGAACTTGGGATGTACACCATTTATGCAAACAACATCGATAAGCCTACAACCAGTCTGGGCAAGGACTTTCGAACTAAACTATTGATTAATGAACAGTTAATCGATATATGTATTGGCACAGCAGCAGATTGTTCGGTCATGAGCAGAGACCTACACGAAACAAAGTTTCCACACATACCATTGTTTGAGCGTAAGGTCAAGCTAAGAACCTACTCTGGCAAAGTTTTGGAGACATGTGGACAAATGAACTGTAAAGCTCAGCATAATGGTCAGTCAGTAACATTGCCCATCATAGTGGCCAGCTACAGAAATAAACCAACCCTTTTTGAAAAGGATTGGCTGAATAGAATGGAATTAGACTGGAAGAACATTTTCAGTGTCGATTTGTCCAAATCAAGTCTTGAAAACATCATAAGCAAACATGCAAACATTTTTGTCTGAAGAAGGGTTTTGGCCCAAAACGTTGCCTATTTCCTTCGTTCCATAGATGCTGCTGCACCCGTTGAGTTTCTTCAGTACTTATGTCTACCTTTGATTTTCCAGCATCTGCAGTTCCTTCTTAAACATTTTTGCTGACAGTTACACGGGAATAACAGGGTACTCTGCACACATTCGACTTAAGCAAGATCTGAGACCTGTGTATTGTCGATCAAGACCTGTACCATATGCACTAAAGCAACAAGTGGAGGAAGAACTTGAAGACAGTCGTGAAGACAGACCAGAGTAACTGGGCAACGCCAATTGTGGCCGTACCAAGGCAGACAAAACTGTTCAACTATGTGGTGACTACAAAGTCACAATCAACCAAGCCGCGGATGACGAACAATATCCGTTACCAACCTCACACGATCTGTACGCAGAACTTAGCAGAGCAAGAGTCTTCACTAAACTGGATTTGTCTCACGTTTACGCCCAACTCAATGTCGACAAGGAAAGTCAGCAGTACTTGACTAGCAACACACATAAGGGCTTGTATTCACACGTGTAAGTTGTTATTCATTCTACCGTCCAGAATATAACAGTACTTAAGAATAATTTATAGTAGCCAGTTAGCACATTATAGGAATATGGAAAGAAATAACCTTTTTTGCCCCAAAAGAAAACACTTTTTCTACTTTCACATATTCAAACTTTCCCCATAGCTACTATTTCCCAATCCTGGTAGCATCCCCATTAGGTTCGGCATCCTCTCTGTTGCAAACATTTGCACAATATGGTGATTGGAACAGTAAGCATGGTGAGAAAGCATTGCAGAGGGTGTAGAACAAATGGCTTCAGGCTCAAGGAACTGATGCCTAGAGAAAAGGCTGAAGAAGCTGTGATGGTTTTCCATTGAGTACAAAATAGAGGCGCACAAATTGAAGAAAAGTCAGGACAGAATAGAGAAGAAGCATTCCTATTTGTGGAAGGGTTCAGAACCGGAAGGTGCAGGTGTAATTTGATTTTCAGTGGAGCCAAAGATAACGAGACGTGGGGCAGATATCAAATAACTATGAGACGGAGTATAGGGAGGAGATCGAGAACATCAGGTCCTGGTGTTCAGACAACCACCTTTTTCTTAATTTCCGCAAGACAAAGGAGATAGTGATCAAATTCGGAAGCGAAGGTGTACCAGTGTGCATTGATGGTGCCAAAGTAGAGATGGTTGAAAACTTCAAATTCCTAGAAGTCAATATCAACTTCTCCTGAAGCAATGACCAAAAAAGCACACCAACGTTTCAACTTCCTTGGAAGGCTTAGGAAGTTTGGCATGTCCCCTACAACTCTCATCAACTTCTACAGATGCATCTCAGAAAGCATTTTATCAGGATACAACCTGGTTGTATCTTGGATGCACCTCAGAAAGCATTTTATCAGGATACAACTTGGTTTGGGAACAGCTCCTTCCAAGACTGCACGAAATTGCAATGGATTATGGACGCAGCACAGACCATCACACAAACCAACCTCCCTTCTATTGACTCAATTTATACCTCACACTGCCTCGGCAAGGCCAGCAGCGTAATCAAGGGCGATTCACAACCTGGCCACTCCCTCTTCTCCCCTCGACCATCAGGCAAAGGGTATAGAAGTGTGAAAACGCACACCTTCAGATTCAAGGACAATCCAGCTGTTATCAGGCAACTGAATCATCCTACCACAACCAGGGAGCAGTGCTGAGCTGCTTATGTACCCCTTTGGTGACCCTTGGACTATCCTTGATCGGACTTTGCTGGCATTACCTTGCACTAAAAGTTATTCCCTTATTATGTATCTATACACTGTAATTGGCTCGATTGAATTCATGTATTGCCTTTCTGCTGACTGGATAGCACACAACACAATCTTTTCACTGTACAAGTGACAATAAGCTAAACTAAACACTGAGAAAGTAAAAGTACACAGCAAGTTAATGAAAATCCTTGAAAGAAAGAAGATTTCTCAACCATGAATAAACTCGGGAGGGAATGAATTTAACTGTCTTATACTTGCAGAGAGTTGGCATTGACTTGGTTGATCGCCCATGTGCTATGCTGTTACATTTTGTGATTAAAAGTTGCTCAAAATTCGGCACTGTCACAATGTAAATCAATTAATGTTTTTTGTTTTCCGTCCGAATGGTTTTGGTTTAACAGTAATAGACCAAAGGCCATTTAAAACCACCAATTTAGTGCTTTCAGGTCTGACAAATATACATTTTATCTGTAGGTACTTGCATCTTCGACTTTTTGATTGGATGTAATTTTTATTATCTGAGAGCTCATGTCATTTGACAGTTTAAGAGAAATGAGGATCAAGTCAGCATCACATATAATAAATGCTGCTTAGCGGCAACTATATTTAGTTGCTTAATTTAAACTCATTTCAGATTCTTAATTTCCCTACGCAATCCTACCCATTCCCCTTCTGACTTCCCATTTGACACCCATCTTCTCTTCATTCTCCTCCCCATATCCCTTACCTCTGTTCACCCACGCACTCATCCTCCCTGCCAGACCCCATGCAATACCTGTCGCTGTACCTCATCTCTCGACTGTGTTCAGGGACCCCGACTGTGCTTTCAGATTAGGCAGAGGTTCGCTTGCACCTCTTCCAACCTCGTCTACTGTATCCGTTGTTCAAGATGTGGACTCTTATACATCGGCGTGACCAAACGTAGAGTGGGCGATCGTTTAGGTGAACTCCTTCACTCAGTCCGCATGGTCCGCCTACATCATTGTCTATATCTTCTATTTCCCTTTCCCGTGACTTTCAGTCTGAAGAAGGGTCATGACACAAAACATCATCCATTTCTTCTCACCAGAGATGTTGCCGGTCCCATTGAGTTACTTCAGCATTTTGTGTCCCTTTTGGTTTAAACCAGCACCTCCAGTTCCTTCCTGTTTTCTCATCAGAGTGGCCATTGACGAATAATACCCAGCTCGCGTTTTCTTTTAAACTAAGTATCTTTTATCAAAGTATCTTTTGTCCTGAAATATAATCAATGGTTAGGTGGTTGATTCCAAAATGCTTCATGTGTTCTAAAAATAGTAGAATTGAATCTAGAAATAGATTGGAAAACACTGCTGCATATTGTTGCAACTTATCCTGTAACCTGATGATCTGTTTCATTATTTGCAAACTAATTCATTGATTGTAATATTGTGATTATAAAACATTTATTTATAATAATAAAACAGCAATTTATCATTGACATTCTATGCATAGGCTAACTATCCTCATAATCTTTTATATCCAATTGTCAGGCTTAAGCAGCTTAGTTGGAAGTAACATTTGTAGATTGTACCTTGCATTGGTTTTAGTAACCTGGAATGTGGGATCGCCTTGGCATTTGAATGGTTGTTTAAACCCTCAGTTACCTTGGGGAAGATAAAATGGTTCTCTGAGCGACCTGTCACAGTATTTTTTGAAGGATTGAGGTCTCCCCTTGACATTATAATTGTATGTGCCTTATTATTTGATTAGCTATAATAATTACTGTTTTATAAAAATAATTATTGCAAAATGTCTCATTTATGCTGAATTTTGAAAACTTCACCCTGTCTCCCTTAGTGATATCACTGATGCTTATTTCAGTAGAATTGCTGCAATGTATATTCCTATGAAATTTTACTGAAACCAGTTGTCAAAAGGATTATTTGCTGATATTGCTACCTGTTTATCTTTCATTTCTCTTCCCATATCATATAACCATATAACAATTACAGCACGGAAACAGGCCTTCTCGGCCCTTCGAGTCCGTGCCGACCATTTATTTTCCCCTAGTCCCATCTACCTGCACTCAGACCATACCCCTCTATTCCCTTCCCGTCCATGTACCTATCCACTTTACTTTTAAATGTTAAAATCGATCCTGCCTCCACCACTTCTGCTGGAAGATCATTCCACACAGCCACCACTCTCTGAGTAAAGAAGTTCCCCCTCATGTTACCCCTAAACTTCTGTCCCTTAATTCTCATGTCATGCCTTCTTGTTTGAATCTTCCCTACCCTCAATGAGAAAAGCTTATCCACGTCAACTCTGTCTATCCCTTTCATCATTTTAAAGACTTCAATCAAGTCCCCACTTAACCTTCTGTGCTCCAAAGAATAAAGACCTAACATCTAGATTGACAGCAAATTCTTGGCTTTGTTAACCTTTAGAATGTAAGATTGGATCTTGAGAGTTACTCGCAACATGAGAAAAAATGGTTGTTTAATCAGACAACCAAGAGATGGACATTGGTGTACTCCAGACTAATGTCTGAGCCCTTGTCTGACAACCAAGAGATGGACATTGGTGTACTCCAGTCTAATGTCTGAGCCCTTGTTGTCTAGGTGTCCCAGAGGTAGGTTAAGGGCCAGGAAGATGGCTGGAGGCCTGTTGTGACAGCAAGCAAACTGCTGTGGATAAAGGCTGGCTGGAAGACTGGTTAACATGCACCTTCACCACTCCCTCGAAACACTTCATGGTGGTGAATGCCTGAGACATTGGACAGTGGTTATTAAGGCAAACTATATTTTTAACACTGGGAACATAGTGGTCTCTTTTAAGCAAGCGCGGACCTTGGTATGGAGTAGTGAGCGTGAGCTGTAAAGTAGGTGATCCAATTGATAGACTAATGAAGGCAGTTAGAAGAACATGAACAAATGAATGGACAATCTAGAAAATGCAGAAGTGTAGAACATGCTTGACATGTCAGGCTATTTGTGGTGGTAGGAAAAGCTGAGACAGTCATCCATTTGTAATACATGTATTAGAATTAACATTTGTTAAAATAATCCAAATGCACAGATGATCTAGATTTTACTCCATTTATCTAAAATATCTAAAAAGCTAAATATCTGAGCATTCAATCCAATTTATTGTGCTAGATCATGCTTGATCAGCTCTGTTTCTTTTACTTTCTCTTGTACTTTTCCTGCACTGCACCTTTTGTTAATTTTGTACTTTTTCTGCATGCCCCGGTGTACTTCTGCTTGCACTTTTCCTGCACTTCCTGATACCCTGCAGGTTAAGTACATTTCAAGGCCAGTCTGCAGCAACCATCCTGCACCAGCAAAATGGTTCATGAATAATGATTGATCCACTGGTAGTTCTTGAGGTCCGATCCCAACTTTTTTGATGTTCTTTTACCATCTTGTTCCAGTCTGCAGCTAGTTAGCAGTACTCCAAGGAACCTTTACATATAATCCAGCTCGGTGCAGTGTAACAATTTTAGAAAAAAATACAGTGTAGGAGTAACCTATTGGGTCAGGCAGCATCTCTGGAGAACGAGACTCTGCCTGGCCTGCTGAGTTGCTGCTGCACTTTCCCTTTTTTAGATTTAAGCATTCTGAAACAAATATGAAAGAATTTTGCTTGGATGACCTGGAATTAAAGCTTATAATTAGTTAGTTACCCAATTGTAGTTAATTACAAAATTCAATTACTAGATCTAAACATCTATTTCTTAAGAGAAAATTAACATTTTTAAATAGCCTAAGTGTTCAAATAACATTAACACACAAATTCACAATAGAACATGATTTTAAAATCTCATTGTCATGCATTTATAGGCCAAATGGAAGGAATTTAATGTTTAATTCTTGTAAATTAATGGCCATTTAAATCAGCTTGCGAGTGGGTTTTTGTGGAACGCGATCAATTGGAATGTAGCGGTTGCGGTGAATTTAAACCCCATATTGGCAGGAGAAATACTGCCGGTTTTTATGGGGAATAAATCAGTGTTTCGCAACTTAAAATGTGGATTAAAGGCATCTTAAAAAGCACTTTTATACATAAAATAAACGGCTTTCCTTTACCTGTCCTGTACATGATATCCGTCCCCGTTGTCGGCGTTGACGGCTTTAGGAACTGATTTTTAAATTACTCCAGCGCAGAACTTGTCGAGCGATTTAAAAAAAAAAAAAAATTTCACAGAACGGCAGTCGGAACAATTCTTCAGCAAAAGCTTGCACTCCGAGTAAAAAATATTTAGGACAGGTGGGAGAAACACCGCATTTTAACCCCGCCCCCCCTCAAAGGCGCCAAAGTCGCACACATGGCGAGTGGCAGAACTACAGCGCTGCTGAAGGTACGTTTTGTAACATACCTAGATCTATCAGTCGCTGCCTCAAAAAGGCTTGCAACATCATCATGGACCCACACCATCCTGGCCACACACTGATCTCCCCGCTACCTTCAGGTAGAAGGTACAGGAGCCTGAAGACTGCAACGTCCAGGTTCAGAAATAGACTCTTCCCCACAGCCATCGGGCTATTAAACTCAACTGAAACAAATCTCTGAACATTAATAGACCATTATCTGTTTATTTGCACTTTATCTGCTTATTTATTGATGTGTGTATATATTTATATAATGGTATTTGGACTCACTGATATGTTCTGTATTCATGCCTACTATATTCTGTTGTGCTGAAGCAAAGCAAGAATTTCTATATAACCATATGACAATTACAGCACGGAAACAGGCCATCTTGGCCCTTCAAGTCCGTGCCGAACAACTTTTTTCCCTTAGTCCCACCTGCCTGCACTCATACCATAACCCTCCATACCCTTCTCATCCATATGCCTATCCAATTTATTTTTAATTGATACCAACGAACCTGCCGCCACGACTTCCACTGGAAGCTCATTCCACACCGCTACCACTCTCTGAGTAAAGAAGTTCCCCTCATGTACCCCTAAACTTCTGTCCCTTAATTCTAAAGTCATGTCCTCTTGTTTGAATCTTCCCTATTCTCAAAGGGAAAAGCTTGTCCACATCATAGAAACATAGAAACATAGAAAATAGGTGCAGGAGTAGGCCATTCGGCCCTTCGAGCCTGCACCGCCATTCAATGTGATCATGGCTGATCATCCAACTCAGTATCCCGTACCTGCCTTCTCTCCATACCCCCTGATCCCTTTAGCCACAAGTGCCACATCTAACACCCTCTTAAATATAGCCAATGAACTGGCCTCAACTACCTTCTGTGGCAGAGAATTCCAGAGACTCACCACTCTCTGTGTAAAGAATGTTTTCCTCATTTCGGTCCTAAAGGAATTCCCCCTTATCCTTAGACTGTGACCCCTTGTTCTGGACTCCCCCAACATCGGGAACAATCTTCCAGCATGTAGCTTGTCCAACCCCTTAAGAATTTTGTAAGTTTCTATAAGATCCCCCCTCAATCTTCTAAATTCCAGCGAGTACAAGCCGAGTCTATCCAATCTTTCCTCATATGAAAGTCCTGACATCCCAGGAATCAGTCTGGTGAATCTTCTCTGTACCCCCTCTATGGCAAGGATGTCTTTCCTCAGATTTGGAGACCAAAACTGAACGCAATACTCCAGGTGTGGCCTCACCAAAACCCTGTACAACTGCAGTAGAACCTCCCTGCTCCTATACTCAAATCCTTTCGCTATGAATGCTAACATACCATTTGCTTTCTTCACTGCCTGCTGCACCTGCATGCCTACTTTCAATGACTGGTGTACCATGACACCCAGGTCTCGTTGCATCTCCACCTTTCCTAATCTGCCACCATTCAGATAACATCAACTCTGTCTATCCCTCTCATCATTTTAAAGACCTCTATCAAGTCCCCCCTTGACCTTCTGCGCTCCAGAGAATAAAGACCTAACTTATTCAACCTTTCTCTGTAACTTAGCTGTTGAAATCCAGGCAACATTCTAGTAAATCTCCTCTGTACCCTCTCTATTTTGTTGACATCCTTCCTATAATTGGGCGACCAAAATTGTACACCATACTCCAGATTTGGTTTCACCAATACTTTGTACAATTTTAACATTACATCCCAGCTTCTATACTCAATGCTCTGATTTATAAAGGCTAGCATACCAAAAGCTTTCTTTACCACCCTATCTATATGAGATTCCACCTTCAAGGAACTATGCACGGTTATTCCCAGATCCCTCTGTTCAACTGTATTCTTCAATTCCCTACCATTTACCAGGTGTAGCACCTCACATTTATCAGCATTAAACTCCATCTGCCATCTTTCAGCCCATTTTTCCAACTGGCCTAAATCACTGTAGAGTTTGGAAATCTTCTTCATTATCCACAACACCCCCTATCTTGGTATCATCTGCATACTTACTAATCCAATTTACCACCCCTTCATCCAGATCATTGATGTACATGACAAACAACAAAGGACCCAACACAGATCCCTGAGGCACCCAACTAGTCACCTGCCTCCAACCCGACAAACTGCCATCCACCATTACCCTCTGGCTTCTCCCATTCAGCCACTGTTGAATCCATCTTGCTATTCCTGCATTTATACCCAACAGTTGAACCTTCTTAACCAACCTTCCATGAGGAACCTTGTCAAAGGCCGTACTAAAGTCCATATAGACAACATCCACTGCTTTACCCTCGTCAATTTCCCTAGTAACCTCTTCAAAAAATTCAAGAAGATTAGTCAAACATGACCTTCCAGGCATAAATCCATGTTGACTGTTCCTAATTAGACCCTATTTATCCAGATGCTTATATATATTATCTCTAAGTATCTTTTCCATTAATTTGCCCACCACTGAAGTCAAACTAACCGGTCTATAATTGCTAGGTTTACTGTTAGAACCCTTTTTAAACAATGGAACTACATGCGCAGTACGCCAATCCTCGGGGACTATTCCTGTTTCTAATGACGTTTGAAATATTTCTGTCATAGCCCCGGCTATTTCTACACTAACTTCCCTCAATGTCCTAGGGAATATCCTGTCAGGACCTGGAGACTTATCCACGTTTATATTTTTCAAAAGTGTCAGTACTTCTTTTACTTTGAAACTCATAATATCCATAGCTACTCTACGAGTTTCCCTTACCTCACATAATTCAATATCCTTCTCCTTGGTGAATACCGAAGAAAATAAATTGTTCAGTATCTTCCCCCATCTCTTTTGGCTCTGCAGATAGCTGTCCACTCGGCCTCTCCAATGGACCAATTTTATCCCTTGTTATCCTTTTGCTATTAATATAGCTTTAGAAACCCTTTGGATTTACTTTCACCTTACTTGCCAAAGCTTCTCATATCTTCTTTTAGTTTTTCTAATTTCTTTCTTAAGATTCTTTTTACATTCCTTATACTCCTCAAGCACCTCATTTACTTCATGCTGCTTATAATTATTGTAGATCACCCTCTTTTTCCGAACAAGATGTCCAATTTCCCTTGAAAACCAGGGCTCTTTCCAATTTTTACTGGTTCCTTTCCACCGAACAGGAACATAAAGATTCTGTACTCTTAAAATTTCCCCTTTAAATGTCCTCCATTTCTCTTCTACATCTTTCCCATAAAACAAAATGTCCCAGTTCACTCCTTTTAAATCATCTCGCATCTCGTTAAAGTTAGCCTTTCTCCAATCAAAAATCTCAACCCTAGGCCCAGTTCTGTCCTTCTCCATAATTATATTGAAACTAATGGTATTGTGATCACTGGACCCGAAGTGCTCCCCAACGCATACCTCCACCACCTGTCCCGTCTCATTTCCTAACAGGAGGTCCAGCACTGCCCCATCTCTAGTAGGCACCTCTATGTATTGTTGCAAAAAACTATCCTGCACACATTTTACAAACTCCAAACCATCCAGGCCATTTACAGAATGTGTTTCCCAGTCTATGTGTGGAAAGTTGAAATCTCCCACAATCACTACCTTGTGCTTACTACTAATATCTGCTATCTCTTTACATATTTGCTCTTCCAATTCTTGTTCCCCATTTGGCGGTCTATAATATACCCTATAAGTGGTGCTACACCTTTCCCACTTCTCAGTTCCACCCAAATAGCTTCCCTAGATGAGCCCTCCAATCTATCCTGCCAAAGCTCTGCTGTAATATCTTCCCTGACTAGCAAAGCAACACCTCCACCTCTTGCCCCTCCAATTCTATCACACCTGAAGCAACAAAATCCTGGAATATTTAGTTTCCAATCACAGCCCTTCCAGGTGTCTTTCCAGACTCTCAGCTCATCCATCTTTCTTACAATACTCCTAGCATTAAAATATGCACATTTAAGAAACCCCCCATCTCTTATTCTCTGTTTCTCTTATTTCATTGTCCTATCTGGGAATAAACTCTCTTGACTTGTCATTGCAGAACACCAATCAGTCCAAAGGGGTCATCCTAACCTTCCAGTTGCCTATCACTTTTCCTCTGTCCATTCTTATCTCTAATGCAGTATCAATAAAGCTTCTTATGAGACTATGGAGCAGCATCTTTTCTGTCTGGGCATTTTGAATTCAATTAATGAGGATTCCTCTGGTACTTAAATTTAGAAATGCAGACAAATAAGTAATCAACTATTCCAGTAATGTTTCAGGAATTGCTTTGTTCAGTAAGCCACTGAAAGAAGAGGTAATATTAGTGGTTTAATGTTACAGCGCCCTTTTTAGATAATAGAAGACATTAAAGAAAACATAGCACATTGCAGGCAAAAGGGATTACTGAATTGGAACAGCTTTGGGTTTAGTGCTTTCTAAAGTTTTTCTTTCCTTCAACTAATTAAGTTTTAAAATTATTTCCTATAGTAGCCTTTCAGTAGAGGATTGGGACAGTCGTTCCAAAAATATCAGTATTTAGTGGAATCGGTTGCTTATTTGTCTGCATTTCTAATTTAAATATACCAAAGGAGTTTGTATTAAATAAATGTAGCTTCCAATTTTGTACTAGATGTACTGTACTGTGATTGCTAAACCTATTGGAGAGGGTAAATTTAAAATTGATCATGTATGATCATTGTTATTAATCAGCACCTAGTATTTGGTCATACTTCAACCATTGTTCAAGCTTGGAACTGAATTACTTAGAGCAGTTGGTTTGGAGGTGATCTAATGCGGATGAATTTGAGGATTGGATTGTGCACACACTTCTAGCTGTTTTCATTTTGTTTTCTGTTTAAGTTTACATAAAGTCATATTGTTAAAAAATTACCGATTTGGCCCATTACGCCATTGTTGAAAATGTGCTACCCACCTTGCAACTCTTGTATTGTTAACATATGTAAATGAATGCTTGTGATAAATTTCTGTCACATTGTGCCTTGACATGGAGAGAAAGGTTCTCCTTGACTCCCTCTAAATACTTCACTTGACTGAAATCTCCCTGGTTATTGGACAATATGTCCAAGACTTAATTATTTTCAATAAAATCTTCCTTCGGCTCTTATTCCATTGACAGTAGGCCTCAGAATTGAAAACATTCCAGTAGATCACATCCTTTTAAATCTCCTCTGTATTCGTATTCTTCTTGTAATGTGGTTAATAGACTATAGCTGTGCCATAACTAGTTTACAGCACTAGTAGACTTTCTCTATTTGTGTTAATACAGGAAAAGGAAGAATCTGGTATGTTCCTTTACCTTCTTGCTAACTATGGACATAGAATATATGAAATGAGTTTGAACAAGCTGATCCCTCAAAGCTACCCTTTCATTAAAATCATGAATGTTCTCATCCTGTGTGTGTTTTTGGCTTTGCTTTTGTCTGTCCCAGGAGATTTGTTTCTGGGTTAGGGAGTGTATAGTTCTAATGCCCCAGGCTTCATAAATGTGGAGTATATAAATATATTTACTACTCATCATTAAGCGCTAAAATTATATGGTCTATTTAGGCTGACAGATAGCAAGCTTTTGCTTGATTTTTGGTTTATTATTGTCAAGTAGTGTGGTACAATGAAAATCTTTGTTTAGTGTGCAATCCAGACTGCTCATACTATACATTAGTACATCAGGTAATGCAAAACAGAGTGCAGAATATAGTGTTAAAGCTACAGAGGAAATGCAGATAAAAAAGCGCAAAGCCACACTCGGGTAGATTGGAAGATTAGAAATTCATTCTTTACATATGAGATGCCTAAAAGTCTATTGATCAAAGACTCCAGGTATTTCTCTATTCTTGGAATGTGGTTTGTAATTTAAATCAGGATTATGTGGTATTGGAATATTGTGGTTCAGTACCTGGTCATATTCAGCTGTTTTAACCATGGTAATTACATTTTATTTCCGTACAATCCTGTAACCATTTTCTTGATTGAACAAAAATAGAACTAAATCTTAAATATTTAAAGTAAATTCCTTATGTCAAAGTTGCTTGGAAATGAGTTCAGTATTAAAAATAAGCTGGCATTTTGCTGCTGACTTGATGTTCAAGATGACATGGAATGTATATACTCTAGATTCTGAAGAGAATTAACTAACAGTTGGCCTGGACTAAATGACATCAATAAGCTTTTCACCCGCTGAGTTTCTCCAGCAATTTTGTCTATCTTCGATTTTTGCAGCATCCGCAGTTCTTTCTTAATCAATGAGCAAAAGTTATTTTATATCCTAATATGTCTAAACATGCATTTTATATCTAAATATGTCAAAACGTGTATGTTATATCCCAATATATCTGGGGTGGAATAAAACTTATTCTAAAATTACAGAGAGGTTCAACGATACATTAATCCTGGAATACCCTACAGAAGCCTTAGCGTGTGTAACACAATTTCTAGGTTGTGGAAGCAGTCTTCTGGTGCCCTGCACTACATTAGCGTTAGGTTCCCCATTCTGGTGCAAAGTCATTATGTTCATATAGTACAGGAACACCAGTATTTCGATTTGTACTCTAGCTATGTATGCTCACTGTTATCAACACTTCAGCATTCCCTTGCTGTTACTCTGCTACTGTCATCAGTATGTTAGCTCGCTGTCTAAACTAAGCATCTGGTCTGGCAGAAGTAGGCCAACGACTGTGATTATATTTAGTAACTGATGAGATTAAAAGCAGCAGGGAGTTGCCAGCAGTGGTAATTGGAGGAAATATCTAATATCTTGCTTGCAGCAAAATGTCCCGACATGCAGGAGTATGCAAAAATGTAGCCAAACTTTAATTATTTCAGTGACATGATTTGTATTAATTATTTTTAAAACTTACAAAATGCTTAATTTAATTTCCCCATGTATGACATCCTGTGGGGTTTTTTGTACCTCACCAGCAGTTTCCGGTTTAACCATGGAACTGCTTTTTGGGTACAAAAGTATTTTCTCCATCTCAATATTTACCACAATTATATTAACGGAAAAAATATTTACCAGTCAAGAAATTAAATCACATTGTGAACCCTTCATGCTTCTGATCACAACAATGCAACCGGGACATTAAATTATTTTTCAGAATATAATTTCACCTTTGTCTTGATTTTTAAAAAAAACTAAAAACTGTTGCTACTGTTCCTTTAACATTCACATTCATCAGACGACATCAAGCATGTCTTTTAATCTGAACAATGTTTTAAGTAATGTCTTACTATTCATCAGCTCGCACTGTAGCGGGTATTTAACTCTAATAACATAGATACAGGCCCTTTGGCCCAACTCGTCCTTGTCAACCGTTTGTCCCATCTAAGCTACTCCCATTTGCTGCCATTTGGCTCCTTTACCTTGAAACCTTTCCTATCCATGTATCTGTCCAAATGTCCTTTAAATGTTGTTATTGTACCTACCTCAACTTCCTTGTTCTGGATACCTACCACTCTACGTGAAAAACTCCCTTCATACGTTAAATTCTATGCCACTTGGTTCTTTCCAACACCCAGGAAAAATACACTACATTCACCCTATCTATTCCCCTCATGATTTTATATACCTCTGTAAGATCATCCCTCAGGTTACTGAACTCCTAGGAATAAAGGTTCAAAGGTTCTTTATTAGTCACATACACCAATTGGTGTAGTGAAATGTGTATGGCCATTGCAGCACATAAAAAAGTCCTGAATAAAGTCCTGACCAACGTCTCCCTATAGGTCTGGCCCTTAGGACCAGGCAGAATCTTTGTTAACCTTTCTAACCTGTTGCCATCTTTCCCATAGCAGGGTGACTAAAACTAAACACTATGCTTCAAGTGCAGCATTACTGACATCTGTAACATAACATGTCAAATTCTGTATTCATTTTCCTGTCTAATGAAGGCCAATATACTAAAAACTTTCTTCACTGCCCTATCTACCTTCTATGGCACTTTCAGAAAACGATGTTCTTGTATACGATCCTTCTGCTCTACAACACCATAGAGCCCTACTGTTCACTGTGAAGGTCCTGCCCTGGTTCGACTTCCCACAATGCGATGCCTCTCACATATCTGAAATAAATTCCATTTGCCATTCCTCGGCCTGCTTGCCCATTCCAATCAAGTTTACCATCAAATAGTTATACAATACCATTAAAATGTGCTTTGTCCGGATCTGAACTTTAACTTGTGGACCAGCTCTGTCTTTATCCGTAACGATTTTAAAGCTCGTAGAACTGATCCCAACAGACTCACCCTCTTGACACTTCAGCCACTTGACCTGCCCAGTTCCTTAAGAGTAGGTCAAGCTTTTCCTTTTCTATTGTAGGACCATCTACATGTTGCCTAAGGAAACTTTCCTGACCACACTTGATAAATTCCACCCCATCTAAGCTCTTGACACTGACATTCCCAGTCTATATTGGGAAAGTTAAAATCAAAGGTTTCAAAGGTCTTTTATTGTCACGTGTACCAATTAAGGTACAGTGATATGCGAATTACCATACAGTCATACAAAAAAAAGCAGCAAGACACGCAACTACATAAAAGTTAACATAAACATCCACCACAGCGGATTCCCTGCATTCTTTACTGATGGAAGGCAAAAAAGTCCAAATTTCTTCCTCTTCTTTATTCTCTCGTGGTCGGGGCAGTTGAACCATCCGTCGGGGCAATCGAAGCTCCTGCTTCCGGCGGTCGAAGCCCCTACATTGGGGCGGTCAAAGCCCCCGCGCCGGGGCGGTCGAAGCTCCTGCGGCTTGGAGTCCTCGAAGTTGGTCTCTGACCAGCGACCACGAGCTCCGTGATGGTAAAGTCCGCAAGTACCTACGGTTGGAGCTCTCAAAATCGATCTCCAGCAAAAATCACCAACTCCTCGATGTTAGGCCGTAGTGCGGACGGAGATACCATACGGAAAAAAATTGCATCTTGGTCGAGGTAAGAGATTAGAAAAAGTTTCCCCAACTCCCCACATAAAACAAACTAAAGAACACTAAAAACATATATTTAACACATACTATTAACACACAAAGAAGGAAGGGACTGTTGGCAATTTTAGCTGCACCCATGTAGGCTCGCTGGATGATTCTTCAGTCATGCCATTTGCCGTAATGTTATCTTTGATCAGTAACGTAACTCCTTTTTACCCCCCCCCCCCCCCCCACCTCACATATTGCATGTGCACCTGGGAACATTAAGCTGTTAAGCCTGCCCCTCCTCCCCACCCCCCTTTTCCATTTTTCTGTAATGGCTATGATATTCCAGTCGCATCCATAAAATCCATCAATTTTCGTATCCATAAAATAAATGCCATTTAATCCAACCTCTAGCATTGAAATAAATTCAATTTAATCCGTGTTAAGTGTTCCTTAACTCGTATGTCCACCTGCACTTCCTTGGACGATGGTGAAAGGGGTCTAAGAAATGGGGACACTGCTCAAAGTACTTCCATTTCTCACATATTATTTGTGCCTATTTTCATCCACTGATTAGCTAGTGACCTTTTCACTATTGAATGTTAGTGCATTTTGCAGGAGTGCTTTGTATTGTGGGAAGAGTGGCTTTTGACTGGGCGTCCTTTTATTCTGTGGTTATGACCACTGGTCCTAGACTCTCTCACTAGTGGAAACATCCTCTCCGCATCCACTCTATCCAGGCATTTCACTATTCGGTAAGTTTCAATGCGCCCCCCCCCCCCCCCCCCCCCCATCCTCCTAGCCATCTAAGTCAAGAGGTTGGAGAAATGTCTTCCTTCAGCAGATGTGAATCTTTGAAATTCTTGCCTCTGCTATTTAAGGAAAAGGGGGCAGTCTTTTAGGACCGAGATGTGAAAATCATTTTTCACACAGAGAGTGGTGAATCTGTGTAATTCTCTGCCACAGAAGGTAGTTGAGGCCAGGCTTGAAGGGCCGAATGGCCTACTCCTGCACCTATTTTCTATGTTTCTTAGCTGCAGATTTGGTGAAGCATATTCAAGAAATTCTGTTGATTAATTGTTTACTGGGATGTGAAGATGAGGTAGAATGTCAGCTTGATGACAGAGAAAGGTAGGAGGTCTAATTGCTCTACTCCTCCTTGTGTTGTCCTGGAATTATAATAAACATCAACACATTTTTGTGTTAAAGGTTAACTTATGATATACAGTACTATTGAAACACCAGGCATTTCATCAAAAAAAAGTGTAGCTGCAATGTTTTGTTTTGGGGCAATCATTGGCTTATTATGTTTCTGTTGAAACTGATCATCATTGCTTGTACAGTGTTCTTGTTTTGGTTTAGTCTTGTTCTTCACTTTCCCCACAAAGCCACTTCACACTTTACAATTCCCCACAAGTCTTTTCATACCTGCCCCAAGATCCTCATCCCTTTTTTTCAGGAAATCCTGCATGGAAAAATACAAGAAATCATCTGTTTCTTGTGATTATCATTCAACATTGTAGGTAGTGATGAATGGATGAGAGACCAACAATTGAAGACATTGGCAGTAATACAAGCAGATAAAGAGAGAACATATTTAAGATGATAAGCATAGGTTATCTGTAACCTGAAAAGATTGTCACAGCATCAACAATTTTGAATTTCATATGAGCCAACAAGAAAACATTTTTTAGTAATGACAGAACTCAATACTAAAATATTAGCAGAATCATCCTTTCTTGTGTTACTGTACTTGTATTGTTGCACTTTATAAAAGTGCATATTGCTGTTATATTTGTGAAATACATTTACATTTTTTTCCTAGTCATATGACAATGGACTCGCACAAGGAGCTGGACTGGAATCACACGGTAAGCACTTATTTACAGTGAAAATATAATAGTTTTTTACCATGTAAATTGATTTTTTGTATGTTTGGAATGATTTTCAAAATGGTTATCTTTGTCTGAAATACTACCTGATCCAAAATGCTTCATAACAAAATGTAGCTCCTGCATGCCAAATTCTTCACAAGTTCTGTAGCCCAAATTTAATTGAAGTGTACAAATAAATGTAAGTCCAGGAAGCAAATAAAATCTCTGAACTTAAATTATCTACTTGCTCATATTATTCGTTTATAGAAACTACATGATTTGCACTGGGGATTATTGGTAGTGCCTGGTTTCATATTTGGCGAGAACATTTCATCCAGATTTTCACCAACACAGCGGCTCACAGTATCCCTTGTGAACATAGGAGACGTTTTGGATTGGGAACTCTGGTGAACATGGAGAGGTGATGCTGGGAACTGAAATGTCACCTATTCATTTTTTCCAGAGATGCTGCCTGTCCCGCTGAGTTATTCAGCACTTTACGTCATTTTATTTTTAGAGGTACTTGCTGCTCTGATTATCGTTTTGCAAAACGTTATAAATTCTTGAAAGGGGAGGTTAGCAAATTTGTCTTTGTTCAAGGGAGGAAGAGAGAAAACAGGGGGACGACCTACAACAACAGTGTAAGGAACATGGTAGAATCTGATGTGAACAATGTAGTAATAGAACATCATGAGCAAAGTCAGCATGAATTTATGAAAGGCAAATTATTTGACTGATCTGCTAGAATAAGGGGTAATATATCGATAGGGATTGAGAATATTTAATTGCACAGAAAACAAGTAGTGACAATAAACTACCGTATTTCCCGGCAATGAAGATGCTATTTTTTACCCAAAAATAAGGCACGAAAATTTACCTGCATCTTGGAGGCCGAAGGTTAGGTTGTTAGCCAAGAAAGATAGACTTGGCTATCCGTCAGTAGTGGCCGTGCTGACCCGGGCCAGACTCCCCACACGCTGTGAAAGGAACTCTTCACCCCCCCCCCCAGTCCTTTTACAGCCACTTCCCACTTTACAGTTGCTTCCCATCAGCTGCCAGCAATTAGGGTATCCATCAGAACAGCAACATCAAGAACTAGCTGAAAACTGATTAGTGTAATTTGTGAAGAAAGCGAATGGTATGTTAGCTTTCATAGCAAAAGGATTTGAGTATAGGAGCAGGGAGGTTCTACTTCAGTTGTATAGCGTCTTGGTGAGACCACACCTGGAGTATTGCATACAGTTCTGGTCTCCAAATCTGAGGAAGGACATTATTGCCATAGAGGGAGTGCAGAGATGGTTCACCAGACTGATTCCTGGGATGTCAGGACTGTCTTATGAAGAAAGACTGGATAGACTCAGTTTATACTCTCTAGAATTTAGGAGATTGAGAGGGGATCTTATAGAAACCTCTTAAGGGGTTGGACAGGCTAGATGCAGGAAGATTGTTCCCGATGTTGGGAAGGTCCAGGACAAGGGGTCACAGCTTAAGGATAAGGGGGAAATCCTTTAGGACCAAGATGAGAAGGACTCTTTTCACACAGAGAGTGGTGGGTCTCTGGAACTCTCTGCAACAGAGGGTAGTTGAGGCTAGTTCATTGGCTATATTTACGAGGGAGTTAGATGTGGCCCTTGTGGCTAAGGGGATCAGAGGGTATGGAGAGAAGGCAGGTACGGGATACTGAGTTGGATGATCAGCAATGATCATATATTGAATGGCGGTGCAGGCTCGAAGGGCCGAATGGCTACTCCTGCACCTAATTTCTATGTTTCTATGTTACCGAATTGTCTGCCATCAAATGACAGGAAGTTGAGACACCTTTGTGATGAGATGTATAATGGAAAAAGAAGACGCTGAGAGAGACAAAAGTGGTTGATTCCTAGAATTACGGAGTCATGCAACACAAAAGCAAATCTTTAGGGGCACTGTTCTGTGCTAGCTATCAAGTGTCCATCTACACTAATTTAGTAGCCGTTTAGCTTAACTCAGTATGTTATAACTATAACCAGTTACCGTTAAATTCTATCTGCCAGTAATTACGTGGGTGGGATTTATATGGAGTCTGAGGTGTGTTTGCGGCTGGGATTCCCACGCAGACTCCCTAAAACTTAGTTTAGTTTGAAGAAGCATGGGGGAGAGGTCACAGCTTTCGACCATGCACGAGTATGACCACGAGTAAGATTAAAATGTACTTATACAAGTCGAAGTTTGGATGAATATCTTACTGTTTGTGCTACTACAATAAAGAAACTATTAATCAAGAGACTGCGTTTGGAAGATTTATCTTTCGACGGTATTGAATATCTCGTGGAGAGCTCGTGGGTGCGTATCAATTATCTTCTGATCCCGTCTTCAATTAGTGACTTAAGGAATAAATCCTTGAAACAATATAAAAATCTGTCACTACAACTATTGCCCACAACTCGCTCCCCTATCCCACCCAATCACAGTCTTCTGCCACCCACCTCTTTACAGAAGCCAGTTAACCTACCATCAATGAACCTCCATTGTTTTGTGTACAAGGGCACCCAGGATTATGAGAACACCAATTTAATTTTATAACATTTAATATTGTCAAAATTGTAATCCAATTCCTTCATCATTACCAATTACTCCACATCCTCCCCAATGCAAATGTAGCAAAGCTATAACTTGTTTATGTGGCTATATTTTGTTTGTGAAATGAAACATCAAGCGTATATGTATTGATCTACATTTTTAAGCAAGCTGTGCTCTTTTCCTCTGGTCATAAACAGGTGGATCTACATTTTGTGCCATCGCATCACTCTGTCTGATGGGAAAACTGAATGAAGTATTTTCTGAAAAAGAGTTAAATAGAATAAGACGGTGGTGTATAATGAGACAGCAGAATGGTTTTCATGGACGACCCAATAAACCTGTAGATACCTGCTACTCTTTTTGGGTTGGTGCAACCTTACAGGTAATTAAAAAAACTGGAATTTTGCTTGTAGTGAAACATCTTTCATGAAATCTCCTAGTTTTGTTTAAGTTCTATGAAGCTCATATAGAGCATGCAGGCTTGGATGATTTGCCTTGATCTAGCTTAAGAAATGGATAGCTCCATAGTTGATGGCAGTAACCTAGTTCTTGCAAAAGCTCTTGATTTTTACTGTCTATCTGCCACCCCAAGTAAAAATGACTGACTTAAGGGATTTTCTGCCTTCTAACACCTTGCCAACCCATCATCAGAATTTCTGTTCTAGTGACAGGGTACCATCCTTACCATTTGTAAATCTCACCCCAGTTATAAGCCAGCTTGTAATAAATTGATAAGTGGTTATCTTCTGTAGGAATCAACTTCTTCCCACTTGCCTCTCGAGTGTGAAGGCTCATGAGCTTCCCAAATCCAGCAAAGGCAAGTAAATCGGCAGCTGACTTCTGCAGGTGGCAAGCCCAAGGAGCAGGGGCTGCAAGTACTTTAGACTCAGACTTTAGAGATATAGCGCAGAAACAGGATCTTTGGCCCACTGAATCCATGCCAACCACCGATCACCCCTGTACACTAGCCCCATCCTACACACTATGGACAATTTAGAATTTTGCCAAAGCCAATTAACCTACAACCTGTACGTCTTTGGAGTGTGGGAGGAAAACGGAGCACCCGGAGAAAACCCACGCAGTCACAGGGAGAACGTACAAACTCCTCACAGATCCATAGTCAGGATTGAACCTGGGTCTCTGGTGCTGTAAGGCAGCAACTCAACCGCTGCGCCATTGTGGTTTATAAACCTGCTTTGGGTGAGAATAGGAGTATATTTACAAACTTATAAGACGATAGTAGCTTTTGTATTAACTTTAACTTTACATTTTTACATTGGAATGTCAGAATTAAAGTGCGGCTAGATATTCTAGTGACATGACCATGATGTACTAAACGAAATGAACCCAGATTAGCATGATAACACAGAGCAGTAATTGTTTTGATAATCCTGTATAGTACAATGTGTATGTTGGTTCATGGAAATAATTTTTCAAATGGTGAATGCAATTTAAAAAAACTTTTTGCAGCTTCTGCAGATTTTCCAGTACACTAATTTTGAGAAAAACAGGAATTACATTTTGTCGACCCAGGATCGCATTGTTGGAGGATTTGCAAAATGGCCGGATAGTCATCCAGGTAAAATTGAAATGTAATAACTGGGGTATCAATAGGTATAAACAAAGCAGGTTTCCATTTGGAGGTGCCATTTTTTTATTTTGGCAATCATAGGAGAGAGGAAAAGTTAAAATTAGAAAATAGATCTTTCTAAGAAAAGATCAGTTATGATCAGATTAAATGTTTACATCCATTTTTAAAATCCTATGTCATTTTTTTCTTCCAACTTTCCCCTAATCCAGAATACATTTTTGTCTTTTTTTTCCAGATGCATTGCATGCGTACTTTGGCGTTTGTGGTCTTTCGTTAATTGGAGAGGCAGGTGTTTGCAAAGTACATCCTGCATTGAATATGAGCATAAGGGCTTTTCAGCACCTTCAGCACCTGCATCACACAGCAGAGACCAAGGAGCTGGAGCAGCACTCAGAATCTGTGCCTGACTACACATGACAAACATGGTAGCAAAAACAAATTAAACTTAAACTGTGTTGAATATTTTTGCCCAAGGAAAAAGCCATCGCCTTAGGAAAAAATCTTGTTTGAATGCTGAGGTTCCATATTAATAAGACAGCTGTACAGAATGTTCCTTTTAAACAATTACCAATGGTCAGTAAATAGACCAATTGCTATTTGCTCTGAAATCTGATAATGCATTGAGTATGTGTTTTGAGTGAGTGGTTTGTCTATATTCTCTATAAGAAATCATTTATACTAATTTTTTAAAGAATTTTGAGCATTTAATAAATAAGTAATAATTTATCTGTCTGTTCTCCATTTCTTTTGTGATCACACAAAATACTTCAAATGTTCTTGTTACGAATTTGTGTTAATGTTTCAGGGGGTTTTCAAACTATTTTAAACATTCTTAAAATATAATTTTACAAAATAAAGAAGTTGTGTTTTAAATGGAAGGCTATTAATATTTCATCAGATACATTGAAACCTCACTAGAGTGCATCATTTTGTCAGAGTGATTGTCAAATTATTTCAATATCCTTTCTATGACTTTCACCTTGCCAAGAAATGTTTTCTGCAGAGCTACTCTTGCACTCCATTGAAATTTTCAAATTCTTAAACTTAAGAATCATTTATGATCTAATTTGCTTTCTGTCAGCAGATTGGTGTATCGAGGACAACTAGATTGCTAGAACTTCTTCTGTGATGTCCTTCAATTATATATACCATTGTTATAATTTACCAAGCCCACCCCGGTTTTCACACAGAGTGGTGAGTCTCTGGAATTCTCTGCCACAGAAGGTAGTTGAGGCCAGTTCATTGGCTATATTTAAGAGGGAGTTAGATGTGGCCCTTGTGGCGAGAGGAATCGGGTAAGACAGGTACGAGATACTGAGTTGGATGATCAGCTATGATCTACATGATCAGCTGAATGGCCTTCTGCGCCTATTTTCTATGTTTATGACGACCAACTTGTGTATAGCCCATACATATGAACGAGCATTTGGGAGACCGGTGGTATGGAATTATTGGCTTCTAAGGGATTGCTAAGGGAACTCAGTTCATGGCTGCCTTATCAGTTTGCAAACTGTCTGCATACAACAGTTCACAGGGATGGAACTGCGCCGTAACCTGGGGAGGATTTGTATAGGAAGTCCTTGGAAATATTCCTGATATATATCTCGCCCTACTATCAGAGGACAGAATGCACGTTCCAGTATCATGAAAATGGTTTAACTAACAGAAAGTTTTCTAAGTCCATTTGGAGTTTTTAGTTCTCTACCTATGACTAAATGACGCATTTTTTCTATTTGGTGAAGGTCATAGAAAGGATATTGAAAATCTTATTCTGGCTATTGATGTCTTAGTTTGAGGAGCGAAAAAGTTAGCAAGCTTGTAGTTCAGTGATTTCATGGATTTATTTGTGCGTTTTATAGTTTCCATTAGTGTAAACAAATGAAAGACATAGGAGTACCACTTATGAGTAGTAGTCAAACCTTTCATTAACATTGGTCAAGGAACCTGTAGCAGAATCAATCATTAAAATTTGGAGCACTTAATTTGCACATTGAATACTCATTTCATTTGTTATGCGGCGTAAGATTTATGAATTCCGATGATAATTGATTACATACAGCAGTGATGTCAGTGTAGAAATTGAGGTGGCTTCCTATGCATGTCAGATTTGCAGATTGAATTTAGAAATAATCATAGTCCATTGGCTTTGCTGCTAAATGGTAAGGGATTGGTGTATTCAGACTACAGTGCGCCCAAATGATGGACTACTGTGAGTGGATTGTAAATTCACAGTGGAATTATGCTTGAACTTTCTTGCAAACTTGTACTTGATCACCACTGTACACCCTGCACACCCTTGTATAAATAATTTCCTTAAATCTTTGAAGTGATGGAAATCAATTACAAGCTTTATGATTAAATAAACTAATAACCAGCCGCAAACTTGCACTTTTCAATCCAGGTCAATTATCCCATTCAAATGAATGGGGCTTTGTCATATATGATGGCCATTAGTTGAGTGGGCGGGCGCGACTCACGTTGCAGCGGCCCCTACAGCCTGTCTGTCTTTTTAAATTTTTTTTGTCTAATTAAATGTAGTTGTTCGTGTTTTTTTTGTATTGTTTTTCTAACTGTGTATGTGGGGGGTGGGGGGGAGGGGGAAACTTTTAAATCTCTTCCCTGCACGGGAGACCCGACTTTTTCCCTGTCGGGTCTCCGTTGTCGTTTGGGCCTGGCACCGTGGAGCGGCCTCTGACCGGGACGACCTGGGGGCTCCAGTCACGGAGCCTGCGGAGCTGCGGACTCACCGTCGTGGGGCTGGCCGGCCTCGGAGCGTGGGGAGCGGTGGTGGCTCGCCGCTGCGGCCCGACTCCGGAGCTGCAGCTGCAGATTCCTGCCGGTGGACTGTCGCGATGTCAGGAGCTCGCGGGTCCGGGTGGGAGACCGCTCTCCGGAGCTCCCGCAACGCAGCTTCTCCAGCCCGTGTCGTGGGGTTGGAGCAACCCGGAGCGGGGCCGTACATCGCCCGGCGCGGCTTTAATGGCCGCGGGACATTCCAGCGCCCGCCGGGGGCTCCAACGTTGTGACTTTTGGGCCTAGAGCGGGGCCGTACATCGCGTGGCGCGGCCTCAATGGCCTTGGGACTTAACACCGCCCGCCTGGGGCTTCGACCTCGGGAGAGAAATGGTGCAGGGGAGAGAGAAAACTTTGCCTTCCATCACAGTGAGGAGGAGATTCATTGTGATGGATGTTTGTGTGAATTGAATTGTTTGTGTGTTTTTTTTATGAATTGTTCTGTTGTATGGCTGTAGAGTTTCGTTCGAGCCTCTCTGAGGTTTGAATGACAAGTAATAAAATCAAATCAAATCAAATCAAATCATTAACTGCATGAAACTACGAAAGTCAATGTGAAGTATATCTGATTTCATCTGCTAAATCTCTAAAGCAATTTGTTTCATGACGGAAATGCGAACAGCACAAACTTGGAATTGCATAGAGCAATGCCATTCTGATGAAGTGTTTAAAGAAGTTGGTTATAATGCAAATCAACTCTTGCCTTATTAACCGGGTTCCCTATGACAAGAGAATCCATGGTGGCAGGGAATTCCCCAAACTTGAGAACATGGTGTGTTTAGTACCTGGAACCGCCAAAGAGTTTTCCATTGTGTTCGGAAAATGTGGTTGGCAGGGTGGCCTGCAAATAAGGGACTATGACCCCCTCACCCCAACAGCATTTTATTGGCCAATGTAGTCTCTGGAATATACGGTCAAGGACTTAAGGGAAAAGGCAGCTTTCCCAAAGAGATATGGGGATTTGCTGTGGTCTTTTTAATGGGACCTGGCTCAACCCCAGCTCTCTAGACCTTCAACCCAAAACCTACATTTATTGTATGCACCGGATGTCAGCATCAGGAAAAGAGAGAGGAATGGAAATAGTAAACTTTGTGCTCAGACATACCGTCCAGTCCAACTCCTCTCTGTACCTGTAACATCTAGCAGTGAAGTGCAGTCCCTTCTACCTCCCAAGGAAATTCACCTGCATTATTATGATCAGGGTCTCCATCCTGCCCCAGAAAAGCAGCTAACCTCGGAGGGACTGTGCACAGTAGTCAACAATAACCAGACTGTGTACCCTGATGTCTTTCTGATCATTGCCAGAGGCGTCAAAAAGGCCAATTTGAAGAAGTCACTTCCAAACTAACACCAGCATATGTCTGTAAGCACAATAGAATCAAACCCCCTTTACCTTTGCGACTCCACTATTAAACATGCCCAATGCTCCAAATCTCATGTGGGGAAATCAGATCATCTGGCTCTGCTTCTTCCCATGTATAGGCAGTGACTGAAGACTGCAGCTTCAGTGGTGAGGATTGCTGAGAGCTAGCCAGGGGAGGCAGAGGAATGACGAGTTGGTAGAATGGGGTGCTGACTCGGTGACAAACCTGAAATAATACACCATGGTTGTTACCAACTTCATAAGGAAATGTTTGGAGGAATGTGTTCCCATCAAAACCATCCGAGTGTTACATCCAAACCAGTAGCCTTGGATGAATCAGGAGAGGTCCCAATCTACTGAAGACCAGATCTCATGCAGTCTGGCAAAGCAGCTTCATATAGGAAGTCCAGGCACAAGCTCGGGTGGCGCCGCGCTCGGTAGCCTCGCCAGTAGTTTGTCAGTCATTTCGACTTTTTTTATTTTTATAGTATGTCTAAATGTATGTGTTAATGTCTCTAGGTATGTTTTTATGTGGGGTGGGGGGGGGGGGGGGAAGGGGAAAATCATTTCCAGTCACTTACCTCGGCGGAATGCGACTTTTCTCCTAGTCGCATTTTCGCCCTCCCTCGTGGCCTAACAACTTGGATTGGAGCGGACTTTCCCAGAGACCAGCCCAGAGCTTCAGCAGCAGGCACGGCGCAAACTTCCATCGCGGAGCCAGACGATAGGCTCCGACCGCCAACATGCTGACTGTAACATCGTGAAGCCGCGGTCTGCGGAGCTTCTAGCAGCAGGCGTGCAGTGGACTTTTACTATCCCGGAGCCAGGGATCCCTTGCCGGGGATCGTCGGAGAAGAGCTCCGATCGCTGGCCTGTCTGCTACCTACAACATCGAGAAGCCGCAGTCTCCAGTAAGAAAGTGGCCAATTCGGGCACTCCAAGCGTGTTCCATCTGCCCCGACGTCGGAGCTTCGCTCATCCCGGCGCGAGGGCCTGTACATCGGGCCGTCCGTGGCGGCGACTACGGAGGGTCAAGGCCCCAAACACGGGTGAACAAAAGGAGGAAAACTGACTGAACTTTATTGCCTTCCATCACAGTAATCACTGTGGTGGATGTTTATGTTAAGTTCTATCATTCTTTTTAATTGTGTTGTGTTCTTTTAATTGTATAGCTGTATGGTAACTCAAATATCACTGTACCTTAATTGGTGCATGTGACAATAAATGTGAATCTGAATCTGATAAGACGCATTTTCACTCTAAATTGGAAAATGTGATGGACATTTGCTGCAGTGGCAGGACTTGCATGTCATCACTTCCTGCAAGGTGAAACCAATTGGCAGCACAAGAGACAGTGAAGCATCATTCCCAGACAAGCTCAATGTATTCTACACTCGCTTTAAAAGGGAGAACACCAATGTGTCCTCTCCGGCCCTCTTAGCTCCCAATGGCTTTGAGTCACACATGCCAATGTCAGAAGATCGTTCTTGAGGATGAGCCCTCGTAAAGCATCCAGCCCTGATGGTATACCTGGTCATGTCCTTAAAACCTGCACAAGCCAACTGCCTGGAGTTTTTGAGGACACCTTCAATCGCCATGAACTACATCTTACTGTTCAATACTATCATCCCATTCAAACTCATTGTCAAACATGGGTAACTGATTCCTATGCAACTGGATTCTTGACTTCCTCAACAGACTTCAGTCAGTGTGAATTGGCTGCAACACCTCACCGTGCACCATCAGAATAGGGACACTTCGCACCTGTGTGATCAGTGACCTGCTCTACTTTCTCTATACCCATGACTTTAGCTAGACACAGCTCCAACATCATCTTTAAATTCACCAATCATTGGACAATACCACCCAACAATACCATCATCATTGGACTAATAATATGTAATGATAAGTTATATTCAGGAGGGAGACCAATAAGCTGGATGAGTGGTGCCAAAATAGCAACCTTGCTCTCAACCTTAGCAAGACTAAGTAGCTGTTTGTTGAAATCAGGAACGGAATGCCGAGGGCCATGCACCTGCCTTCATCGGTGGGACAGCAGTGAAGATTGTCAGCAGCTTCAAGTTCCTGGGCATACATATTTCTGATCTGTGTTTGCCCAGCTCCTTGATGCAATTACAAAAAAAGCTCACTATTGCCTCTACTGGGGATCATGACAGAAGCCTCCTCGTGGTGATCCCCAGAAACGACGTCACGATGCACTCTGTGACGCGTCGGGCGACCAGTTCTGTCAACATGTTGGACGACGACAGAAGTCTACAGCGAGCTATACGTCGTCTGCCACACCAGCGAATGAATGCCTCCACTTTCTCAAGAGGTCTGAGGCGATTTAGCGTGTCACTGACCATAAACCTTCTACAGCAGTGTGGTGGAGGGCATACCAATTGGTTGCATCATGGCCTGGTTCAGTAATTTAAATACTCAAGAAGGATGGAGACTGCAGAAAGTGGTGGACTTTGCTCAGTCCATCATGGATACTGACCACCCCACCATTGAAGGGATCGACAGAAAGTGCTTCCTCAAGAAGACAGCTCTTCTTCAAGATGGCAGCTAATATCAATGACCCATACCACCCTAACCTTTTTCTCATCTTGCCGTTACGATTGGGAAGAAGATACAGGAACTTGAGAACTCTGGGTTCAAGAACAGCTTGTTCATATTAACCAACAGGCCCTTGAACCACACTGCACAACATACCTTGGCAATTAACTACTTTGGACTTAGCACGACCAAGGTTGCACTAAATACCTTGGCTTGCATTACCATGATCTGGTTGACCCATAATATCTGCAAATTTATTCCAACTTTATTTGTTGAGTTGTTGCATTTAATGCCCTGTAAATAGCAATGTTACAAAATTTTGAGATTTTAAAAATCAAGTCTGCAATTTATCCCATCAGATAAAGCATAAAAATAAGTTTAATTTGACACCTAATTCACTTTCATATCTTCAGTATTAAAAAAGTTAGGGCCATTTTCATACTCGGAAATTAGCAACTTGCTTCCTATTGCTTTTCTATTGACTTGTCACAAAAGTTGTGATCGAGGACAGTCAAAAGCCCATAACTTCCTTAAAATTTAAGACAACTGAAAGAAATTTTCAGTTATTATAGATTGAAGTATTCTGAAACAAATATGAAACAATCTTACTTGGATGACCTGAAATTAAAGCATATAATTAGTTAGTTACCCAATTGTAGCCAATTACAAAATCCAATTACTAGATCTAAACATTCATTAATTTCTTAAGAATTTTTTTTTTTTAAATGTAAAGCCTAAGTGTCCAATTAACAGTCACACAATAATTCACAATAAAACATGATATTTAAATCTAATTGTCATTAATTTATAGGCCAAATTGAAGGAATTCAGTGTTTAATGCCTGTAAATTAATGGGCATTTTAAACAGCTTGCGAGTGGGATTTTAAGGAATGCATTGGAACGTAGTGGTAGCGGTGAATTTAAACCCATATCAGCAGGAGAAATTCTGACAGTTCATATGGGGGCTAAATCACCGTTTCGCAACATGAAATATTGATGAAAGTCCCCTAAAAAAGCAAGTTTATATGAAAAAATAAACAGCTTTCACTTACCTGTCCCCTACGTAAAATCGGTCCCCGTTGTCAGCGTTCACGGCATTAGGAGCTAATTTTTATTTTACTGCAGCAATTAAATAGTCGGACGATTTATTTAAACAAAACGGACTTACTGGCAGTCGGAACGAATCTCCAAAAATAGATCGCTCTCCGAGAAAATAAAGCTCCGGATTGCAAGGGGAAAACCGCATTTCAACCCCGCCCCCCCTTTAAAGGCGCCAAAGTTGCGCACACGGCCAGCGGCAGAACTCCAGCACCGCTAAAGGTAAGTTTTGTAACATACCTACTGTAAAGACTCGGCAAGTGATAATTAAACACTCTTAGTCTTGAGAACTGCAGCACATCTTATACTGCTTTTAAAATGTGCAGTTTATTCCTATTTAAATAATTGTGCAGTGAGTTCCTATTTAAGCTGATCTTGCTGCCCAACGCCAACCCCAGCATACCTCTACCTAACATTCACTCATGGAGGACAAGCTTGAAGAGCTTTGAGCGGGGCTGCTGTTTCAAAGGGAGATCCAGGACTGCTATGTTCTTCGTTTCACTGAAGCCTGCTCACTCTTGACGCATTTGACCCTGCTATACAACCTATGGTTTTTTCTATTTACTGTATCGTTCGGAATCTTCAAATGGCAGGAAAAGTGGCAGTACAGGCTTTTTAGTCAATGCTTTGTGGTGCACTGATGTGACGGTCTTAGCTCAATTCTGCTCCACTGACTTTGAATAACTGATCATAAAATGTGTCCCTTTCTTCTAACGAGGGCATTCACCTCTACCATCTTGTTGCTGGTCTACATACCAATCCAAGCCAATGCCATGATAGCACTGGAAAAATACACTTATGGTCGTAAAAACCCAATTGAGTTAGCAGACTCGGATGTCTGTTCATCATAGCCGGTTATTTTAATCAAGCTAATTTCAGGAAAGTACTCCCTAAAAGAAGGCCAAGTATTATCTTCGCAAGGGTGCCAATCTGGAGGTTCCAATCTATCACACTGATGCCTGGCATGGCAGGGCCTGAACACCATCATAGGCTAAAAGCCGAAATTGAAAGACAATCTTTGGCAAAGACATAACCGTAGAAATAGGCCATTCAGCCCAATTCCTGCACACCAACTCCCATCATTATTAACCTCATTGCCTAGCACTTGGTCCACAACCCACTATGGGCTAGCATTTCAAGTGTTTATCTCAATACTTTTTAATTGCCGTTAGGGACCTGCTTTCAACCAATCTCACTGGCAATGCTTTCCAGGCGCTTACCATCCGTGGAGATTCCAGGCGCTTACCATCCGTGCACATTTCCTCATATTCCTTCTGAATTTCATTCCGCTTATCCTAAACCTGTGTACTTTAATTTTATCCACATCTATTACTGGAGAAAGCTCCTGCAGTATACCCTATCTATACCCCTTATGACTTTATATACAACAATCATATCCCCTCTTAACCTGAGCTCCAGGGTGAAAAGGGTCTCCATTCTCTAATAACACAACTGCTCCATCCCAGGCAACATCCTGGTAAATCTACTCTGCGCCCTTGCCAGCTCCATTATATCTTTTCATAGTCCCTGATCATCAGAAATGCATGCAGTACTCCATTTGAGGTTTAACCAAAGTTTTACAAAGTTGTAACATAGCCTCCATACTTCTGTATTCAATGTCCTACATAATGAAGACCTATACCCCATATGCCTTCCTAATCACATTGTCTGTTTGCATTGCCACCTTCAAGGATCTAGAGACTGGTACACTGATGTTCATCTGTTTTCCCTACTCCCTAAGACCCCAAATGTGCATGGTGTCTGTCCTAGCATTATTAGTGCTCACATAAACCATTGCCTCCTATTTGTCCCGATTAAACTCCTGATATTTTTCAACTCTTTCACCAAGACATTGATCTGCAGCCTCGGGCCACCTTCCAGACTACCAACAATTCCACCATTGACCAGTCACCCCCCCCGAAATGACTGATCTTGCTTCCCACATCAACATATTGATATTACAACCAATAATGCTCCTACCACTGATCTTTGTGGGACACGCTAGTCACAGCCATCCAATCGCAAAAACACGCAATGTCATCACTCTCTCTCCTATCACCAAGCCTTGTCTTGGATCCCACGGATCCCAACCTTTTGAACCATTCTTTCAAGTTGCACCTTGTCAAAAGCTTCACTGAAGTGCATGTAAATCACATCTAATGCCCTGCCACCCCTCCCACCCCCCCTTGATACAATTTGTTATTTCTTCAAAAAATTCAATCAGTTTGGTCAGAAAGGATCTGCCTTTGAGAAAGCCATGGCAGCTGTTTCTGAATAATCCCTTGCCTTCCCCTAAGAATTTCCTCTGAACTTTAGATTAGTTTATTGTCACGTGATCTGAGGTACAGTGAAAAGCTTTTGTTGCCTGCTGACCAGTCAGCGGAGAGACAATACATTATTTTTCATTCCCTCTGGAAATGTTGCCTGACCAGCTGAGTTATTCCAGCACTTTGCATTTTGCTAAAGATTCCAGTATCTGCAGATCCTTGTGTCAGCAGTTGTTCTATAATGGGTGGCTGTTTTTGTAATTCATTGTAGTGAGTTTGGTACAGGAGCTTGCATGATGATACAGTCAATTGGTCTTGGAGGAAGTCTAGAATCCACTCAAACTGCAGAGCATCCTGCACTCTCGAGTTGTTCCTGGGCAATAATCTGAAGCTGTTTACTCCAATTAACATTCGGTATGAACAGTCATTTGCTTTTTCTAAGCATGAACAGTGAGGGACTGATTTGCTAGTTTCCTTATTGTGTTTGGAAAATAGCCTGAGGCAAAGAACCTGAGGCCCATTGTAATCTCAATTGCATTAGACCTGACAGTGCCAGCTGTGGCAATAAATTGCACATCTGCTCACAAGAGACATTCTCCTTGGGGATGTTCAGCCTCCTGATCCACTATTCTTTTAAAGCTCTGCAGCTATGAGCCTCTGGTCTACTGGAGTATAATAGTTCTCTCAGCCTCTGTGCTCTTCTAATTCTGTTTGGTTTGTTCAGTTGTTGCTGCTGCTCCTCTTACACTAACTCACATGAATTGCCAAATATATTTCCATTTCCAGATAAACAACATTGCTGCCCCTCCATGAAAAGCCCTGAGGTTGTGAAATTTATGGAAATGAACTGACTATAACTTTACAATCAAATGCAGCCTGCCTGACATTCAGAGTCATGGAGTTAGTCATACAGTACATAAACAAACCTTTCAGCTCAACCTGTCCCTGCCAACCAATATATCCCATCTAAGCTGACCTAATTTACCCTTGTGTGGCCCTTACCCTTCTAAATCTTTCCTATCCATGTACTTGCCCAAATATCTATTACAAGTGGTTGTTTTACCTGCCTCAACATTTTTTCTCCGGCTGCTCATTCCATATACTCACCACCCTCTGTGGGAAAGGTTGACCCTTGGGTTTCCATCAAATTCTCTCCCTCTCACCTTAAACCCATGCACTCTCATTATAGATTCCTGTACCCTGAGGAAAAAAACTGCAATCAACCTATCTATTCCCCCATCATTTTATGTACCACTCAGTCTTCTGCACTTCAAGGAATAATCCTAGCATGCCCAGCCTCTACCTACAGGGGCTGTCCCACTGTGGCGACCTAATCCGTGAGTTCAGAAGAGTGTCTTCGACCTTCAAGCTCGAGGCCACTCGCCTGGAAAACCTCGAGCTGGATAGACCGATAGCGATGAAACTGCAAGCTGGATCGACCGTCAGCGATGAAACCGCGGGGGAGCACTATCTGAAATTCACACCCGCAATGAAATGGAAGATACAAGACGGCTGTACAGTGTACGGTAAGTCCTTTAGAGAGCGTGGTGGGGTGGGGGGAGAGAGAAGAGGAGAGGGGGAGAGAAGGGGGGGAGAAGGAGTGGAGACACTTTTAAGAAGTCAGACAACTTTTAATAAAGTTTAGCGGGCATTTTACCGACCGGTCAGATTTCCTGGGTCCTGAAAACTCCAATGAGCCAATTAAAATGCCCGGTCAGTGAAGGAGATTGCCTACGGCTGCCCTCGACTGCCTATAACTAAATAGTGACCCCACTGCACTGCACTACGAGTTAAAAAGAACCACGCCGACCAATTTTTAACACGCGGAAATTCTTTCAACCTGCTGGAAAAATTTCCGTGACCTAGCTGAGGCAGTGAGTATGCAGGAACTTCCCTCGAGCGTGAAGGAGAGTTCCTGTGACCTCATAGGACCTCCTAGGACCACGTGTTGACCATGCTGCGAGTTTGAGTCGAGGGCAAACTCTTCTAAACTCGCAGATTAGGTCGCCGCAGTGGGACAGCCCCTTTATAGCTCAGATCCTGGGAACATCCTTGTAAATCCTTTCCAGATTAATGCATTTGCACGCAATTTAAAAAAATG
The DNA here is from genome assembly GCA_963514005.1 of Raja brachyura. Next base: position 43,325,371 of record OY740783.1, on the reverse strand, counting down.
CCAGATGAGCGCCTCTTTAAATACCACTGGAAATTAGGAGAATGCTCTCTTCTGCACAGTCAATGTTTTCTTAATGGGTTGTGGAGTCAATGTGACAAGTTCGTCTGAATATCATCTCATAAGAAACTCATTTGAATATGTTTGTTAGTTCCCGTCTGTGCCTATTTTGGGAACTGATAATTTAAATCACCACCAGCTTTAACATCACAAGGGACAAATGTCCCCAGGAAACACTTTGTTCACCGTACTTATCTTACGGCCAACACCTTCCCATTGAAAGTTTTATTTTATTTTATTTTAGAAAAATACTTTCTCTAATTTAACCTTCTTGGTGTTTACATTTCTACAAGATTCCAGCCTCAACCTTGCCGTGGCTACTGCTTTGAATTCTGTATTTGTTTGTAAACCAGCATCTGCAGTTCCTTGTGTCTCCACTGCCCATCATGTGGCCCGCCTAATATTAGGTATGGCTATAACTTAGGAAAGAGGTTTCCTTTGATTGATACTCTTCCTTAGTTCTAGTTGCCACTTTCCAAAAAACACGACCAAAAATATAACAAAAACTGTATTGTCAACATAATATCCTTGGATCTTCTCTCTGTTGTGTCACTGTGAGTCAACCAGGAAGAAATGATTTATTTGCATATTCAGAGTTTTCATCATTATACATTCACTAAATCTTGGCCTAGAACTTGTAGGCACATTCCTTTTGTGGTGAAACATTTTCTTCTTTTCTGCTCTATTTTCCATGGAAACCAACAACCATTCCAGAGACCATTGGGCCACACAGTGACTCAGCGGTAGAGTTGCTGCCTTACAGCGCCATTGACCCGGGTTCGATCTTCGCTATTGGTGCTGTCTACGGAGTTTGTACATTCTCCCCGTATGGGATTTTTCTGCAAGCTCCGGTTTCCTCCCACACTCCAAAAACGTACAGGTTTTGTAGGTTAATTGGCTTCTGTAAAAATTGTAAATTGTCTCGAGTGTATAGGATAGTGCTATTGTATGGGGATTGCTGGTTGACGCGGACTCAGTGGGCCGAAGGGCCTCTTTCGGCGTGTATCTTTAAACTAAACTAAAAAAGAAGTGTCATGTTTATTATTGACATGCCTTGCACTTTTCAATCAAAGATAAAATATGATGAACGGCACTGTATAAAAAGGAGTAAAGTATGTTTATGTTCTTTATCAACAATAAATTCATTTTGTACAGCCCCCTTTCATAGTATTTTCTGACTTGAGGATATATTTACAGATATGTTTAAGGTTATTAGTGAATCTGCTTGCACCACCTTCTAGGCAGTTCCTCCCAGGGCAAAGACTGCTTAATTATTTTTTCCTTCTTACTGGTTCTTTTGCAGTTATTTTAAACTTACATCCTAGAATTAACAGCCTTTCTATCAATCAAATTATTTTTTCTTCCTTCATTCAAACTCTTCATAATTGTGTCTAGTTTTATTAAGTCTCCCCCTGAAATTCTCTGATTTACTGAACAAAACCAGGTAATTTCCAGATAACGGAACTCTCTCGTTCCTGGTGTAATTTCAGTAAATCATCTCTACACTCTATCAAAGATTTGACATTCTCCAAGTATTTGCTGTTAAGGATTGACTATAATACTTCAGCTAAGACCGTATCTCTAAACTAAACTTTAAAAATATATAACTAGTAAATGTTTAGTATTTAAAAAGTAGGGAGGTGTGACAAGGCAGCCATGTGAGGGCCCTTAAGGTTTGGTACGTGAAGAAAGGAACAGCAGGGTAATGTTGAATGGTAAGCCAAAACACAATTGATATGGTCAAGTCAAGAAGTAACAAAGGCTTGGAAAAGTTTTCAAGAATATACAGAAGGAAATTAACCTAGAGATATGGAAGAAATTAGATTTCGTAGCTCTGCTTCTTAGCAAGGTTAGTACATGATTCAAAATGTACTCAACCACAGAGTGAAATGCAATAATGACCATTTCAGGATCATTTCACAAGGCTCAGATGATTCCACCATTCACAATCAACAACTTAGGTCCTTGTGCAATCCCATCAGATTCATCTCAAATTCTCCATGCAACGTTCTTTATGGAGCACAGCGTGGTAAATTAGACCATGTTGACTGAACCTTGGATTGACCATTACTGGACACTGTTGTGATAAAAAGATTTTAACAGTGCAACACTGGTCTGGGAATAAAAAAAAGGTTCATAACTGTACTTTCCTTATCCTTTAGCCCAGTACATACTTGTGCCATGGCTAAGCTAATTAATGATAGGGTGTATAACGCTAGTAGTATTTTAGGGTCAATCAAAGAAAGCTGTTCCTGTTAGCAGATGTTCAAGGCCATGGTCTAACATAATGGACAGAGATACTTTTTTACTCTGAGATTATTTGTGATCTTGAAATCATTTCCTGTAAGGATGTTGGAAACATAATTAAACTGCTTTCAGTGTGGAATTGGATAGGCACAGGAGTAATTTGCATAATAATGGAGAGAGGGACTAACGGGTTTGCTCTTTGTAGAGGCAGCATCGACTCAATGGGCTAAATGGCCTTGGGTGTTGTAATCATGCACGCCCCTTACTTTTATAATCCTGTACCTCTAATTTCAAACTCAATGATTCAGTTTGGTGTTTTAACAACTTCAACAATATAGCACATTCAGATGGAGATATTGATCATTCACATGAGGGATATTCGCATAAAAAATGGTAGCAGTTTGCTTGAACTTTTCTGCCAAATGAACTGGAAACTATTTTAAATTATCCTATTTTTTTTTAATGAATACAAATGAGCACAAAGATTCATGGGCATACATTTATTAAACCTGGTTATGTTTGCACAATACCAAAAGATAACCAGGAAAAGTGTCTGTTAGTTGTAAAATTATAACTGTCTCATTAGTGACCCACCACCTTTAGTTACACTGTCAATTCTTTATACAATTTCCGATTTCACACTACATAATGGATTTTAATGCCTTAGAGCCACTGGGGACTTCTAAAGCCTCATTTAAGTAATGGTTAATGAGAGTTTGTGAGTACCTGCAATTACAAATAACAAGTAACAAATACTACATCATAGATTTGTTATCAAAATTAAAGCACAAGTGACAGCAAAAGTGTGGATACGAAATTGGCTAAGTTGCAGAAAGCAATTGTTTAAACTGCATGAACTATACCACAGTGCCCCTAAGGGGACAACTGCTTGTCATTCTAATTTATCCTTCTTAACAAGTAAATGACAATGTTTCAAAAAATACAAGAAGGCACAAGATGTATAAATTCCGAAAAGTACTAATTTATTTGGAAGGTAAGAACACTTAATGAATACACATGTTGAGTCCTCAAGCTTTTGCATTTTCCAGTCAATATGTTACTGTTAAATTATTACAAAATAGTTGTACCACTTCTGCCCAACAGGATCACAGTATATCACTGATATAGATAAATTACACTGCTTCCTCTTCCTTTTTATAAATAAAAGTTTTCTTGTCTATGCCCCTTTTACTCTTTCAAAACTGGGCTGTAAAAAACTTATAAATATGTGTATTAAAAAACTAAATTCTCTCTATCAACTGCTTTTCAGAGACTTCCTGATCTTCTTATAGGTTATAATTTTATTCCATTTTTGAACTGTTCGTTCACAATTTGAACCCAAAGGAAGTCTTAGTTTTATGACAGTGCAGTTTGGAATTGGAACTGTCATTATTTATTAATATAATACAATATAATAATATAATAATGGTTTATTATTGACATGTGTACTGAGACAATAAAAAATGTTGTTTTCCATGCTTTCCAGGCAGATCAGACATCAGTGCAATCACAGCTTACATGAGTACAAAAGGTAGTGCAATAAGAGAAAGGAAACAGTGCAGAATATAGTTTTACAGCAACAGAGAAAGTGAAGATAAGAAAATAATGCAAGAACCACAATTAGCTAGATTGGAAAACCAGGAATACATTCTTAGCATATGAGAGGTCCATTCAAGAGTCTTATTACAGTGGGAAAGAAGCTGTAAATTAATCTGTTAGTGCATGGTTTCAAGCCTTTGTATATTCTGTGCGATGGGAGAGTGAAGGAGAGAATGGCCAGGGTGTGAGTGGTCCTTTGTTATGTTAGCTGCTTTCCTGAGGCAGCGTGAAGAATTGAATTTCACTGTGAAATTTCCATTGGGCACAACACAGAATGGATGGTTCAACATCATTATTCATCTTTATCAGAAATCACAGGCTATGTGAAACTCGATTTTGTCACCACGTCTCTTGGTTCTGCAAAATCTACAATGGTTTCTACTTCCTGTTTCTGTGAGCTCACCTGCTATATGGACTGAATACAAACTCATTTATTTTGGTTGAAACTGTGTTCCATCCAATTAATGTTATAGTAATGCTTTTTATTCAGCTACTTCTGTTCAACTCTCGAAGTTAACTGGATTAACAAGGCTTAAACTTCCCTCTGTCGAGATTTCTACATTGTTCTGTGCTCCTATTCATGTAGAGTTCTGAATATCTCTACAATTCTTGTATCGTGAGAGCTTCTGCACTATTTTGACTGTCTCTCAGCTGCTTCATTTGAACCTGGATGACAAGAAGGAATAATGGAATGTTTATACCATTCCTATTCATGAAGATTACGCACAATAGGTTGAAACTAGGAGTTATGGCAGAAATAATCTTTTGGGTAGTAAATGACATGCACATGTTGATCTAGTGCTGTATGAATCCATGTGTTTCATTTCAGTGCACTACGACACACTATCAATCAGATGATTGTTATTCTCATTTTACACCAGGTTCTCTGAAAATGTTTAGTTGGCCATGACAATGAATCACAGGAGTTTTAGAGAACTTTTTCCAACAATTTTGTCAAATTATCCATTTGCTTAAATGTACCAAGTAAGTCTTGTAAATAAACCTTTGTGCAAGTGCCTTCCGATTACTAGAACTGTGTGATCAAAGTTCAGTTTGTTCAAAAATGTTTCCATTCAAGAAAGTGAGTATTACCTCTCCATGACCATATTTACTGCAGCTTACAGGACAACGCACTATTCCTATTCAGTAGACTATTTTGCCCATCTTCTAACTGTCTGTTCACATGTCCATTGCAAAATTGGATCTTTCTGAGTATTTTCTATGATTTCAAACAGTCAATGAAAGTCTTCAATAAGTACAATTAACATTTTCACTTCCTGCAATGGATGTGACCATTTCAGAAAATCTGAAATGGTGTCTGCTTGAACCTGTTATACTAAATTGTCCAGTCAGTGTCATTGCAATTTAAGGATTGCACATCTTTGCATCTTTGATGCAGCCATGGCTGGTTAGTTGGTCTATGACAGATTATTTACAGTATTAATGCAAAGTATTAACACAAATCTTTCAACTATTTTCACTTCATCACTATTGATGCTGCTTGGGGCATATACGTAGCCATGTTATCTGGTCGATAATTCGCTCCTTCGTCTTGCTGCAATTGAGGGAAGGTTGTTGTCCTGACACCATGTTACTAAGTTGTCTTTCTCCTTTCTTTACTTTACTCATCATTGTTCATGATCCTCCCAAAACAGTGGTGTCATCTACAAACTTGGCTTTATGGTAGTTTTATTGACACCATTACTGAGACCCATTTTATCTCTTTTTTATTTGATTCTAAATTATTGCACATTTTTCATGGGATGTGGTTGAACCTGACGACGTCAGTATTTATTCTTTATTGAGAATAGGGGACCAGACCCAAAACCTAACCTATCCATGTATTCCAGAGATGTTGCCTGACCCAATAAGTTACTCCAGCACTTAGTGATTTTTTAAAATCATTTATTCCTGATTGGCAGAACTAGAGGGCAATAAAGAGGCAACCGTATCCGTGTATCTTATGTCACACTAGACTAAGTGGGACCCGTTGGGTGTGGGCGGGAGGGGGAGGGAGGGGGCGAGAGCTCGGAGAAAAGACAGGGGAAGAGCCATGGGGGAGAGCGGGGTATCATGGGGAGGGGGCAGGAGCCAGCGAGGGGGACCAGAGGGGAATGGGGTGCAGCTGTGGGGCGTTGCGATGGCGGTGCATTTGGGATTCACAGCGGGCGCTGGACGCTCTCCTTCATTGAATCAGACTCTGTTTGGAGACATCGCTGCGCCGCTTCCGGTCCCTACAAAAATTGTGTCTGGTTGGAGACTTCCGCCGGCCATCCTCAGCTCCAGTAAAGATGTAATGGCGCAGGAAGGGGCGGACCGTCCCGGGAAGTAACAGGAGAAGAGACCAATATGTGCGGCGCTGACTGGCAGGAGAGGAGATCAATCTGTGCGCATGCGGTTTTTACAATTTTTAAACCTCGCTAACTTTTACAATATGCCACTGACCGGAACAAAACTTGGTGCAATCGCAGCACAGGAGATCGGTGAGTGAGCTGACAATCGTAGCACTATCCCGTCCCCTCAACGCACGATTGTGGGGGGGGGGGGGGGGGGGGGGAGGCGTCACACACACACCACCTGCCACGCACACATACTAATCCCCCCTCCCTTGATTTTGTATTAATATTATTCGTTTGCTCCTTATAGCCCCCAACTCACAGGCGCGTTTAGAGAGGAAGAGGGAGGGGGATAGAGAGAAAAAGGGCAGAGAGAGGGGGCAGAGACAGAGATAGAGGGACAGAGAGAGAGGAGAGAGGGTGGGAGAGGGGGGAGGGGTGGGAGGAGAGGGGGAGAGGAGGGGGGAGAGATAGGAAGGGGCAGAGAGAGGAGTGGGGAGAGCAGGGGCTTGGGAGAGGAGATGGTGGACAAGAGGAGGGGAAGGAGGGGGGGTGAGAGGAAGGGGAGAGGAGGGGCTTGGGAGAGGAGATGGGGAGAGGAGGGGTGGAGAGGAGGAGGAGGGGAGAGAGGAGGAAGGGGTGAGTGGAGGAGGAGGGGAGCAGCGGCGGGGGAGCCAGCGTCAACCAAAGGACTGTGGGTTCGGCAGAGGGGGACGTCACTCGCAGCGCGTGGAACACAGTGCAGGCCACGCACAACAGACCCATTGTGATGCCATCAGCGCGACCATCTTGTTTCTTTTCAGTTATATAGGATTTGTGAACATTTTCATAAATAACTCGAGAAATAACACACACACACACACTAACCATCCCCCCCCCCCACACACACACACACACGCACTAACCACCCCCCACACAAACACTAACCGCCACCCTTGATATTATATTAATATTATTCATTCACTCCTTTTACCCCATCCCCGCCCTATCCACTCACGTATTGCTCCCAACTCGCAGGTGCATCTAGAGTGGGGGCAGAGACATGGGGTAAATACGTTTGAATAATGGGGGAGGGCGGAGGGAGAGGTCATGGGGTGACGTCACTCACAGCGCGAGCAAGACGGCAGCAAGCAGATCCATTGTGATGTCATCAGCGATAGCGCCGGTTTTTTTTCTAAGTTTTATTAGATTTCTGAACATTTTCATGAATATCGAGAAAGAAAGCACATGATTTTGACGTACGGTCATTTTGGACCGCAACACACACACACACACACACACACACACACACACACACACACACACACACACACACACACACACACACACACACACACACACACACACACACACACACACACACACACACACACACACACACACACACACACACACACACACACACACACACACACACACACACACACACACAAATTTACGTCCTTGAAAGATATTACTGAAACTGATTCTCTCACCTCCTCCCAATTCCTCCATCGATGCTGCATCTGCATAAAAGATGAGGTGTTCCATAGAAACATGGGTGCAGGAGGAGGCCATTCGGCCCTTTGAGCCAGCACCGCCATTCATTATGATCATGGCTGATTGTCTCCTATTAATAACCCGTGCCTGCTTTCTCCCCATATCCCTTGACTCCACTAGCCCCTAGAGCTCTATCTAACTCTCTCTTAAATCCATCCACTGACTTGGCCTCCACTGCCCTCTTTGGCAGGAAATTCCATAAATTCACAACTCTCTGGGTGAAAAAGTTTTTTCTCACCTCAGTCTTCAATGACCTCCCCTTTATTCTAAGCCTGTGACCCCTGGTTCTGGACTCACCCAACATTGGGAACATTTTTCCTGCACCTAGCTTGTCCAGTCCTTTTATAATTTTATATGTTTCTATAAGATCCCCCTCATCCTTCTAAACTCCAGTGAATACAAGCCTAGTATTTTCAATCTTTCCTCATATGACAAGTCGCGCCATCCCAGGGATCAATCTAGTGAACCTACGCTGCACCGCCTCAATCACAAGGATGTCCTTCCTCAAATTAGGAGACCAAAACTGTACACAATACTCCAGATGTGGTTCACCAGTGTCCTATACAACTGCAGAAGAACCTCTTTACTCCTTTGCTGAAATCCTCTTGTTATGAAAGCCAACATTCCATTACCTTTCTTCACTGCCAGCTGTACCTGTGAGCCAACTTTCAGTGTACAAGGACGCCCAGGTCTCGCTGCACCCCTCCCTTACCTAACCTAACCCCATTGAGATAATAATCCGCCCCCTTGTTTTTGCCGCCAAAGTGGATAACCTCACAATTATCTGTATTATACTGCACATGCCACGCATCTGCCCACTCACTCAACCTGTCCAGGTCACCCTGCAACCTCCTGACATCCTCTTCACAGTTCACACTGCCAACCAGCTTTGCGTCATCCGCAAACTTGCTAGTGTTGTTCCTAATTCCATCTTCCAAATCATTAATATATATGGTAAACAGTTGCGGCCCCAACACTGAGCCTTGCGGCACTTCACTCGCCACTGCCTGCCATTCTGAAAAGGACCCGTTCACTCCTACTCTTTGCTTCTGGTCTGCCAACCAATTTTCTATCCATGTCAACACCCTACCCCCAATACCATGTGCTCTAATTTTAGTCACCAGTCTCCCGTGCGGGACCTTATCAAAGGTTGCATACCAGGATCTGAAATGTCCTCATTCTTTAGGGAATGGGGGTTCTCCTCTTCTATCATAGATGAGGCTCTCACACAGGTCTCGGTATCCTGTAGCTCCGCGCTTGCTCCCCCTCCCCCCAGTCGCAACAGGGACAGTCCCCCTAGTCCTCACCTTTCAGCCCATCATCCATTGCATACAGCACATAATACTCTGACATTTTTGCCACCTCCAATATGATCCCACCATTAACCACATCTTCCCATTTCCACTGCATTTTGCAGAGACCAAACCAACCCCTCCATAGATACTTTCCCCTGCAACCGCATGAGCTGCAACACCTGTCCCTCGACATCCTCCCTCGACTCTGTCCAAGGACCCCAACAGACCTTTCATGTGAGGCAGAGGTTCACTTGCACCTCCTCCAACCTCATGTATCCGCTGTTCCCGGTGTGGTCTCCTATTTATTGGTGAGACCAAATGCTCGACGATCGTTTCGCTGAACACCTCAGTCCACCTAGGCCTAAGTGATCTCCCGGTTGCTCAACACTTGAACGCCCCCTCCCATTCCCATAATGACCTCTCTGTCCTTGGCCGCCTCCACTGTCAAAGGGAGGCCAAATGCAAATTGGAGAAACAGCACCCCATATTTCACTTGGGCAGCTTATAACCCAGCGGTATGAACATTGACTTCAAGTAACCCTTGCTTTCATTCTCTCTCCATCCCTCCCCCATCCTAGTTCTTAAACTAATTTCACTGTTCTGATTAAATTGTACTGATTGTATAACTTGTCGCCTTCCCCACAGGTAACAATCATTTCCATTCTACAGTTTCCTTGAACTTCGTCCCCTTTAATCTCACGTTTTCACACCTTACCCTTCCATATCTCCATGTCTCCCTCTTCCCTGACTCTCAGTCTGAAACAATGGTCTCGACCCAAAATATTATCCATTCTTTCTCTCCACCGATGCTGCCTATCCCGCTGAGTGACTCCAGCATTTTGTATCTAAGTTCTAGTGACAGCCTGGTTGTTTCAATGTCAACATTACTAACTGTTAATTGCAGATTAATTTACTTTAAGTTTCCAGCTGCCACGGTGAGGTATGAGTTGTGTCTCCATCCAGAGATTAAGACCTCTCAAAGCTGGTCACTTAACTTAATCACTATGTTATCATAGTGGTTAAATTCACCAAGTTAATATTCCACAGTTGCCGTGGTGTGTTTTCAACTCAAGTCTTTTGAATGCATCTCTGATAATCATTATTAATCAATGTAGGTTCTTTTGTGTTGGTGCTTGCAACAGCAAATAAACAAAGGTATAGTTAAGACGAGCATTTTTTACCGATCGCATTAACTCTGAATTGAAGCAGTTTCTGGATCAAAGATGTATTAAAGTCATGTCACGATCTTTAGAAGTAGCATTTGAATAATCTGCTGGTGAGCACTGAACACATATGTAGCATTAATTTCACTGCTCTATGCTGGACTCCATCGATAATAGCTCACTTTGAGAAGCAAAAAGAGGTTTGCTTCTCACTTTGTCAGTTCCTGTGTGACACAACTGCTGTCATGTAACTTCAGTAACCAGATCTGTTACACCATTCAGACAGATTACTGCGGGTTATGTTCTGAGAAGGCTAAGACACCATTTTGGTCAACTCAAAATAGACTTTCAGTGACCCAAGGTCACTTTGCCTTTCACTGCAGGACTCTTCTTCTAGATGAATTCCCTGACCAGCTGTCACTTTCTATTGCTGGTCTATCTTAACCTCCTGGCTTTCTCCACAGTCTCTTCCATAATCAGTAACTCCTGCCCTGGTAGTTTACATTCATCATGATGGAATACCTGCTTAACTTTTTGACTTGTGGTGAAATAAACAAATGGCTTGCCTTTACTGGAAGAATCCAGGCAGTCAGCACAATAATTCCATAACCCTTGAAGAATGCCCTCATTATGTTCTTTATGCCTCTGAATGGATGTTCTCTACTGCAAACCCACTTCCAGAGACACCATATTCACTGCCATATTGCTTTATGATTCCTCAAAATGTAAATGTGACTTAATTAACTGACTGCTATTGATCAGACTGGCACTCCTTTTAACGTCGCATCTCCGTCAAGATGGGTGCCTACTAATGCCCCACTAATGATAGTAAGCACACCATATCTTTATCACTCTACTTACTTGTGATGCTACTTTCAGAGAGTATTCTAGAGTATGCTACATTCAACCTCCCAAATTGCAGCACCTCACACTTGTTCAAGTTAAACTCCATCTGCATTTTTTGCCCAATTCTGCAGCTGTTTTATATCCCATGGTATACTTTGACAGCCTTTCTCACAGTCTGTAACCCCAGCAATCTTGGAGTTATCTGCAAAACCAACCCATCTACATTTATGTATAGGAAGGAACTGCAGTTGCTGGTTTAAACCAAAGGTAGACACAAAAAGCTGGAGTAAGGCAGCGGGACAAGCAGCATCTCTGGGAAGAAGGAATGGGTGACGTTTCAGGTTGAGACTCTTCTTTAGACTGGTTGAAGTTCCAGTCTGAAGAAGGGTCTCGACCCGAAATGCCACCCATTCCTTCTCTCTGGAGATGCTGCCTGTCCCGCTGAGTTGCGCCAGCTTTTTGTGTCTAACATCTACATTTACGTCCAAGTCATTTATATATGTCGCAAACTATAGAGGTCCTAATCCCAGTTGAACTCCACTGGTCACAGAACTCCAGGTTGAATATTGTCCTTTCACCCCAACCCTCTGTCTCCCATCAGTATGCCAGTTCTGAATCCATACATCAAATGTCCTACTAAATTCCATGTAGACAATAACCTCCACCCAATCCTCAATGATCATCTTCATCACCTCCTCAAAAAACCCGATAGTTAGTAAGACCAGTTCATCCAGAGTGATTGTTGAATTTCAAAATATACAATGAATGACTGAATAAAATAAAGGGCTTTGAATGTTTTAAAGTGTGAGACGATAGCAGATAGCTTTTGTCATATACAATTACAGTATATTTTTAAGATTGACATCAGATCCAGCTATGACTTTGTACATACCAATTGTATTCCTCCCATCCTATACAAAATATATTTTACCTTATGTTCTTGAGAGCAATGTTTCAACTGATCCTTGCTCACACTATTGTTTATTTCAGTTTAAAGTACTATCACAAATTGCGGCAGTGCTGTCCTTTTTGAGACAATCAGTATTTTGCAGATATAATCATAATAATAATCATAATAGTACTTTATTAGCTAAGTATGTTTTGCAACATATGAGGAATTTGATTTGCCATACAGTCATACCAATAAAGAACAACAAGATACCAAAACAAATTTTTAACATGGCCATCCACCACAGCGGCTCCTCAACATTCCTCACTGCGATGGAAAGCAAAAAAAGTTCAATCTCTTCCCTTCTTTGTTCTCCGCAGTCAGGGGCCTCGAGCTTTCCGTTGTCGGGATGATCTTGGCTCCCGTAGCCGTAGGTCGAGTCCTCCGCGTTGGGGTGATCAAGCCCCCACATTGGGGGATCTCAGCTCCCCCGCACCGGGCGAATCTTCTGTGACTTTGGAGCTTCCTGACATCAGTCTCTACCCGAGCTCCTCGATGTTGAAATCCGCAGGCTGCAGTTGGAGCGTCGATCCCAGGCAAGGGATCGCAGGCTCCGATGGTAAGTCTACGGCCCCGCGATGGGGCTCAAAGTCAGCCTCGAGCAAGGCCACCAGCTCAATGATGCTAGGCCACAGACTGACGGGAGATACGATCTGGAAAACAATCACATCTCCGGCAAGGTAAGAGATTGAAAAACGTTTTCCCTGACTCCTTCCTCCACTCCCCAAATAAAACAAACCAGAGAACATTAACACATACTTTTAAAACACAGTAAAAATTACAAAAAAAAAGAAAAGACAGACAGACTGTTGGCGAGGCTGCCATTGCTGACGGCGCCACCCGGTGTAATTTAGTATAGATACTAGACCAAGTGCAGTCTGCTCCCCCAACGCAAGATTCCACCACTCACCCGTTCCCCCAATGCAAGCTGTTCCCCCAATATTGCACTACTCACCATAGCCCCCAACTGTGCAGGCACCACTCATTTCTCCTCATCCCCCAGCAGTCCCTCCTCTTCACCCTCCCTCTTCAATCCCTAGAGAGGGAGGGGGGGAGGTAGAGAGGGAGGGGTGGTAGAGAGGGAGGAGGGGTGGAGAGGGAGAGGGTAGAGAGGGAAGAGGAGGGGGTAGAGAGGGAGAGGGAAGTGGTAAAGAGGGAGGGGGAGGGGTAGAGAGGGAGAGGGTAGAGAAGGAGGGGGTAGAGAGGGTGGGAGTGAGGGTAGATAGGGAGGGGGCATCTCCCTCCTCCACCCCTCCCCATCTCCTCCACCCCTCCCCATCTCCTCTACCCCCTCCCCATCTTCCTCTACTACCCTACTCCCCACCCCACCTCTGTCCTCATTTCCCTCATCCTCATCCCCTTACTCCCATTCCCTGCCTCAGGATCTACCCAGGTCATAGAGCAGCGCCAGGGCCTGGAACTCAGCTTGGTTCTCATACTCGACCCAGCCCTGGTTCTTGGTTCTTGGTTACTTGGTCTTCCAAAATATTCCAACTGGAATTTAAACTGGAGGTGGTGAAGGGAGGGGTTTAGCCAGAGAGGGTTATTGGGAAGAATGTGCCACTTTAAATTTAGTTGCATCTGGCTGGGCAAGCGTGGCTTGGTGGAGATTATTCCATGCTTTAATAGTGCGTGGAAAGAGCGAATTGCTGTACACATCTGTCTTTGAGGCTGGGACTACAAATTGGATCGAATGCCCTCGTCTGCTCCTAATTGTTTTGGGGTTGGTGTAGGTCTTGTGATCTTTGTCTAGCTGACCATTTAACATTTTGTAAAAACAGGTCAGACGGTGAGCTTCACGTCTGTCTTGGAGAGGGTTCCACCCCAGAGAATTCAGAAGTTTGGTTCTCTCTCGTCGGTGTTAGTAACAAATCGAGCGGCCTGTCTTTTGACACGTTCGATGGATGAAATGTTTTTATCTGTGTATGGGTCCCTGGCTGTAGACTTCAACGGGAAAAATGTGAGTAGGATGTGTGAAAATGGGAAGGCTGTGGCCTAGCGTTTGGAAGAAAATAGATTCCACCACTTTAACTAGATATTGACACACACGCACAGCCACAAACAAGACGAAGACTTTTAGTATAGCGATATCAGCACTTTGAGTGCCTGACAAGTCTAGTTGTGCATGTACTAACCAGGTGATAAGAAATGTTCTCACTGTGATTAATTTGGTGTTAACTATGTTTAAGTATCTGACCACAAAAGGATCACAGGAATTGTCCAACCTTCTCTTTGTGAGATTCAAAAGAAAAAACACTTTTCTCAGTGAAACAACTCTATAACCTTAAATTAAATAAATCTCTTCTACATGTACTTCGTCTCTGCATTCATTATCACTTGTGTCAACTTTTCACATTATGAGTAGCTATGGCAATATTTATATTGAAAATGTTCTAAGTACATCTGTTGACTATAATTGCACACCCCTTTCAGCTCTGGCACTATAACACAGTCATTGAATTTCCCAGTTCCTCCATGGATTTCAAATGAGTAATTCTCTGTTCCTGCATGCCAAGCCATGAATACTAAAATGAAATCAAAGTATATAAAGCAGGATTGAATACATTACTTTGAATATGAGAAATATACAAAGTCTACTTTCTTGCTCTAGTTATCCCCTGCTGATTGATTTTGGCAGATCTGCTAACCACATTTTAATTTGACATATTTTGACATTCCTTATTCAATAGAGTAGATGTGTATTTGACATACGAAAGTTCAAAACTTTAAGGTGGTGTTTGGATGTATGTGTGTGATGGTATAGAGTGGGAGAAGGTGGAGGGTGGTATGGGCATCTTTTATATATTTGTGAGGGTGGTTAGTCATAGGAGAATGAGTCTAACGAAGGGAAGTCTTGACCCAAAACATTGTCTGTCCATTCTTTCCACAGACTCTGCTTGACCTGCTGAGTTCCTCCAGCATTTTGTGTTCTGGTCAAGATTCCAGCATCTGCAGTTTCTTGTGTCTCCAGTGGTAGGAGAACACTCTACCATGAATGTTCCATCAAAAAGGTAAGGACTGGGTTGATTGCCTTCATCTTCAATAAAGTCAAGAAACTCTGACTTCAACTCTGACTTCACTTTCCGCAGCGGTAGATCCAAATTGTTTTGAAATTAAACGATTTGCAAATTATCACGCTGACCAAATCTGTACAGTTAACTATTTTCTGGGCTGGGCTAATAAACTTGCATGCTCTTTTTATGTTCAATGTCAGAAGCTTTCTTTGATGCCATTTTCATGAATATGAAAACTGAAGGCAAATTGGCTGGGCTTTTGGTACCAATTGAACATCTGCTGTACTATGTGCTGTGTCAACTTGAAGTAGAGTATCCAACGAGGTGAAACATTAATCTAGTTATATAAAGCATATATACACGAGTGGTGCAGATTGTAGAGCTATTGCCGCTCAACTCCATCAACTTAGGTTCACTCCTGAATGCTTTTGGTGTCTGTGTGGAATTTGCCTGTTTCTTTGTGACCATGTGGGTTTTCGCTGGATGCCATTTTCCTCCAACATCCCAAAAACATTCGGATTGGTAGGTTAATTAGCAAATGTAAATTTGTGTACATTCTCATCAGAATGTGAGGTGACTAAAAAAAGTATTGCATAATTGGTGCATTGTGGTCAACGCAGACTTAATGGGCCAAAGGACCAGTTTCAGTATAACTTAAGATTTTATTTGTGGAATTGGTGGAACTCGGAATGGTGTATTTAGAATAGAATCAAATAGTTTCTTTATTGTCATTGTAACATGATCCATGTACAACGAAAGTTAAACATGTCAGCCAGTCAGTGCACCATTCAAACCATAAAAGCTAACGATACATACAAGGTAAAATATTAAAAAAGATAAACAACTAAAATAAATATGAAATATGAAAATAGCACGCATAAACACCCAATAACACCCAACCCTACATCCTTCTGTCGATTTCACAGTGTGCCAACCACAGTCCCTTAGTCCCCGCGTTCCTTGGCGGCTACATTTAGTGCCTTTATAGCAGTGGGGCAAAAACTGTTTTTAAGTCTGTTTGTCCTTGTCCTTGTAGATCTGTACCGTCTGCCTGACGGCAACAGTTCAAACAGGGAGTGTCCGGGGTGGGAAATTATAATATTCTGGGATTTTTTGATGCAGCGGGAACTGTGTAAGTCCTCCAAGGTAAGGAGAGGGCAGCCGACAATTCTCTGGGCATTGGCAATGGCCCTCTGGAGCGCTTTCCTCTGAGCCGCTGTGCAGCTGGTGTACCACACGCATACACAGTATGTTAGGATGCTCTCAATGGAGCACCGATAAAAGGACAGCAGCAGTCTCTGTGTGATGTTATTCTTCCTGAGCACCCTCAGGAAGTGCAGTCTCTGATGGACCTTTTTCAGCAGCGCAGAGGTGTTCACGCTCCACGTCAGGTCCTCCTCAATATGGATTCCCAGGAAGCGGAAATCCACCACCCTCTCCACACAGTCCCCTCTGATGATTAGTGGTACAATTTCCGTTTTGTTCTTCCTGAAGTCTATTATTATCTCCTTGGTCTTTAAGGTGTTCAGGAGCAGGTTATTTTCTCTACACCACACTGCCAGCTGCTCCACCTCATCCAAGTAGGCGTACTCGTCCCCCCCACAGATGAGCCCCACCACCGTAGTGTCATCCGCAAATTTGAGAATGGTGTTGCTGTGGTGGGCGGAGGTGCAGTCATGTGTGTAGATGGTGTAGAGCAGGGGGCTCAGCATGCAGCCCTGTGGAGAGCCGGTACTGAGGCTGAGGGCCGTGGATGTGTGATGGCCCATTCTGACTCTCTGGCTGTGGCCCGACAGGAAGCTATTTATCCACATGCAGGTGGAGTGTGGAAGTCCCAAGTCCCCCAGTTTGTCCACCAGTTTATGGGGAAGGATAGTATTAAAAGCAGAGCTATAGTCCACAAAGAGCATTCACACGTAGCTTCCCCGCTGCTCCAGGTGGGACAGTGCAGCATGGAGAGCTGTGGCTACAGCGTCCTCTGTAGATCTATTCGCTCTGTATGCAAACTGGTGGGGGTCAAAGCTTTGGGGCAGGAGTGTTGTGATATGACCCTGGACCAGTTTTTCAAAGCACTTCATCACCACTGGTGTGAGTGCGACAGGCCGGTAGTCGTTGAGGCTGGAAATGTGGGTTTTTTTGGGCAAGGGGACTATGGTTGCGGACTTCAGACAGGATGGGACAGTGGACTGGGCCAGAGACTGGTTAAAAATCCTCGTGAAGACTCCAGCCAGCTGGTCTGTGCAGTCCTTCAGCACGCGTCCAGAGACGCTGTCTGGTCCAGTAGCCTTCCTTGGATTGATGGTCCGCAGCGTGCGCCTCACCTCATGCTTTTCTATTTTGAGGGTTAGGCTACTGTGGACCATATGGTGTGTTGTGGCTGTCTTGGGTGGCTCCACTTCAAAGCGAGCAAAGAAGAGGTTCAGCTCCTCTGCCAATGAGGCGTCACCCTCAGCAGCTCCAAGGTTTGTCTTATAATTAGTGAGATACTGGATCCCCTGCCACACCTGCCTGCTGTTGTTACTGTCCAAGTGGTCCTCTATCTTCCTCCTGTGGTCTGACTTGGCCTCTCTGATGCCTCTCTTCAGGTTAGCTCGGGCCGTGCTGTATAAAGCCCTATCGCCAGACCTAAAAGCAGTGTTCCTCTCTTTTAACAGCCGCTGGACCTCCTGGGTCATTTAGTGTATTGCATGCAGTTCTGGTCACCCCATTACGGGAAGGGTGAGGAAAGCGTGCAGAGAAGGTTACCAGAGTGCTGCATGGATTAGAGGGTTTCAGCCGCAAGGAGAAATTGGATATACTTGGATTGTTTTTTCTGGAATGTCAGGGGATGGGAGATTTGTTTGAAGTATATAACATTAAGAGAAGCGTAGTTAGGGTAAACAGTCATACCTTTTATCCAGGGTGGAAATGTCCAACATTAGAGGGCATAGCTATAAGGTGAGATGGGGAAAGTTTAATAGAGACCTGCGGGACCGGTTTTATTGCAGACTGTGGTGGGCGCCTGGAATGCACAGCCAGGGATGGTGATGGGGACAGATACGACAGTGGCGCTTAAGAGGCTTATATATAGGTACATGGAAGTGCACGAAATAGATGGATATAAATCATATACAGGCCAATGAGATCAGTTTAACTTGGCATCATGTTTGACGCAAACATTGTGAGCCGAATGGCCCATTATTGTGCCGTACTGTTCTATGGGTAATTGGATGTCTGATTTTCTTATTTCCGGTCATATGATGAAAAAATGGTTATTGCCGATGTCAGAAAATTTAGTTAGGCCTAGTACACCTTCCTAAGAAACCCCTGCAGTACCATAGGAACGATTCACCTCTAACAGCCATGACCATATTTCTTTGCGTTAGGTATTGTCACCAAGTATAGGACTTTTTCCTCTCAATGCCATTGGCTTCAGTTTTACCAAACCTCCTTGAGGCTGAAGTTGTTAAAATGCTACCTTGATGCCGAGGACAGTAATTCTCACCTAATTTCATGCACCATTGATGCAAGGCTACTGTGATGTCTGCAGTTAGATGATCTTGATAAACCCAAGGATTTGATTAGTGATGATCATGTTAGAGTTAGAGCTATAGGTTAGTGACGGGGTTGTTCTCCTGAGAGCTAAAAGGAGATCTAATAGAGTTCAGTTCAGTTCAGTTTATTGCCATGTGTACCAAGGTACAGTTAAAAGCTTAGGTTGAGATTTTTGCTTCTTGAAATATTAAGATATAAAAAATAAAGAGAAACAGTTGCAAACAAATTAAGGCTCACTGAAGGTTAATTCACATAATCATTTTAATAAATGTTAGTTGGGGGGGGGTTAATATTTTAGAAATAAGTTATGGGTATATTTTGATCGTTTTCATCACTGTTCATGTGTCTACTGTTCAGTTTACAATGAATGTGTCCTCCACCCAACTCCTTGCTAAATTGTCAGTGGTCCACAGTATGTCATGGCTGCACAGCTTAAGATCATTTCAGAGAAAATATTGAAAGTAAATGTTTTAGAAGAGTGGATTTGGCACCTCTTTGTTGTTTATAGAACTTGTTAATCGACTCCGTCTGCAACACTTGCGGTGGTGAGATTGCAAGAGTGGTACCTGCTTCCAATATACACTATTGATGCATGAACGTTTTTCTGTCAGACACTCAGTGATTAAGGATATGAAATGTTGCAGACACATCACCTAGACATGGAGCTGCTCTGCATGGAGATGCTAGAATGTTGAGCAAAACGCCAGACAGTAGTGAATCTGTCAGCCAGAGAGTTGTGAATCTGTGGAATTCTCTGCCTCAGAAGGCTGTGGAGGCCAATTCTCTGGATGCTTTCAAGTGAGAGTTAGATAGAGCTCTTAAAGATAGCAGTCAAGGGATATGGGGAGAAGGCAGGAACGGGGTACTGTTTGTGGATGATCAGCCATGGTTACAGTGAATGGCGGTGCTGGCTCGAAGGGCCGAAAGGCCTACTCCTGCACCTATTGTCTATTGTCTATAACGCAAAGTGCTGGAGTAACTCAGTTGGTCAGGTAGCATCTGTGGAAGGAATGGCGAGGCGACGTTGCCAGCGGGAGGGACTTCGCCTGCCCATTTCCTCCACAGATGCTGCTTCACCCGCGGAGTTATTCCAGCACTTCGTATTTTGCTTTGAAATGTTACACCCGAGGCAGACAGAGATAATAAGAGTCGATTTGAACAAACAATGAATGGTGTGTAATTGCGACGTTACTTTCCGCGTCGAATTTTTATAAGAATAGTCCTAGGTCCAAGCGTTCATTGCATTTCTATCTCCACTGATACTCTTCAGTGCTTCCGGCAATTTCTTTCTTCTGCCCGACGGTAGCAGCCACTGTTTCACCGATCTGTACAGTGCAGCAGTCTCGGAGTAGGGCTCCCAGTCCGATTAATGTTATTTTGGAAGTTGCATCCGGATTTGCACCTGTTGAATGGAAGCCAAACCGCATACACCCGACCCGCGTCAAATGGGCCCGTTGAACATCTGCAAGGTGTTTGCCTCTCTGCCGTCATGACAACTCGCTTTTCCCAGCCTGGAAATAACTCAGGTGTATTTTTAAGGAACAGCTGACCACAGTGAAAGCAGCCTCTGGTTAACCGGTCCCCCTAGTGTGTGTGTATTATGCACATGTGTGTGTTTGCGAGAGTATATATATATATATGTGTGTGTGTGTGTGTGTGTGTATATGTGTGTGTGTATATATATATATATATGTGTGTGTGTGTGTGTGTGTGTGTATATATATATGTGTGTATATATGTATGTATATATATATATATATGTGTGTGTGTATGTGTGTATATACATGTGTGTGTGTATATGTGCATATGTGAGTCCCTGTGTGCCATTCTCGCAGCCTGTGTGTGTGTGGCAAGGCGGGTGTGGTTGTGAGATACCCGGACTCGACAAAGACAGCCGAGAGCGAGTATCAATGTTCCGTACTACAATCTCAGAGCAGCTGGCAATAGTGCAAACTAAAACACAGCTCCCATCCCACAACCTCACAGAGCGACCAGGCTTGAGTAACCTCTGCCGCAGACGGCGTGGCACATCCTAATTTGTAGGAGGGAACTGCAGATGTTGGTTCACACCGAAGACACAAAATGCGAGCCAGGCAACATCTCTGGGAGAAAAACAATAGGTGACGTTTCCAGTCGAGACCATTCTTCAGACACATTGTGCAGGCATTTCAATGTCTGTCTGTCTGAACTGTTCACACTCTGACCTTGACCGCCATCTGCCTGGAGCTTAGGTGCGGGTGCACTTTAGGCAGCTATA
Organism: Raja brachyura; assembly: GCA_963514005.1. Next base: position 43,304,535 of record OY740783.1, on the reverse strand, counting down.
GATTTAAATACAGGTAGCACGTAATTTAACTTGAAATGTACATATAGCGAGCGCTCGTGTGAAATTAAAAATTCCACGTGTTAATACTTGTTAATTGCATATTCTGGAGGAATCCGCCCCGGGTACCAGGCGGGGTCCGGAAGCACGTTCAATGGAATTAATCTTGTCGGAGATGGTATTTAATGACTCCGCGCTGGACCCTGGCTGGCAGCTCGGCTGTAACACGAGCAGGGCGGGTACCAGCGGAGGGAAGGCGGGCCGCCGGCCCTGGGAGGCGACAGGTCCCGCTGAAGCCGTCAGTCTAATCTGCCGAGCGGTTTGTGGGGCCAGCCTGATGCTGCGGATCGCTCGGCCCCGACTCCACGCCGCGACTCGGACGCCGTGGGGCGGAGTTTGTGCAAAGTGATTGGGACGGTGCAACCCAGGCCGAGCCCAAGGATCTCGGCCAGGTCCCACCCCCGGCTCCTGCCCTCTGCCACCTGGCTGGATAGGATCCGCCAGGTCATTGTGGGGAAGGAGAACGCATCTGCACAGGAGCGCATCTGCACAGCGAGCCACCTTTAAACCCCGACCATGTCCGATTCAGATGACATAAGTGAGTTTGGCTTCATCGTTGACAGGATCTCTCGTGGTGAGGTAGGTGACACTGTACGTGGACGGCAGGCCCTCGTTCGCCCAGAGGGACGAGGTATGATGTTCTTTTTTTTCCCATCTGAAGGGATGTGCGAAACGGATGGGAGCACTTCTGCCCTCGGTCAATAGTAGATCCTGTTTGCTGCACGGACCGCGGGCACGGTCTGAGTAACAGGTGTATCCGGGAGCGCACGACTCGCTCCTCTCACCCGACCTACCGTGGTGCTTCTCTCTGGGCATTGCTCGCTGCTCCTTGCCCGACCGAGCTCCGGCGTCCCTGGTCTGAAGGGAGGTCTCGTCCGTGGGTGACCCGAATTGACCAAAGGCCACATTTGACTAAGGAAGACAGGCACGAAATTCTGGTGCGACTCAGCGGGTCAGGCAGCATCTCTGGAGAAAAGGTGTAGGTGCCGTTTCGGGGCGAGACCCTCTTTCAGACTAAAGAAATGTAGATTTGTGTAAAAACACAAAGTGTTGGAGGAGCTCAGCAGGTTCAGACCGCGTCTGGGGAGGGGATGGACAGGTTATGTTTCGGGTCCGGACTCTCCAGACTGAAGCGTGGCTCTTCACGCCCCCAGCCCTACCCTTTGCTCGGGGCTCCCTGTAATCCACCGCCCATGTCTAGACAGCAATGCCTCTGAATCGGCCGCTGTCTGTGGATTGGGTCGATTAGAGGGTCAGCGCTGCAGGGTCGAGTACGCTGCACCTCCCGTGGCTTCTGGTGAAGGGACCCCCCCCCCCCCCCCCCCTCCATCTCAGCCCCCGACTACCTCGTTAGCAACCGCTGGGCTTTGCACTAAAGCTTACAACTTTCCTAGCGGGTTCCACGGCGACCTTTGCTCCAGGTCAAACTCTGGGTCAAGCGCAGAGACACAGTGCTGGAGGGACTCAGCGGGCCAGGCAGCATCTGGGGAGGGAATGGGCAATCTGAGGAAGGGTCCCCACCCGATACGTCGCCTGTCCATTCCCTCTTCAAATGCTACCTGACCCGCTGAGTTGCTCCAGCAGTTTATGCTTTGCTCAATGTTCCCATATCTGCAATTCATTGTGTTCCTCTGGGTCAAGTCTGGTCTTTGATCAGATCGAGGTCCTCTAAACTGCCGCATTGCTCCATGTCTGCACGTTTGACACCCAGCGGTGTGCAGCGAGGGCTGAGTCCCGGGCCACGTCGGTTAAAAGGCACCAAAGCGTCAGCAGCGAAACTTTGCCGCCTCATCGGAGCGGTCTGAAGTGAGACATATGTTGGGCTATTCACGTTCGCCCCAGCTCAGTGGCACATTGCTGGAGATATGTGCTCACCTACCACTCACCTACCACTCCCTGCATCCCATGTGTCCGGGCCACTTTGCAGAACACATCTCTGCAAGGACCGTGTGTAAGAAAGTACTGCAGATGCTGGTTTAAATCGAAAGTAGGCACAAAATGCTAGAGTAACTCAGCGGGTGAGGCAGCATTACTGGAGAGAAGGAATGGGCGACGTTTCGGGCCGAGACCCTTCTTCGGACTTATGTCAGGGGAGGGGGCGGGACAAAAATAGAAAGCAAGATTAGTTCCCGGGAAGGGGAAGGGGATGGAGAGAGAAAGCAAGGGCTATCTGAAGTTAGAGAAGTCAACGCTCTTACCGCTGGGGTGTAAACTACTCAAGCGAAATATGAGGTGCTTTCCTCCAATTTACATTGTGCCTCACTCTGACAATGGAGGAGGCCCAGGACAGAAAGGTCAGATTGGGAATGGGAGGGGGTTGAAGTGCTGAGCCACCAGGAGATCAGGTAGGTTAAGACGGAATGCATTTTGTGTCTATCTGCAAGGACCATCCTTAACGTCTCTCTCTCACTTTCCCTCTCTCTTCGGTCTCCTATGTGATCAATTGACGCCCAAAAGAAACCCCCAAAATACCAAGTATTTGGGACTTAATATTGAATGTAGCTATTTCTAAATAATCACTGCAACTTTCCTCTCTCTGCAAATGCTGTAATCTGCCTTCCTGTTTTTGCTACCAAAGAGGTTATCCACTTTGGTCGCAAAAACAGGAAGGCAGATTACTATCTAAATGGCTTCAAGTTGGGAAAAGGGGAAGTACAACGGGATCTGGGGTCATCAGTCTATGAAAGTAAACATGCCGGTACAGCAGGCAGTGAAGAAAACGAATGGCATGTTGGCCTTTATAACAAGAGGAGTTTGCGTATAGGAGCAAAGAGGTCCTTCTGCAGTTGTACAGAGCCCTATTAAGACCACACCTGGAGTATTGTGTGCAGTTTTGGTCCCCTAATTTGAGAAAGGACATTCTTGCTATTGACGGGGTGCAGCTTAGGTTTTGCAAGGTTAATTCCCGGGATGGCGGGACTGTCATATGCTGAGAGAATGGAGCGGCTGGGCTTGTACACTCTGGAGTGTAGAAGGATGAGAGGGGATCTTATTGAAACATATAAGATTGTTAAGGGTTTGGACACGCTAGAGGCAGGAAACATGTTCCCGATGTTGGGGGAGTCCAGAACTAGGGGCCACAGTTTAAGAATAAGGGGTAAGCCATTTAGAACAGAGATGAGGAAACACTTTTTCTCACTGAGACTTGTGAGTCTATGGAATTTTCTGCCTCAGTGGAGGCCGGTTCTGGATACTTTTAAGAGAGAGCTAGAGAGGGCTCTAAAAGATAGTGGAGTCAAGGGATATGGGGAGAAGGCAGGAATGGGGTACTGATTGTGGATGATCAGCCATGATCACATTGAGTGGCGGTGCTGGCTTGAAGGGCCGAATGGCCTACTCCTGCACCTATTGTTTATTGTCTATTGTCTATCTTTTTTATTTTGTGTTTTCTTATTCTGTCTCCAACAATAACTATTAGTGCTATATCATGGACAATCCCTCGTCTCTGCAGCCCCTAACCCTCCCCCCTAAATTAACACACTTGTTTTCTCACTTTTCCATGGTTCATGACCTGAAACATTGACTCAGTCAAACACCTAGACTGATTAACCTGCTGAAAGCTTCCAGCATTCCCTGTTTTTTTTCTCCACATTTCCTGCATTTGAAGTTAAGGGCCTGTCCCACCAGCATGCAACTCTATGCGATTAGCGTGACCTAACGTGGTCGCTTGAGCCGTCCGGCGTCGCGGGGCCGGTCCCACTTCGATCGCCGGGGCCGTGCGGAGTTCGTCCCGACACCGCGCGGGGCTCCAAAAAACCGACTATGTCCAAAAATTCCGCGCGGCAACGGCTTGTCGGCTCGCAGTCGCCTCGACATTTACACACCGCCCCGACATCGTGCCTCCGTGAACCTATTTGTAAGTGCCTCCGTGACCCTCTATGTGTGTGGCTCCGTGGCCCTGTGTGTGTGTGTGTGCCTCGGTGCCCCTCTCTGTGTGCCCCTCTCTGTCCTGGCGAACTTACCTTAGACTTCGCTCCAAGTTCGCCTCACTTTGCGCCGCGTTGCGCCACTCGAACTCCGCGCGGCCCCTACTGCCGTTTTGGTTGCGCTTGCCGCATGCAGGCGCATGCTGGTGGGAACGGCCCTGTACAGGGGATCACCCGACCTCCGCGCGGCCCCCGCTTCTAGTTTGATCGCGTTCATTGCATAGAGTTGCATGCTGGTGGGATGTTATTCGTTCCAGTTGAATTCAGCAAAGCTTGTGGATCACTACTCAGGATACTTGTATGTTATGGTCTCTGAGGATTAATTTACATTGATGGGAACCTCTCACCAAAGGTGGTGAATCTCTGAAATTCTCTACCACGGAGAGGTGTGGAGTCTAGATCATTGGAGGTAGTTTAGGGTGAGGTAGATATATTTTTGAAAGTTCAGGGAGGTAGAGAGGATAGGGAAATTGGCTCAGCTGTGAACCGCATGCCTAGGTGATCATATTGAATGGTGGGGTACGAGGAGCTGAATGGCCAACTCCAGCTCATCTATATTAGCAGTGGGGCTGCAGTCTCACAGCACTAGAAACCTGGGTTCGTTCCCAACCTTGGGTGCTTTGGAGTTTACACATTCTCCCTATGACTGGATGTGTTTCCTCTGTGTGCTCCGGTTTCGGCCCAGATCCCAAAGATGTGCAGTTTTGTAGGTTCATTGACCTCTGTAAAAGTGCCCCTAATGTGCAGGGAGTAGATGGGAAAGTTGGATTGCATAAAATTATTGTGATCTGTTTATTGGAGATAGCGTAGAATTATTGTGAACAGGTTTAAGGAACTGTGGGATGATGGAATCTTGAGCAAAACACAAAGTGCAGGAATAATTCAACGAGTCAGGCAGCATCTGGGAATGGAATGGACAGACAGCATTTCCATGTTGCATCTCAAAACTAAAGCCAGTGTGAAGAAGGGTCTCGACCCGAATTGTCATCCATTCCTCCAGAGATGCTGCCTGTCCCGCTGAGTTACTCCAGCTTTTTGTGTCTATCTTTGGTTTAAACCAGCATCTGCTGTTCCTTCCTACACTAAATTATAGTAAGATAGACACAAAATACTGGAGTTACTCAACGGGTCAGGCAGCATCTTTGGAGAAAAGCAATATGTGACGTTTCAGACCCTTCATCAGACTGGATTATCGTAACACCATTGCAAATATTGAGTACAATATTATGTGTATTGTTTCCATTGTCTGTATTTGCAGAGTTTGCTGACAATATGATGTGCTGGATCACTGAAGCACTGTCGATGGGTGAACATCTCCCTTCTTTCTGCAGGTTCCCATTAAAAACATTGAGCGGGAGCTGATCTGCCCATCCTGTAAGGAGCTCTTCACTCATCCACTAATCCTGCCCTGCCAGCACAGTGTCTGTCACAAATGTGCCAAGGAGCTGCTGTTCTCCAGGGAGGATGCAAACAACGAGGTGGACTCGGAGTTCTCCAACCCAACCACTCCGGTCAGCAGCCCCAGAACTCGCCGCCTCTCCTCCGCCAGTGTCGAGAGGCTCGACAGACTCACCCGGACAGGTAGGCTGCAGCCACACCACCACTGACAGAAACCGTAAAGAGAAAGCATCAGGCTTATGGTGTCTCTGGGTTATTGCATGTTTAATTGGGCATGGATAAACAATGGCAGAATCCTTACCTGGCCCATCACTCAACCATCACTTTGAAGAGGGTAAAGAACATTTTCCAGAGAATGAATTGGGTTTAAGAGGGCTAAACTATACTTTAGGAAGTGGCTCTAGAAATCGTGGACGCAATTGGTGATCATTTTCCAATATTCTATAGATTCAGGATCAGTTCCTGTGGATTGGAGGGTAGGTAATGTTATTCCACTTTTTAAGAAAGAGAGAGAAAACAGGGAATTATAGACCAGTTAGCCTGACATGGGTAGTGGGGAAGATGCTGGAGTCAATTATAAAAGATGAAATAGCGGCACATTTGGATAGCAGCAGCAGGATCGGTCTATGTCAGCATGGATTTACGAAGGCGAAATCATGCTTGACTAATCTTCTGGAATTTTTTGAGGATGTAACTAGGAAAATGATCAAGGGAGAGCCAGTGGATGTAGTGTACCTGGACTTTCAGAAAGCATTTGATAAGGTCCCACATAGGAGATTAGTGGGCAAAATTAGAGCACATGGTATAGAGTGCTGACATGGATAGAGAAGTGGTTGGTGGACAGGAAACAAAGAGTAGGGATTAACGGGTCCCTTTTGGAATGGCAGGCAGTGACTAGTGGGTACCGCAAGGCTCGGTGCTGGGACCACAGCTATTTACAATATACATCAATGATTTGGATGAAGAGAGTCAAAGTAACATTAGCAAATGACTCATTAACAAAGTAACATTAGCAAATGCAGATGACTCAAAGCTGGGTGGCAGTGTGAACTATGAGGAGGATGCTCTGAGAATGCAGGGTGACTTGAACAGGTTGGGTGAGTGGGCAGATGCAAGGCAGATGAAGTTTAATGCAGTAAATGTGAAGTTATCTACTTTGGTAGCAAAAACAGGAAGGCAGATGACTATCTAAATGGCGTCAAGTTGGGAAAAGGGGAAGTACAACGGGATCTCGGGGTCCTTGTACATCAGTCTATGAAAGTAAGCATGCAGGTACAGCAGGCAGTGAAGAAAGCGAATGGCATGTTGGCCTTCATAACAAGAGGATTTGAGTATAGGAGCAAAGAGGTCCTTCTGCAGTTGTACAGGGCCCTAATGAGACCACACCTGGAGTACTATGTGCAGTTTTGGTCTCCAAATTTGAGGAAGGACATTCTAGCTATTGAGGGAGTGCAGCGTAAGTACGCAAGATTAGTTCCCGGGATGGCGGGACAGTCAAATGTTGATAGAATGGAGTGGCTGGGCTTGTATACTCTGCAATTTAGTAGGACGAGAGGATATCTTATTGAAACATATAAGATTAAGAAGAAGAGGTAAACCGTTTACAATGTAGATGTGAAAATACTTTTTCACACAGAGAGTTGTGAGTATGTGGAATTCTCTGCCTCAGAGGGCGGTGGAGGACGGTTCTCTGAATGTTTTCAAGAGAGAGTTAGATAGAGCTCTTAAGATAGTGGAGTCAAGGGATATAGGGAGAAGGCAGGAATGGGGTACTGATTGTGGATGATCAGCCATGATCACATTGAATGGCGGTGCTGACTCGAAGGGCCAAATGGCCTACTCCTGCATCTATTGTCTATTGTCTATAAACCGTTGAGTTTGTCAACATATTGGCATCTATCTCTGGCATGCTGTCAAACCAATCAGCTGGTTGGAAATTCTTTTACAAATTTAATCACAACTTTCTTTGACATTGTTATTGAAGAAGTCAATCTTGTCAAGCACTCAGAATATGTCTTGAAAAATGCCTATCTGAGACTTGGACTACACATACCTGTGATAATAGCAGTGTTCCCTGCCTCCGCTTCTGTTTCCCAACCTGCAGCATATCTCATGTGATGTAAGGTGCAAATTGCAATCTCAAAATATCACCTTGAGATCAGTAAGACAGTGTAATCACTTGTGAATCGAAACAATACTGCTCTGAAGGTTACTTCCAAAGTTCAAATTACATAAAGTATTTAGTTCATTAACAGATTCACGTTCTGAAAAGGAAATGGTGGTGTTTAAGTTTAACTGTTTTCAATTGTCCATTTTAAATTTAAGATGTTCATTTAATTATATGACAGTTTTAACAAAAGAGAAGATGTGATAAGTTAATGAATTGAATAAGGCATTGAAATTGGTATTTGGTATTTCACACACTACATCACACATGATCCTTTTGTCAACTGTGGGGATGGCATGAGGTGATCTTTCACCATTTGTTTTCATACCCACTTCACAAAGCTGTAGATAGACACAAAAAGGAGTAACTCCGTGGGTCAGACAGCATCTCTGGAGAAGAGGAATAGGTGACATTTTGGGTCGAGACCCTTCCTCAGCCCCGTCTCCATCTTTTTGTGCCTATCTTTGGTTTAAACCAACATCTGCAGTTTCTTCCTCAACGTAGCTGTAGATGGGCTTATTAGGTACCTTGAGAACATTTTAACCATGTAAGAAAATTGTTTAATGATTATCTTTAACTGTCCTCTGACATCTCTATTATGCTGACATTTAGAGGTCACTGAAGGAGGAGCGGATAAGTAAGTGCAGACGTAGAGAGAATGAACGAACCAACCTTGCATTTCCCTGTAAAGTAGTCTAGGATTACTATATCAAACTCACTGATAATAGTACAAAGGAACTGCAGATGCTGGTTTACACCAAAGATAGGCACAAAATGCTGGAGTAACTCAGCGAGTCAGGCAGCATCTTCAGAGAAAATGGATAAATGGCGTTTTGGGTCAGGACCCAATGGTCTTCACTCGAAATGTTACCTATGCATTTTCCACAGAGATGCTGCTTGACCCGCTGAGTTACTCCAACATTTTGTGTCTATCACTGCAAATGGTATTGTAAATAGATTTGTAATCTGGAATCTTAAACGAGTAATCCAATAATATATATTTTAAATACAGTATTACTAATGGTAATACTGTAATGGAACAATGGAGCTGTCAGGTTTGCATGCCATCTCTATAGTTGACTAATGTATTTTCAGGAAATAAAATCTGCTTTCCTAACCAGTGAGTCATCCCGATGGCATAAAAACTGCTAATATCAAACCTAATCGCACAGCATCAACTCACAGAGCCAGTCGCACACTGTGTACAGTATGCTCGGTCAGTCCTGCAAGGTCCTCCTCACAAACTTCTGGGGACATCTGTTTATATTTCAGAGAGACAGCACAGAAACAGGCCCCTTGGCCCACTGAGTCCGCCGAACACTAACATTATCCTACACGCTAGGGACAACTTACAATTTTTACCAAAGCCTACAAACCTGTAAGTCATTGGAGTGTGGGAGGAAACAAGAGTACCTGGAGAAAACCTACGCGGTCACGGGGACAAAGTACAAACTTCGTACAGACAGCACCCGTAGTCAGTGTCGAACCCGAGCCTCTGGTGCTGTCAGGCAGCAACTCTACTGCTACGCCACCATGCCAACCAAGAGACCATAAATAATAAGTGTCTTTCCACAGTCTGGCCAAGTTTGAAACATTCTCACACAATTATACCTTACAGTCAACACCAGAGTTCTTTCATCATGGTCTCCTATATGGTAGAGCTGGAGGTGATGACACAAAGTCCTCGACATTGAATGTGGATCAGTGGGATCACACCAAACATGGACAAGGAAACATCTTTATAATTACCACTTATCGCCAAACCTTGATGTTCAATACCACAAGAGCAACAGAAAAACATTGGTCAGTGATCTAAATGCCCATTAGCATGTGTAGCTCAGTGGCACTATTACTGCTGATATATCTGTGCTGTAGGACAAAGCTACTATGCTGAGACTCGTAGCAGGAGATGAAAGATTATGAGAGAAAATCTCTCTGCCCTTGTACTCATCAGTTTACCTCTCAAACATGATTCCGGTGGGGGTGGCCATTGCACAAACCGTATGGAGATGGAGTTTCATTCTCACACTGAGGTGCAGTTGTTTGAGACTACCAGTTGCTAAATGGAGTAGATGTAGAACAAATTTAGAAGCTCTAAACTGGACATCCCTGATATTCCATGGGACATTTGAAACAAAATAATTGCTTTCTATTGTAATCTGGGATCTCATACTCTGGCACATCTCTCACCCAGCTGCTACCATCAAGCCAAACCTGCTTCAATAGCATGTAGGGAGCAAGAAGAGGAATGCCTACAAATAAAGAACAAGTTGATAAAGTTATAGCATGCCTGTTTGCTTAGACGCAGCTAAGTGATCTCATTACCCAGGGATAAAGTCAAAGTTCTCTAATCTTTCCTTATCCAGTTGTTGATAGCAGTTGATAATTAAACATGTAACAGGAGGAGGAGGTTTACAAGAACATTCCAGTCTAAATGCAAATGAAGTTTATTAATAAAGACAAAGGCAAAATTAGTGTTAGCATCCAAGCAAAAGACACAAAGTGTCAGCATAACGCAGTGGGTCAGGCAGCTTCTCTGGAGAACATGGACAGGCAACGTTTCGGGTCGAGGCTGTTCGTCTCACTGATTGTGGTGGGGGCAAGATGGGAGAGAGGTAGGGTCAGAGGTCACTGAGGGATAGGTGATATAGGTGAAAGTTTTTTTTGATTGACTGATGGTTGGATAAAGGTCAGAGATGAAGGCCAGAAAAGAAATGTAAGACAAGGATAGAAATGGTGCGAAATCTGTCTCACCGAAAAAAGACTGCTGGGGTCCGTGGATGGAAGTGAGGGAGGTGGTGTAGGAACTGGTGTTAAGTCTCCTGTGGTTGCAGGGGAAAGTACCTGGGGAAGGGTAGTTTGGGTGGGAAGGGATGAGTGAACCAAGGATTTGGTGGGAGCGATCTCTGCGGAAGGCGGAAATGGATATGGATGGGAGATTATTACTGGTGGTCGGATAACGTTGAACTGTCCATATTTATAGCCATATTTAGTGATGGTGAAGTTGCTGATCCATCTCAGCGGCCTGCCGTCCTGCCCAATCTTCAATATTTTATTTGATAATTGCTATATCAAAAAATTGCTGATTACATCACATACTGCAGAAGTCCCAATAACAGTCTTGTCATATTATTTATCTCCAGGGAGCGCGGCGCTCTTTAGTTTAGTTATGTTTATTGTTGCGTGTACCGAGGTACAGCAAAAATTTTTGGTGCATGCTAACCAGTCAGTGGAGATGTAATACATAATTCCAATTGAGCCATTTACAGTGTACCAAGACATGATAAAGGGAATAACGTGAATAGTGCAAGTACAGTTGAATCAAAGATAGTCCGAGGGTCTCCAGTGAGGTAGATGGCAGTTCAGGACTGCCCTCTATTTGTGGTAGGATGGTTCAGTTGCCTGATAACAGCTGGAAATAAAACTGTCCATGAATCTGGAGGAGTGTATTTACCCACCTCCATATCTTTTGGCCAATGGAAGAGGGGAGAAGAGGGAGTGGCCACGGTGCGACTCATCCTTGATTATGCTGCTGGCCTTGCTGAGGCAGCATGAGGTATAAATTGAGTCAATAGAAGGGAAGTTGGTTTGTGTGATGGTCTGGGCTGCGTCCACAATACTCTGCAATTCTCTTAGCCTTAATGTTGTAATTAATGTGGAACAATATATAGGGATTTTGTGTTAACCAAATCCAATCATATGCATTGCTAATCTACCTTCAATCTTCAGCAAGGCAATGAAGTATTTGTGTCCACGGCAGATCTATTTAATTCTAGACTTCTTTGCAACCTGTGTCTGAGTATGGAAAAAAACTGAATTCCAGTGTTTGATATCTGGGCAACAGTTGACATGCGGAAGGAATCATGAATCTCAAACTGAAGCCAATGGGAATAATGGGGAACACTGCATTGGCTGAACTTATTCCTATCATAATGGAAGATATTGGTGGGCTGTTCAATGCTGATCATCTCATCCCCAATAGATTGTCACAGAAACTCTTCTGATGGTGTCGTAGGCCCAAATATATGTTTAATCAATGATCTTCCTTACAGAAGATGGAAAGTGGGTTGTTTACTAGTAGATAGCATTATATTAAATTCCATTTGTAATATCCTAGAAACTGAGGTAATCCATATCCTCACACAGCAAGACCTGGGCAGCCTTCAGCAGAGGCTGATAAGTGGCAAAAAACAAATTCTCCACTCAAGACCTTAATAGATCTTAAACTTTTGGCAGCACAGTGGAGCAGTGGTAGAGTTGCTGCCTTACGCGTCTGTGGGCACTTGGTGCAGAGTTTGTACGTTCTCCCTGTGGTGGCATGGGTTTTCTCCGGGTGCTACGTTTTCTCCGACACTCCAAAGATGTACAGGTTTGTAGGTTAATTGGGTTTGGTACAATTGTAATATTGTCCCAAATGTGCAGGATAGCCTTAATGTACAGAGTGATTGTTGGTTGGCACAGACTCGGTGGGCCGAAGGGCCTGTTTCCGTGCCTTTTTCTCAAGTTAACACCAGGGGGCGTCGCACGATGGCAACCTTGCCAACAGTCTTTCTGTCTTTTCGTCCTTTTTTTTGTTATTTTTAGTGTATTTTTAAATGTATGTGTTAATGTTGTCTGGTTTGTATTATGTGGAGGGTGGGGGAGGGGGTCGAGGGAAACTTTTTTTCAATCTGTTACCTTGCCGGAGATGCAATTGTTTTCCGGACCGTATCTCCGGTCGCTCTGCGACCTAACATCACGGAGCTGACGGCCTTGCTCGGTCGGGACTGACTTTGACCTCCACCCCAGGGATGTGGATTTACCATCGGAGCTGATCCCTTACCTGGGATTGACACTCCAACCGTGGCCTGCGGATTTCACCATCGAGGAGCTAGCAGTCTCGGGAAGAGACCGATGCCGGGAGCTCCAAATGACGCAGAAGCTTTCAACCAGTCCTGACCCGGGGTCAGATCGCCCGGTGCGGGGGAACTGTGATCCCCCCCCGATGCGGGAGCTTGATCGCACCGACGTGAGGGCCCAAATGACAATGGAAGGATTGAGGCCTCCGACTGCGGGAGACAAAGAAGGGTTGAACTTTTCTTCGTCTTCCATTACAGTTCGCTCGTGTGTCAGGATGGCGTTTTACCATTGCTTTGCCACAGCCAGTGCCACATCTGTGTTTCTGCGGAGATCGTCCGCAGTGCATGCCTCTCCGCCGCAAGTCAGTAGGTAGGCCTTTGTCTGTACCTCTCCACAGTTGCACTTGTCAGAGTCCGACAAGCCCTACTTCTTCAGGTTAAACATAGAAACATAGAAATTAGGTGCAGGAGTAGGCCATTCGGCCCTTCGAGCCTGCACCGATATTCAATATGATCATGGCTGATCATCCAACTCAGTATCCCGTACCTGCCTTCTCTCCATACCCTCTGATCCCCTTAGCCACAAGGGCCACATCTAACTCCCTCTTACATATAGCCGATGAACTGGCCTCAACTACCCTCTGTGGCAGAGAGTTCCAGAGACCCACCACTCTGTGTGTGAAAAAAGTCCTTCTCATCTCGGTCCTAAAGGATTTCCCCCTTATCCTTAAGCTGTGACCCCTTGTCCTGGACCTCCCCAACGTCAGGAACAATCTTCCTGCATCTAGCCTGTCCAACCCCTTAAGAATTTTGTAAGTTTCTATAAGATCCCCTCTCAATCTCCTAAATTCTAGAGAGTATAAACCGAGTCTATGCAGTCTTTGTTCATAAGACAGTCCTGACATCCCAGGAATCAGTCTGGTGAACTTTCTCTGCACTCCCTCTATGGCAATAATGTCCTTCCTCAGATTTGGAGACCAGAACTGTACGCAATACTCCAGGTGTGGTCTCACCAAGACCCTATACAACTGAAGTAGAACCTCCCTGCTCCTATACTCAAATCCTTAAGTCTGCAACGTCCCACTCCAGTGCGGAGGCAGTTTAGGGCTTTCCAGGTAACATAAGGCAGGTTGTCTGGTGCTATCTGTTGTTTGGTTTTGGTGCCTGGCATCACAGTGAGGAATGTGGAGGAGTCACTGTGGTGGATGTTTATGTTAAAATGTATTTTGTGTGTTAGAAACATAGAAATTAGGTGCAGGAGTAGGCCATTTGGCCCTTCGAGCCTACACCGCCATTCAATATGATCATGGCTGATCATCCAACTCAGTATCCCGTACCTGCCTTCTCTCCATACCCTCTGATCCCCTTAGCCATAAGGGCCAAATCTACCTCCCGTGTTTTGTTGCTTTTTATTGGTATGACTGTATGACAAATTAAATTCCTCGTATATGTTGCAAAACATACTTGGCTAATAAAGTATGATTATGATTATGATGTTTATGATTATGAAGTCTAAAGAGTAAGTTTCCTTCCCTTACCATTACCAAATCCTCTCACTATTACCATTATGGGGAATCACAGCTAGCAAGAAATAAAACTCAGGCAGTGGCATAATTTCCAACCTACCAGGTCCATAATAACCAGTCAATGGACGGGTATTGTGGTTCTAGCGATTCATCTTTTAACTCCATTTACAAGATACAAATCAATACTGCGATGGAATTGTCTCTACTGGCTTCAACAAGTGCAATTCCAACAACAATTCAAGAAGCTCAACCTCACCCTGAACAAAACAGCTTGTTTAATTAACAGCTAATCTTCCGTCCTAAACACTTACACCCTTCATTACCAACTGTCTATAGCTTTAGAGTGTGCCATCTACAAGATACAATGCAGCAACTCATCTAGGGTACCTCAGCAGCACTTCTCAACCTGCATTCTGCACTATCTGAAGGAGAAGGGCAGCCAGTTTATGGGAAGTCCATCACCAGCAAATCCCATCAAGTCTTCCTACTTTGATTTGAAAATTCCCTTCTTCCTGGAACTCCCCCCCCCCCCCCCCCCCCCTAAAATCACCCTGGGACTACGTTCACTGCAGGACTGCACTGTGTTAAGTAGGCAGCTTCAATTTGTGTTGAACCTCAAATATCGCCTTGTATTAAGACAATCAAATTCTAAGAAGGGGGAAAGGAAACAACATGAATTAATTAATATTTCACCATGCCAATCTGATGGTTTTCAATTCGATTTAAAATTCACAAAATGTAAATGTGATATCAATGAGTAAAGGCCATGGAGCTATCTAACCATTTTAAACATTGATCAACTTCATTTTTGCTCTTTAGGAATGTAAGTTTGAGTTTAGTACCAAATGATTAATTCCTAACTTTCCCGGAATTTGCTGAGCAGGCCTGAATTCAGTTAAACATTTCTTGCATAAGATAATGAAAAATATTCAGGAATACTATGCACAATGATCATGTTTTACTTAATTATGCATTGTATTCTAATCATTTTTGGAGATTCAGTTACAGAACTGAGTACTCTCAGTAAAGTTTCAAGGAAGAAGATCCCTTTACTTTGTGTAAGCAGTCAACTTCTGACCAGCTTCCAAAGACCCACACTGCAAAAGTGTGTTAGTGTACATCGTTTACACCAACTGTTGAATGAGATTTCGAAAACAGTACCAATTGATATCAGTTAGAAGTTTTTTTATAGGTACTCGTGAACTTGCAATTAGGTTGTTCAAATTAATTTTGTGGAAGGTTACTAGATAGAGACTTTTCAATGAAAATGACAAGAATAATTTCATTTTCATCATGTTGGCTGGATCTCATATTTCATTTGGCTCATTTGTCATACGGCATGGTCTGTTGGAACTATGATGCATATTGGGCCTGCCTTGTTATACATAGCCATTGCCTTGTCATATATGGCCCCAGGCTGCCATGTGTAGTGCTGCCTGAATGAATCCTTGTTATTAATCTCATTTTATGATTCTGATTTTGTTGTGAAATTGGAAATACCCCATTCTTTCATATTTTGCCTTAGGCGCCACACAAAACCCAACGAAAATGCAAATGAAAACATTGTTGCAGTTGATTACAGTTTGCCATTGCATCTTTCATGGATGAGGATGTATGCAGTTATACTGTGTTTCTAGTGAATTATTTCAAATTCAATTACATTTAAAGTCCAGCTGACAATGTGCATATCTAGCAATTTCCATGTGGCAATCAATGTGAATGTAGCAAAATCACACATTGAAAAATTATGTGAATATATTTTTTGGTGAATATTGTCAAGATGTTGAAAGCCCCTATATTTCTTTGAATAAACCATTGAATCCCAGATTGGTTGCAGCAGAGAAAAAAGGCACTTTATCCCATAGTATCAGCATTGACTCCCTACTGGAGCAAATCTCTAGTTTCACCTCCAACTCTTTTTCTGCAGCCTTGAAAATTCACCATATATTTGTCTAATTCCTCTTGAAAGCTACAACTTGGTGGACAGGGTAATCCAGATTCCTGACCCACACAAAAAGGTTTTCCTTATGTCACTCTTAATTTACTTATTTACCCATGACATTCCGCCAAAGGGAACAGGCAGACGTCAATAAGAATCATCTATCCGGCACTTCTGCCTGAACATGGTTATGAACGTTACAGCTTTTTCTTTGGGCTCACATGCTGGATCCTGCCTTTGTTGAGAATGGAGATGTGTTTGGAACCACCTCTTTCTGGTCGTGGTTGAATTTCCACCACCATTCAGGGCGAGACGTGAAGAACTGCAGAGCTTTAACCTGATCTGCAGATTATGAGTTTGTTTAGCTCTTTCTACCGCATACTACTGTTGCTGTTTAACACGCACGTAATCATGTATTACAGCTTCATTCAACTGGCAATACTTAATGTTTATTTAGGCCCACTGCTCTTGCATTCCTCATTTAACCACAGTTGACTCCCTGGCGTGACAGTAATGGTGAAATGAGGAACATGCCACGTTATCAGATTACACATCATATTTGTGTTGATGCTGCTGATCCACAATATCATGGGTGTCCAGTTTTGAGCTGTTAGATATGTTTGGAGTCAGTCACATTCAGCAAGTTTGAAGTTCTTCAGAGAGAATGTACTCAGCATGGAAACAGCACTTTATCTCCACAAAGTGTCTGTATGATCACTTCTATCAGTGTTTTTTTTTATGGAGACATCCACCACAGGTAGATTAGTGAGGATTCCAAGTACATTTATCCTTCATGTTGGTCCTTCAGGTGTCAATTGGCATGGTGTGATGGTGCTTCCAAGCCAGTCTCAGTGCCTGACATTGAAGTCCCTACCTAGAGTACATTCTGTGCCCTTGCCACATTCAGCGCTTCTTCCAAGTGTTGTTCATCATGGAGGAGCATTGATCCATCAGCTGAGGGAGGACAGGAAGCAGTAATCAGGAGGTTTCCTTGCCCAGGGCTGACGATACCATGAAACTTCATCGAATCAGGAGTGACAGGTCAGCCAGATTATTGTTGAAGTTGAGGATTCCAGGTGTTTCTCATTCTTGTCTGTATACCATTGTGCCTTCTCCTCTGATGGATGTGTCCTCCAAAGGGACAAGACGTTTGCAGAGATTGTGCTGAGGTGTCTGGCCTATTATCTGTAAGGTAATGACTGTGAGAATACATGCGTCAAGCTGTAGCTTCAATAATCTCGGGGTCAGATCTCCCACTTTGGACACCAGTGCCTGGAGGTTTGTGAGAATGTGAGAGTGGTGAATCTCTGGAATTTTCTGCCACAGAAGGTAGTTGAGGCCAGTTCGTTGGCTATATTTAAGAGGGAGTTAGATGTGGTCCTTGTCGCTAAAGGGATCAGAGGGTATGGAGAGAAGGCAGGTAAGGGATACTGAGTTGGATGATCAGCCATGATCATATTGAATGGCGGTGCAGACTCGAAGGGCCGAATGGCCTACTCCTGCACCTATTTTCTATGTTTCTATGTCTATGATTGTGGAAGGTCTAGGTCAATACCACTTGATCCATCCACATACAGTCCTTCACTGTTGATTGTTATGCTAATAGAAAAACTATTAGCCTACTTGGCAACTTCAGAGGGAGGTTAAGAGTCAGCCATGTTGTCAGGAGTCACAGGAAAGCAAGACAGGGTAAGAATGATTGCCTCGCCTGTAGGGCATTTGTGAATCAGGTGGCTTTTTGAGATGACACTGGTATTTTCAAACTAGTTGGCGTTGTTACCCATATTTAACATTGAAAAATCAATTTTGATTTATAATGTAAATTTTGAGTAAAACGTTACATTATAAAATTGGTTGTTGTGATGGGATTTTGTCTGGTCTTGGGATTGTCAGTCCACATCTCTGGTTTAGTCGTCCCATACTTTAACCATGACAACATCACATACACTTCTAGGCAATACCTGCTACTTTTGAGTTGTTATATCTTAAGTAGTTCTAAGAAATGGAGAATGTTTACTCCCAGTAATTGTTTTATTTTGGACTTTATCATTCCAACCCTGGGAGAGCAGATGGATAAAAAATAGCCAGATATACAGTAGCTACCTTGATGTACTCTGAACCTTGAGCTGTGATAATGTTACTTGTTGATCTTTGATACTGCAATGCAGCAGCTGTTTGAGAGAGATTGGCATCTCTTCCCCAGAATGGTTAATTGTACTGACTCGGAAGTGTTTGCTGCCACCAGATTTGTGGATATTTGTTAAAGTTTACGATTCAATCAGGTGTTTACATGAGCTTTAAATATATTAGCCAAGTAACATTGTTTAGTTGAGTTGAGTTTAGTTTAGAGATACAGCATGGAAACAGGCTCATCGCCCCACCAAGTCTGTGCCGACCACGCTACACGCTAGGGACAATTTACAGAAGCCAGTTGACCTACAAATCTGCATGGCTTTGGAATGTAGGAGGAAACAGGAGCACCCGGAGAAAACCCATGTGGTCATGGGGGGAGCGTACAAACTCCATACAGGCAGCACCTGTAGTCAGGATCGAATCTGCATCTCTGGCACTGTAAGGCGGCATCTCTGCTGCTGCATCACAGTGCCGTCCATGTGTAAGCCCAAACATTATATAATTGCAGTTAAGGTGGATCATCAAATCCAAGTACAGTTCAGACTTTACAAGATCCGATGCATGTTCCAGCAAATGTCTGAGAGCAGATCTGGAAGAAGAATATTGGCTGTTTTCACTTCTGCCCCACAAGTCCTGAAACTATTGTAGCTAATTATAAATTGTTTCCATTTTGTCATGTTAGCTCATTGTAGTATAATTCAAACTGACATAGCAATAATCGAAAATGTAAAAACCTTCAAAGCTCAATTTGCAATATATATCAGTGCCTCTTTCCAAAGAACGAACAAGCAGCTGGTAAACAATCATCACAGCCATAACTTAAAGCCCCATGTAATCTAAATTTATTTATAGCAATGCTGTCGAGCAATGAATATCTACAAAATGAATGATACTGTACGTGAAATTTTCTTGAAGCCTTTCAACGAAGATAAAATTGCCCTTAAAAAACAGTAAATGTTTTCAAACACTTAAGATATCAATGTTCAGAACATTATAACTCTCTTTCCATGTAATATCTTACTGTAAGTTGGTGAATGCAGATGTCTATTTACAAATATTATTTTATTGCAAAACTGCAAGGGACAGGTCCTGTTTAACTTCTGTGAAGAACCATTTATCTCTGACATCAAATTTAATTTCTGCTTTGTTAATTAATTCTTCAATCTGTTTTTTAACTGCCCTTAGATTTGTTTATGAGCTAAATTTAAAAAAAATGCACTTTGAACTGTCCTTAGATGTGTTTATGAGATAAATTTAAAAAAATGTATTTCCAGGTACTGTCGAAGTGGCAAGGTGTCAACAATGTTTCCTGGTGTTCTGGGCCTGGGATGCTTAAGGCATAACTGTTGTCTGCAGCTCACTCCCCTTTAAGAGTCATCTTTCCAACAGTCCCTTTACATCAACACTGAAGTGTGTGCTTCACCACACCCTCACACACTTGGTGTTGCTGCAAGCATCATACCCACGTCTCAGCCTGCACACACTGCCAGCAATTCAACCCAGCAAGCCACATCACCCAAACAGTTTAGGCAGTGCTCAGCTATTCTAGCAAAGCTGCAAACTCGCTCTTACTTGTGGACTCTGGCAGATGAGAGTTAAATATAGTTAGCTGTCTGTGAATAGACCATGTCAATAATCTTCCTTGCAGAACAATGTGATAGCAAATTACCAGATGCCACAAATATCTTTAGCAACGGCCTGGAATCATCCAGAGCCATGACCATGTTCATCCTGGCAGCCACATGATCCCATGTGTTTTAACAGTGCTGCTTGAGGAGAGATGGAAAAGTTAGGTGGACAAAGGAGAGGCATTGAACAAAGGTCAGCACAGCACAGGAACAGGCCCTTCGCCCCACAATATTTGTGCTGAACATGATGCCAAGTTAAACTAATCTCATCTGCCTGCACATGATCTATATTCCCTGCACTTCCATCTGCCTCCCTGAACTCCTCTTAAATGTCGCTATGGCGCCTGCCTCTACCACCATCCCTGGCAGTGTGTTCCAGGCCCCCGCCGCTCTATGTGTTAACACCCCCCAGGATCTCCACTAAATCCTCCCACTCTCACCTTATAGCAATGCTGAATTGTGTTGGACATTTCCACCCTGGGAGACAAGTTCTGATTGCCTACCCTATCTATGCCTCTCATAATTTTATATTCTTATATTAACCTCCTGATGAGGTGAGATCCAACAACGAGACAGAGATGACTGATATTGGTAGAAAATGACACTTCTTGGTGCAGAAATACAAGCACAATGTTAAAAGGATTGTGTCCTTTTCTCAAACCTTTAAAAGTTGCTTTTTTGGAGGTTTTGGTTTTCTATAAACACTTAGAATGTAACAAGGTCTTCAGTGAGTTGTATAAAGATGCTGTGTCCATATCTGCTCAATAGTTGATCTGGTGAATACTCCACCCACAATAGTTTCATACCTGCCTGTAGAATGGACTAAATCAGCTGCTTTTAAACAGTGTTGCCAACTGTGATCAGAATCTATTCAGTGGATCCAACTCGGGTGAAGATTAAAAATCCAAACCTCCCACTACTGACCATTAGCTTATGATTCTGGTGCAAAGCACATACTGTATGTGATGCAATGAATGAAGCTACTTACACTGGTGATGTAGTCATCTATCAAACAGCCATCCACCATTCATTGTCCAGGTTCATGTAGTAAGAATTAACTTTTGGATGGGGACTCAAAGATGACAAGAAAATGGGGAACATGATCCTAACTTGCATTACGGGGTTAAATAATGGAAAGTGAAAATTGCGTGAAATAATGCTGTGAAGTTTCCAAAATTCTCACAATAGGCTAAAGACAAAATTTAAATTTTGTGTTATTTATATTAATGTTTATTCTATTGATATGCAAACTACTTCTGAATATTTTAGTGGTTGAATATATTTCCATGATTCATGCTTGAAATGTAGTTTGTTCTGTGCTTTGTGTATGTTGCATCGGTGACATTCAAACATTTGTTCTAGCAACCAGTTTGAACATTAAATGGACATTACAGGATAGTATTTCACATTTATTGACAAGTAAAAGCTTGATAAGTGAAGTGCACCTTTAAATGTCTTTGGTTCTATTTTGTTCAATTTCCTCCCATCTGAAAATGTAATTAACAAACCTGATTTTGAATCTTTTACGAATGTAATCTAGTTTTGTGTGGTGTTGTCTCTGAGATAATGTTCATCTGACAATGAATTACTCCACTAATGTGTTTTCAACATTCAACCACAGTGGGAATGACACTGAAAAATTATTCCTGACTTTTTGTTAATTGATTGCAGCCTCACTGCGAAGGTCATTCGGGAGAAAAGGTAGAACCATTCTGTGTTAATTCAGGTTTAAAGAGTCTTAGCTGCAGTTCAGTTGTAACTGCATTTATTGCGTTTTTGCAAAAACGAGATTTGATTCTATCTGTTAAAAATCAGAAAATGGTCACATTCTAAAGTTGACATAAGGTGAACATAATTATTATCCATCATTATTAAAGCAGCTGCAATTGACCAGCAACCTGTCACAGCAAATTTGATTTGATATTTAAGGAGCATATTTAAGAATTCTTTGGGCAGAATAAATATATTAATCTAAATTTCATGTTTAAGCAATTTTCTGAAAATTATAAATTATCTCACAAATACAATACAATTCGGGTTTAGACATTCGGCACTTTATCAAACTAGCCTGCACCTTGTGACCCATGCAATAGATAACGTTGCATTACAGCACATGACAAAAGTACCAAACCCATGTAAACTTTATGGAACTTGACCACTGCAAAGTATTTGTTTCTGGCATTCAGTTCACTGTTGCTTGGTTCATTAGCTTGTGAAAATGGCATGTGTGTCCCATTATTGCTTGTGCTGCCTGTTGCTTTCTGGGTGCTGTGGTATGTGTCTCCAAGTTGTTTTTTACGTGGTTTTGTTGTTTGCTGTGCTGTTACTTTCTTACTGCTATCATCACAGATTATTCAAAGAAAATAAATTCATCCAGGAATTCTTTAGGGGAATAGTCAGTGCATAGTGGGCATACATTAAGCATTTTTTATGGTCCTGTCACTGCAAACAATGTATTTAACTCGAGGCCAAAGGATAGGCTTTACTTGTTCCACGAGCACAAAGGCCTTCCCCCAACAGGTGCATGTGAAGCCAGTGATGAAAAACAAATGTCTCATTGATCTGGACAGCACAAGAGTAGGTGAAAGGGGCCAGGGATGAGGACATTTGGAGCTTCAGTCTTGATGAGGGGAAGGGCGAGTGAGATTTTGAGTGATCGGCGAGTGGCATTTACTTCTGGGTGGGAGAGCGATTTGGAGTCAGGTTGGAGCAGAAAGGAGTCGAGGTTGAGATGTGGTTGATGGGGATTGGAGCCATAATTGGTTGGGGAGGTGATGTTTGGAGGCATGTGAGAGACAGGGGTAAGTCCTGAACATAAATCTTAACCAAATCTATCCAATGCTGGTTCACAACACCAATCTGCACCGGCTGGGGTCTGCTGAAAAAGATCTATTTTGGGCTTTTGTGAAACAAGGCTCATGTTTGTTATGAAGCCTCAATACCCTGTGCTGAGTGGATTTGATGGAAGTGCAATCCGAGCGTAAGTTCTACCGAATGCTTTTTTGTAGAGAAAAATATGCCAGTGTGCATATTATTCCTTGCTATTGGTGTCCATGGTAGATTAGCATCCCTCAAGCTGATTGAGCTGTTCAAAGGCCTGACTGCCTTATTTAATAAACGTTGGTAATTTGTTTTAAAGACTCAGCATTGAAACAGGCTATTTGGCACACCAAGTCTACGCTGACATTCAATCACCCGTTCACACTAGTTCTTCGTTATCCCACTTTTTGCCTCTGCAGGGGCAATTTACACTGGCCGATTAATCTACAAACCCACACATCTTTGGGATGTGGAAGAAAACTAGAGCACCTGAAGGAAACCCACTTAGGCGCAGGGAAACCATGCCACTCCACGCAGACAGCATCTGAGGTCAGGATCGAACCCAAGTCTGAGGCACCATCTCCTCCAGCTGTGCCACTGTTTCACCCTTTGTAATAATAACAATTCTAAAAATGTGAAATGTGAAAATCTAATTTTGAACTTGTCAGAGATGCCAGTAAACAGTACCAACATGTACTGTTCCAAAAAAAAAAACACTGCTCTATTTCATTGGTACAGTTACATAACTGGTAGAGCTGCTGCCTCACAATGCCAGAGACCCAGGTTCAATCCGGACCTCAGGTGTTGTCTGTGTGGAATTTGTACATTCTCCCTTTGACCGTGCGTGTTTCCTCCTGGGTTTCCTCCTAGATCCCAAAGATGTGCGGGTTTGTATTTTAATTGTCCTCTGTAAATTGTATCTGGTATGTAGGGAGAGGATGCAAAAGTGTGAGAATATTCAACTTGTGGGAAGCAAAGGAGACAAAATTGCACCTAGGGTGTAGGGAGAGGATGCGGAAGTGTGTTAACATATAACTGGTGTGGGGAAAAAAAGAGTTTAAATGTTGGAGTAATTTAGTGGGTCCGGCAGCAGCTCTGGAGGACATGGATAGGTGATGTTTCAGGTCGGGATTCCTTGCGTCTACATACAGTATACTAGTGTGAACGGGTGAGCAATGATCGGTGAGGGCTCGATGGGCAAAAAGGTCTGTTTCTATGTATCTTCCATCAATGCAATCAATCAAAGCACATTGTAGCTACAGTGTCCAGAGGGAACTTTGAGATTGATGTGGTGGGTTTTTGCCATCTGCATTGTATGTGGTGCTCCATCACCCAGGGTCAGGAAGTGAAGGGATCTAGTTTCATGGCCATTTGACAGTGAGCCACAAAACGTAAAAGAGATGAATGAATTTAAACTAGCATCATCCCACTGCTGGAAGAAATCAATGGGTGAATTTTCCTGGGACGTTTTCCTCCAGCTGTCAACAGCTGGCTTCACAGTGACAGCGGCGTTGTCTGAAAGTCTTCTGTCCCCAGTCTTCAAAAAGAGTGGATATTGCACATACAAAGTTCACAGAAGACTGGGATAAAAATGTCAAATGCACTATCAGAGCACAAGGCACTTGATCATATTTACCGATCAGGTATTTGAACTATTCCATCAGCTGCAATTCTCTGCACAGAAATTGAGTTAAGTGATGGAACTTGTGCCGTTTACTGGCACGAGTGCGGGTGATTTACTAACAATGTTATTATTATGTGAATGAGTGTTTTCGTATCCATAAACTGCCATCAGTGTCATTATGCAAATTACCAACAATGTTGTTATCTTGTGAATTATGATCAATGTTACTATTCTCTGAATTACTAACAATATCACTATCCTGTGAAATTCCTTCTATTATTCTATTCTTGGAACGAATAACAATGTTTAGTTCCTGTGAATACTAATACCATTCTTTGAATTACCAAGAGTTACTTCCTTTTGAATTGTTAAAAACGATGTGATACTATAAATTACTAGTGTTGTGGATTTAGTCCAGCTAATCACACAAATCACCCTCCCCCATAACCCCCCCACCCCATCGACTCCATCTGCACCATGCTGCTTCGGGAAATATAATCAAGAATTTACACTCCGGTCATTCCCCATTCACCCCTCTCCTGCTGAGCAGAAGATACAAAAGCTTAAAAGCATGTCCCACCACATTCAGACCAGCTTCTTCTCTCCTGTTATCAATCTACCGAACAGTCCTCTCATACGCTAATGATGTGGTCCCAATCTCCCCAACCAACCTTATATTGGCCCTTGCACTTCATTTTTTTCTTTACTTCCTCTGTATCTGCAACACTATAATTCTGTAACAGTTTGCACTACCTATTTTACTTGTGTATGGCTTAATTGTACTCATATACTGTATGATTTGACTAGATAACAAGATACATTTTTTTCACTGTATCTTGGTAAACTTGATAATAATAAACCAATAACAATAACAATCTTACTATCCTATAAATTACTAATCACGTTTTTCTTTAAAAGATGAATGAGTAGCTAACATATTCAGGCATGTCAAACGCAACAGCACTATAATTGTACAGAAAATTGAACATACCAAGTAGTTTCTCCATTTTACTTCACGGGAGTCACAAACAGTCAGAGTTGTAGAGTCATAAATTCATACTGCATGTAAACAGGCTCTTTGGCCCAACTCATTCATGATAATCAAAATGTCTCATCCAAGATGGTATTAACATACAAGGAAATGTCAACAGCTTAGTCTTGCTGTGCTTGTTATTCATCATATTTATAATAACGCAACGTCCAGCTCTCCCTCTTATCATACATTTTCTATTTTCATTCATGTTTTTTTCCCATGTTCAATTTAGGAACATTAAAACCGAAAACTGCAATTGTTCAATATTCCCCTTCGTCCTAATACCATTTTTAATACCTTATACCATTTTTCTGATGCAGAAAAGCAATGTGTTAGATGGCTGCGACAAAATTGATTAAGGTGATCAGGTAGCTTTCCTATACAGTAAGCATATAGATTGAATGTTAGATTATGTGAAAGAAACATTGAGGGAAATATTTTTAAAAAGTTGAAACCAATATCCCATGGTGGTTTCACACCACTCCCCCTACCAGACTAACCTTCTTTCTCTTCCCGAAGGAAACTGGGCGATAAAAAAGTTTAATAAGTTAAAGGAGCGGAATTAAGCCATTTGGCCCATCAAGTCTACTCCGCCATTCAAGCATGGCTGATCTATCTTTCCCTCTCAACCCCTTCTGCTTTCTCCCCATAACCCCTGAAGAAGGCCACGTGGACCATTGGGCAATGAATTAATTCCCATATTTCTGATTTTAACTTTGAGCGAGGCACTGGTGAGATCTCCTGAAATGTTGGCAAATTAAAGGCCTGCACTGTCATTGGAACCTCAGCTATGCTTCAATCAGAGTGCACGCAGGAAAGATGCTACAGATTATTTAGTGGGTTGGAGCAGACTGGCAGTTGTTGGGTAGTCCATCCCAGTAAGTAAACAACTTACTTGGCATCAGAATTGGCAGAAGGGTTCATCTGGGTAACAAAACAAAGGTCATGACCTAATTGCCCCAGATTTTCTCCTCTTCTTCAGACAGTCTCCAACACTCCCTTCACCGCAATGCAGAAAAAATCAAACAGGAACATTGAAACTAGACTGGGAGTTGATGTACCTAGAATCTGAAGCACTTGGGCTACTGGGTGTGTTTCTCAATCACCAACCATCACACAACACCAGCCCCTCCCACACCCAACCACCAAACTCGAAACAGACTTGGGTTTAAAGTCATGCCTGACTTAACTTGATTCTTGTTGTTCAATATTGATACTTTTTCACTATCAGCAATTATTAATGCCTCTTGTGTTGTGGGTGATTCTCGGCCTTCACCCGTTGCTATAAATGTGCTGTTAAATTATCTGCTTTGTATTAGCAGGTTGTCCAGAATACATCTAATTGCATCTAGTTAGTAAACATACCCAACAATGCTTAACATTTCAAAGGGTTGATGCTCTTTCTACCCCTAGAGTTACTTGTATGTACCGGGGCAGCTATAACAAGGTGTGAATCATATTGGTAGTTAAAACTCTGGCTCCCTTGTCTGCTATTTTAAGTTGCAAGAAACTATTATTTCAAACCTGTATAAATGTTCACATTGATAAAAATTATTTTTTAAATCAGATAAAAATCTGTAGGGCTAAAGAAGTTGTCATGTGAAGGGGAAGCACGATATAATTTGAAAGCGGGAATAAAATGTTTTGTGTAGGATTAAATATAAACAATGGCTAAAACCTTAATTGATACAATACTCTGTCAGTTCATCCTATTTATGATCAGAATTACAATTTCCCTGTGTTTTAACTTGAATGGTTTATATATATCTGTTAACATGGATTCAATTGCTTTTTGTGTTGGATGCAGAGTTTTATCAATTCCCTTAATGTGGCTTACAGTCAAAGTCAATGGCAGTCCTATTTAAAGTTAAGGCCAGCAACTGTTCAGATCATAGTCAGTGTTCTTTAAATAATTCAGACATGGCAATCAGGCTTTCTTGCTGTCTCCGTTGCCTCAGGAATTGTCACTAAATTCAACAAGTTTGTGCTAATGTATTTTCTGATACCTTCTTATATGCCTGGGAATCAAATGGCAGATATAAACCTATTTTTATTAAAGCAAATAGTTAAGATTTAGTTTGCTAACTTGTCAGTACAGGCCAGTGTAAAGTATTTGAATCAGCAAGTCATTTAATATTGTGAAATACAAAGCAATAATATTTTATGCTGCTATTGACCCAATTACAGAGCTTCCAAATTTATGACATGCTGATCATAGTTTGACCTGTAATACATTTCATTCCATTTCACTTTTGTTTGTTGAGCTCTATGCCCTTTGCTCCCTTTCCACTGATCATCTTTCATATTAAGATACATATTAACACAGCTAAATACCATTAGAGATATTTCAGATTTTGAAGGTGAATGGAACATGTTTTTTCGTGCAGAATTTAACAATTTTCAACCTTGACTAACTTCTATGCCAAAGCAAAAATACTGAAAGTATACCTACACACTATCTTTGAAAATAATTAATAAAATTAATAATAAGATTACACTCAACTTACTTTATTTTCAGGAAAAACTGAATTTAAGAAAATCCAAATAGTTAAATATTTTCAGTTATTTGAAATGATTTCTGATTCCTAGTAATTAATTTTGGATAATTTAACTATTAAAGGTATACTTGCATTACAATAAAAAATAAACCTTGAAGTATGTAATTGCAGTTGAAGCATTTTATCATCAGCAAGGGATAGATAGTAGATAAATGCTAGTTTCTATAAATTATTTATTTTAAAGAAAAAATAAGAATCTAAGCATTATGGGATGCAACTCATCTAATTTTCCTAAAATGTCCTTCATTGGATAAGTAGATAATTTCACTGGTTAGTGTCAACAAATGTAATATTGATGAAAAAGAAGCAGAGTTTCCAATCAACAAGCTGTAAGTGTTGTGTTGACTGATTTTCACCATTTTGCCAAGAACTAGGATGGGGAATGCTTGCTGAGCTTCCTGTCCTATATGACATCCATTTTTTTCCAGATGTACACCATATAAGGATTATCTTAACTAAAGAAGGGCATGTATTCCATGCTAGTGGACGTTGGGATAAAATTTATGGTTTTGAATATGTTTCAGGCATACCTATGAAGTTTGAGCACAGATGTCTCCTTCAATGCTGGAAGGATTTTCTATCTATTCTGGCTGCATATTTTTTTTGATATAGAAACATAGAAAATAGGTGCAGGAGAAGGCCATTCGGCCCTACAAGCCAGCACCGCCAGTCAATATGACCATGGCTGATCATCCGCTATCAATAACCCGTGCCTGCCTTCTCCCCATATCCCTTGACTCCACTAGCCCCTAGAGCTCTATCCAACTCTCTCTTA
Organism: Raja brachyura; assembly: GCA_963514005.1. Next base: position 43,276,113 of record OY740783.1, on the reverse strand, counting down.
AATCCATCCAGTGATTTGGCCTCCACTGCCCTCTGTGGCAGGGAATTCCATAAATTCACAACTCTCTGGGTAAAAACGTTTTTTCTCAGCTCAGTCTTAAATTACCTCCCCTTTATTCCAAGACTGTGGCCCCTGGTTCTGGACTCACCCAACATTGGGAACATTTTTCCTGCATCTAGCTTGTCCAGTCCTTTATAATTTTATATGTTTCTATAAGATCCCCCCCTTATCCTTCTAAACCAGTGATTACAAGCCTAGTCTTTTCAATCTTTCCTCATATGACAGTCCCGCCATCCCAGGGATCAATCTCGTGAACCTACGTTCACAACATGTTGTACCAACTGTCTTGAAAAGACAATGTATTAAATGTATAAAAGACAACTGTCTTGAAAACCAAAGTTGAAAAGTGGCTGTTTGGAACAGGACCCGACCGCCATAACCTCTTGAATTGTGCACAGTCTTCAGGACTGATAAAGGGAGAAACCTTCAATGCACAGGAAATGAAGGGGGTGGGAGAGGGGGGCAGGCATAATGCTGAAGGTACATAGAACTAAGGAGTAAATAAGACAAACAAAATCAAAATGACCACTGTCGTTCCAGTGTATTTTATAATATTAAAGTCCTTTAAATTATAAATAATTATAACTATTCCACAAATATCTTCATGCCACATAGACTCATTCCAAAGCTTCAGATTGCAGTGTATTTCCCCTTGGATAATATCTTGTGTAAGTGTGGCTTCATCGTTAATGCTCCAAACCAAGTCTAACAAGTTAGCTTTGTGGTTGGCTATCTATTGTACTTCCAGACTTACAGGTATTTAAAGTTTTCTAAATGAACAGATGCTTCATTAACTTAGGTGAATTCATCTCAATAAATTCCATTTATTCCTCTCGGCTTGCACCATTCCAGTTATTGGCCTATTGGCCCAGTTATTGGCCTAGACTTAACGAGTGGTGACACTTCCCAAATGGAGCCAAATGCAAGGTTCAGCATCCATAATAATAGAAAACATAATTAACTGTGAAATTAGAAAATTGCCAACATTTAAATCATTTACCATCTCCACATTTTGTATAACAAAACATCTAGCAATACCTTGTTGATGATTTACATCATATAACCATATATAACCATATAACAACTACAGCACGGAAACAGGCCTTCTCGGCCCTTCCAGTCCGTGCCGACCATTTATTTTCCCCTAGTCCCATCTACCTGCACTCAGACCATACCCCTCCATTCCCTTCCCGTCCATATACCTATCCACTTACTTTTAAATGTTAAAATCGATCCTGCCTCAACCACTTCTGCTGGAAGATCATTCCACACAGCCACCACTCTCTGAGTAAAGAAGTTCCCCCTCAAGTTACCCCTAAACTTCTGTCCCTTAACTCTCATGTCATGCCCTCTTGTTTGAATCTTCCCTACCCTCAATGGGAAAAGCTTATCCACGTCAACTAGACAATCCCTTTCATCATTTTAAAGACCAATCAAGTCCCCCCTTAACCTTCTGCGCTCCAAAGAATAAAGACCTAACTTGTTCAACCTTTCTCTGTAACTTAGTTGCTGGAACCCAGGCAACATTCTAGTAAATCTCCTCTGTCCTCTCTGTTTTGTTGACATCATTGCCCAAGGCATGATGGTGAAAATTCTTCTTGGGTCACTTGCATTAAATGCACACATGTAAGAGTAACACTACATTTTACCTGTTTCAAACATTTTGTCCTGTTGACTTCAGATCGAAGGTAGATGTTTATCTTCGGTAACCCCTATAAACCCCTATTATTTCATAATCAGATGGAATTTGTATTACTATTAGAAATAAGTTTACATTGCATGGTAAATGGGTACACTAATACATATAATGCAATTAGCATATTTAGAGTTACAAGTTAAATGGGGAACTATTTTAACTGGGATACAAGAACACAGAATGAAGTGTTTTCACAACTCCTTGAGTAATTTATATAGCGTTTGGCTTTATTAAAATAATTTGAAATATTCATGAGTACAAAAGCCCCGAACCCATGCTAAACCTGTATAAAATGCTGGGTCAATACCAATTGAGCATCTTATCAATTTCTGTGCAATTTACTTGTAGTAGGTTGCAGAGACTTTGGTGAGGTATAGAAGGGAGTTATTAGAATTAATGTGCATATAAGATATTATAGTTATCTTGCCACTTGAAGATGCTGAGTAGATTTGGAGAAAGCCAAGATCAAAATGCATAAAGATGTTTATAATTATACAGAATTGATATTGGGGGAAAACAAAAAATAGCTGAAGGATCAATATTTGGGGCAACAGTTCAACTGGTACAGGGAAAATATTTTTTTGCAGCAAAGATTATGATTTGAATCCACATCTGTCAGAGTGATAGAAACATAGAAACATAGAAATTAGGTGCAGGAGTAGGCCATTCGGCCCTTCGAGCCTGCACCGCCATTCAATATGATCATGGCTGATCATCCAACTCAGTATCCCGTACCTGCCTTCTCTCCATACCCTCTGATCCCCTTAGCCACAAGGGCCACATCTAACTCCCTCTTAAATATAGCCAATGAACTGGCCTCAACTACCCTCTGTGGCAGAGAGTTCCAGAGACCCACTACTCTCTGTGTGGAAAAATTCTTTCTCATCTCGGTCCTAAAGGATTTCCCCCTTATCCTTAAGCTGTGACCCCTTGTCCTGGACCTCCCCAACATCGGGAACAATCTTCCTGCATCTAGCCTGTCCAACCCCTTAAGAATTTTGTAAGTTTCTATAAGATCCCCTCTCAATCTCCTAAATTCTAGAGAGTATAAACCGAGTCTATGCAGTCTTTGTTCATAAGACAGTCCTGACATCCCAGGAATCAGTCTGGTGAACCTTCTCTGCACTCCCTCTATGGCAATAATGTCCTTCCTCAGATTTGGAGACCAGAATTGTACGCAATACTCCAGGTGTGACCTCACCAAGACCCTATACAACTGAAGTAGAACCTCCCTGCTCCTATACTCAAATCCTTTTGCTATGAAAGCTAACATACCATTCGCTTTCTTCACTGCCTGCTGTACCTGCATGCCTACTTTCAATGCACCATGACACCCAGGTCGTGCTGCATCTCCCCTTTTCCTAATCGGCCTCCATTTAGATAATAGTCTGTTTTCCTATTTTTGCCACCAAAGTGGATAACCTCACATTTATCCACATTATACTGCATCTGCCAAACATTTGCCCACTCACCCAGCCTATCCAAGTCACCTTGCAGTCTCCTAGCATCCTCCTCACAGCTAACACTGCCCCCCAGCTTAGTGTCATCCGCAAACTTGGAGATATTGCCTTCAATTCCCTCATCCAGATCATTTATGTATATTGTAAATAGCTGGGGTCCCATCACTGAGCCTTGTGGTACCCCACTAGTCACTGCCTGCCATTGTGAAAACGACCCGTTAACTCCTACTCTTTGCTTCCTGTTTGCCAGCCAGTTCTCTATCCACATCAATACTGAACCCCCAATGCCATATGCTTTAAGTTTATATACTAATTTCTTATGTGGGACCTTGTCGAAAGCCTTCTGGAAGTCCAGATACACCACATCCACTGGTTCTCCCCTATCCACGCTACTAGTTACATCCTCGAAAAATTCCACAAGATTCGTCAGACATGATTTACCTTTCGTAAATCCATGCTGACTTTGTCCAATGATTTCACCACTTTCCAAATGTGCTGCTATCCCATCTTTAATAACTGACAGTTTCCCCACTACCGATGTTAGACTAACTGGTCTGTACAGATCAAGAGCGATCTACAAAAATAAATTGGATAAATAATTGGAAGAGAATGGATTGCAGGGTTAAGTAAATGAATTGGAGAATGATTCAACTGAGATTGCTCTTCAATTGAACTTCTAAATGTTTCTTCTCTATTGTACTACTCTACCATTCCAATAAAGTATATAACTTTACTGCTCTTTCAATTTTCTTTTTCTACTTTCCCTTGTCTGTCCTCTCTCTGTCTTTCCCTCAATTCTTTCATGTATTGGTTGACTAAAAAGGATCTGCTGCCCATCCAGGCTGGAAACGGACTATCCACAGTCAAGGAGTCACCACCTTCCCTTGTCCTAGCTGTAAACGTGACATAGATCTCGGAGAACGAGGCATCAGTGGTCTGTTCCGAAACTTCACTTTGGAAGCGATTGTAGAGAGATACAGACAGGCCGCCCGAGCTGCGGTGGCCATCATGTGCAACCTCTGCAAGTCACCGCCCAGCGAGGCTACAAAGAGTTGTATGGACTGCAAAGCCAGCTATTGTAATGAATGCTACAAAATTCACCATCCCTGGGGGACTCCAAAGGCTCAACATGAGTATGGCGGACCAACCACCAACTTCAGACCCAAGGTACGGAGCTCGTTTTACTGCCTCTTTTATGAAATATATTCCAGATAGGCATTTCCATTTGTATCATCAGACTTCTTTTAAATGGGAAGCAATATGATTAAAAATATATAGTTTTCAGAATACTTTCTCTTTCTTCCCAGAGATTTCCTGTGAAGGTGTAAATATACGGTCTCATCACTTCTAACATATACATGCAAAAATCATTATAAAATACATTAGCACTCAATTAATAATTAATTTGTTTGGAGCTCAATAGCTCAGTCAGCTAAGCCAAAGAATGAGATTGAATTACTAGTGCACAGTATCTGCTTGTCTAACTTATACATCAGGTAACATTTGAGTGAAGATGCATTCTACCCATTATATGTATTGGAATACTTAAGATATAGTCACATTATTCAAAATATATTTGTATTGATTAAATTAGCAGAATTGTGTTTTCATAATTAAGATGAAATTGAAACCCCCATTTGAGTTGGTTGCATGGTTGAATTAATTAATCTTGCTTATTCACTCTGCCACATATGAATGGAACAACCAAAAGGTCAGCATTTCCCTTGAGGATACCAATGTGAATCAGTAAATGGAAGTAACTTGAATATTCAGAGGAAATTGACTTCAAATATATATGTGGCTTTTATGTTGTTAGTTACATCAACTTCCTAACTTTAACAGGCCCATTTGAATAGTCCAATCATTAATTGTACATATCACAAGACTAGGTTGAGTGATTATCAATATATAGCCTTCAGCCTTTCCATTCCTTAAAAGGACATAACATTCGATCAGACAAAGCCACATTCTGTCTTAGAAATAAAATACAACTTATGGCATGATTATCATATGTGCTGATATAAATGCGACAGATGATGCAGTCATTTTATCCATGCTCATACTTAACAGCTGCGCATTCTCTTAAGATTGTGTGCATATCTCATGGAATGGATGAAGTGACAAACTAAAAAAGATCCTCGTGTTGAAAATACTTGCTACTTTTATTTGGAAACATTTTTCATGTTTTCCTTTTCCTTAGAATACAAGTTGAATATCAGGTCTAGTTTAGTTTAGAGAGACAGCGTGGAAGCAGGCCTTTCGGCCCACTGAGTCCACACCGACCAGTGATCCCCGCACACGCTAACTATCCTACACACACTAGGGACAATTTACAATTTTACCGAAGCCAATTAACCTACAAACCTGTACGTCTTTGGCGTCTCTAGCTTAGTCTCTACGCTTTGAAACTAAGTAAGGAGGCAAAGGAAGCAGGAATTAAGACACGGGAAATGGAATGAGAAAGGAATGCAAGAGGAAAAGATACTAGGAAGGAAATAGAGTGGGGAAGAAAATCAGAAAATTAAAAATATGGTCAGCAGAAGTGAACAAGAAAGAAAGTTATTTATTTGAATGAAAACAGAATCAAAGAGAATAACAAATGGAAATAGAAAGAGTGAGAGTACTAAAGGGTAATGCAGTAATTAATAAGAGCAAGGAATAAAGGGAAAATGAGTATAAGAACGAGCAAATTAGAGAGAATGTTAGATGAGGTTAGAAAGATAGAGAGGGAGTGACTATTGACCATTGTTCTTAAATACCAAACTTCAAAAAAATGACAATGTGCTCAATAATAAAAAGAAGGCTGCATAAGGAATTTTTCACAGGTATAGATTTATTAAGTCCGAGGCCTGGACTACATGTCTACTCAGTGGAAGAAACCTAATATGGGTTGAAGGCCTTTCCTTTCATACCTATTTTAGTTATTTACAAGGTAATAATTGGGTGCCCACTACCTGGTTAGGCTTTTCTTCATTCAGATGTGCTATCAACAATGATGTACTTTCTTAAGCCATATTTGTCAACAGGGGGTGCACTGAGGTCCATATTTTCCTGCTTAGATATTTAATTTGGGACTGAACATAAATTGGAAAATAATTGAGGAAGGTAATTGTAGAACAACAACAAATTTCTGAATGTTACCACTTCTAGGGGATCTTGCTCTTTGAACAGTTTAGTAGGGTAAAGAAATTGATGATGATTTCTGCGAGTGTTGGCGTGATATGAAATGTGTAACATGAAGTGTCCTTGATTTTGGAATGACAATCGTTTTAACGTCTTTTTAATCCTTCCCCTACTTTCCCATCACCCCACAACCACAACTCCACCCCTTCATTCACACCTACCCCGACTCTTCTCCCCCCCCCCACCCACCCTCTAACCCCAACTTCCCACTATCCCCTCCAAAACGCCTCCAGGTTTTGATGTGTCCTGAGCATGAAATGGAAAAAGTGACCATGTACTGCGAGGTGTGCAAGAGGCCCGTGTGTCACCTCTGTAAGCTCGGTGGATCACATGCTAACCACAAAGTCACTTCTATGAGCAGTGCCTACAAAATACTCAAGGTAGGTTAAGTTAAAGCATAAGAGCTATTGACTGCTTTCATTTTCAAAGATGTTCATTATGTTCTCAAATTGCAGGACATCCAAACACTTCAGTATATCCCTCTCCCATTACTCTTGTACACAGTTGATTCTTAAATTCCTAATGACTTCAGTGTATCAGTGACTTGTCTGTTTGCCGGCCTCACTCATTCTCTGTTTATTCATTTACATAGATTTGGTTTCATTAATTGTCAGATTTTTTCACTGCTTTGTTTATGTGTAAAGTGAGATATTGAGGTTCTGTTGACAGCTGGTGAGGTTTGAATGGTGTTCTCTCGTTTCATCCTGCAATATGTTTTGTTGTCATGCCAACAGGAGAAGCTGTCTAAGAGTATCGGTTACCTCATCAGCAAAGAGGACCAAGTGAAAACTCAAATCTTTCAACTAGAACACATGATTGACCAGACAGAGGTAGGAACGGCAGTTATTCACAGCCTGTGATTAGCTATAACACAGTGCAATGCAATGTAAGAAGGAGGAGGGTTTTGTTTTTCTCTGGAATTATTCCAGTTGGAACATTAATGTACCCAAACTATTGACTAAAGATTGCAAATGATTGGCGTGGCCCAATGCATTAAAAGACTTGGCTGAAACATTTGCAATGGTTTTCATCCAGAAGTACTGAATAGATAAGATGCTCACTACCACAGAGTCAGTCTTCAGCCAATTCAGGTATATCAAGAAATAGCAGAGATTAAGGGATACACTAATGACTGTGGGACAGTCAACAATCCAAATGTAGTATCAAAGATGTACACTCTGAAATAAGCTGTGTCTCTCGCCAAACTGTTTCACTACAGTTATTCTGCTAACTTCCCATTACTGTTGAAAATTACTCAGATGTGTCTAGTTCGCAAATAAAGTAGGATAAATCCAATCTGGCTAATTACCATTTAATTAGTCTCCACTTAATGACCAAAAAAGAGAGGGTAAACTGTAATCAGCCGAGTTATTCAAATGGCACTCACTTACCAGTAACCTACTCACCGATGCCCAGTTTAGGTTTTGCCAGGAACACTAATAATTTAGTTCAAATATGGATCAATGAGCTAAATTCCAGAGATAAGGTGAGTGTGACAGCTCGATATCAAGGTGTGACATCAATTGGGAAAACTTGGTCGCCCAATTATAGGAAGGATGTCAACAAAATAGAGAGGGTACAGAGGAGATTTACTAGAATGTTGCCTGGGTTTCAACAGATAAGTTACAGAGATAGGTTGAATAAGTTAGGTCTTTATTCTCTGGAGCGCAGAAGGTTAAGGGGGGACTTGATAGAGGTCTTTAAAATGATGAGAGGGATAGACAGAGTTGATGTGGACAAGCTTTTCCCTTTGAGAATAGGGAAGATTCAAACAAGAGGACATGATTTTAGAATTAAGGGACAGAGGTTTAGGGGTAACATGAGGGGGAACTTCTTTACTCAGAGTGTGGTAGCGGTGTGGAATGAGCTTCCAGTGGAAGTGGTGGCGGCAGGTTCGTTGGTATCATTTAAAAATAAATTGGATAGGCATATGGATGAGAAGGGTATGGAGGGTTATGGTATGAGTGCAGGCAGGTGGGACTAAGGGAAAAAAGTTGTTCGGCACGGACTTGAAGGGCCGAGATGGCCTGTTTCCGTGCTGTAATTGTTATATGGTTATATGGTCTATGGACATCAAAAGAAAGAATTACAATGGTGAGAGTCGACCCCAAAGGAAGATGGTTGTGGTCGTCAGAAATCCTAGCCCCAGAGCATCATGGCAGTGTCCTTGGCCCAAACATCTACAGGCACTTCATCAATGATCTTACTTACATCTTAAGAAGAGAATTGTGGTGGGTTTGTTGTTAGTTGCACTTGACCGAAACGCAAACTAGCCTTGCCACTGTTGACTCCATCTACACTTCACGCTGCCTCAAAAAAGCAGCCAACATAATCAAAGACTCGTCCCACTCTAGTCATTCCTCTTCTCTCAACTCCCATGCCGCAAAAGGTACAGAAGCTTGAAAGTGCGCACCAACAGGCTCAGGAACAGCTTTTTTCCCTCCTTATCATGCTTCTGAATGGTTCCATAAGCTAGAGTATGGTTCGATTCACTTCTACCCCATTGAGGACATTGCACATTGTCTAAGGAACAGCACGGTGGTGCAGCGGTAGTGTTGCTTCCTTACATTTCCGGGGACCTGGGTTCGATCCTGACTACGGGTGCTGTCTGTACGGAGTTTATACGTTCACCCTGTGACCTGCATGGGTTTTCACCGGAAGTTCTGTTTTCCTCCATACCCCAAAGACGTACAGGTTTGTAGATTAATTGGCTTTGGTAAACTTGTGAATTCTCCCTAGTGGGTGTAGGATAGTGTTAGGGTGCGGGGATCGCTGGTCGGTGCGGACTCATTAGGCCTAATGGCCTGTTTCCACGCTGTATCGCTAAAACTAAAAACAAAATTAAAAAACTGGTGCATTACAATGCGCTACAATCCTGAGAACTATATTCTGCACTCTGTATCTTCCCTGTTGCTCTCTCTATTTTTAATTAGTTTGAACTATTTGTATCTTGATTGATAAAAAAATACATCTATAGATGCTCCTGAACACATCATCAGTGATGTAACCTGGGGTCATTGGGTGTTTCGGGTCTTTCAATGTCAGACATCCTCACCCAGGCGACCTAGCCGTGGTTGATCAGACCACGACTTGTGTTCAGGTGGCATATCTGAGCAATTTGGATAGCATGCAAAATAAAGCTTTTCACGGTACCTGAGTACATGTGATATTAATAAATCTAAACCTAAACCAGAACAAATTAAAAATTCCATGCCTGCATTCAACTAGACTTAAACAACAATTAAGCATGGACTGACATATTACAACTAACACTCACACCACCAAACTGCCAGCCAATTAACATTTCCAGCAAGAGAGTGTCAAATTACTTATTCTTGGCATCCAATGGCATTACCAATGTCAAATCCCCCACCATTGATTGGGTGCCTGCTCAACATTGTCTGGAAACTCAACTGGACCAAGCTCACAGCTACTGTGTACCTAATGGGCAGATCAGAGCCTAAGTATCATGTTGGATATGAATCACCTTCTGACATCCCCTCCAAACTTTTTCTCCCACCCCTTTTACAATCACTCTGAAGGATGGTCCCTATCTGAAACATAATCTATCCATGTTCTCCAGAGATGCTGCCGAACCTGATGAGTTACTCCAGCATTTTGTGTCTTTTTCAGTAACCCAGCATCTGCAGTTGCTTGTGTTTGTAGAATATAGTGTTACAGTTATAAGAAAGTGCAGGTGAAAAAAGGGCAAGTGCCACAATGAGGTTGATTGAAAGATCAGGAATATATCCTTGGTATGTGAGAAGTATGTGAGGAGCAAAGAGGCCCTTCTGCAGTTGTACAGAGCCCTGGTGAGACCACACCTGGAATATTGTGTGCAGTTTTGGTCTCCTAATTTGAGGAAGGACATTCTTGCTATTGAGGGAATGCAGCGTAGGTTCACAAGGTTAATTCCCGGGATAGCGGGACTGTCATATGATGAAAAAATGGAACGACTGGGCTTGTATTCACTGGAATTTAGAAGGATGAGAGGGGATCTTATAGAAACATATAAAATTCTTAAGGGATTGGACAAGCTAGATGCAGGAAACATGCTCCCAATGTTGGGGGAGTCCAGAACCAGGGGCCACAGTTTAAGAATAAGGGGTAAGCCATTTAGAACTGAGATGAAAACTTTTTAACCCAGAGAGTTGTGAATTTGTGAAATTCTCTGCCTCAGAAGGCAGTGGAGGCCAATTCATTGGATGCATTCAAAGGAGCGTTAGATACTCTTACGGCTAGAGGAACCAAGGGATATGGGGAGAAGGCAGGAACGGGGCTGATTGTGGATGATCAGCCATGATCACATTGAATGGCGGTGCTGGCTCGAAGGGCCGGATGGCCTACTCCTGCACCTATTTTCGATGTTTCCATGCAAGTCAAGTCAAGAGACTGATAACAGCAGGGAAGAAGCTGTTCTTGAATCTGGTGGTGTGTGCTCTCAGGATTTTGTATCTTCTGGCTGACGGGAGGGGGAGTAGAGGGAATGACTGGGGTATGAATGGCCTTTGATTACGTTGGCTGCTTTTCCGAGGCAGTGTGAAATGTCGATGGTGTCAATGGGTAAGAGTTTGGTTTGTGTGATAAACTGGGTTGTGCTCATGACTCTCTGCAGTGCCATGCAGTCTTGGGCAGAGCCATTGCCATACTAAACTGTAATGCATCCTGATAGAATGCTTTCTACGGTGCATCGATGGAAAATGGTCAGAGTCATTTGGGACATCAATTTTCCTCAGTTTTCTGAGGACAGAGGCTTTGAAATATTTTCTTGGCCGTATTGTCAATATAGTTGAACCAGATAATAACCCATCTTATGTGGGACCTCAGCCAAATTTACGACCAAGCCTCGTTACTAACTGATCCAAAATGAGATGGAAATTGGTGTGGAACAGTTATGTGTTAATTAAAATGGAGCAGCATGGTGGCTGTCACGAGCTCCATGGAGCGATCCATGGCATCAGAGGAACCCACTGAATGCTTGGTTACTCACGATTATTATGGAGAGGGTTGGGGTAGTTTGATGTACATTCAGGCCAGCTGAAGGCCATGGAAATCTGTCAGACATTAACCAATGTACACGTCAGCCCGATTGAAATCCCTACAGCTTGAGCCTGGAAGCCCAGCCACCAGCATTCTGCTTCGAGGAAAATAGCTGGTGGGCGTGGTGAATCATCAGATTAACCTTTTCAATAACTGCATCTTACCTATTTCGGACAGCTATCAGTCACAATTAGTTTTGGTCAGGTTAGTGCGAACACAAAGTGGGTTAGTTCCGCTTTTCCACTGGGAAATGGAAGTTAAATTGAGCCCGATTCTCCTTTGACAACTAATTCTGGCTGTATCATTATCCTCAATATTGCAATATCATTATCCGCTGACCTGAGAAATAAAGCTTTGTCCAAATTCAAATCTAAAATTACATTTGTTTTTTTAAATTACCCTACAATACGAAACTGCCTGTGGAAATACTAATCTGGTTTCTGAAGCAGCAAGGGTTACATTTAGTAAATATATGTTGCACACCATCATGATGTTTGGAATTATTATTTTATACTCAATTTGAATACGCCATAAAATTGAAGTTCCATAAAATCCCTTGCAGGGTAACGAGGAGTATTTATGAAGTGGAAAAGGAATAAATGGGCCTGTTGTGCAATGTGTTTTTCTTCCATGTAATGGAGCCAACTGGAAAATGAAGACGGGTTTGTTTGTCGGCTGGGGTGGGAGAGTGTGGATGGAGAGATCAGTTCAAGACACAAGCTTTCTTGTTAGATTTGGTAATAAATCCTAAAGTTGGAAAGTGTCCTTAATGTTTTGTGGCTTAATACAGGTTTGGAGTTAATGTGAGTTATCTACACTATTCATCATGTTCTAAATGATTAGTGACTCAAAGTAGAAACGATAGCTTCTAATGTTTTGTCCTGATGTTCCTCCCCTTGGTTGTACACATCTACTGCTGTATTAGTTTAATTTATTATTTCATGGTATATGGGTGTTGCTGGCAACATCTGCCGTTGTTCTTCAAACCCAATTGCCCCCGAATCGAAGAGGCAGCTAAAAGTCAGTCACGTTGGTGGATCTGGCCAGGCCAAATCCTTGAAGGATATTAGAGTGAACCAGGTTGGTTTTCCACAGATATCAGTATTTTCAGGGTTACCATTAGTGGTGGTACTATTTATAACTTGCACATACATTTAAGTTTAATGCAAATTTTATTTTTAGAAATAATTATCTCACCCAAACTATTGATATAGATTATGAGCAAATGAGTCCCCTGCGCTGATACCTGTGACACATGACTGATCACAGCTTCCTAACTCTAAAATGATTTTTATTCTTACTGTCTATTTTCAGTTCATTACACATTTCTCAATCCACTCCAGCATTACTCCCAATGCCATATGCTCTAAGTTTGCTTAATCATTTCTTGCATGCACCTTTCTGAAGGCATCCTGAAAGTCCATCAACTAGTTACTCTTATCTGCCTATTACATTCTCAAACAAGTCCAATGGGTATTCCAAACCTGACTCTACATTGGCATTCCACAATTCTTTTATCATTTTCCTATTACTTTGTTGGCACATCAGTAAAAATGAGTTTTAATATTATCTCTTCTAATGTCAGACAAATTGTCTATAGTTCACTGTTTCCTCTCAGCCCTTAGTTAAATTGTGGGATTATATCAGCTATCTTCCAATCTGTGGGAACGATTTTAGAATCACGAGGAATTTGAAGATGACAAATAGTGTTTTCATTATTTTCACACTTCTCTCCCCCAAAATCCTGTATGTAGGTCATCAGATCCCGGGGATGTATCTGCTTTTCAATCTTGTTAATTTCTCCAATGCTAGGTTTGTTTTCCACAAATACTGACCTTTCTGCCCTGGGTCTCCTCTATTGCCAGAGTGAGGCCATATACAAATTGGAGAAACAGCACCCCATGGTCACTAGGGAGCTTACAACCCAGTGGTATGAACATTGATAGACATAAAAAGCTGGAGTACCTCAGTGGGTCACACAGCACCTCTGGATAAAAGGAATAGATGATGTTTCGGGTCATGATTGAATTCTCTAATTTTAAGTAACTTCTACTTACACCCCTCCCTTCCCCCCTTTCCCCCTTCCACTACCCTAGGCATTTAACCAGTTCCACAGTTCACCACATTCCCTCCTGAGATCACACTTTCCCCAGCAAACAACGGGCCTTCCAGGGCACCACCCTGCTCGAGGTCATTTATTCCTGGCCCTTATCAGATCTGGTCTTTTCTCACCACCAGCTCTTTAGCCTCCCATCCCCCTACAGTCTGAAGAAGAGTCTTGCCCCAAAACGCCATCTATCCTTTTCCTCCAGAGATGCTGCCTGACCTGCTGAATTACTACAGCACTTTGTGTCTATCTTCGATATAAACCATCATCTGTAGTTCTTTATTTCTACAGCCAGTTTACGAGTTGATTTGAAAACATACTGACCTCAAAAACTCCCATGTGTAAGAAGGAGCTGCAGATGCTGGTTTAAACTGAAGATAGACATAAAAAGCTGGAGTAACTTAGTGGGACCGGCAGCATCTCTGGAGAGAAGGAATGGGTGACATTTTGGGCTGCTGAAAAAGCGTCTTGACCCGAAGCGTCACCCTATTCTTCTCTCCAGAGATGCTGCTGTCCCGCTGAGCTATTTCAGCTTTTTGTGTCTACCTTCAAAAACCCTCATCTTGTAATTTCATCTTCTACACAAATACTCTTAATTTAAATGTATTCAGCATAAACACTGACTTGGACCTGTTGGGACAAATCAAATGGTTTTGCAATGTATATAAATTAGATGCAATAATGCGTAGAAATCTTCAATCTTTCAAGGTTTGGATGTGCTCTATTTTGGATTCACAAGACAGCTGTTTCTTGTGTCTGCCCAAATGTCCAACTGAATCTTTGAATTTACTCAAATGTTGTGGGGGCAGGTATTTGCATAATTATTCAAAGACCTTTGAATCTTTGAATAATTATGCAAATACCTGCCCCATAACATTTGAGTAGGTTTTGCATCTTATATACCTATCACAATTTGCAGCATGTATTTTTAGAATAGATTCCATGATGTTTTAGTAATTGCCCTGGACCTCTTTTATATTAACTTTGCAAACAAGTGCCGACTAAAATACACATATCTTTCCAGTCCAGAGGAGAGTTGTAAGGGGAGCACATCTGAACTTGCATTAGGGTAAGTCGCGGCAGGACCTGATGGTGTCCATTCTGGCCTTTTATGTGTCCTGTGTATCTACTCTTGATAGCCCTTTCAAAATACATTGCCTCCGACATTTCAGAAGTAAGTTCCATCTGCCACTGGTCTGCGCATCTTATCATTAATCAATATTATTATGCAAACCAAGGCTACTCTTATCACAATCAATGACACCACCAATTTTCATGTAATCTGTGAATTTACTGGTTGCACATCTTATATTTACGCCTAAATTGTTCATGTGTTTATTTCAAACATTAAGAGTTCCAGGGCTGATCCTAGTTATACACAACTAGTCACTGGTTTCCAATCACAAAGACAACTTTCAACCATCATCCTCTGCCTCCTATTACTAAATTAATTCTGAATCCAATTTGTCAACGTGCCTTGAATCCCGTGGGTTCTAACCCTTTGGACGAATATTCCATGTGGAACAATGATACCATTAATCTATTGCTGGAAATTTCAGCTGATAAATTCGAAACAAGGAACAAATATGACAGTCAATGTTTATTTAGAAGCAATGTTCATGGTCGTACAATCAACATTGACAATGTGATGATTGCAAGATGGTAATTAGCATGTTTATTTTTTGTGAGACATGCTGGTGAAGGGGGCGTTCAAATTTCATGAAAGAACAGCTGCAATTTAGATAATTAGTGTGGAGGTTAACAATTCAATTTCCTTGAGAACGAAGTTCATGTTTGATCAAAGTCTTCTGGCATATCAAAGGCTGTGGGATGGCTACATAAAAAAATCTTGCCTAACATTTTATGAACATTGATCTGAAGTAATATTATATTTGTAGGTAATCTTTGAGCAGCAAAATAAATTATTACAAAAGCTGGAAAATGTTTTTTTAAACGGATGGGGTAAATGGCTTTGGTAGATATGTTGTCTTCTGATTGGCTTCCCATGAAGACTATTCCCACAGAATACTTTCATAACAAAGTCCTGTTACAGTTACATAAATGCCAGTGAGACGCATTTGGAATATTGCACTCAGATCGATGCCTCAGTTTATGAAGGACATATTAATCTTGGGGCAAGTTAAGTAAGTTATACTGAGTCATAATCTAAATGTAACAGCATATCACATAATAAATTGAATTTGTTCTCAGCTTCATATTTATATAGTACCTGGATTAGAATGTATTAACTATATGGAGGTAGGACAAATTTGAATTGTTTTCTCTGGAATGTTGGAGACCTGATAGCAGTTTGTAAAATTATGAGAGGCATAGATATGGTAGGCAGTCAGAATCTTTTTCCCTGGGTGGAAATGTCACAGACTAGAGGGCATAGTTTGAAGGTGGGAGGGGCAAAATTTAAGAGATGTGTGGAGCAAGATCTTTACCCAGAGAGTGGTGGGTGCCTGTAACACACTGCCAGGGGTGGTGGTGAAGGCAGATAAGTGGCTTTTAGATATTATTTTCTTCAATAGTGGTTGCAATTTTGCTTTTAAATGAATACAATTGTTTCCTGGTATCAATGTATCAGCTGTCTTTGCCTCAGCAATGAGCTAATTTGAAAGTTTTCTTCTTCTCACTGTGGAATTTAGGGACTTCTTTCCAAATAGCAAATACAGCCTCGGTTGTAATGAGTTTTGCTAAATTAAAAACAAGACATTTACTTTTCAGATATTACTGCATGTTAGTGATGTATGATGTGGAGTACTGAAGTACTGAACGTCACATCTGGCTATGTCTCAGCTGATGAAAATGGCTTTTCATGTACTTGTAGTAGAAGTCATTTGTCATTGGAACCACAAAAAAAGCAGTGAAAAGTGATGCACTACCCATATGAGAAGAGAAAACATTAGAGAGCAAAAGATGTGAGTGTTATTAATTACCACCAAGTGGTCAGTACTTCCAGTACAGGATTTGTAGTACAGTACAGTAGAGGATTTCAGTACAGGAGTAAAGAGGTTCTTCTGCAGTTGTATAGGGCTCTGGTGAGACCACATCTGGAGTATTGTGTACAGTTTTGGTCTCCTAATTTGAGAAAGGATATCCTTGTGATTGGGGCAGTGCAGCGTAGGTTCACGAGATTGATCCCTGGGATGGCGGGACTGTCATATGAGGAAAGATTGAAAAGACTAGGCTTGTATTCACTGGAGTTTAAAAGGATGAGGGGGGATCTTATAGAAACATATAAAATTATAAAGGACTGGACAAGCTAGATGCAGGAAAAGCTAAATGCAGGAAAAATGTTCCCAATGTTGGATGAATCCAGAACCAGGGGCCACAGTCTTAGAATAAAGGGGAGGTCATTCAGGACTGAGCTGAGAAAAAACTTTTTTACCCAGAGAGTTGTGAATTTATGGAATTCCCTGCCACAGAGGGCAGTGGAGGCCAAATCACTGGATGGATTTAAGAGAGAGTTGGACAGAGCTCTAGGGGCTAGTGGAGTCAAGGGATATGGGGAGAAGGCAGGCACGGGTTATTGATAGCGGACGATCAGCCATGATCACAATGAATGGCGGTGCTGGCTCGAAGGGCCGAATGCCCTCCTCCTGCACCTATTTTCTATGTTTCTATGTTTAATAAAGTGTAAGATCCTTAGTGGAGGCATATAGCTCAATCCACACAAAACTCAGCACACTGGATCTACTGAAAGGCACAATTCCATTCTCTATCATTTGATGTGTTTGCAATAACAATAGTTTTATGGAGGCAAATACAAAGTGCTGGAGGATCTCAGTAGGTCAGGCAGCATCTGGGGATTGAATGGACAGGCGACGTTTTGTGTTGAGATCCTTCCTTCAGACTGGTGGTTCAACAGTAGTTTTCACTTCAAGCCCAAGAGAATAACCAAGACTAGCATAGTCAAAGTAATGTATTTGAAGCTATTCCTCTGTTTCTTATTTGATGATGAATTTAATCTGCAACAGCGTTCTTTAATCTACATGCACCAGAGAGTTTTGCAAACCTTAGAGCAGCTTGATCAAGTTCAGAAGGAAGAAAATATATTATTGCTGGACCTTTACCAGCCATCAGAACTCAGTCATCATCTGGATGACTCACTTGCCTGGAAATTCAATTTGCACAGCTCTGTTTTTCAGCATTATGCAATTGAGAAAAGTTATTGTCTTCTGAAGCGAAGCACAATAATGTGCTTCGTTCCAGATTGTTTAACATCACTGCAAAAATCCATCACAGTGTTTCTGAGTGTGTATCAACTCTGCATCTCGATGCAAGATTAGAATTACTGTGGATGGAAGAGATCATTTCCTATGCAACTTTTCTGGTCATTTCATCCCACTGCATAAGTCCTGACTAGCCATACAGCAACTGGCTAATGCAACTCTATCTCCCATGCTCCCCAAACCCTGCCCCAGACCAGACTACTGGACCATACATCTAATACTGAAAATGTGCAACAACAAAAGATAGACACAAAGTGCTGGTGTAACTCAGCGGGTCAGGCAGCATCTCTGAAGAAAAAGGATGACTGACGTTTCTGGTCAGGACCCTTCTTCAGACTGAAAGTCACCCATTCCTTTTCTCCAGATATTCTGCCTGACCCACTGAGTTACTCAAGCATGTCGTGTCTATCTTCAGTATAAACCAGCATCTACAGTTCCTTTCTACAAATGTGCAACAACAATCCTGGTGCCCTTCTCACAACTGAAGTTTGCATCACAGTGCCCACAAGTGAAAAATACAGTGATATCTCAACTACAGGTGCACTACAGGTCTCCACCACTTCTCTTAAAATTCCTTGCCCAAAACTAAAAAAAACTGTTCATTAGGTCAAAGGATTTGGATTAGTGATGAGTGGGGTCGGTGTTACTCATCAATAGCTGCAGTTGGACACTCGGTGAAAGTAGTTGGATCCAGTGATGTTCAATTGCATTCCTTTTCTGACTTAAAATATTGGTACCTTTGAAAGAAGATCATTTTAAGGCTTATGTTGAGGTCCAATATGCCAGAAACGGTATTGTTTAAATATTTCTGTGAGGTTTCCTGTCTCACCGTTCAGAGGTTGCAGCCCTGCCACTTGATGGAGAGAGGGGTCTGCTCAAGTGCAACAGTGTCCAAGATCTGAACTAGGGGGCAAAGGCCATGCCTGGGTGTTCAGGGGGAACACAAGAGGCAAACTAAATGAGCTCACCACTCTGTGTAAAAACAAAGATATTTATATCTGGTTAAAAGCACTTTTCTCAAATTTAGTGGAATTGAATTGGTTATTTTAATTTGCACAATGACAGTATTGTGAATTGTATAAATTTCAGACTCAATGCATGGCCTGAACTAAAACAGAGCAATTTGTGTCTTTGCCTCTGACAGTAATTAGATTCCGTCCTTTGTTACTGAGGGACACGAATGCTTTGTCTTCTCCTAAATGGATTTTGTTTCATACTCTAACTTGATATAAATCTACCAGCTGATTCAGCAACACCTGTCAGTAATGGAATTATGGGACTTGCAATACACTGTGCATATCGATCTGGTTATGATCTAGTCCAGGATTGGATGTAAAACAATATTACTGAGGGCATCGATGTAAACGGCTAATTGGAATAATGAGCAAGGCAGCATTTATCACAACTTTGCTTTTAGACAGCAGCACAGGGTAGTTTATCAACCACATTGGTAGATAAGAAATTATGTTCACAAGGGCTTAACTCTTTATTCCCATTTTACTCATCCTGGGATGAGATTGACAATAGATAATAGACAATAGGTGCAGGAGTAGGCCATTCGGCCCATCAAGCCAGCACTGCCATTCAATGTGATCATGGCTGATCATCCGCAATCAGTACCCCATTCCTGACTTCTCCCCATATCCCCTGACTCAACTATGTTCAAGATGCTGAAGTAAAGGGAACATGGCATGGAATGATGTAACGTGGAACACTTACCTTTAGATTTTTTGTGAGATAACAGGGAAATAGGTTCTTCGGTCCACTGCATCCACGCCGACCAGCGATCACCCAATGGACTAACACTATGCTACACTAGGGACAATTTCTTTACAATTTTACCAAAGCCAATTAATCTACAAACCTGTACGTATGTGTGAGGAAATCGGAGCACCTGGAGAAAACCCACGCGGTCACAGGGAGAACGTACAAACTCTGTACAGACAGCACCCGTAGTCGGGTTTCAATCCAGATCTCCAGTGCTGTTATGGGCTTGTCCCACTTAGGCAATTTTTTAGGCGACTACAGGCGAATTGGCTGTCGCCACATGGTCGCTGTTGTATCGTCTGTATGGTCGTGAGTAGTCTCCTCAACCACGCAAAGAGTCGTAGCGTCTTTCTGGTCGCCGCTAGATTTTCAACGTGTTTTCGGCATCAGTGGGTTTGACACATATGAGCGTATCTTGACTTCTCCTGACCTGGGTAGGTTGTCGCCAGGATAACGGTTGTCGCCGGTGCTGATTTTGGTGAATTCCATTGGCAACTACCTACGTCAACCGGCGACAGGTACCGGCGACTGAATTGTCGTAGCTTGTCGCGGTGTGGTCGTAGGTGGACGTCCTAATAGTCGCTGGTTGTCAGTAGCTTGCCTTAGCTTGACGTCGACTAGGAGGTAGGTTGTTGAAGACATTGTCGAAGACATTGTCGAAGACATTGTCGTAGGGTGTGGTCCAGTCACCGATTTTCGGTGCGACCTGCTACGACTATGACAATCGCCGAAAAAATCGCCTAAGTAGGACAGGCCCGTAAGGCAGCAACAATACCACTATGCCACCCTGCTGAGCAAATAAGTCTCATCTATTGAGCAACTGAGCATTGATTAAAGATAATAATCATCTCTCAGTGTGGGAATTCAAAGATCGAATTGGGTTTTGGGGTACCGAATGGGGATGATCAACCATAATCATATTGAATGGCGGTGCTGGCTCGAAGGGCCGAAGGGCCTACTCCTGCACCTACTGTCTATTGTTTTCAACCAAGCCTGCCATGTTGTATTAGCATGCCCAAGATATTTTATAATCCAGTAGAATATGCCTAAGGTTGTATATTGTTCACATTTATATACCTATGTGAGGGTTTTGAGCACCTTCTTATGATCAAATTATCTCATATATTATTCAGTAGTTGAGGATGAATATAGCCAAGCATTTGAAAGGAAGTTGTGAATGGTGCATGGGAGGTTCAAAGTAAGGACCTAACTGAGCCAGAGTGTTCCAGGGTATGGAGATCCTGTCTAACACCTCACTTAGCTGTCACATGTAAATGAAAGTTCCCTGCTTTCACTTGAGCAGATTTACTACTTGTGCAGGAAGGAACTGCAGATGCTGGTTTAACCAAAGATAGACACACAATACTGGAGTAACTCAGCGGGACAGGCAGCATCTATGGATAGAAGGAATGGGTGACGTTTTGGACGCTCTTTAAACTGAGAGTCGGGGGAGAGGAAGATACTGAGATAAGGAAGGGTGAGGTGTGAATATGAGACATTGAAAGGGGGTGTAGTTCAATGAAAATGGAGAATGGATCATTGTTAGCAAGGAGAAGGTGACATCGGAGCATACAGAGATAAAATGTAATCAGGGAAACAATCAGACTGGTTGGAGAACTAGGAGGGGGAGGAATAGACAGAGAGGGAAACCAAGGGTTACTTGAAGTCAGAGAAGTCAATATTCATACCGCTGGGGTGTAATCTGCCCAAGTGAAATATGAGGTGCTGTTCCTCCAATTTGCACTGGACCTCACTCAGACTGTGGAGGAGGCCCAGGACATAAAGGTCAATATACTACTTGCCAGCCAGGTGAGAACAGGAATGTAGCAACAGGAGTTTGTGGCTGAGCATCTGTGGCAGTGGGTAGGAGGCAGACTGGGATCAGGTTGGTCTAGGCCCATCATGACCAGTGGAAAGCCAGATTTTAGGATTTACAGGAATCCTTTGATTACTGATATCAGAGAGCCCAATGACTCTTTTCTGGGACACGTCTGTTGGTCTGCAAGGAGTTTGGACAGACTCTGGATAGTTTTTAACTAATCCTAGGTTATTTTAGTCGGTGGCCCTTGTGCCATGGGTCTGGTGCCAGCTGCAGGTATACTCAGAACTCTCTCATTCATGAAGTTAGTGTTATGTTGCAGCATTGATATCCTCACTGAAATATTAAGTAGGATCCATCTTCTTTCAATCACCTGATTCAATGCTATAAATACTACAAGAGGTGTTAGGTTGCAGTGGGTCTGATTGGAAAAGAGTGGGTAAATCACTCATTCCAATTTAACTGCTCCTTCGTCCTCCTGTCAGAAAGGAAGAACAGTAATTTTATCTTCACTCAAAATGCAAATAAGAACTATAAATGCTGAATAACTGACTCAAAAATATGAAAACACAACAGGTCCGGCTGTATCCATGGAAAGGGAATGAAATGGAAGTTTCTAGTTTTAAATGTCTTTCTGCATCGAATAGTGCAGAATCACATTTTCTAAAAAATCTGTCTGATCCTGGTATTTCTCTGTGGTAGTTCCATTGTGTGTTTAGATACAATTATTTGGTACTAATTCTACTCTGTTGTGTACTTATCTACCATGGTTAATGTGCCCAACACTTTCTAATTAGTGTAAGTTTTAACTTAGCATCAATTAATCACCAAAGTATTATTTCAATTAGTAATGCAAAGGTGTCAAAGAGGAAAAAAATATGCAGATTATTTTCAGTACGCTTCTTAACTCCGTAAGCAGCTTGCAGTCTGCTTTGTTAAGGATCGTTTTCAGTAAAATGTCCTCTGTCATTCTCACTGCGGGGGGCAACCCAGAGAATGTGGTAGCCCTGTAGCATTTGCTTTACTGTTTTTGGCAAATGTAATATTCTTTGAAGCAACAGGAGAAAGCAGATAATCCATTTCAGTCGAAAGCACGAACAGAACATGGGCTGATGTCAGCAGCAGCCAAATATATGCCTGGATAAGAATGATAATGCTACCAGTAACTAGATAGATGCTGATATCCCATAAAATTCTGATAATAGAGGTATTAACCTATTTATTTTAATTGCTTAACATCCCCCGTGTGCCTCGAGGCTCTTTCATGTTGCTGGTCACTAGAGCTAATGACAGAGCGACCAACAGAACAACCATTATTGCAGGCGGTGTCTGGTACAATGATGGTGCACTCTGTTCTTAAAGAGACACTAACAAATTATATTATTTCCCTTTTGAAAAATGTAATAAATGAAAAGAGCCTGCAGTATTTCCCATATAAATTCTAGCCTACAAAGGCATAGTATTATAGCGTATATTCATAGGCGCTTTCTCATTGGATACAGTGGGCCTTGAATGTACTGTTGTTATGATGCTCCTTGCATGTGCAGTGGATTACATTCAGCACTATTTAGTCTATCCATTAGTCTATCCCAAACATAGACACGAAGTGCTGGAGTAACTCAGTAGGTCAAGGAGCATCTCTGGGGTAAAATGATGAGTGACGTTTCGGGTCCTGACCTGAAACGTCACTCATGCTTTTTCTCCGGAGATGCTGCCTGACCCCGCTGACTTACTCCAGCACTTTGTGTCCATTCATCTCTTCGGAGTTTGATCACTGTAGCACTGTCATACAAATTTGCTCCCTCTATCTGTGACTTGTGGCTACCATCCTTACTGGCAGTTATATTCTTCGGGATTCTGCTTCCGTATGTAGTTTGCTCAACTAGTAATATTCGTAGCAATGGCCAAATTGACAGGAAATTCTGAAGCTGAGTCCATCCCATAACATTCATGTCAAGGCACCTTGCATCTCTTTCACATGACATGCTGCCTTCCAAAGGTACATTTAACCTTATTGCAATGCAGCTCTTAAATAGGCAACTCCCTTAATTGCACAATACCTTATAAATGGATAACACCCTTAATAAAATTACCCAGAAGAATTTCAAATGATTAGTTTTAATCACAACACTGACATCAACAATTACAAGGCTGTAGCCTATCTATGTTAAGCTGAGTCATTAAGTACTCTTGTACTTAATACTAATCTTCATTTTGAGTTGGGAGCCCCAACTCTATTTTGCATTGGCACTATGTCAATGTTGACCTCCACATGAAACCTTTAATGTAGTGAGGAATCTTATTTCCCCAGGCATTATTCTTCTGATCACAGACCTATGAAAACTGAATGTGTTGGAAATGAACGAATGAAGCCTGCCCTGCTTATTTCAGGTTTTAAACTTGCAGTTTTCATTAACTGATGAAAGGTCATTGATGTCAAATTTGAAGGGTTTCTGACCAGCTAAAAGAAAAACTTTCAGTAATAGTTTTTTCCTTCCTAAAGCAGTTAACACAAATTAACTGTAGTTACTGTTGTAAGGAATTGCAATTTATACATATGCAATAATGTAAATGACTAGATTATGGGTTGGATTTTGCAGGAAACTGTTGGAATTTCCCAACGTGTGTGCCACCAAGTTTGGATTTCTCAAGGGAGAGTAAAAGTACCAACTTGGTGGACTGTTCTTTGATGATGACTCCCTTTCGAATCCCTGGAGCCCAGTAGTGGAATGCAAACTTGGTCAAAGCACACAAGACTGCTGATGCTGGAATGTGGAACCAAAAAAGGAGAGCTGCTAGACGGTCTCAGTGGGTCTGGCAACATCTATTGAGGGCCAATGTTTCAAGAGAGATCGGAGGGCAAGTAGCCAGTGTAAAGAGGAGGAGAAGGAATGGGTCGTGATAGGAGCCAGCAATGTGATAGGTGGAAGGTAGACACAAAATATTGGAGTAGCTCAGCAGGACAGACAGCATCTCTAGAGAGAAGGAATAGGTGACGTTTTGTGCCGAGACCATTCCTCCAGACCCAACCCAAAACGTCACCCATTCCTTCTCTCCAGGGATGCTGCCTGTACCGCTGAGTTACTCCAGCATTTTGTGTCTACCTCCTACACAAGTGGTGGGTGAATATAGGTGAGGCGGGGTTGATTGGAAAATAACAGTCAGGTGGGGGATGGAAGAGTAGAGATAGCAATGGAAACTGGAAGGTGATAGATAGATAGATAGATAGATAGATAGATAGATAGATAGATAGATAGATAGATAGATAGATAGATAGATAGATACTTTAATAAGTTACTATATTAATCCCCTTTTCAGGGGAAATTCAGATGTCAGATTATAGGCGGGAAGGCGAAGGCTGCAGATTCAGGAATCTGATAGCAAAGTGTGAAAAATATACATCTTCTAGATGAGCTGGGATGCATCCTCAGTGATGTGACCTGGGGTCATCGGGTGTTTCGGGTCTCACAACATCGGACACCCTCGCCCAGGCGACCCAGCCGGGGTTGATCAGGCCCCGACTTGCGTCCCAGCAGCAACCGCCCACGGATCAGCCATCTTAATAACTGCTCTGCAGGGGTTGGGAGACTCTAGCACTGGGCTCTGTGGGGTGACTCCCGGCCGGCCTCCTCCTGCATCTCACCAGGTTCAAGGCCTGTGCGCTGCACCTCTTTCTCCTTCTCCGAGCATTTCATTCTCGCCTGATGGATGTTTAGGCCACGATGGTTCATTAGGCCTTTCCGTAACTTTGTTGTGTGTCTTTATCACGAAAGACACAGACTGGGGTGCTAACCTAGCCTTTCCCGGGTGCCATCTTTCCGTGCCGTCAACTGTCTCTCCAGTAGTCACCAAACTATTCTTGGTGTGTGAACAGTGGAACTACTGTATATTAGAAGGGAAAGTGGCAGATGGAAACAACAGAGGAGGAGTGAGCAGTTGTGCATGGGGAGAGGGGGAGGGGGAGGTGGATACGAGGACCGAAAAAAAGAAAGATGGTCTTGGGTTGCAGTAAATTGGAGAATTCAATGTTCATGCCATGGAGTTGTAAACTAATCAGGCAGATAAGGCCTTTGATACGATTCCGCACGTAAGGCACATAAACAAGATAAAAGGCCACATTTGGCGTATTGAGCTGTTAGGTCATCATGTCAAAGGAAAGATGGTGTCAAGCTGGAAAGGGTGCGGAGAAGATTTACGAAGACTGCCAGGATTCTAGATCCTGAGCTGTAGGGAGAGGTTGAGCAGGCTAGGTCTCTATTCCTTGGAGCAAAGGAGGATGAGAGGGTGATCTTATGGAGGTGTACAAAATCATGAGAGGAATAGATCAGGTAAAGGCAAATAGTCTCTTGCTCAGATTAGGGGAATTGAGAACCAGAGGACATAGGTTTAAGGTGGGGGTGGGGAGACTTAATAGGAACCTGAAGAGTAACTTTTTAACAGCAAGGTGTATGCAATGAGCTGCCAGAGAAGGTAGATGAGGCAGGTACTATTGGAACATTTAAGAAACATTTAGACAGGTATATGGATAGGATAGGTTTAGAGGGATATTGGCCAAATGCAAGCATGTGGGATTTGTGTAGATAGGACATGTTGGTTGGTGTGGGCAAGTTGTGCCAAAGGGGCTGTTTTCGTGCTGTGTGTTACTGATCTGGATGATGGAATTGATGGCTTCGTGGAGATGATATGAGGATTGGTGGAGGGGCAGGTAATGCAGAAGGATTTGGACAGGTTGGGAGAGTGGGCAAAATAGTGGTCATGGGAATACAGCGTAGCTAAGTGTATGGTCATGCATTTTAGTAGAATGAATAAAGGTGTAGGCAAATGGAATGTTAGTTCATTTCGAGAGGGCCAAAATATAAAAGCAAGGATTACAAGAATGATCCTAGAGATGATTGGTCTAATGTATGAAGGGCGTTTGATAACTCTGGGCCTATACTCGCTGGAGTTTAGAAGGACGAGGGGGGATCTCATTGAAATTACCGAATACTGAAAGGCCTATATAGAGTGGATGTGGAGAGGATGTTTCCAGTAGTGGGAGAGTCCAGGACCAGAGGGCTCAGCCTGAGAATAAAAGGATAGGAATAGGAATACTTTATTGTCACATGTGACTAGGCACAATGAGATTCTTTGCTTGCATACACAATGTATCCAAATAGCAGCCACCTACAAGGCTGGCAAAGTTACAAAACACGTCGGCCCCTCCTTTTGCCACCCCCCCATCCACAGGGATTCCCCCATGCCGTCTCCTCATTATACTGTGTCGCCCCCCTCCCCTTATTGACCATTGTTCTCCCCCCACCTCCCTCACAGCGGTTCTCCCAAAGGATATACCTTTAGAAAGGAGATGAGGAGGAATTTCTTTAGCCTGAGGCTGTAACTCGTTCTTACCCAAGAGCAACTGTCTTAAGAGGAACTCTGTGCAGCCTCACCATTGAAGACCAAGGTACTCTGAGCGCACAATGTCATAACTGTGCATTTATAAAGGTTAAGCTTGTTCTTTCATTTTAGGCTAGTGGCAAGTGTGGGCAGTTTGCCATTAGCAGCAAGCTCTGGTTTTGCTACTAATTTTGTACTGGAATCCCATGGGCTTAAACACATGGCTCTTTGATTCAGAGCTGGTAGACACAGTGAGTTCCACCTTTGATTGCCACAAGGTGTATCATTCATCTACAGTAAATTTCCAGCACTCTCAGGACTTTGGTACTCAGTAGATTTTCTAGATTATTGTATGTTATTCCTATTGCAGTTATATCATAATACACTACCAATTGACTTTTGTTTTAAGATTACACCGTGGTGTAAAACATTTTCCACTGACCCATTTGTGTAAATTTAAAGGGAATGCAAAAACTGAATTTCATAGGAATGCAGGAAGTAGGCCCTGGTGAGTTTAACAGGAAGCACCAGCTGGCAAGACAGGTTCTGAACCTCTGGCAATTCAAAAAAATGGGACAGAAGATTATTAGAGTTTTATGGACAAGAGAAAATAGGTTGGGGAGTAGGCCATTCGGCCATTCATACCAGGACTGCTATTCAATGTGATCATGGCTGATCATCCCCAATCAGTATCCCGTTCCTGCCTTCTCCCCATATCTCCAGACTCTGCTATCTTTAAGAGCCCTAACAAGCACTCTCTTGAAAGTATCCAGAGATCCGGCCTCCACTGCCCTCTGAGGCAGAGAATTACACAGATACAACTCTCTGTCTGAAAAAGTGTTTCCTCATCTCCATTCTAAATGGTTTACCCCTTATTCTTAAACTGTGGCCCCTGGTTCTGGACGCCCCCAACATCGGGAACATGTTTCCTGCCTCTAGCGTGTCAAAACCCTTAATAATCTTATATGTTTCAATAAGATCCCCTTTCATCCTTCAAAATTCCAGAGTATACAAGCCCAGCCTCTCCATTCTCTCAGCATATGACAGTCCAGCCATCCCGGGAATTAACGTTGTAAACCTACACTGCACTCCCTCAATAGCAAGAATGTCCTTCCTCAAATTAGGGGACCAATACTGCAGGTGTGGTCTCACTAGGGCCCTGTACAACTGCAGAAGGACCTCTTTGCTCCTTTACTGAACTCCTCTTGTTATGAAGGCCAACATGCCATTCGCTTTCTTCACTGCCTACTGTAAATGCATGCTTACTTTCATTGACTGATGAATAAGGACCTCCCAGATCCTGTTGTACTTCCCCTTTTCCCAACTTGGCACCATTTAGATAATAATCTGCCTTCCTGTTTTTGCTACCAAAATTGATAACCTCACATTTATTCACATTAAACTGCATCTGCCATGCATCACCCAGCCTGTCCAAGTCACCCTGCATTCTCATAGCATCCTCCTCACAGTTCACACTGCCACCCAGCTTTGTGTCAGCTGCAAATTTGCTAATGTTACTTTGAATCCCTTCATCTAAATCATTGATATATATTGTAAATAGCTGCGGTCCCAGCACCGAGCCTTGTGGTACCCCACTAGTCACTGGCTGTCATTCCAGTACTTTGTTGAGTTCTTCAGCGATTTGGTGGAAATTGAAGAGTGAAAATCCAATTAATGCATTTTGTGTTTTGTTCTGATTGGAGACCAATCAGTCATTTAATTTATTTTTCTCTGTTTTCTGTACTCTTATTCAATTTGACTTGGAACGGGTACCACGAGGGCTGATAATTCTTAAGGGTCTTTCATAGAGCTCTGTCCTCTGATCTGGCAACAGCAGCTGCCTTGCATGTAACCAATTTCTCACTCACCTCTTCCCTGTTGCCCTGGCCAATATTTATCCTTCCCACAATTTCACTGAAAGACTCCACTCTCATCACACAGTAGTTGGTGGAACCTTGCGGTGTGCACATTAGCACCTCACCTCTTGAATTATGGGTAGATAAAATGGACACTCTTTGAAGTTCTGCAAAAGCAGGCTTGGCTGTATCTGTAGTAATTATGTTTCAATGTTGCTCTCAATAAAACACCTGGTTGATTTGTCATTTAACAATAGACAATAGACAATAGATGCAGGAGTAGGCCATTTGGCCCTTTGACCAGCAACACCATTCAATGTGATCATGGCTGATCATCCCCAATCAGTACCCCATTACTGCCTTCTCCGCATATCACCTGACTCCGCTATCTTTAAGACCCCTATCTAGCTCTCTCTTGAAAGTATCCAGAGAGCAAAGACATGTGACCATCACAAGCCACTCGCCTCCACCAATCCCACTCATAGCTCAACAATGTCAACACTATCCATCACATCCAGGCTTGAAGGAGACTACTAATTTTTAATGATGGCATCATTAGGGCGTCATGGTAGCGCAGAGGTAGAATTGCTGCCTCACAGCACCAGAGACCCAGACTACGGGGGCTTGTCTGTACAGAGTTTGCACGATCTCTCAGTGACCTGTGTCGGTTTACTCCGGGATCTCCAGTTTCCTTCCACACTCCAAAGATGTACAGATTTGTAGGCTAATTAGCTTGGTATAACTAAAGTATCCCTAGTGTGTGTATGGTAGTGTTAATGTGCGGGGGTTGCTGGTCAGCGTGGACTCGATGGGCTGAATAGCATGTTTTTGCTTTGATTGTATCACTAAATTAAACTAAACTAAAGTAAACTAAACTAAACTACTGTAAAATAAGAATGATGGGGTTGATTCTAAAGGTAGACAAAAATGCTGGAGAAACTTAGTGGGTAAGGCAGCGTCTATGAGGAGAAGGAATAGGTGACGATTCAGGGTCCGACCCTTCTTCAGACAATTGGGGGGGGGTAGAAAGGACGAAGCGGATACAGTAGGCTTGTGGGGGAGCTGGGAAGGGGGAGGGGAAGGTGGGAGAAAGCAAGGACTATCTGAAATTAGAGAAGTCAATGTTCATACCGCTGGGGTGTGAACTACCTAAGCAAAATATGAGGTGCTGTTCCTCCAATTTGCGCTGGGCCTCACTCTGGCCATGGAGGAGGCCCAGGACAGAAAGGTCAGATTCGGAGAGGGAGTTGAAGTGCTGAGCCACCAGAGATCAGGTTGATTAGTGCGAACTGAGTGTAGGTGTTGGGCGAAGCGATCGCCAAGCCTGCACCTGGTCTCGCCGATGTAGATTCTATAGTTCTGGCTACCCACTTCTCACTTGAAAAACCTTAAGGCCTGTGGTTACATTTCAGCTGGGGAGTGAGGAGGAGGAGGAATGGACCCATGACTATTGATTTTCAAGGTCTGTCCAGGTGTAATATTTAGGAAGGCCTTTCAATGGGTGGCTGAGTATTAAACATATTGCTGGAGGAACTCAACAGGTCAAGCAACGTCTGTGGAGGTAGATGGGTAGATGACATTTCATCGAAGGTAGATACAAAATGCTGGAGTAACTCAGCCGGTGAGGCAGCATCTCTAGAGAGAAGGAATGGGCGACGTTTCCGGCCGAAACCCTTCTTCAGATGTTTCATGTTGAGACATGTCTTCAGACTGGATGCTTATCTGTTTGAATTTAAAGTGTGTGAGCCACGTCTCCATTGGTAGATGTATGTTTCTGTCAGAAACTTCCTATTTAAATCCAACTTCAGAGACTTGACCACCGAAATCTAGTCTAGTGGACAGTCTAGTAGTGAGCTGCTGAATATGCATGTTTTGGAAAGGGGTAAAGTGTCTGCTCTCTCAGGCAGAACTAACAGATCTAATGGCACTCTTTCACAAATCGCAAGGCATCTTTCCCTGTTGCCCTGGCCAATATTTATCCTTCACACAAATTCACTGAAAGGCTCTCATCGCACAGCAGTAGGTGGAAGCTTGCTGTGTGCATATTGGCTGCTATAATTGTAATCTGCCAAAGTAGCTATATTTCAAGAGTCAAGTGTCAAGAGAGTTTTATTGTCATGTGTCCCAGATAGGACAATGAGATACTTTCTTCACTGTCTGCAGGTTGAAAGGTGTGAAATAAAGAAAGAACCATTTTTCATGGTGCAGCACTTTCTATGTTGTAGCTTTCTAATTGCGTTTTTAAGCACAAGCAGGCATGTTCTATCCATTTGCTGCAGTGGTTGGCCAAAGATCCCTAGGAGGATCAATGGACATAATTCAAAACAGGGCTGAGGATATCTGTGGTTCAATGAGAAGGAAACCCTTAAGCAGAGAATGCAAGCGTTACTCAGCAAACTGGGCCACTTCTGTGGAGCGAGAGGCAGTTAACATTACAGCTCAATGTTCTTTCATCAGAATTAAAATGTCCTCTGTTTCTCCAGCCACAAAATGATCCTAGACTCAGTTGAGTTATTTTATGTCTTTGTGTCAGATTACAGGTTTCCTGCATCATCAGTAATTTGCTGCTGGAGAAATACTGGTGTTATGATAATTAACTACTGCAGCAAAGCCTGTCATAGAGCACCAGCAAAAACATGACAGTTATCCCCATTCAGTATCAACATACTAACTGTATAGAAATCTTTCTCTGAAAATGTTTAGATAAAAATCAATATGCTGATGAGCATGATAGCCTAGTCTGATTGATTTTAAAGTGTGGGCGGAATGCAGTTTTGAAATAATAGGTTTATATGTGGAGGAAGAGAGCAGTGTTAATAAATCCCTCACTAATAAGACCCACTAAATAATTCAGTTAATTACTCAGGGAAGTATGCACCCAGTGCTGACTCAGAGCTGCCCAGCAGTGACATTCCAGGTTCTCAGATTTAACAAAAGCCCTCCGTTAACTGAGTCTACTTGTAGTGTAAAGAATGCTTTGTTAAGATTGATAAGCCAGAGGCATAATACTTCCATCACAAAACAAGCGATATCATGGGTCTAAACAAGCGATATCATGGGTCTTAAAGTTAAATTCAGGTGGAAGGGTTTAGTTTGCACTAAAGTCAACCAATGTAACAGTCTAGCACGTATAAGATGGAACAATGTAATAACAAAGAACTGCAGAAGCTAGAATATCAAAGAAAGACACAAAATATTGGAGTAACTCAATATTGGAGCAATTCTGGAGAACATAGATAGGTGACGATTCAGGGCGGGACCCTTCTTCAGACTTCAGAAACATCACCATATCATCTTCTCCCGAGATGATGCTGCCCCACTGTGTTACTCCAGCATTTTGTGCCATTCATGGGATGTAACAAATTAAGTGAAACATTACATGAAGACACAACCCTTTTGTATTTAACTTTTTTGCAGAGAAATGGAGAGAAGTCAAGAACGGATGCCACTAATTTAATTGACAAGCTGTGCAGCATCTTGGAACAGCGCAAGCTGAAGCTTATCAAGTCGATTGAGGACAGCCGTACCTCAAAGTTGGAGAGATTGCAATGCCAAATGGATGAATGCCAGGGAATGCTGGAAAATAGTGGATTGGTGGGTTATGCACAAGAGGTTCTGAAGGAGACAGACCAATCTTGCTTCGTTCAGACAGCAAAGCAACTGCACACCAGGTAGGTTGACAAATCTTATTCTCCATAGTTCACTGAAAGTGGCACTGCCAGGATGTGCCTCTTACATTTCCTGTCGGGTGTAACTTGAACTGTACTTTTAAGGAAACCACCATACCTCGACAGAGTATGTAGGGTGGCACTGGCTCATCGCGGAGTATCCTTTTCATTGTGTGAAGATAGACACAAAAAGCTGGTGCAACTCAGCGGGACAGACAGCATCTCTGAAGAGATGGAATGGGTGACATTTCGGATGGAGACCCTTCTTCATTGTGTGATGTTCCTGGGCGTGAAGATGGACGTTTGACGAGCTGCACCCACTTTTATTGCACCAATTTCAAACTAACTTTCCTTCAAAATTTTATGGGAAAACTAAGTAAATACTAAATGACTCACAATAAGTTTAATCTCTCCATTTCCATAAATAGTGCATCCATAAGTTGGAAGAGAGCGTTGTGCAGATAGCTGGGTTTATGGAAATGGAGGAGTAATTTCTGTGAATAAGCTTATGAGGAAACATTCATTATAGAAAAGTTGATGTATTTAGTCCTATCCCAAAAAGGATTGCGCTTGACTTCCAACCACTACTTAACAAGGCCAAAATTTGGAGCACAGTAGTTCTTGATGGCCAAATCTGTATCGAGATTGTGGGAGATTGTCAGATACGCATCAACCCCCCACCCCTTGAATTCTGAAGAGCACGGGGTTATGGCGAGTACGGCACAACCAACATCAGCTGTACAGTGATCACTGAGCCACAGTTATGAACAACTTGCTTGATTAGATCACAGTTGACCATAAAAATTTTTAAATGGCCTAGAGCAAGAAAAGTCATATTTGATTCCACATACAGTATTCTCAGTAAAACTGAAATCCAATTATTGTTGGTTTCCTGCCAACTGAGTCCACCTCATCAGCAGAATTAGTTTAGAACACACAGTGTGGCATAAAGCACAATCATGGGTAGGAATGACTGTATTCTATATTAGGAATGAAAATTACCAAGCTTTTAGCTTTTAGGGCCAACAGTAGCTCATGAAAGCCTTAACTTTCATCCAACACCTCCACACCCCTTTCTATCCCTGGTCTCTTGTATCATCGTTCCCCATCCCACACACAGAGACACAAATAAACAAACACAAACACACGCACAAATGGAATGATTGCATTAATGCTACAGCTGATGCTAAACTGCAATGAAGCTGTGGTGAAAAACTTTGCAAACTATACACAGCCACCTGGTTTAATCAATATGGTAACAGGAACTAGTTAATGGCTTTAATAATATTTTTTTCAGTCAGGATGGATGTTATAATTCTATTCAGCAGTCCATTCTGTCTCTTGAGCTTGTTCCACCACTTTCTGGTATAGTAGCTGAGTCTACAGTATTTGCCTGCATAGGATTTTATACTCTGAGTATAGCAAAGACGAGTAACTGGGAAGCAATTTATTTTTCTTTACAAAATATGAATATTTCCTAAACTTTCAAAAAGTTGAAGCCTTTTCTTGTTTTTTGTCTTTAATGTCTAATGTCAAATCATATTTATTGTCACATGCACAAGTTTAGTGAGGTACAGGATACATTGAGAATCATACTGGCAGCATCAACACAGGCACATCCACTCGGCCAACATGCAAAACATGAATTATATTTACATTGTACAAGACAGTAAAAAGAAAAATGACTGCAAAAACAAGAATATGTGAGTGGTGCAAAACACAATTGGAAAACAAATCCACAATAGTGCAAGAGGTGGTCTATAGTGTTTTGTAATTGAGGTAGGATTAGGGCTGTGAAGGTCAGTTCAAGAACCTGTTGGTTGTAGGCAAGTTGCTTTTACTGAACCTGGTGGTGTGGGACTTTAGGCTTCTGTACATCCTGCCCGAGATTAGCAGCAAAAAAGAAGCCATAGCCCAGAAGGTTGTGATCCTTGATGATAAATGCCACATTTAGAGGCAGCACCTGATCATAAGATCATAAGTGATAGGAGCAGAATTCGGCCCATCAAGTCTACTCCGCCATTCAGTTATGGCTGATCAATCTCTCCCTCCTAACCCCATTCTCCTGCCTTCTCCCCTTAACCTTTAACACCTGTAAATGCTAAATGTAAATGCTTTTGGTGGTGGGTAAGGCTGTGCCTGTGATGGACCAGGCTGAGTCCACCACTCTTTGCAGCCTCTTGTGTTGAAATTGCCGTGCCAGGCTATGATGCAAGCAATCAGGATACTTTCTACTATGCATGTATAGAAATTTGTCAAGAGTATTTGGGTTCATTGCAAATTTCTTTAAATGCCTTTAAATGAAATTTAAACTTTTAAGAGATCAAAAGGTTACCAGTCAATGCACAAAGGAGGGTATTTTTCACTTTCACCACCTAGTCAGTACGTCTGGTCAGTAGATTGTTATTTGATTACTCTGGCTCTTTTCATCTTTGAAATCAGTTAATTGCCTGACAGATATAGGGCTACATCTGTGGGTTAGAAGCTGCTTTCCTACCTATCCATGCTGTGGAAACAGAATTTGGGTCAGTCCAAGGCTATTCGGTTGCGAACAAGATCTTCCCAAGTTCACAGAGCATTTAGTTCAGGACTTCAAGGAATATTTCTTGTATGTATTCATGAAGGAGATGAAAACTGTAGGTGGAGAATGCAGGAAGGAGCCAATGAACAAAATGAGAAGTTGTTAGAAGTTTTGTGGGCTTGAAGGTGGATAAATCCCTAGGCCTGATAGAATTTAACCCAGGTTGCTATAGGAAGCATAGGAGATTTCACAGATCTGGACAGAGGTTTTTGAATCTTCGCTGGCCACAGGAGAATGTTAAATAACTGGAGAACATCAATGTGTCTGAAGCTAATGGGTAGGTTTATGGTAAGGGGATAGAAGTTTAGAGGGGAACTGGTGAGGAACCCTTTCACCAACATGACGCCTTGTTAAACGAATCCTCTCTGCCTGCATGTGATCCATAATCCCTCCATTCCCATGCATATCCACATGCCTATCCAAAAGCTTTTCAAATGGCATTATCATATCTGTCTCCACCACCACCTTTAGCAGCACATTCCAGGCACCAACCACCCTCTATGTATATAAAAAAAACTTACCCCACACATCTCCTTTAAATGTTGCCCCTCTCACCTTAAAACTAAGCCCTCATGTCTTTGATATTTCCACCCAGGGAAAAAGTTCTAACTACCCTATCTATGCATCTCATCATTTTATATACTCTAACCAGTTTGTCCAAAGTATTTGTCCTTTAAATCAAGCGAAGCAGGATTGGTGAAAGTTGTTTGTTCTATGCATAAATAACAACTGTTTTTTTCAGACTGCCATTATTGAAAATTACATTGCAGGTCACCTTTGCATGTCACATTCCCTTTGGCATTATTTGGAGGAGTTCTTTGCCAGAATGAATGCTCTAGGTAGAATAAAGCTCATTCATTATAGTCTGCCAGAATAATGAGCAGCAATCTGGTCCATCATTGCTGAATCCATTGGTGTCTTCTGTAATTGGTTTCACAACAGTGACAAATAGTTATTTTGACCCTCATGACAAGGACAAATATGTATATCCTTGTTGTGCCATCGGGCGTTTGGTTTTGTGAATGGGTGAGCAACTCTATGCTCAGCATGTGTTTTAATGAAGTAATGTAGCCGTTAAGGAATGAGTCTGAAGGTTTTTCAAGCAGAGAGTTGTGAGTCTGTGGAATTCTCTGCCTCAGTGGAGGCCGGTTCTCTGGATACTTTCAAGAGAGAACTAGATAGGGCTCTTAAAGATAGCGGAGTCAGGGGATATGGGGATAAAGCACAAATAGGTTACTGATTGGGGATGATCAGCCATGATCACATTGAATGGCAGTGCTGGCTCGAAGAGCCGAATGGCTGACTCCTGCACCTATTGTCTATTGTCTATTGTTTTACTGACAATTGTGGAAAAAAAGCATAATTTTTCTTTATCTGCTGTTACCATGGCTTCCATAAAAACAAGTTTGAGCAGGAGAAGGCTGAATGGTCATTTGATAGAAATTTTGGCTGAACTTCCACTTCAATGCTAATTTTCCTATACTATCTCCAGACCCCATGATAATTTTAATGTCCAGAAATATCTGTTTTGTAGGAACTCAACAACTGAGCCTCAGAGGTGGAGAATTCCAAAAATTTATCACCCTTTGGAGTAAAGAAATTGCTCCCCAACGCAGTCCAACCAACCCACCTATTATCTAACATTGTGACCTTGGTTCTAAATTCCTTTAGTTTAGTTTAGTTTCGAGAAACAGCAAGGAAACAGGCCCTTCAGCCTACCGAGTCCTCACTGACCTGCGATCCCTGCATTTATCCAACACACACTAGGGACAATTTACACATACACCAAGCCAATTAACCTACCAACCGGCATGTCTTTGGAGTGTGGGAGGAAACCAAAGATCTCGGAGAAAACCCACGCGATCACGGGGAGAACATACAAACTCCGTACAAACAGCACCTGTAGTCGGGATTGAACCCAGGTCTCCGGCACTGCAAGTGCTGTAAGACAGCAACTCTACCGCTGTGCCACCGTGCCTGTTTTTTGCACTGTTCCTCCTTGACCAGAGGAGGCAAAGTCCTAGCATTCAGTCTAACAAGGGAGTCCTTCTGCTGCTGGACATTATGGGGCAGAGTCTGTTGGAGATGCCCCTTAAACAAGGGTAGGGATATCACCCTAGGGGGCCACATTAGTGGAAATGGTGCCTGGTATGATCATAGTTTTGTGAACACTACCAAATAATACGCTGGCGTATATATGTATGGCTGTCAAGGTTGGAAGAGTCTTTGCACTGCTCTTGTTTTGTATGCAATTTTATTATTCTGAATAAAGTTTATTTTGGGGGAAAAAAGCCCTTTACTAACTTTGTAAGTTGCAATTAGATGTCCATGTTTTCTAAACTCTCGAGAGTGCAGTTCCAGTCTCTCCCTTATTTCCGAAACCAGTCTAAAGGATCTCTCTTTATGCCATGTACATCCTTTCTATGGGAAGGAAACCAAAACTGTGTACAATACCCCAGGCGCAGTCGCATTAAGGTCTTGCACAATTGCAGTAAGACTTATTTACTCCAGTATTCAAATCGATGACACAAAAGAAAAATCCATTGTACGAGCCTTCATACAATGTATTTACAATCCTGAGCGTTCGTACCTTTTCAGCAGAAGGAAAAGCTCTTTCATTTGTTTCTTTGTCATTGTATTCATGGTGCTACACATCTTTGGCAAAGGCATTCTTTTCCATTTGTCTTTTGTTCTCTTTATCTGCATGAAGATAAGACTCAATGACTGATATAATATTTGTGTTTCAGGATCCGAATGGCCACTGAATCTTTGAAAACCTTCCAGCCGGCTGCAGAACCTTCTTTCACAGAGTTCACTCTGGATGCGTCCAGAGAGGAGGAACTGCTAAAAGAATTGTCTTTCACAAATGGTGAGTGCCTCTGCAAACAACAAACTGTTCCCCCTTCTACCTTAAGTAATCAGGATGTGCTCACTTGCATATCCGAACTGATGGTCTGGCCATTACTGCATTGCTGGTTGTGAGACTTTAATACATTTTTGTTGCACATAGGAAGTTATGAGAAAGCCACAAAGTGCTGGAGTAACTCAGCAGGTCAGGCAGCATCTCCGGAGAACATGGATAAGCGACATTTCAGATTGGGATCCTTCTTCAAACTCGGTCTGATGAACGGTTCCCAACCTAAAATATCACCTATCTATGTTCTTTAGGGATGAAGCCTGACCTACTGAGTTACTCCAGCACATTCTGTCTTTTCTTGCAAGTCAGCATCTGCAGTTCAGTGTCTATAAGGTATGAGAAACGTTGTCTTGCAGTGCAATCTTTGATCAGTGTTCATTCATGAACTGGAACTGTGGCTTAATCAACCTCAGCACTGCATCAGTCAAAGAGAAAGTTACAGAAGGAAATATGTTTTTGTCAATCAAAAAAGGGCATCTACTTTTGTGCCAAATAAAAGGAATGGAAGCTTTCACTTTTGCTATCCATTGTCTGTTATGAAATTATAATCCGAAGGGAGACACAAAAAGCTTGAGTAACAGGCAGCAACTCTGGAGAGAAGGGATGAGTGACGTTTCGGGTCGAGACGTTACTTCAGTAAAGATCCTTTTTTCTTACTCTACTGCAGCAATGTAGTTCAGCCAGAAATGCAGAGGAACACGTCTACTTTATGAGTATGATTTGTTCCATTTCCCACTTTATTATCGTTAAGGGCCTGTCCCACTTTCACAACCTAATTCACGACCTTTTTTACTCGTGGACATTTTTCATCATGTTGAAAAAACGCCCCAACCTACTTGATGCCACGAGTACCTACGACTTGCATCATGACCTCCCTACGACCTCCTGCGATCTCGTGACGACCATGCTTGCGAGTACGAGTCAAGGGCAAATTCGGCAGAGGTCATGAATTAGGTCATGAAAGTGGAACAGGCCCTTTAAGGCCAATGAGTTAGACCAACTATTTATTTTAAATAATAAGTAGTTCTGAACTTTAGGTATTCAGCCAGTAAAAAAAGGACTGCAACAACCAGAAGCATAGATGGAGGCAATGACATAAGGGAGGGAAAACGCATTTAGGCTTTGGGGTGATCTTTGCTTAGGAAATATGGCATGATCCATAAAGGTAGCAACAATTGAACTAATTTTAAGATGACCTATGTTTAAAGTCAGATGTTAATAAAATGGGATGTGTCGGCTAATGCACCATATTATAATCCTTGGAAACTTTATCATGAACCATATCATAAATCTGGATTAGTTGTGAATTAGATTGCACTTTGTTACATGATTTCAGGCTAGTCCATAATTTCAGTTTAAAATAAATGGATGAAGGGCCTTGGTGAGAAAGGCAAGTGTTCATTTCCGACCTGTTGAGTTCCTCCAGCAGTTTATTTTTTGCTCTAGATTCCAGTGTTTGCATATCCCCATTAAAATAAATGGTAATGGAAAGAAAACTGTGAATTGAGAGAGGTATTCCAGATGGAGCATAACACTTCCAATGTTTTAAAGTTTATTTTTATGCTGTAGAAACTGAGCCTTGCTATCGTGCACAGTTAGAAGTATTAGACTATTTACATAAAGCCACAGTTTCCATTGGCCTGTGCCTCATGCTTCACTCTGTGCATTTCACGAAAATAAAAACTTCAAGACAGAGTTATGACTTACAACAAGAATGTGAACGCATCTGACAACACACTAACTGCCTGGAGCAGCCTTTTAGCCACAGGCATCCTTACAAGGTAGTGTGTTTTGTTTTATGTTTCTCATGGTCTATATACACAAATTCTGAGCAAAAATAATAGGATTTTAAAAGTATTTGCAAGGAATTTCTAAGTCGTTCAAATGGTGGCTTATATTTTCCCCTTTTCTCACGTTGGACCAAGATGAAGCAGAGACTGCTGTTTCCATCACTGAACTGACTGCTGAAGATCAGGACTAAAGTAAAAGGTTTAAAAATTGCAAATGCTGAAAGTGTGAAATAAAAATAAAAAGTGCTAGAAATACTGAACAGATCAGGCAACAAAGAGGAGAGAAAGAGAATTAACATTTTAGGTTTGATAACTTTTCATTAGATCTGTTCCAACAGTTTATGTTTCCATTTAGGACTATGTTGATTAAAGCTGCCAGGGATTGAGCATGGAGACTCTCTGACCCCTCAGAGTCAATAAGGAAAGCCATACAGAGCCCCAGATCTATTGAGTTACCCAGGAATAATTTACCTTGGTTCAATATTTTGAGTTGTGGACACTAGCTCCAGTTATATGGAAAAACAAGCAGAAGCCTTGTGCAGCCACCTTCAGTCTGAATTGAACTGAATAAATGTTATTAGCCAAGTATGTATACTGTACATACAAGGAATTAGCCTTGTTACTTTGCTCGCAGGTAACAACACAATATACAGTAAACAATTAAGAATAAAATATTATAATTGAAACATGTGAAGAATGAAATAAAATACCAGAGCAAAAGGAGGCTACAGACTTTGAGTTGTTGAGTAGAGCTACTGCTTGTGGAAAAAAGCTGTTTTTATGTCTGGCTGTGGCGGCTTTGACAGTCCGGAGTCGCCTTCCAGAGGGAAATGCTTCAAAGAGTTTGTGGCCAGGATGAGAGGGGTCAGAGATGATCTTACCCGCTCGCTTCCTGGCCCTTGCAGTGTACAGTTCATCGATGGGGGGAAGGTTGCAGCCAACAACCATCTCGGATGATCGAACGATGCGCTGCAGCCTCTGGATGTCGTGCTTGGTGGCTGAGCCAAACCAGACCATGATGGAGAAGGTGAGGACAGACTCTACGATGGTAGTATAAAAGTGGACCATCATTGCCTGAGGCAGATTGTGTTTTCCCAGCTGCCGCAGGAAGTACATCCTCTGTTGGGCCTTTTTGACTGTGGAGTCGATGATGGCCTCCCATTTAAGGTCCCTGGAGATGATGATTCCAAGGAACTTAAATGATCACAGATGTAACTATGGTGTTGTGGATGGTGAGGGGGGGGGGGGGGGGGGGGGAGGGGAGGGGGAGCTCTCCAAAAGTCTACAATCAATTCCACTGTCTTAAGAGAATTCAGATCAAGGTTGTTGCAATGGCACCAGGACACCAACTGTGTCACTTCCTGTCTGTAGGCAGATTCCTCCCCATCCTGGATCAGTCCAATCAGGGTTGTGTCGTCCGCAAACTTGAGAAGCTTGACAGAGGAGTCTGTGGAGGTGCAATCGTTGGTGCAGAGAGAGTTAAGGAGAGGGGGGAGTACGCAGCCTTGCGGTGCACCGATGCTGAGGGTCAGCAGGTCGAGATGTGCTTTCCCAGCCTCACATGCTGCTTCCTGTCTGTCAGGAAGTTGATGATCCACTGACAGAGGGGTTCAGGCACAGTCAACTGGGAGAGTTTGGAGTGTGGTAGCTCTGGCACAATGGTGTTGAATGCAGAGCTAAAATCCACAAACAAAATCTTTGCACAGGTCCCCTGGCGGTTTAGGTGCTGGAGGATGGTGCAGGCCTAGGTTGACTGCGGCAATAGACTGATCTATTGGTCCGATATGTAACCTGCAGGGAGTCCAGCAGGGGGATTGTGATATTTTTCAGGTGGGTCAGCACAAATCTTTCAAGGGTCTTCAATCAATGATTTGGATGAAGGGATTCAAAGTAACATTAGCAAATTTGCAGACACAAAGCTGGGTGGCAGTGTGAACTGTGATGAGGATGCTATGTGAATGCAGGGTGACTTGGACAGGTTGGGGGAGTGGGCAGATGCATGGCAGATGAAGTTTAATGCGGATAAATGTGAGGTTATCCACTTTGGTAGCAAAAACAGGAAGGCAGATTACTATCTAAATGGCGTCAAGTTGGGAAAAGGGGAAATACAACGGGATGTGGGGGGTCCTTGTACATCAGTCTATGAAAGTAAGCATGCAGGTACAGCAGGCAGTGAAGAAAGCGAATGGCATGTTGGCGTTTATAACAAGAGGAATTGAATATAGGAGCAAAGAGGTCCTTCTGCAGTTGTACAGAGCCCTAGTGAGACCACACCTGGAGTATTGTGTGCAGTTTTGGTCCCCTAATTTGATGAAGGACATTCTTGCTATTGAGGGAGTGCAGCGTAGGATTACAAAGTTAATTCCCGGGATGGCGGGACTGTCATGTGTTGAGAGAATGGAGCAGCTTGGCTTGTACACTCTGGAGTTTAGAAGGATGAGAGGGCATCTCATGGAAACATATAAGATTGTTAAGGGCTTGGACACGCTAGAGGCAGGAAACATGTTCCTGATGTTGGGAGAGTCCAGAACCAGGGGCCATAGTTTAAGAATAAGGAGTAAGCCATTTAGAATGGTGACGAGGAAACAATTTTTCTCACAGAGAATGGGAGTCTGTGGAATTCTTTGCCTCAGAGGGTGGTGGAGGCAGGTTCTCTGGATGCTTTCAAGAGAGAGCTAGATAGGGCTCTTAAAAATAGCGGAGTCAGGGGATATGGGTAGAAGGCAGGAACGGGGCACTGATTGGGGATGATCAGCCATGATCACATTGAATGGCTCGAGGGGCCAAATGGCCTACTCCTGTACCTATTGTCTATTGTATTCATGATTACAGAGGTCAGTGCGACAGGCTGTAATCATTAAGACCAGTAATCCGTGGCTTTTTGAGTACAGGAACAAAAGTGGAGACTTTGAAGCAGGCAAAGTCTCAGTACAGGTTTGCTGTACTGGTTGACAATGTCCGTGTAGACTGGTGCCAGTTGTTCGGCACAGAGCTTGAAGGTAGGGGAGACATTGTCCGGTCCTGGAGATTTCCGGCTTTTCTGTCTCCTGAATAGATTCTCCACCTCCTCAATTTCTATTTTTAGTGATGGAAAAGTGGCCATACTGATGTTGGGCAGCAAGGAAGGGGTGGGTAGTGGACGATGGCCCAGTCTTTGCAGACTGGAGTCAGGCTGTAAGTGGGTGTGAAGTGGTGATTGGGGAGGAGTGGGTGGGGAAGGGTCCAGTCTTTGCAGACTGGAGTCAGGCTGTGAGTAGGTTTGAAGTAATCATTGGGGAGGAGTAGAACTCGTTCAGGTCGTTGTTCAGCTGATGATCATCCAAGGAA
The DNA here is from genome assembly GCA_963514005.1 of Raja brachyura. Next base: position 43,233,228 of record OY740783.1, on the reverse strand, counting down.
TGGGGAGGTTTCCCATTTGTAGTTGGTGATTTCTTGCAAGCCCTTTCATACTGAAGATGACTCATTAGCTGAGAACTTGCTCCTCAACTTGCTCCTCCTTGGCAGCTCTGATTCCTCTTCTGAGCTTGTACTTGGCAATAGACAATAGATAATAAGTGCAGGTGTAGGCCATTCCGCCATTCCGCCCTTCGAGCCAGCACAGCCATTTAATGTGATCATGGTTGATCATCCACAATCAGTACCCTGTTCCTGCCTTCTCACCATATTCCCTGACTCCGCTATCTTTAGAGGTCTGCATCCCCGCTCCTGTAGGCTTCATCTTCAGACTGGCAGAGCTGTCTAAGTTCTGCTGTAAACCAAGGTTTGTCGTTGTTGAACCAGATCCGGGTCCTAGTGGGAATGCAACTGTCCTCACAAAAGCTGACAAATGCTATCACAGTGTCTATATATTCATCAAAGCTTGTGGTTGCTTCCCTGAGCACGTTCCAATCAGTGCAGTCAAAGCAGGACTGTAGGTTTCCAATGCCCTCGCTTGTCCACTTTTGTTCTGACCACAGGCTTAGCAGATTTTAGTTTCTGCCTGTAGGTCGGAATAAGGTGAACTAAACAATGACCATGGAGTCCGGGAAGTCACTCTCAACTCTCATTACCTGGTCAGCGAGTTGCGTTCGTGCCTCACGTACGCAGGCTTGGGGGGGAGAATGTAAACTCCAGCGAGAATAAAAGAGGTAAATTACCTCGGAGAATATAGAGTCATAGAGTCATTGGGTCTTTTGGACCAACTTGCCCACACCGGCCAACATGTCCCAGCCGCACTAGTCCCTGCCTCAGCTGCCTCTGGCAGCTCGTTCTATACACCCACCAGCCTTTGTGCGAAAAAGTTATTTCTCAGATTCCTATTAAATCTTTCCCCCTTCAACTTAAACCTATGTCCACTGGTCCTCGATTACCCTACTCTGGGCAAGAGACTCTGTGCACCTACCTAATCTATTCCTCTCATGATTTTATACACCTCTATAAGATCAGCCCTCATCCTCCTGCACTCCAAGGAACAGTCACAGTCTACTCAACCTCTCCCTATAGCTCAGGCCCTCAAGTCCTGGCAAGGGCAGCACAGTGGTGCAGCGGTAGAGTTGCTGCCTACAGAGGTAGAGTTGCTGCCTTCCAGCGCCTGTACACCGGGGTTCGATCCTGACTCCAGGTGCTGTCTGCACGGAGTATGTACATTCTCCCCGTGACTGCATGGGTTTTCTCTGAGATCTTTGGCTTCCTCCCACATTCCAAAGATGTAGAAGTTTGTAGATGGCTTGGTATAAGTGTAAATTGTCCCTAATGTGTCAGCCTGGTTGCCAGCCATGATGAATCCTGGATTTTTTTTAATGAAGCTGGCTAATAGTAGACATCAGTATAAATAAAGTAAGATTTAGGAAGCTAGTGACATGGACTTGCTGGTACTTAGTAGTTCTCTTTTAGAAAATTGAATCGTGAAATGGATCAGCCCATAAGAGGTCTTAGTCTTCAGTGTACATAGGAAGCTCCAGCCATAATATAATATGCAGATAATGCAGGGTTTATGACTTTGATCACATAATCAATAAGGCTGTTCATAATTATAGGAGCATTCGGCCCATCAAATCTATTCCGCCATTCAATCTTTCCCTCTGAAATCTTCAACCATTCTCCTGCCTTCGCCCCTTAACCCCTGACACCTGTACTAATCAAGAATCTACCAGGCAGGTAGTTAATGTAAAAGAGCAAAATGTCCATCTCTTTTATTCCTTCTATTATTTCCGATAGAATATAAATTAGATAAATTCTACAGTGAATAGGTGATAAAATCTGGCAGATTAATATTGACATGGTAAATTTAGGCACAATGTAATTAATACTCTAAAATAATTGGTTACGATTAGAAAACTCTCAAAAGCTGGCCCAGTATCTGAATCAAACCAAAAATGCTTCTCCTCCAAAGGCCCTGATTGATAGCAGCTGTAATTATAAAACAAATAACTTGCTTCAGCTTTGTGAATTATCTATGGCTCCCACATTCCAACACTTGTAATGGATTAAAAATAAAACTATGTAATTCAGGACTTGAGGGCCTAAGAAATGTAAAAGCTGAAGGCACCATATTGCTGTTGCATTATTAGGAATGTCAGAGAAAACATTTTTTAATCTATTACCTATTTGTAATTCTTTTAGGTAATGTATTTCTGAAGCTTAAATTATGTGATTTTCTGCTGTAACTGGGAAATTGACATTTAATGCCATCAATTCCCAACCCTTGGTGCCCCATAGTCAAATCATTCTTCCTGCTTCCTGGTTCACAACAATATACTGTTACTCCCACACCCATTGTACATAGAAACTACTCCAATTATGCCTCCTCACAGAGAATGGCCCTTCAATAAGAGCAGAGAATGCTGGAAACACTGAGTGGGGGGGAGAAATAGTGTTAATTTTTATGGTTGAAAACCCTTAATTGATTGAAAACGTTAACCTTTTCTTATTCCATAAAGGTTCCCTGACCTGAGTGTTTCCACATTTTCTGTTTTTATTTCAGATTTCCAGCATCTGCAGTATTTCATTTCCCTTCTATTCCAACCTTTCCATTTGGTACTTCAATTCTCTTTAGTTCTTTCCCCCTTTGCTTGAAAATGACACAACCTCACACTGTTCAATGGTGAGCCTGACTGTGGAAGCTTTGTTCATGAAACTAACTGACATGTGACGTCTGAGAAGGGTCTCGACCCGAAACATCATCCTTTCCTTCTCTCCAGGGATGCTGCCTGTCCCGCTTGGTTACTCCAGCATTTTGCGTCTGCCTTTGACACGTGACAGCTTTTGGATATTTGCATTTGTGCATCTGGCCTTGCCTGATGTCACTGTGTGAACATCTCATGAACAGCACTAAGTGCCATTGGCATCACTGTTGTTTTGACAGGAAATTTTGTGTCAAAGCGTTTCAGTCAAGCGATTCTTCAAATGGATTTTATTTCAGCTTTGTGCTTTATTCCACAATATAGTCATGTGGGAGACCATCTCACTAAATGATTTACCACAAGTGTGTATCATCTATACACAGGAGCTCAGATTCAGCTTCAGTCTATTGATTCAAATGGAATCTGATCTCATTCAGTAGTATTGGATCCGCTCATTGCCATAGCATCTGACCCACAGTCATTGGTTTGATTAGGACTTGATGCTGATGAGGACAGAATTTGTTCCATTCCTGCAATCCATTCTCCTAATTATTTCAGTTCCTCATTACTTCAAGCAAACAACTCAAAGTTGTTATTGTGGTATAGCTCTAATGGTAATCAATGACTCTGGTGTATTTAAGTTTGGAACTGTTCCATATTCAGCACGAAAACCCAATAACAATGGAAGTTGGATACCAATTGTGGAATACTTTGGTTACCATGTGGAGCTGTGAAGAATGAAAATACAATGTCTGATGGTACAGCCTCAAACATTGTGATCTTGACAGCCATTGACTGGACTCTTTACCATTCTGCAATAATCTAACTTTCTCCACTTCTCAGGATGGGTTCCGACCTAGATATCCTCTCCACCAGATTGGAAGCAGCAAATCAGAAAAAAAGCATCCTTTTAGTGGGCTGTCCAGTGCATTTCATGCAAATGACAAAGCTTTGTGCCTTTTAGCCTACACATGGCAAGTCTCTGTTCTATTGCCTTTGGTGGCTCTGATCTTCCCATCTCATGGAGTGGCTCAACAATTCTTTCTATTAGGGGTATAATGAATTACAGAATATACTACTGCATGTTGAACTGCTTTTGCCACCAAACTGTTCACTCTATTAACCTATGTCCAAACTCCAGCAAACCCTAGAGTGACATCCAAGGTTTGCAATGTCTTCTGTTTGTCAGCAAACTCTCCTATTAGTAACTTTGTTGCTGTATCCAAATGGCTTCTTCAACTTGAAAAGCGAGGATGTCCTATCCTCAGATCACCGGTCCCAATCCCTCCATTGAAACCATTATATAGTTATTCATCACATTCCTTTCTGTCCACCAATATAATGCTCTGTTCGTTTAATCTGATGTCACGTAAGACTGGAGAAAGGAGACTGTTGGATAGGAAACAGTGGTATTTCTGACACTCATTAATTAATGTGGTCACAAATCATTTTTGAATTTAAAATGATCTATGTAAATTAATTCCCCATTCCCTTTGGCATTCGAACACGATGAGTGAAGACTAAGCTTGACTCGTGTGAAATTGAGGCTGAGTGGAAAATAATCAAAGCAAGCTATATTGGCAATAACAATCCTCTACTTTCGTTATCAATTCTTATTTCCATGTTAACATTGGAAATGGTCAATATATCCACACCAGTCTGAAGAAGGGTCTCGACCCGAAACGTCGCCTATCTCCTTCGCTCCTTAGATGCTGCTGCACCCGCTGAGTTTCTCCAGCTTTTTGTGTAACCGTCAATATAGACTTGCCTTACTCTTAATTGTAGCCACCCAACAGCAGTGATGATGTAGAGCCACCACAAGACTGAGAATGGAACTACACCAGTGTTATGAATGCCATTTCTGTGGGAAGGGCCAGTTTGACATCTAAATCCCTCCAGAGGGCCACTCACACAATTGCCTCCTGAGAGTGCCTTGTCATTGTCACCACGTTTTGTCAGTGGACACCTTGTGGAGGTGGGACACTAACCATCCTGCCATTCCCCAGGGGAAATCTGGGAACTAATCCTGTTGCATTTTAGAATGCCAGGGGCTCCACAACTCCATTTGTCTCTCTGCGAATTGGTAATTACCTATCAGGATGTTACAGCTCTATATGACGTAATGAAGACTTTAAATGTTTTGTATCATTTTGAATTATTTAGAGTCATAGTCATACAGTGTGGAAATAGGCCCTACGTCCCAACTTGCCCACCCACACCAGCCAACATGTCCCATCTACACCAGTCCCACCTGCCTGTGTTTGGCTCATTTCCCTCTAAACCTGTCCTATCCATGTACCTGTCTAAATATTTCTTCAACATTGTGATAGTAACTGCCTCAACTACCTCCTCCAAAAGCTCATTCCATACACCCACCACCCTTTGTGTAAAGAATTTACCCCTCATATACCTATTAAATTGTTCCCCCCTCACCTTAAACATATGTCCCCTGGTTCTTGATTCCCCAACTCTGGGTAAAGGGGTGCATTTATCCTATCTATTAGTCTCCTGATCTTGTACACCTCCATAAGATCACCCCTCATCAAATAAAGTCCTGGCCTGCTCAACCTCTCCCTATAGCTCAGGCCCTCGAGTCCTGGTAAATGTGTTTAATATTTTAATTTTAATAGAGTCATAGAGTTACACAGCATGGCAACAGGCCCTTCAGCCCAACTTACTCATACATCCCATCCACACTAGTCCTGAATGCTCACTTTTGGCTCGTATCCCTCTAATCCTTTCCTATTCAAGAACCTGCCTAAATGTCTTTTGATATATATGTATTTTTTAATATTATTGATTTTTTTTCAATATGTTTAAATATTATTCAGCATTTGTGAATGGCAAATATATTCACAGACATTCAGTGGTTTTGACAGCCACTAAGCCAGAGGACGTGGCTTACACCATACTTTTGTTATGACTGTTGAAGTATTCCAACGGGTGTCAGGGATTATGTGGAGAATGCAGGAGTATGAAGTTAGGAGGGAGAGATAGGTCACCCATGATTGAATGGCAGAATGGACATAATGGGGTGAATGACCTAATTCTGCTCCTGTCACATCACCTTATAGAAACATACAAAATAGTTGCAGGAGTTGGCATTCGGTCCTTCGAGTCAGCATAATCATGGCTGGTTATCCAAAATTAGTACCCCGTTCCTGCATTCTCCCCATATCCCTTGATTCCATTAGCCCTTGTAAATAGCTCGTTCTAAGCTCCCCCCCAGCCTAGTTTCAGTCAATGACATACTGAGTCAAGCATTTGCACATCTAAACTTTATTTTGGAAAAGCAAAATAACAGTTCCCACTAATATACCTAACCAGTAGTGGGAAGTAGAAGGTCTTCGATCCTTGTATCTGCCTGGCCAAGCCATCCTAGCCTCGTGCAAGCAGAGGCACTCCAGAAGGTGACACAGTCCTAAGCTTTCTCCCAGAAGATCAACACAGGACCTCGTGGGAGCGGCCTTATATAGGTCCCCGAACTTTGAGGGGCCGAACCTCATGGGCGTGGTCTCTATACAGTCCAATAACAGATATCGATTAACACAGTACATGATAGACATTTCCCTAACCCAATAATACAGTGACTAATATAATGTATCCGACGAAGTTTCTAGATGTGAATGTGAAAAATATACATCTTCTAGATGCGCTGGGACGCATCCTCAGTGATGTGACCTGGGGTCATCGGATGTTTCGGGTCTCACAACATCAGACACCCTCGCCCAGGCGACCCAGCCAGGGTTGATCAGGCCCCGACTTGCGTCCCAGCAGCAACCGCCCACGGATCAGCCATCTTAATAACTACTCTGCAGGGGTTGGGAGACTCTAGTGCATGGAGGGACTGGGCTCTGTGGGGTGACTCCCAGCCGGGCTCCTCCTGTGTCTCACAAGGTTCAAGGCCTGTGCGTTGCACCTCTTTCTCCTTCTCCGAGCATTTCATTCTCGCCTGGTGGATGTTTAGGCCACGATGGTTCATTAGGCCTTTCCATAGCTTTGTTGGGTGTCATTCTCACGAAAGACACAGACTGGGGTGCTAACCCAGCCTTTCCCAGGTGCCGTCTTTCCGTGCCGTCAACTGTCTCTCCACTATTCTTGGTTGGCTCAACACTTAACCCAATCAACATCTAGCAAAGTAAAACTGTAACAATATTTACAATGTGTATGTTTGGTTTGCATTCACCCAATCCGTTCCATGCAATTTACACCTAATTGTCAGAATCTGCAGATGTTCCATTCTCTTTCTGCAACTCTTATCTAGGCTCTAGACAAGCTGGCACCATTCTACAGCTTGTCCCATTTCTGCAGAAGGCACATTTAAATTGACCAAATGGCCTAGCAGCCCAGAAGCCTTTACTCAATGTTAGTGTCCTGGCATCTCCAATTTGGCCAAAATTATGACCCTAAGAGCTATATCTAACTCTTATGACCTTACGGGACCAAATCTCAGTCAAAATAAAAGGTTTTTCAAAGGAGAGCCTGAAGTTGGGTTGCTCTTTCTGCTCTGACATGGTTCACACGCTGCCCCACCCACTGCAGGTAGCTGGCAGGCAGGGTCGCCCAAGCCTCTCTGGATCAGGCATAAATTGGCAGGGCTCAGACTGCAGTCCAAGCCAGATCTCCTTTCCAAATGTTATTGAAAGCAAATGCAACAAATAACTATGTTGAGACAAGCACTACAAATAATACAACACAACATATGAGACACCACAAAATATTATAATATGCTGCACAACAGTTTTTGCATTATTTTTGCACCCCACCTTCACCTTCATGTAGATAAATGATAATGCTGGAAGCCAGAAAGAGAACTAAAATGCTGGAAATACTCAGAACAGGTCAGATCACATCTGTGTGGAATAGAAACAGAGTTAAACATGTCAGATCAAAGATCTTTCTCAGAACTGGGAAGGAGACAAAAGAACGTTGTTAAGTTGCAGGGAGGGTGGGAGAGGAGGGATGTCACTGATGAGGTAAAACTTGATGGACTGGGCTTGTTTTCCCTGGAGAGAAGGAAGCTGCTGGAGGTAAAGAACATTGTGAACCATAGAGAGAGTAGATAGTCAAAATCTATTTCCCATGATGGAATTATAAAAAACACGAGGACATTGATTTTGGGTGACAGGAAGGTGCTTGAAAGGGGATCTAAAAGTTAGGTTTTTCAAACTAAGAGTAGTTGCTGACTGGAATGCACTGCCAGAGGAAGTATTGGAATCAGATCCAATTTCTGCACTTAGAGGAATCTAATCATGTACGTCAATCGGCAAGGTATAGAAGGATACCAACCTAATGCAGGTAAATTAGATTATGCAGACTGACAAAAAGTCAGCATCGATGTGGTGGACTGAAGGGCCTGTTTTTGATCTGTACAATGCTATGACTATAATGCTTAGTTGCTCAATGTACAGAGATATATTTAGTTTAGTTTTGAGATACTGCACGGAAACAGGCCCTTCGGCCCACCTAGTCCGCACCGACCAACGATCTCTGCACATTAACACTACCCTACATACACTAGGGACATTTTTACATTTATGCATTTATACCAAGCCAATTAACCTATAAACCTGTACTTCTTTGGAGTGGGGGTGGAAACCGATGATCTTGGAGAATACCTACGCAAGTCAAGGGGGGAACGTACAAACTCTGTGCACCCATAGTCAGGATTGAACCCGTGTCTCTGGTGCTGTACCGCTACGCCACCGTGTTAGAAGAAATTTGAGATGGTGCCTGGGAGTGACCTCGTTATTCCTCGTACCCACAGGAAGCAAATCAACAGATCACAAGGAATGAGTGCAGTACATTTGATTAATTTTCACACAAAACTTGACAGAGAAGATTTCTGAACTTTTCAACAACCTACCCCTAGTGAACATTTATTGTTGACTTGAAAAATCTGTGGGTAACCATAACACAGATGATGCATGAAGCAAGCAGAAAAACAAACTGTCTTGTGATGGTGTTGTCTCTGTATTAATGAATCATTTCACAGATGATTCAGCTTGCAGTTGGCTCTACAATTTTCCCCGTGAAGTTCTGTGCTTCCTCGTTGCATGCTGGGTTAGTAAATTTAGTCCATTATACCTGTGAAAGCTGCCAATCTCCTTGATGCCCTGGGTTAAATCCATTCTTAGTTAAACAATAATACATCTGTGTTTGATAGCAGTGGAATAAATAATATAATGTTAGTTTCATTGATACTGGCAAAGACTCCAACAGTCTGTAGGTAGCTTAATGGTCAGCTTCACTTACTTCTAATAGATCAATAACTGCATTAAGAGTGATGATAAATGAGGCATTTAGGCCAGATTCAGTCTCCATGGAAATGGCTGCTGCTGAGGCAGGATGTTATTAAGCTGCACTTTGTGCCTTTGGAGCTGGAATTCAGGAACTGAGTGGCTTTTAAATAATGCATTGATTGTACAAAAAATTAAAATATTAATGTTCTGTACTTAGATGCACTTAAAGTCCACTGGTAGTTTCTGAGCTCCTCGCATTTTATATGATATTCAAATTGTAGCAACATCCTTCCTGTCGTAAAATGAAATTTCAAAGTCCAAAAGCCTCTCATGACAGCGACTAGATTTGTTGCCAAAGTACCCTTGTGCATAGTTGGAAGATGATATGGTTTAGTTTATGAAACATTGCAGTCTGGCTAATATTTAGTTCTAAAGCAGAAAGCCATGGACCTAAAAATGTTAGTCCTGTTTCTCCCTCCATATGTCCCTGACCTGCTGAGTATTTTGATTATTTGCTGTTTTTGGGGAGAAAGCAGGAATGGGATATTGATTTTGGATGATCAGCCATGATCATATTGAATGATGGTGCTGGCTCGAAGGGCCAAATAGCCTACTCCTGCACCTATTTTCTATGTTTCTATGTTTTATTGAACCCTCCGGCATCCTTTATATTTACTTTCATTGAAGCAGTTTATTCACTGTACCTCAGTACATGTGACAGTAATAATAAGCTAAATAAACACTATCTTTGGCTGTTGGTTGGAGCTGCTTTAGTTCAGTATATGCTTTGTACTTATTGTTACAGTGGAGACTATTAGACTTTTGCTGGGACCTCCCTCCAGATGCCCCCCTGAGCTAATGTAGCAGAGGTGATGGGATAGACCATTCTTGGTTCTTCCAATACAGTGGTGGTTTAGAATGCTTCACCTCTTGTGAAACGATGGATGGGCAAATGTTTGTTCCATTCTAGATTTGAAAAAGTCCACAAGGTTCCAAAACATAAACAGCATGATGCCCAAAGATTTGAACATGTTAGAACTGTCAATTACAACCTTGCACACAAAGTGTGTGGTTGACTTTGTTGTTGTCACCACCCAGAGTGATGGAGAAAGAAGAATGGTGTGGGGAAGATTGAAGGCTGTTTTTGGATTCAATCACTTGGGAATAGTAAGGAAGATTGGAGAGGGGCCGGGGTGGAGGGGTAGGGGAGAAAAGAGCAAGGGTGATTGGGCAGGGGGAAGGTGTTGGAGATGATCATGTGAGGTGTGTGGTAGGTTTGGTAGGTGAAAGAATGACTTGATCGGACAGAAGAAAGCAGGCTTCAGGGAATTGGGGAGATTGAAGGCCTCAGGGGAAGATTGAGAGATTGGAGAGGATATGATAGGAAGGGGGAGAAGAGATGATTGTTGAGGTAGAGGCAAGTTAATATATGGCAAGGAGAGAGGTGGGCTGGTGTTGGATAAATACTGAAGGATAATGGAGATTATGAGAAGGGCACTGCTGGACTCCCTGGCAGTGGTTTGGGAGATAAGCCCAGGTGCTGATAGCAACCTTCCAGGGAAGACCAGCTCCTGGCATTGAATGACCTTGAATCTTTCTTCAAGTTTAATAATCAAGCAAAGTTACTTTTTTAGTGGGCCCAATGAGATGGCCATCATTTTAAACACCGTTTTAAGTCTGATTCTTCAGTCTGTGCAGTGTAGGTGCCTCTTGCCCCATATATTTATGCCTGATCACAAGATTTTTTAGGGTAGTTACATTACAAGTTATCATTATCAGAATAGTAGCCCCTACAGTGGATCCACACCCTGCATTAACTCACAGGCCTTTCTACAATCGCCCTGTTTAGGTTAATGTTTACCTCTGGTGATCCTTAACTTAATCTTAGCTTTGTCCAGTGCGGTATTCACTCGTGGGAATGTAGGATGACGCAGATTTATTGAGGATCAGGGTAGCAACATTATCAACAGCACACATGTCTGGTAAATGGCTGGGTCTGGTGCGATTCTCATTCAGTAGATACTTTAAAAAAAATCAAATACTTTCTAGATGTGTGATGTTTCTTTTTCTCCCGACCCATTAAAATCCCTGAGGAAACACATTAAAAATCAAGAATCAAAGCTCAGACCTTCTGTGTCAGAATAGATTATTACTGCACCACTTAATAAATGCGCCCACTGAAATGTTGGCACAGACTGAAGGAAGCTCTTTGTGTCCCATTTGTTAACCTTGAGCACTAATTTATCTTCTAAAACTAGTTACGTTTGTGCTGTCTGATGAATACTGATGTGCATTTTGCAAGCTACAGGTCTCTTTAATTGAATTTGCTTTATTTTGTTCATGTAATTCAGATTTTAAATCTTGCCATTTTACAAATTGCTTTTCCAATTTAATATTAATGAAATCAACAATACTGGATGTTATGCAGGTTCAAACAGAGTGTTTCAAGAAGTTTTAATTATCTTCAGTCAATTCATAGGATTACTTCTTACATTCTTGTCTAACAGAAAATCTAATTAGAAGCCATAGTTAAGAAAAGAGAATTGCATTATTGATTTGTATTCCCAAACATGTATCTGAAGAGGTTCCTGACCCGAAACGTTGCTTATCCATGTTCTCCAGAGATGCTGCCTGACCCACTGAGTTACTCCAGCACTTTTGGTAAATCATTCTGCAGTTCCCCTGTGGCTCTCTTGTATTGTTAATTATTAGGAACATTGTATATTCATATATGTATATTTTAGATAGAACAAAACACAGTACCACACAGGAATAGTCCCCTTGGTTCACAATGTTTGTGCTGACTATGACGCCAACTTAAACTGCAAACTGATAATTAATTCTCTGCCACTTCATGTCTTAATGTATCTTAAACATTGTTATTGTAGTTGCTTCCACCACTGCATCTGGCGGCGTGTTCCAGGTATCTACCACTCTCAATGTAAGAAAAAAACTGTCTCATTCACCTTCTTTCAACTTTCCCCCACTCATCATAAAGCTATGACCTCCAGTATTTGACCTTTCAGCTCTGGTGAAAAACTGAGTATCCAACCTATCTATGTCTCTCATAATTTTATATACGATCAGGTCTCCTCTCAATATCTGATGCCCCAGAGAAAGCAATCCAGGTTTGTCCATGCTCTGCTTATAGCTCATACCCACTAATCCAGGCAAATTCCTGGTAAACCTCTTCTGCACCCTCTCCAAAACCTCTTTCTCCTTCCTGTAATGTAATGACCAGAACTGTACACAATGCTCCAAATGCAACCTCATAAACGTCCCTTCTTTTATCTTGAACACCCTGCCCGATGAAGGTGAGGATGCTTTATGCCTTCTTTACCACCCTGTTCACTTGTGTTGCTAGGTTCAGAGAGCTATGGACTTGTACTCCAAAATCTTTGTGTAAATCAGTGCTCCTCAGGGTTCTGCCATTTACTGTATACTTTTGTCTTACATTTGAACTCCGAAGGTGCAACACGCCATACACTATATTCAAGACACCTCAGACACTCTCTGTTGTCTCCGCGCATTCCATTCTCCAGGCCCCCATCCTCTCATCTTCACCATGGACGTCCACTCGCTCTACACCACCATCCCCCACCAGGATGGTCTCAAAGCCCTCCGGTTCTTCCTCGACCATAGGAGCAACCCATACCTGTCCACTGACATGCTCCTCCGCCTAGCGGAGTTGGTCCTTACCCTCAATAACTTCTCTTTTAACTCCTCCCATTTCCTCCAAATACAAGGCGTAGCTATGGGCACACGCATGGGCCCCAGCTACGCCTGCCTCTTTGTCGGGTACGTCGAACAATCCTTGTTCTCGGCGTACCAGGGCCCCATCCCCGACCTCTACCTCCGTTACAGCGACGACTGCATTGGTGTCACCTCCTGCACCCACACTCAACTGACTAACTTCATCCGTTTCACCACCAACTTCCATCCGGCACTCAAATACACCTGGACCATTTCCGACACTTCCCTACCATTCCTTGACCTCACCATCTCCATTGCAGGGGATTCACTCCTGACCGACATCCACTGACTCCCATGGCTACCTGGACTACTCTTCCTCCCACCCTGCTTCCTGTAAGGACTCCATCCCCTATTCCCAATTCCTCCATCTACGACGCATCTGCTCCCAGGATGAGGTGTTCCACACCAGGTCATCACAAATGTCCTCATTCTTCAGAGAACGGGAATTCCCCTCCCCCACTATAGATGAGGCTCACACCAGGGTCTCCTCCATACCCCGCAACACTGCCCTCTCTCCCATTCCCCCACTCGCAACAAGGGCAGAGTCCCCCTGGTCCTCACCTTTCACCCCACCAGCCGGCACATAGTCCTCCGCCAGTTTCGCCACCTCCAATGTGACCCCACCACTCGCCACATCTTCCCATCTCCCCCTCTGTCTGCCTTCTGCAAAGACCGCTCCCTCCGCAACTCCCTCGTCAATTCTTCCCTTCCCTCCGCTCCACCCCTTCCCCGGGCACTTTCCCTTGCAACCGCAAGAGATGCTACACTTGTCCCTTTACATCCCCGCTCCACTCCTTTCAGGGACCCAAACAGTCCTTCCAGGTCCGACAGAGGTTCACCTAAACCTCCTCCAACCTCATCTACTGCATCCGCTGCTCTAGATGCCAGCTGATCTATATCGGTAAGACCAAGCGGAGGCTTGCCGATCGTTTCGCCAAACACCTCTGCTCGGTCCGCAATAACCAACCCGACCTCCTGGTGGCTCAGCACTTCAACTCCCCCTCCCATTCCGTATCCGACCTCTCTGTCCTGGGCCTCCTCCACGGCCAGAGTGAGCAACACCGCAAATTGGAGGAACAGCACCTCATATTCCGCTTGCGGTGTCTGCATCCTCTTGGCTTGAACATTGAATTTTCTCAATTCTGTTAACCCTTGCTGTCTCCTCCGCTTCCCAACTCTTCCTGAGCCCTCGGCCTCCTCCTCCTCCTTTTTCCTTTCTTCTCTCCGCCCCCCTCCCCCACCCCCCACCCTCCATCAGTCTGAAGAAAGGTTTCGGCCCGAAACGTTGCCTATCTCCTTCGCTCCTTAGATGCTGCTGCACCTGCTGAGTTTCTCCAGCCTTTTGTGTACCCACACGCCATACAATGTTTGGATTAACCTCTATCTGGAGTTTCTCCAGCCATATCACCAACTGGTTACATTTTGCTGATAACCTTCCTCACTGCAATTTTTTTTTTGTTGTCTGCAAACTTTCCATCTACATTTTCATCCAAATCATTTGTATATATCAGAAACAACAGTTTACTCCTTGTAGAATATCACTGGCCATGATCCTACAGTCAAAATAACCTCTCCACTATCACCCCTGTCTTCTACGGCCAAGCTAATTTAGAATCCAGAGTACTGTCTCCATGGTTCGCATGTGCCTTAATCTTCTTGATCATCAATGAGAGAGTTTGTAAAAACTTTTACTAAAGTCCCTGTAAAGCAATGTCTACGGCCATACCCACATCAAGCTTCATCAACACCTCCTTAGTAAACTCAATCAAGTTTGTAAGACATGACCTCCCCTGCACAAAGCCACACTGACTATCCCTAAAAGGTTCATTTTCTTCCAGATGTGAGTAGATCCTATCCCTGAGAATCTCTCCAATAATCTCCCTTCCATTGATTTAAGGCTATCAATTCTATTTAATAATTCTCTGAGATGTAGGTGGCACTGGCAAGATCGAGTCATAGATTGATACAGTGTGGAAACAGATTCTTCGGCCCAACTTACTCACATCAGCCAACATGTCCCAGCTACACAAGTCCCACCTGCCTGCACTTGGTCCATATCCCTCCAAACCTGTCCTATCCATGTACCTATCTAACTGTTTCTTAAACGTTGGGATAGTCCCAACCTTAACTCCCTCCTCTGGCAGCTTGTTCCATACACCCACCACCCTTTGTGTGAAAAAGTTACCTCTCAGATTCCTATTAAATCTTTTCCCCTTCACCTTGAACCCATGTCCTCTTGTCCTCAATTCCCCTTCTCTGGGCAAGAGATTCTGTGCATTACCCAAGAGATTCTGTGCATTACCCAATCTATTCCTCTCATGATTTTATGCACCTCATTTTATAAGATCATCCCATATCCTCCTGTGCTCCAAGGAATTGAGACCCAGTCTACTCAACCTCTCCCTATAGCTCAGACCCTCTAGTCCTGGCAAGATCAGCATTTATTGTCCATTCCTCATTGGCCTTCACAAGTTGGCGGTGAGCTATCTTCTTGAACCATTGCAGTCCTTCAGGGGAGGGTACTTCTGTAATAGTGTTGGGGAAGAGGTTCTAGAATTTAGATCCAGCAGCAATGAAGGAATAGCTATATAAATCCAAGGGGAACATGGTTGGGTGGTTTTCTTATGCACTTGCCGCCCGTGCTATTCTGGATAGCAGAGGTTTGGGTTTAGGAGGTACTGACGGAGTAATATGGGTGAGTTAGGATAATGCAACCATTATGGTGAAGCAACCATTGTCTTGGAGTAAACGATACATGGAATAATAACTCATGCCTAATGTTCCAGTTCCAGATGCACCGATTATTGACCAGAAGCAGAGCTGGCTGTATGACGAAGGAATCATCTGTTGGCAGCAGCCCGAAGGCACCCCTCCTGCCGACCACTATAAACTCGAGTACAGGAAACTTGACCAAGGTGGAGACTCTGTCTGGCAGTCTACCGAGGATGTGAGCGGAACAAGTAAAGTCATAACCAACCTCGACATCAACAGCAGCTACCTCTTCAGAGTGAAGGGGTGTAAGAATTCTAATTACAGTGACTACAGCAAGGAAGTCACATTCCGTACACCACTTGCTCCAAGTAAGTCCCATGGGAGAATAAATTGTGTCATCTTTTGAGTCTGTTAAATGATAAATAATTATAAAATTGATCATCTTCTATGTAGGTGATCATTTTAAGGTGGAAAATCCAATTAATGATAAATAATAACTAACATCGTCAACAATTTAGCTAAAATATTTGGAGATTATATTGTTTTTAATTTTATAGCTGCTGATATGTTTCTTTCAATATGTGCCCATTTTAGATTATTCTCCTCTTCTCACTGGAAAAACAGTTTCTAGAAAATAATGTGAACAGTATCACTATGAATATATTGCACCAATTTATTCTTGCTAAAAGTAATAAAAAGGAACTGCTGATGCTGGTTTTTACAAAAGATGGACACAAAATGCTGGAGTAACTCAACAGCTCAGGCAGCATCTCTGCAGAAAATGAATAGGTGATGTTTCATAGAAACATAGAAAATAGGTGCAGCAGTAGGCCATTCAGCCCTTCGATATGATCATGGTTGATCATCCAACTCAGTATCCCGTACCTGCCTTCTCTCCATACCCCCTGATCCCCTTAGCCACAAGGGCCACATCTAACTCCGTCTTAAATATAGCCAATGAACTGGCCTCAACTACCTTCTGTGGCAGAGAATTTTAGAGATTCACCACTCTCTGTGTGAAAAATGTTTTTCTCATCTTGGTCCTAAAAGACTTCGCCCTTATCTTTAAACTGTGACCCCTTGTTCTGGACTTCCCCAACATCGGGAACAATCTTCCTGCATCTAGCCTGTCCAACCCCTTAAGAATCTTGTAAGTTTCTATAAGATCCCCCCTCAATCTTCTAAATTCTAGCGAGTACATGCCGAGTCTATCCAGTCGTTCTTCGGGTCGGGACCCGTCTTCAGACTTCTTCAGTCCCGATCCGAAACATCACCTATGCATTTTCTGCAAAGATGCTGCCTGACCCGTTGAGTTACTTCAGCATTTTGTGTCTATCTTTTTCTCATAAATGCCTCTGAGGTGAATTTTATTTCACGCTTATGTCTGTGCAAGTATTGGAATTAGGATTAAAAACTTAATCTGATTAATCAGTCTTCCATCAGTTGTCTTGCTTGGGAAATCACAACATGCTGCCACTCTTGGAGCCTGGTGGATGTCTCTGAGTTAGCAGGTGAGCCACACTTCCGTCAGTGTGGTGAGCAATAACTAGAATGCATAAATATTTAGAGATATCTGTTCCACTGCTGACTAATCATTGGTTCAGTAGATCTTCCTTTTCTGAGTCAGAAGGGAAGATTCAGATGCTAGCTTGCACAATCCTAGAAGGTGCCACTGGTTCCAAATAAGGCGATGACATTCTCCCCCATGTTGGTGCAGGTGTGCCTTCTTTTCAATGCAGCCACATTTATGCATCTGTTTAACCTTGAATGCAATTTATTGAAGGGAAAAAATACTTTGAGGAAGCCAATGTCAAAACACTAAATGTCAAAAATGTAAAAATGTCAAAAAGTGGTGGAGGCAGGATCGATTTTAACATTTAAAAGTAAAGTGGGTAGGTATATGGACGGGAAGGGAATGGAGGGGTATGGTCTGAGTGCAGGTAGATGGGACTAGGGGAAAATAAATGGTCGGCACAGACTGGAAGGGCCGAGAAGGCCTGTTTCTGTGCTGTAATTGTTATATGGTTATATGGTTACTAATAAATGACTTAAAATCAGTATATCCCAAATCAGAACTCAATCAATCTTTGTTATTAAAAACAGAAGCTGCGGGAACATTTAACAGGTAGACAACAACTGTGAAAAGCGAAAAAGGGTTAACATTTCAGTTCTTAGAAGGTATTTGACCTGAAATGTTAACTTTGTTTCTTATTCCACAGCTGTTACCTGTCCTGCTGAGTGTTTCAGTATTTTCTTTGTTTTTAAAAATGTCAGATTTACAGTATCTGAGTTTTTTTTTAATTTACAACTGTTCCTAATGTTTTAATCCTGGATAGTTTTTTACAAATTTCAAATGATGAGCGATTCATTTACAACTAAGAATGACATTGTAGAATTCTCAGATGTACTTAGCATTAACACCGTTTGGTACATTGGGCTTCGTAAGCCAGAGTATTGAGTATAAAAGTTGGGAGGTCATGTTGCAGTTGTCTAAGACGTTGGTGAGGCCACATTTAGAGTACTGTGTTCAGTTCTGGGCACCGTGTTTTGGAATGATGTTGTCAAGCTGGAAAGGGTACAGAGAAGATTTACGAGGATGTTGCTAGGACTAGAGGGTCTGAGCAATTGGCAGAAGTTGAGTAAGCTGGGACTCTTCCTTGGAGAGCAGGAGGATGAGGGGTAATCTTACAGAGGTGTATAAGATCATGGGAGGAATAGATTGGGTAGATGCACAGAATCTCTTGCTCAGAGTTGGTGAATTGAGGACCAGAGGACATAGGATTACGGTGAAGGGGAAAAGATTTAATAGAAATCTGAGGAGTAACTTTTTTGATATAGATCAAATGCTGGCAGGTAGGACTAGTGTAGCTGGGACGTGTGGGCAAATTGGGCTGAAGGGCCTGTTTCCACACTGTACCACTCTATCATCATGTTAAATTGGTGAATAATCACATTTAAGAAATATAGTTGGTTTATTTTCCTCTAAGCTTTCGGATTTTGTTTGTTAGATAATTGAAGAATCGCCATGCAATTAAATGATATACCATTTGAATATTATTGTAATTTTCTAGAACACATACCCTTTACATAAATTTACAAAATTAGTACTTTCATTTGCAGTTTGTGTTCGTTTAGTTTAGTTTAGTTTAGTTTAGAGATACAGTGCGGAAGCAGGCCCTTCGGCCTCAAAGTCCGCACCAACCAGCGATCCCGCTCATTAATACTATCCTACACACACTAGGGACAATTTACACTTATACCAAGCCAATTTACCTAGAGACCTGTATGTCTTTAGGGTGTGGGAGGAAACCGAAGATCTCGGTGAAAACATACGCAGTTACAGGGAGATCGTACAAACTCTGTACAGACAACATCCATAGTCAGGATCAAACCTGGGTTTTCGGCACTGCAAGGGTTGCTAGGCAACAACTCCACCATGTGCACCGTGCCGCCCAAGTTATTTTTTCTCACACAAAATCCATAGAACTAATTATTATTTCCTATCTAAAATCTTTTGGTAATCATTTTGTAAATTCCGTACAGTGGTATTTCCATTACCCGAACTGCCATGATGTGGGTTTGCACTGTGTCAGATCAGCCATCATATACAGCCCAAAGCAGACAGCATACTTAAATAGAAACTAAACAGAAATAACTATTTGTGCATGTGCAGAATGGATTTCAATCATATTTGTTCAAAATGGTTTGGTTTCACATGTAAAATATCCCCATTGTGTGTTCATCCAAGCATAATGTGTAATCAAATTCTTAGCAAAGAGAACAGGACATTGGTCTTTGGTTGACCTAACTAGAAGCACATTGGATTGACATATGATGAAACAAAGAATCTCACTGGGACCTCACGTGTGACAATAAAGTATTCAATTCAATTCAACTCCTTCTACACATTCCCTGCATTCGTTCTTCACTTTTATTTTTTAGTTCTCCACAATTTTCCCTCCAGATTATCATGTGAGAAAATAAAATTTGGATTGGAATTGTCCTTGGTTTAACTTCTCTTCATAGTATGTAGTTAGTACTTTCACTGTCATTAAAACTTGCAAATTTGTTCCTGATAAAAATAAAATATATATTTACCTCTGAAATTAAATAGTGCATATTATCTGGTTGTAAATATGATTTGTTAAAATCGCGACAATTTGTTGCTAATGAAAAATATTTATTATGCTTAAATGAATTTAACTTTGTTTGTGAATTGTTGCCTACATTATGAAGCACAGAAGAAATCCACTTACTCCATTGTGTTTGGCGAGGTCTTTGTTACAGAAATTCAGCACTGACCTCAGTATTCAGCCCTCTCTCCATTAACACAGTGCCATCCTTTGTTTCAAATGTTTATCCACTGAATCCTTAAGTGTCAAATGCTCTCCATCTTAACAATTTGTGAGAAATCATCACTCTGCCAATGGTGGAATTTCTCTGACTCATTCATCCCTTTATTAAAGTCAGTTCTAAAACTGAAGGGAAAACCTGTATTAAATCTTCTCTTTGATTTTCTTTGCACCAGTCCCATTGATTCTCATATCCATAGACTTTCATCCTTTTAGAAAATAACCCTCTTTCATTCAGAAATGTAATAACTAGAGCCAGGATTTTGCCATAAATGCCATAAGTGCCTGTTCATGCCTTTTTTGATGATTTCAGGAAGATAATGCCCTTTTCATGATTGAGTGCCTAAATCAGCCGTTTTTTGCCATTTTAACGTAACTTACAAGAAAATTTACTGCACCAGGGCGAAACCCGGCTGTAAGTGGGTGTTAAGTGGTGATTGGAGAGGGGCGCATGGGAAAGGGTCCAGTCTTTGCAGACTGGTGTCATGCTTTAAGTAGGTGTGAAATGGTGATTGGGGAGGAGTAGGCGGGGAAGGATCTAATCTTTTCAAACTGGAGTCAAACTGTGAGTAGGTGTGAGGTGTTGGTTGGGGATGGGGTGTGGGGTACCAGGGTTAGGTTTCTGTTTATCGAACCTGCAGTAGAACTCGTTCAGGTCATTCGTCAGCTGATGATTGCCCAAATTGCGGGGGGTTTTCCTCTTCTAGCTTGTGATTTCTTGCAAGCCCTTCCACACTGAAGAAGAGTCACTAGCTGAGAACTTGTTCCTCAACTTCTCAGAGTATCTTTCCTTGGCAGCTCTGATTCCTCTTCTCGGCGTGTACTTGGCCTGCCTGTAGTGGTCTGCATCTCAGCTCCTGTAGGATCTACCCCTGCAAGCATCAAAATGCCTAAAGTCAAGCCAACGCCTTGTAAAAAACTGAACGATTTGGTGAGAGTGTACGGGAGTGGTATATTCTCTACAGACAACTGTGTGCAGTTTTGCAAAGCATGTGAGAAAGCAGTGAATCATGAGAAGAAATATTTTGTCTCCCAGCATGTACAGACAGCTAAACACAAGTCGACGGCAGAGAAACTTAAAGTAGGAAATACGCAAGCTTGTCTCCTCACAACATTGACTGCTGGCTCCAATCGCAAATCTGAGTTTTCGAGTAATCTGTGCAAAGCATTCATTGATGCTGGAATTCCACTGTGGAAATTGGAAAACAAATCTCTCTGAGGTTTTTTAGGGAAATAGGTTTAGGGAAACTATACCGAGCGAGTCATCATTACAGAAAAATTACGTTGACAGTAACTTCAACATTGTTGTGCAGAAAATTAGAGATTAAGTTGCATGCAACAAAATATGGATCTCAATAGATGAGACAACCAATGCTGTGGGGAGATATGTTGCCAATGTGGTCATAGGTAAACTGGAGGCAGGTCAACCATCAAAGGTGCATTTCTTGACATTGGAAGTATTGGAGGTCAAAAAGCACAACTATTGCTCAGTTGTTCACATCTTCACTTGCTGTACTTTGTACTTAAAGTTCCTGGCGATGTAGGTAAAGACATACAAGGAAAATGTGAGAGGGGGATTTTAGCTAACAAAGATCTTGAAGAAGAACAAAACATTACTAAATTTCTCAAAGGTAGTTGTAATGCACAAGATACCAACATGAATGTAGAGTTTGTAGCTTGTTTCAGCAATGCACCAGTAACCTCAGCTGGGGTAGAAATAAGTTTTTCACAACTGAAGCATATTCTGTCTGACTGACGGCATAGTTTAACACCAGATAATTTGGAAAAAATGCTAGTAGTTTTGTGCAACCAGGCAATAATGTAATATACCTTTATAATTATCATTTTTAACCATATTTTGGTGGTGAAAATACATGCCTTTTTATGCCTTTTTTGTCAATTAATGCCTTTTTTGTGTCTTTTTGGTCATTTTATTTTGCCTTTTTGCTTGCCTATTTCAGAGATTTTTAGCGCCTAAACATCCTTGCTTTAGTAATAACTATCACATTATCCTCAATATATGGAATATTCTCAGTGATAGTTGAATGAGTCCTGTTAGGTTGGATCACAGAGTTTGATGAGCAGTAAGATTAGTAAGAAAGTGATATTGAACAGCACTAGCGAATAGTGCATGTTTTGGTTCTCTGCTATTCGGTCCCATTGCACTAATGGTTATTCCTTCCAGGTGATGTTCTGAGATGCATGTCAGTGGTGGCTATTTTACCATGCAAGTCAACACAATAGAGTCCGATTGTGTCCTTTCCTGATTTTCACAAATGCTAGTTAAGTTTAGGTTTCGGTTTATTATTGTCACGTGTACCACGGTACAGTGAAACATTTAGTTTTGCATGTTATCCAATCAAATCAGATAATGGCTTCTTCTAGCTAGCTCCCATTGTGGGAATACATGGAGGCAGGGACTTTTTTTGTACCTCTGCAGCAAGATAATATATCTCCCCTACGAGCAGTATTTCTGCAGTTATAAAATTGAATGATGTTTTCAATTTATTCCACAATTACCTGAAAGGTGCAACTATATTTAGTTGACTATGACATTTATTTAATGATTAAAAGGGAAGGAAAAAACAGCTATTATAGTGTTGCAATTATCTGACTGTAAGAGCTAATACAATATGGCCAGTTTCTGAAGGTATCAAAACCTTCCATTACTTGTTCAGCAGTCGAATTGCATGAGTGAGAAATATTTACTGCTTGCTGTATTGGTGTGGGTGTGTTATATCACAAGTGTGGTGAGCATTCTGGAATGGTAGTTGATTTATGTCCCACAATGACTGTTGAATGACTCAGTTAAAATTGGGGTCAGTGTTAGTGTAAGTTTGTTATACAGGTACTAATGTTCAGTATGGAAACAGTGCTCTATCATTGCAGAAGGCAGTAACAGGTTGGATTTCTGCTTTTAATTCCAGTTTGGTTTGGAAGACAAAAGGAAATGTTGTCACAGTGTTAGTTGGGGTTCCTGGGAGTTGGACAGCTGTGTAGAATAGTAGTACTATACGTATATCAGATAAAACAGTGATGAATATAATTATTTATATTTCATGCGACATAAGACAAATTGAAATGCAAATAACATATTAATATCTAGAAAGTATCCTTGTACACTAGTCACTGAAAGTTGGCGTGCAGGTACAGCAGGCAGTGAAGAAAGCTAATGGAATGTTGGCCTTCATAACAAGAGGATTTCAGTACAGAAGTAAAGAGGTTCTTCTGCAGTTGTATAGGGCTCTGGTGAGACCACATTTGGAGTTTTGTGTACAGTTTTGGTCTCCTAATTTGAGGAAGGACTTCCGCGTGATTGAGGCCGTACAGCGTATGTTCATGAGATTGATCCCTGGGATGGCGGGGCTGTCATATGGGGAAAGATTGAAAAGACTAGGCTTGTATTCACTGGAGTTTAGAAGGATGAGGGGTGATCTTATAGAAACATATAAAATTATAAATGGACTGGACAAGCTAGAAGCAGGAAAAATGTTACCAATGTTGGGTGAGTCCAGAACAAGGGGCTACAGTCTTAGAATAAAGGGGAGGTCATTTAAGACTGAGCTGAGAAAAAACTTTTTTACCCAGCGAGTTGTGAATTTATGGAATTCCCTGCCACAGAGGGCAGTGGAGGCCAAATCACTGGATGGTTTTAAAAGAGAGTTGGATAGAGTTCTAGGGGCTAGTGGAGTCAAGGGATATGGGGCGAAGTCAGGCACGGGTTATTGATAACGGACGATCAGCCATGATCACAATGAATGGCGGTGCTGGCTCAAAGGGCCGAATGGCCTCCTCCTGCACCTATTTTCTATGTATATGTCAAAGTCACAGGGATTCTTTATGGAAAGTGTGGAGACAGAAGCTGAAATGTCTGTTTATTTCTCAAGGATTTCTTTATACTTTCACTAATCAATAACAAGAAGCATAATGGACCAGACATACATAGACCATCACAGCAGAAGTGGGTCACTTCAGCTTCACACTTCTTAGTTAATGGCCTCTGCATTCATGTGTGACACTTATAAAACCTGAATCCACAGCCACTGGTGGGCAACAGCCCAGGAATTACTTCTGGGGAACAATATCCTGCTTGTTTTCTCTTTCTGAGAAACATCTTGTGATTTTAGAAAAATCTGCAGGTTTGTTTATGTAGATTTGTTTCTAGCTTTTGTTTTTAAAGTTTGTGTTTATTTTAATGCCTTTTTTATCACGATGCTTGCAAATCTCTTTGTGCTCCTCACCTGCCCTTTCACTCTGAGCTTCTAGATTATTTTTTCCTTATCCTTTACCCTGCCATGTGTCATTTACTGGATGAGCACAATCTGCATTTAGCCCTCACATTATCTCATTGTAAATACTGTCATTCAGAAAGGAGAAATTAAACCTATGTCACAATATAACGTTTTACAGAGCTGTTCACCTGACATCAATTTTACTTTGATATTTCCAGTTAACTTTTTGCAACTTTTTAACTTCTATCCCATCTTTATGCATTTTAAGCCACCTTGGGCATGGGAAGGCATGGTGGCACAGCAGTAAAGTTGTTGCCTACAGCGCTTACAACGCCAGAGACCCGGGTTCGATCCCGACTATCGGTGCTGTCTGTACAGGGTTTGTACGTTCTCCCCATGACAATGTGGGTTTTTAACGAGATCTTCGGTTTCTCCCACACTCCAGAGAAGTACAGGTTTGTAGGTTAATTGGCTTGGTGCATGTGTAAATTGTTCCAAGTTTGTGTAGGATGATGTGTTAATGTGCGGGGATTGCCAGTCGGCACGGACTCGGTGGGCCGAAGGGCCTGTTTCAAAGCTGTCTCCAAACTAAGCTAAACTAAAAACAATTATCTTGCGATGTAGCTTTCCGTGAAATCATAGTTAAAAAAAGGGTGTCAGAAATATGTTCTACTTATTGCTGTTTATATGTATTTTGCTGTATGTTTTTGTTCTGTAAAATCAGCATTCACTTTCTTTAAGGTGACTCAGTGATTTAGTACTTTTTTGTATGATTCCTGAAATTTACCAAGTAAGTAAATTGATACAATTTGATATTATTAACAATGTGCAATGTGATCTAGTTACTGAAATATTGTGGAATTTCTCAACTGGAATGATCAACGTGGACTTAATTTTGTATTCTAAAGATTTTAAAGAAACACTTCTCGTTAAATTATTTCTCCTTTCAGATTAGAGTTCAATGTAGTACAGGCATTGCATTCATGACATCGTTTCTTCTCTTTCTGCAAATTCAAGAGCACGTCACAGTTAATGTGACATTTGAAGAATAAACTCTGTTGTAGAGAATATAATTACCACTTTGCACCCTGCAAAGTTCCATGAACAGCAGTATGATAGCTTAACATTATCTGTTTATTCAGACCTATGGTGTCATGTATGCCTCCCAGATGAACTTTGGATCCGATAACTGTGCTATCACCAACTTGCATCGGCATAACATTGCCTGATCCTACTCCTGCCGCAGGATATCCTGCTACTGAAAGCCATGCCTCTGTTCCCACCTAGATATGACTACTGCTCTGCACTGCTGGCAAGCATCCTTCATTCTCCATCTCATAAATATGAGGTCAATCAAAACCATATAGTGTCTGTCTATACTTGCACTGAATCGCTTTAAACCTGTGGTTGCTAGCTTACATTGACTCCTTATGAAACAATGTCTTGATTTAAAAATTCTCACAATTGCTTTCAAATCTCTCCATGGTTTTGCCCCATCCACATCTCTGACTTATTCTTCAACATCCCCATTTTATGCCTTACCTTAAGTTGCTAAACCCCTTTACTCAGTACTTCCATCCTTAAGTCTGTCTTGCTCTCTATCCCTTTTCCGCTTTTGGTCATTTGGCTCCCCATCATTTTTTTTATTTAGATAATGCCCCTATGATTGTTGTTGTGTTAATTGAGAGAGCTATACTGGTGCGGACACCAGGATAAATTTCCTGCTTTTCCTTGATAGGATTATTACATTCAGTTGCTTAATATCCTTTCCAAACGATGACTCAGACAGTGCAGCCCTGCACATGAGCTTTTGTGCTTATTTACAGAATGACACAATGCAGCGACTTAGATCCAACTGAAATGCTCCTTGAAGTCTTTAGTAGTTGAGATTATGTTGTTAGAATGAGGTCCCCTAAAGGAATCCTTCTTCCCCTTTGATGTACACTGTACATATATACTCTGTACATGTCAACAGGTTTACTTTAATGGGCTTGCACTCTGTAACAACACCAACCAAACACCAGCCCCATAAATTCATGGAGAACCTGGAGAAAGAAACAGTGACTGTTTAAGGCCCATGGCATTACATCTGATGAATTATAACAAGAACAATGAAATATTGGCAACTTACTGAAATAAAGCTGAGACTATCTAGCGGGTCAGCGGGAAGCAAATTTAACTTTTCAAGTCAGTGACTTTTGATCAGGTCATCATTCTAAAACATGAACCCTGTTTTTCCCTTTATAAATACTCGCTGATTAATGGAGTAGTTCCAACATTCTGTCTTGATTGCAATGCAAGTTCTTCCATTGCAATTTCTTTGTTCTTTTTTAAAATTTAAACGTGCCATAAAGTCTTACACCCACCGCAGACTGATCGTGTCTGGCAATTATCTTGGTTAGGCTTAATTTCACCATTTAACTGGTGCTGCCTCAAACCATTCACAGTACTTTAAGGACGAGCAATGTGACCTGTCCCTCCACCCCTGTGCAAAGCAGTTGTAAACAGTTCGGGTCAGTGGGCATTAAATGGATTGTTCTGCAACATTCAGCTAATCAGCTCTGCTTTCAGTTCTCAGGTGGATACAATGCAAGATTATCATCTACAGTGCAAGATTTAGCAACTTGTATTTTTGTTTTACTTCCCAGATTAAATTCAAGCTAAGCCAAGAGACTTGGGTACAGATATATTGTTTGAAGCACAATAGATTTTCTAAGGAAATTGCATCCAGACAACTAAGGAAAACTTACCAAAGACCCTCGTCCCAATCTGTTTGTCAAAATCTGATGTCTTGCCTTCCAAGTGTGTGCAGCATGTGGTTGCTTTCCTTTTATGCCCTGTTGATGAAAGGCCTATGGTTGTGGCTCCTCAATACTCCAACTGATTCCATATTTAATACATTTTTTTAGGCCCTTACGTTTTACCACCAATTTTGTGAATCATCTTATGTCAACTTTTCTTTTGAACATGGACCCATTCCTTGTCTTCTTTGTTTTCTCACAGACTGAGCTATTCCTTGAATAAAATAGACGATTGACAAATGTCACAAACGTCACTCTTTTCAGCAAGATGACCCTTTGAATGTTTCAACACCGCCTCCGTTTCTCTTTCTTTGGTCTGTGCACTTACCCTCTTTACTTCAACTCAAATTTATTGTCATATGTAAATTGTCATATATGCACAAGTGCATTGAGGTACAGGCACAATACAATTCTGGCTTGCAGCAGCATTACATCATTACATACTCAGACAAATACACAAACCATTAATTATACATAAATTATACAAGACAGGTAAAAGGAAAAAGACAAAACATTTCACAATTAGAAAATAAGTCCATGGTGGTGCAAGAGGTGTTGCATTGCTGAAGTAGGGTTGTGCGGGTCAGTTCAAGAATCTGATTGTTGTAGGAAATTGGCTGTTCCTGAACCTGGTGGTCTGGCACTTCAGGCTTCTGTACCTCCAGCCCGATGTTGACAGTGAGAAAAGGGCATTAGCCAGATTGTGGGCCCTTGACAATAGATGCCACCTTCCTGAGATGTTTTTGGTGGTGAGGGGGGCTGTGTCCATGATAGATGAAGCACTCTCTGCAGCCTCGTACATTTCTGTGTGTTGGAATTGCCATATCAGGCCATAAGTGCAGCAAAATTCATTTTTTTTGCATACAGTTCAGTGAAAATCCTACTTTGCATTAGGCACAATCATACAAGTATAAGAGTGTAAGATAGGAGACCACACTGAGTCAATACAAAAGAGCCGCGTTTCAGGCAGCATCTTGTACCCTTCAAATCTGAAATGCAAAAAAAAAACTGTTATTGTCTGAACTTGGCTGTAAAGGTTGGTTGGCCCTGTGGCGGCACTCGGTCAGAGTTGCAGGGTCGTCCTTGCCAGGCATTGTGTCGATGTCCTCTACCGCTGCTCCACCATTCTGTGCCGCTGCAGTCCATGTCTGTTCCACAGGTCAGCCAGGCCCATGGCCAGTTGGAGCAGTGCCTGATCTAATAGAGCTCCAGGCTGCTTCAGGCCTTCCAGTGGCCCACTCTGCCCACTTGATTACTCCAACGTCTCCTCAACATCAGCCCTATGATCGGGCATATCATACATTACATGTATGCAGCATATTTCAGGAAATGCTACGTTCTTTGTGTAAATGAAGCACATTTGCCTGGGTACTGTTGACAATAAAAAAAAACTGAAGTAAAGACAGAAAATGCTGAAAACGCTCAGAAGGTCAGGGAGCATCTGTTGAAAGAGAAACAATTAACATTGTTCAAGAAGGAACTGCAGACGCTGGAGAATCAAAGGTAGACAAAAGTGCTGGAGAAACTGAGCGTGTGCGGCAGCATCTATGGAACAAAGGAAATATTTCAGGTTTGGGTCCTTTATTCGAAGATGCAGTCTCTACAGTTCTTTAACCAAATGCCATTTGTTTGAATATTTATAAGGCTAGAGTGATTGAAGTTAAATATTTTATTAATGTGAAAATATGTCCAGCTTGTTTCCATGACATCTTGTTCCTGGGTGCAACATGATATTCCAGAAGTGTCCCAAAGTTTTGAAGCTACTCTAATAGATTTCATAAGAAATTGCTAGCATTTCCCATAGAACAAGGAGTAACTTTATAGAATTTACTTGCCAATCTCAAAGTGTTGAGGTTGCAATTGACAG
Source organism: Raja brachyura (assembly GCA_963514005.1). The sequence continues at coordinate 43,204,567 of OY740783.1, read as the reverse complement.
TCGGTGTAGCTATCCTAAATGCTCTATGGGGAAACTTTACAGACATCTTAAAATAAAAACAGAATGTTGGAAATACTCAACGGGGTTGGGCCCCATCTGTGGAAAGATAATAGAGAAGGTGCTGGACAGTGGCGCAACGGTAGAGTTGCTGCCTTGAAGCGCTAGAGACCCAGGTCCATCCTGACTATGTTTGTGCACTGTTTGTGAGTTCTCCCTATGTCTGTGTGTGTTTTCATCTGGCACCGGTTTCCTTCCACACTCCAAAGGCGTACAGGTTTGTAGGTTGATTGGCTTCAGTAAAATTGTAAATTATCCCCAGTGTGTAGGAGGTGTAAGGGGTGATTGATGGTCGGTGTGGATTGGTGGGCCAAAGGGCCTCTTTCCACACTGTATCTCTAAAGTTTAAAGTTAACATTTCAGGTGGTAGACCCTTCAGGAATTCCACGGACATCCTGCTGCAGACTTGAGCTGATGTCGGGTCAGCTTCAATGCAAAGGGTCATTCAATGCAAAGGAATGACTGTGAGGGACCTGTGGCTGTTAGTTCATTCAGATTTATTTTATTAACTCATTGTATTTGAATGTCTTTGCTTTTTTAAAAATACTTTCAAATGTTTCAAGATGTTCTTTTAATAACTGAACTTTTTTCAAATTTTATTTTTTTCTAGTTTTAACTTTCAATACCTTTCTGAGTGAGTCTCAATGCTTTGGAATATCAAACATGTTCATGATGTGTTTTAAGTATTTGATGGCATAGATAGTTGTGACCAGCTTTAGCCAGGTGTTAAAGCAATGTTTTTTTATGGCAGGGCTTGTCTAAGGTCACGCAGTGCAACTCTGTCAGGTTGTGAATGGCCTAGTTTCAGTGAAGAGCCTTATGGCCTCCACACAAGAGAGCAGGGCAGCACAGTGGTGCAGCGGTAAAGTTGCTGCCTTACAGCGCCAGAGACTCGAGGTCGATCCTCCCACGGATGCTGCCTGTGCAGAGTTTGTATGTTCTCCCTGTGACCGCGTGGGTTTCCTCTGGGAAGGTCTGGTTTCCTCCCACACTCTAAGGGAGTTTGCAGGTTAATTGGCTTTGGTTAATTTGCAAATTGTCCCCAGTGTGTAGGATAGTGCTAGTGCTACGTGGTGATTGCTGGTCGGCTCGGACTCGGTGGGCCGAATGGACTGTTTCCAAGCTGTATCTCTAAAGTTTCTAGTCTAAAAAGATGAAACTGTTCTCCAACTGTGGGGACCTGCACTTTATAACTATGAACTTAATCTAAAAACAAACTGCTACAGGTGCTGGAGATTTGAAAAGAACAGAAAGTGTTGGTATGGATCAGCAGTTGAAGCAGAATGGATCAGTGTTGGTATGGATCAGCAGTTGAAGAGAATATCACTATGATTAATTAAAAAACCCACAAAATGTTGGAGTAACTCAGCGGATCAGGCAGCATCTCTGGGGGAAACGTTGCCTATCCAGAGATTGTCCAGAGATGGTGCCTGACCTGCTAAGTTAATTCAGCACTTTGTGTTTTGTTTTGTAAACCAGTATTTGCAGTTCCTTGTGTTTCATTGATTAAGTTCACTCAATCTGAACAAAATTGCTTCTTTTGAGATATTAAGAGTATCCAATCTTTTTCTCCACCACAATTATCTCCTGAAAGTCTGAGAAAGGATCCCGACTGAAAGGTTGACTGATCATTTGCCTCCACAGATGCTGCCTGACTCGCGGGAATCCTCCAGCAGTTAATTTTTAAGAGTGAGCCATAAGATAGCTTGGGACAAGAGCACAGAGGATAATGAAACCTTGTAACACACGGTCCGAAAACTGACAAAAACTACCAGCTTTATTCTGATTGTCAATAAAAATGGAACATGCTGTTATGTTTCTGACCATTTCTCTAACCTCATTACAGTTTTTAGGTTTTTATTTGATGAGAATTGCGGCTACAACAGTGATCACCTGATTCTCAACAAACAAAGAGACTCTGTAGAAAGTGTGGCTGGGTTTCCTATGCTGCTGGGTGCAGAGCGGATTATGGCCGGAAGTTACATGTCTCTGGACTTCATCACGGGAGACACGGGAATAACAAAAGGGAAATACTACTGGGCCTTCCGTGTGGATGCATCCTCCTACCTGGTGAAAGTAGGCGTGGTGTCCGATGCCAAGCTGCAGGAATGGTTTCACAGTCCACGGGATATCAACAGTCCCAGGTTTACATCACTTCACGTTTTACATTCTGAGTGCTTGATTTTGCTTGTTTAGTTATGTACATGCCTAAATAGTGGTTGTAAACATTTTCTGGAAAGGTTTGTATAAGAGTTGTATTTTGCACCAAATGTACAGGGAATTTGCTCAGGCCTTTGTCTTGTCCAGCACCCCACTGCAGAGCCCGTGACCAAGCAGCAAACACTAGTCATTCACTTCATTCCTTTGAGGTTCCTCTGTAATTCAGATGAGAAATCAGGAGAACACAGTGGCAGTTAGCCCCCATGGTAGCTTTTATTCAATAAATATTATTTGTAAGATACCTGTATGTTAAAAAACATATTTATTTCTGGGGCATTGTAGTCATAATGTAGTCATACATATAGTGTGGGACTTTCTAATTGTGAAGATGGTTGTCCTTTGAAAGTTGAGTGTTTTTATCAAACACACAGGACAGGTAGAACAAGGGGTCAGAACCAGAATAAAATTGCTCTACTCTGCACCAAAATTATCTTTCAGTTAAAACCTGAAGCAAACCAATTATTGATTTGTCCATACAGCTATCAATAAAATTATGGAGTTAGTTTAGTTTAGTTCAGAGATACAGCATAGAAACCGGCCTTCGGCCCACAGAGTCCACACTGACCATCGATCACTTGTACACTGGTTCTATGTTATCACACTTTTGCATCCTACACGCAAAGGAGAATTGCAGAAGCCAATTTTACCTCCAAATCTGCACGCCTTTGAGATGTGGGAGGAAACCAGATTATCTGGAGAAAACCCATGTGGTCACAGGGAGAACATGCAGACTTCGCATAGACAGCACCTGTAGTCGGGATCGAACCTGGGACTTTGGCGCTGTGAACCAGCAGCTGTACCCCTACGCCACCCTTACTTGAAAGTTTGCAATAGTCATTACTGTTGACCCATGTTATTGAGAACTTAGCAAACCTATTGAATTCATGCTTCACTTTTGTTCTGTGCTATAGCTCAGAATTAAGAGAAGATATAATCGGTGGGGGAAAGGTGAGGTGGTGCTGGCAATGTGGTGCAGTGAGTGCATGCGGGTCGGCTGATTTGTGGAGTCAGGCAGAGTATCCAGTTTCCATCCTACTCCACCAAATAAAACAACTCTGTATTGTAGCAGCAGTCGAACATGTGAAGTGATGCAAGAACTCACAGAAAAGCAGTCTGAATGGGACATGTCCTAAGTCACAGAGAGGTATACAAATGGAGACAACAGCAACTCTGGCTGCAATAGAGCACAGTGCATAGACAAGTACAGCACAGGAACATGCCTTTCCCAACACAAGGTCTGTGCTGAACATAATGCCAAGATAAATGAACCTTATCTGCCTGCAAATGATCCATATCATAGAGTCATAGAGTGATACAATATGGAAACAGGCCCTTCGGCCCAACTTGCCCACGCCGGCCAACATATCCCAGGTACACTATCCATCCATTCCTTGCATTCCACACGCGTATTTAAAAGCCTCTTAAACTTTACTATCTTATCCGCCTCCTCCACCACCCATGGCAGGTTTTGATGAAATAAATACAGAACTGCGACTGTGGGTCAGCAGGTTAGTAGCACAGTTTAAAGGTGAATGGCCAAAATAATCAGCGGGGAGATGAGGACTAAAATTTGCGTGCATTGGCTTCTGTCAACTGGAATGCTCTGCTTTAAAAGGGAGGTGGAAACAGAATCATTGGTAACTTTCAAAATGGAATTGGCTTTATATCTGAGCAAAAATTGCAGTGGTGCACAAAAGGGGCTTGGCAGTGGAACATTTGGGGAGACTTTTAAAGAAGCTGGTGGAGGTAGCGACAGTCTTCCTCAGTGCCATGGGATTCCATGCTGGAGAGAGCAGACGGGTGCAACCTTGAGCTGAAGATACAGTGCGGGAGGGACTAGGCAGGTCAGGCAGCATCTGTGGAGGGAAATGGAGGAACGACATTTCAGGTAGGGACCCGTTCTTCAGTCTGATCCTCCAGGGAGCCCTAATCACCAGTTTAATTTGTCAGTCAGCTGAAAAGTTCTGCCTACGATGCTAAACTCCCGTTGGTAATTTCACAAAAGTGTAGCTTGTAACTCTGTCTGACATTCATTCAACATTTATTTAGTTTAATTTAGTTTTGCTTATTATTGTCACACAAAAAGCTATTGTTTGCGTGCTATTCAGTGAAACAACTACACGTGAATACAACCAAGCAGTCCACTGTGCAAAGATAAAGGTTACTAAATTTAGTGCAAAGATACAACATTGAAGTCCTATAAAATGCAATTAAAGAAATGTCAAAGGTCTCCAGCGAAGTAGATAAGAGGTCCTGTTGCTGTAATTAAATTAACTTAAGTCTTTTAAGCGTATATTTCCTTGTTGAATGAACACAATCATCAATTAGACAAATGCATTTCTCATTGTAGCTTCTGGAGCTTTTTTTCCTATTAGTGTCCTGATTGCGAGGGATCTGAGCTTCATAGAACACATCCTGGAAATTAACCAGAGGAATAAATGAAGAGGAGTGAATGCACAAACTCCAAGTTATGTATAGAAACATAGAAACGTAGAAAATAGGTGCAGGAGTACGTCATTCGGCCCTTCGAGGCCGAATGGCCTACTCGAAGGAAGGCACTGCAGATGCTGGTTTAAACCGAAGATAGACACAAAATGCTGGAGTAACTCAGTGGGACAGGCAGCATCTCTGGGGGGAAGGAATGGGTGAACTTTTGGGTCGAGACCCTTCTTCAGACCCAAGTTATAACCAAGTTATAACCAATTGGAACTGGTTTCATTGTATTGTTTCTTTAAATAAGATTGCAGATAAAGTTAAAGATCACAAAGTTAAATGAGAGAACTAGGGTATATTTGATCTCGACTTCCTGGAGATGAACCTGAAGGGTGAAATGATGGAAAGCTATTCTGTGCAATTCACCTCGCCGTCTGCACCATGATAGTGTGTAAACAAAGTGGGACGCAATGAGTCTACTGACTACCAACAGTCTTATTGCAATTTTCCAATTGGTAAACAGTGGCGTGCCTTGCTTTGTTTGCTAACACAAGTAAACACCACCTTACTCATTCTGCTGATACTATAGGATGAAGCCAGGAACAATTTGACCATGACTTGTCAGAGAAAAATCTGATAGAGCGATAAGGATGCCCATGGCCTGTCTGATGCAAGTTCCAGGCAGACCTGGGTCAAGTGACAAGACAACTATTTTAGAGGAGACAGTGGTAATAATACATTCAGCCCATGATATTCGAAGCTGATTTTCAGTGATAGCTACAAGGAACAGGGCAGCATGGTGGTGCAGCAGTAGAGTTGCTGTCTTACAGCGGTGGAGACCCGGGTTCGATCCTGACCACGGGTCCTGTCTGTATGGAGATTGTACATTCTCTCTGTGACCATGTGGATTTTCTCCAGCTACTTTGGTTTCCTCCCACACTCCAAAGACATACAGGTTTGTAGGTTAATTGGCTTCAGTAATAATTTTTAATTGTCCTTAGTGTGTGGGGTAGTGTTAGTGTACGGGGTGATCACAGGTTAGCACGGACTCAGTGGGCTGAAGAGCCTGTTACCGATATTTTATCTGTAAACTAAAACTAAAACTAAACTGTAGATACTGGTTTACAAATAATTACACTGAATAGTGGAGTAATTCAGCAGGTCAGGCAGCATTTATGGAGAAAATGGTGATGTTTCAGGTTTAAAGTAGGGTACCAACCCAAACCATCATCTAAAAAATGGTCTCTATTGATGCTGCCACTGAGTTACTCCAGCACTTTGTGTGTTTTTTTTCCCAAGATGTGAGTTATATTTTGTTGGCTAATATTCCTCTTCTCTAAAATAATTTCTTGTCTCCCACAGGTATGACCATGACAGTGGTCACGACAGTGGGAGTGAAGATATTGCTTTGGAACACTCCCAACCTTTCACTTTTGTTACCATAGGAATGAGGAAGTTCTTCATCCCAAAGAGTCCTTCCGCTTCATGCACAGACTCTTGTGACCGCTACCTATCCATGCCCAATCGGATTGGCATTTGCTTGGACTATGACAAAGGGAAAGTCAGTTTCCACGATGGAGACAATATGCAGTGTCTTTATGAGAGGCGCGTGGAATGTTCTGGAACAATGTACCCGGCCTTTGGGCTAATGGGAGGAGGGACAGTACATTTAGAGGACTTAGTTATGACGAAAGAGTTGATCTACAAGATCTAGTTCCTTAATTCTTGATTGACGGGAGGCTTCTTTCCATGTATTTGAAAAAAGCTTTTAAGAAAATGGTTTGCTTCCCCTGTTTGTAGCACTTTAAGGCATGCATTGCTTGTAAGAACCTGGCGATGTAATTCTACACGTGATTGGTTCTCAGTATAATTTTGTGCAATACACATTCACTGATTAGATAAAAATGTAGATTAAAGGGCCTGTCCCACTTGGCAATTTTCTTCGGCGACTGCCGGTGTCATATCAGTGTTGCCAAAAGATTTTGAACATTTCAAAATCCAGCGGTGACAAAAAAATGTTGCGACACTTGAAAAAACACCGTGCATCAATACATCATCACGCTGCGTCACGCCGTGAATTTTTCGGTGACCTGATACGTCAGTCAATGATGCCGGCAGTCGCCAAACAAAAATCGCCAAGTGGGACAGGCCCTTAATGTTCTGTGGATTCTTCACTCCCTTCTTCCCCTCTGCTTCACATTGTTTTTAGTGCAAATAGAATCACACACCTTTACGAAAAGAAAATAATGCGACAGAAGTGTGTTAATAATCTTGTTAATGTATATGAGGCAGCCACAAATCGCAGTTTGCTATTCAAAGTTTTCAAAGTAAAATGTTAAATCCAGCTGCAGAGAGTTGTGGTAATTTTGACTCTTGAGTTTGATATTCTCACAATATGCCACAACGGTACCAATCAAAAGTGACATCACGCTCTCGATAAAATCTGACGAAAGTGTAATTCCATGAAAAGACACGTGCAACTTTTTTCTGATATGTTAAAATACTGTAACAAAACACTACATTCATTCAGGAGCATTCGTATCAATTAACACAAGATCTCTATGCATACATAGTGCAAGCTGACACAGTGAGAGCAGAGTTCATGCAGAAAGTTGGATCCAGGACATATAGGAGAAGGCATCACAGTAAGACTGAATTAGTGACATGTATTCTGGCTAATTTTTCTTAACTCTCCCAGTGGCTCAATTAAATGGGAGTCTTACGGGAGTCAAAAGCACAGTGGTGCTGATCAACACCTGAATTATGACTTGACGAAGGAACAGATTTTTTTTACGGGCATGGCGGTAGAGCTGCTGCCATACAGCGCCAGAGACCCGGTTTCGATCCTGACCACAGGTGCTTTTCTGTACAGAGTTTGTTCGTTCTCCCCATGACCTGCGTTGCTTTTCTCCGGGATCTCCTCCCACACTCCAAAGATGTACAAGTATTTAGGTTAATTGGCTTGGTATATTTGTAAATTGTCCCTAGTGTATGTGGGATACTGTTAGTGTGCGGGGTTCGCTGGTCGGCTCCGACTCGGTCGGCCGAAGGGCCAGTTTCTGCACTATATCTCTAAAGTCTCAACTCAACTAAACTATAGTAATTCAGTGATACTAACAATTACAACACCCAAGGATGATGGATAAATCCAGGCCAACCTTGAATATGTTGATATGATGAGGGCTCTAATGTATCAATGAATCTTGAAATCTTATATCACCTAAACAATTAAACCTGTACATTGTACTGGAAGATTAAAACAAATGGTACGTTTAAGAGTTCAGATTTCTTTTGATTAATTTCTGAAGGTGTCAGAGCATTCGGCTGAAACAATGAATGCGCTCATAATTGTTAACAAGGTGGAACATTTTAAGGAGAAATTAGCTGAAGATGCCATTACAGAGGTATGGGATGTGACAACTCCTCTGCGTTATTGTTTTACTGCGATTACACCTGTCAATGGTGAAACTGATGCCCTAAATCTGCATTCCCTCATTCCTCAGCTTGTTCTGAAAAGAAGCTTTTATGCTTCTCCTTTGCTGGATGTTTTGCTAATATATTAGACAGCAATAAATAAGGGCAGTATGATTAACCTGAGCGTGGGAGCTCGGTTACTCCTGAGAGCCCTGATCCAATTGTTCTCTGCTCTGGAAACGCATGCGATTTCCTTTTTTATAGAGGAAAATTGATGGAGAGGGAACAGGAAAAGTGGAAATGAGGGAGGCAATTTTATTGGAAACGCAGCAGCAGGTAATTAGAGGGTCTGTTGCACTTGGCCGGCAACCATTTCCTTATAATGAGGGAGGGGAATTGTGGAGTAGGTCTGGAAACGGAGGCGGAACATGTGAGGGAGAAGAGGAGGAAATGGAGGGGGGTGTCAGGAATTGGCTGAGGAAACATTGTAGAAACAAGGAACTGCAAATGCTGGTTTATACCAGAGATGTACGTAAAGTGCTACAGTAACTCAGTGGGTCCGGCTGTATCTCTGGAGAAAAAAGATGGTGATGTTTCGGGTGGGGACCCATTCCTCAGACTGGAGTCTGAAGAAGGGTCCTGACCCGAAACGTCACCCATCCTTTTTCTCCAGAGATGTTACCTAACCCGTTGAGTTACTCCAGAACTTTGTGTCTATCCGAGGAACCATTGGTTAGATCAGGGCCAGGGTTAGTTTTCTTCCACATTGGTGTGGTAAGTTACTGTTGATATGTTTACACCTCAGTGTTGAGGTTGTGGTCTTACAGCTGAGTACAGTGGTGGAGGCCGGAGTGCAGCCCGGGGGCACAGTGAAATGCTAGTATTTTTGTGCTTCACAGAAATAAAGTGGGTGTATGTAGATGATCTTCAAAACTTTTATCTCCAATTTTAGACCAGACAATTCTTGCTGCTGAATCAGTTGGAAATCATGGATATTTTATGTAAGGGTTTTGTTTAAATGTTGGCTGCCCATTATTTACTCACAACTCAATCTCTCCAGACCCATTTGTAATATTAATCCTTAAGTTTTGCAGGCAGATGAAATTTGCATCAAAATCAGGTGGGATCCTTTAGAAAATTTACAAATCATGCCATGACATCAATTATACTCCATTTTGACTGCGGCCTGAATTGAAACACAACATTGCTCTTTTTCGACACGATGAAGCAAATGTATACTTCAGAGTAATGATGAAGATGAGCTGGTAGTGTAAATCCGGGCTAAAACAGAGCAGCCAAGGACATGTATTGTTAGGCCATTTTGGTCAATTCTGATGTGCTCTCCAGAAATAAGACAAGCTTCTGAATGGTGCCAGTAAGTCTTGGGCCCAGATCAGTGTTGCAGATCAATTGACAGAATGAATGGGATTTCTACAGAGGACCTCCAAGGAAGTGTAAAAGGCATGAAGTTGATTGGATTACTGCAAACTAATTGTACATATTGTAAATTATGTTGCTAAACAGTTACCCTGCTGTTTGTTGATTGGCCAAAGTGTTGAGCCCTGGCTGGCCTGTTTGGATTCCAGGGTAAATGTTGCATTATTCAAGTTAAGTTAGCTTCTTACAGAAGCTACAAAACAGTACAATACAATACGGTTTTATTCGTCACATTGCACATAAAGTGCAAGTGAAATGAATTTGTCAGTAACGGTACAACGATAAAGAACACACAATACACAATAAAAATGTAACACAAACATCCACCACAGCATTCATCACTGTGGTGGAAGGCACAAAATTTGGCCAGCGCTCCTCCATTTTCCCCCGTGGTCGGGACCTCAACCCTTCGCAGCCGTCGCTGCGGGCATCCAGATGTGCAGACAGGTAAAAGTCCAGGTAAGTCCAGAGTCGGCTCTTCCCCACCGGAGACCGTGGCTTCAGGTTGGCGTAGTCCGCAGGCCGGCGGTCGAAGATTTAAAGTTCCTGCCGCACCTCTGCCAGAAGCACCGCAGACCCGGCAGTCGAAGCTCCCCTCCAGGGGTGATGGTAAGTCCATGCCAGGCCCGCGGTAGAAGTAGGCCGCGGGCCGGCAGTGGTGGCTACTTCTTCTCCCGGGTCCCCCACGAGGGATCCCGGGCTGCGGATCCTGTAACAATGTATGGGGTATTCTGTTATTGGTCTGGGTAACTGTCAATAATGTATTGTTGTAATTAATATGTTTGATTAGATTGTAAAGAGACAACCCCTCTGTAGTTTGGCCCCTCAAGTTCGGGAACCTATAAAAGGCAGCCCCCACGAGGTCCTTTGTCGATCTTCTGGACGAGCATTTGGGACCGCGTGACCTTTTGGAGTGTTTCTGCTTGCTTGCACGAGGCTCAAGTGCTTGGTCAGGCAGATACAAGGATCGAACCCGCGGTGGTTCAAGGTTCAAGGTTCAAGGTTTGTTTATTTGTCACATACACCAATTGGTGTAGTGAAATGTTTCTTGCCATGCAGCACATAAAATAAAGAATACAGACATAACACTAATAAAGAGATTTAAACATTAAAAAAAAACATCCATCACAATGGTTCCCATTATGAGGGAAGGCACAATGTCCAGTCCCCAACCCATGTCCACCCATAGTCAGGCATATTGAGGCCTCCATAGTTGCCTTCACGAAGGCCTGATGTTCCAGGCCGTTCTCGCCGGGTGATGGTGCTCCGGCGTCGGGAGAATCCTCTCAGCGGCTTGGGACACCCGGAACGGTCGCCTCCTACTGGAGCCCGCGGCTTCCGAAGCCGACAAGGCTGCGCTGAATGGAGCTCCCCCACTGGCTCCCGATGTTGAAGTTCAGCGCCGCCGCCCGCAGCTGGCCGTTCCACAGACCCGCGGCTCTGTGATGTTTGTCTCGGCAGTCCCAGCTCACCGGAGTTCCAGCGTGGCGACCCAGGCAAGGCATCACCCGCTCCTCCCCGCGATGGCACTTCAGCGCTCCAGCGCTCCGCCGCTGCCAAAGCCGAGGTTCTGGGTGGTCCCCTCAGGAAACGCTGCTCCAGGCCCACTGGTAGGCCACGAGGACGGGTCGAAGATGAAGCCCGAAGAAAAGTTGCCTCTCCGACCAGGTAGGGACCAGGAAAAGCAGTTTCCCCCTTCCGCCTTCCCCCTTCCCCCTTCCCCCCCCCCCCCCCCTCCCCCTCACCTCCACATAAAAAAGAATAGGCTCCAAAACAAAACACTTTAACACACTAAAATAAAGAAAAGGGTGAAAAACATATAGCTGCAGGCTGGGCAGCCATACCATACAGGACGGCGCCCCCTAGAGATCCCTAGAGATCCCCTAGATCCCCCTAGAGATCCCCTAGATCCCTAGGTTTAAGCATCTTATAGGGGAATTTGTTGTGCAATCCAAAAATAAAGATTAGTTGTTCCAGTGCTTGAATCAGTTTTATTGACTGAATTAGACTGGGGGTGGGGGGGGAGCTTAGAAGAGCTTATTTACAGTAGAGCTGTTGGCTCACAGTACCAGAGACCTAGATTTGATTACAATCTTTGGTGCTGGCTGTGTGGCGTTTGCACATTTTCCCTGCGAACACATGGATTTCCTCCAGATACTCTTTCTTCTGCCACATCCCAAAGACATGTGGGTTTGTAGGTTCATTAGCCTCTGTAAATTCAAATAATCTCAGCTCAGACTCTGGCCCAAATACATTTGCGGTTTCATAGAGCATACATAAAAAAGTACAGCACAGGAACAGGACCTTCGGCCCACAATATCTGTGTCAAGCCTGATGCCAAGGTCAAATCTTATCTGCCTGCACATAGTCCATATCCCTACATATCCATGTGCCTCTCCTAAATTATCTTCAATCCAAAATCACTGGAAACTTCAGAACAAGACTGCGCACTTTATTACAGGCTGATGCAGCCACAAAACTCTCTTTATGTCACTTGTATGGAATTTTGGAAACTCCAACTCACTTGATCTTAGGAGGAACAATTTTTGTTCAGTTTCTTGGTTTTTTTAACTCCACCTTTTGGTTTTCAAATGTTCAGGCAGGTCAGAGATAGCATTTTCTTATCAAATAACTTTATTTGCTTGAAAAAAACATGCCGTGCAGCCTGGGCGAAATCAAATGTACTGGCAGTTTGGAAGTGGTTGTATGACGTGTTTGAAATTGTATTCCCCAAGTTGGTGAATTTCCAATGCATTTAGCTGTCCTTCATGAACCTCCCAAGAAACGTGTCCTCACCGATGCTCAGTTTTCGTTTCAACAAGATCATTCCTGATCTCATCGCTGCCTTGACTCACATATGGAGAGAGGAACTGAATTCCGGAGGAAGACAAAAATGCTGGAGAAACTCAGCGGGCAAGGCAGCATGTATGGAGCGAAGGAAATAGGCAATGTTTTTGGTTGAGACCCTTCTTTGGCATCTGCAGCTCATTCTTAAACAAACTGAATTCCGGAGGTGAGGTGAAAGTGACTTTTCTGGACACCAAAGCAATATTTAGTTAAGTGTGGAATCAAAACTACTTCTTCTTGCATATGGCGTGCACGGCCTAAAGTTGTAGGACAACTTGTTCTATTTGATTTTATTTGATTGTGCACGCCAGGTTGATTGCATTCGTCGAAACAGGACGGACCACGTGAAGGTTGCAATCTCTCACCCCAAATCAAAATTGAAGTCAATGGAATTGAGAGAAAATTCTGCTGAATGGAGTTGTAGCTGACATGGTGGCGCAGCGGTAGAGTTGCTGCCTTATAGTGTCAGAGACCCGGGTTCGATCCTGACCACGGGTGCTGTCTGTTCAGAGTTTGTACATTCTCCCCGTGACCTGCGGGTTGTGGGTTTTCTCCGGGATCACTGGTTTCCTCCTACGCCAAAGATGTACCAGTTAATAGGCTTGGTATAATTGAAAATTGTCCCTACATTGTATGTAGGATAATGTTAGTTTGCGGGGATAGAGGACGGTGGGCCGAAGGGCCTGTTTCTGCGCTGTATTTCTAAAATAAACTAAATTAAGAAGATAGCTGTAGTGTTGGAGGACAATCATCGCAGATCCAGGACATCACAGCAGTGTACTTGGCCCAACTGTTTCTGAGCAATGACTCATCCATCCTTTGATCCTAAAATAAAGTAAATTGTGAGGTACTGGGGTTAATAAGGTGAAGCACGTTCCATGCTGTGAAATAATGATGCACCCAGGAGCTACTTGTAATTGCATAAGTTTTCTCAACATGATTCGATTTGTCAGCAGCAATAGGACTTTGATTAAACAGGTTCACTTTTATCTGCCAGACAGATGTTTGATGTTCATGTGAGCATGAAGGTATTTATGAAAAGTACAAAACGTGACAGAGGAAACAAATTGCAGGTGAGTTGTGGTATGCAAAGGCTGAAAAGGGTGGTCACGGCGACTTAAAATAGTTTTCAAAGTTATGGGCCTGTCCCACTTGGACTTCATTTACACGACAGGCCGGGCGACTGTCGCACATGTCATCATGTGTCCGCACAGCCGTCTGGAGCGTGTGACATCATTTGAATACCCTGTTTATGATATTGACACAGTTTATGATATTTATGGTGATTTTATAAAATGTTCCAGTTTCTTGAGTGGTGCTAGCAATTGGAAAAACTGCAGATGTAATGAATGCCCCCAAAAAAGAGGTGAATGAAAAGTAGCAAGCTGCAGACCAAATTAATTTGTGGGAAGCAACTGCAGTTGCTGGTTTAAATTGAAGATAGACACAAAAGGCAACTCAGTGGGAGTAACTCAGCGGGACCGGATGCATCTCTGAAGAAAATTAATGGATGATGTTTCAGCCTGAAGAAGGGTCTCGACCAGAAACGACACCCATTCGACCCAAAACGTCACCCTGTCCCACTTAACCATCATTTGCATGAAATTCTGGCGCACTGCGCGATACCGTGCGCAACTCCACACTCCTCCAAACCACTCCATGCACCCGTCCCGCGCTTCCCACATGCAACCCACACGCTAACAGGTCGCGTAAATGGCGCGCAAATTACGGCCAAGTGGGACAGGCCCTTAAGTTAGATAAACACTGAATGTGGAAAAAGTATGGAAAGAAAATGGCAGAATTAAATGGACAGGTTTTCCGATAAGGTCAGTATGGGCATAACGGGTTGAATGGTAATTCCATCCCATACATTATGATTCTGCAGCTTTATATCTGGCAATCATTTATGATGAATCCTCAATATGAAACTCTGGGATAATGTATTAAAAAAATATTTTTAACACTGTCTTTCTATCCAGACATCATGGTTCGACATAGTTCAGATTCCCGCAAAGTCCTTTGTTTCAGTTATTTGTAGCGTATAACTTGGAAGTGTCAGAATGGAAATGTCAAAGACCAGAGGCCATTAATGCCAAAGGGCAAAGGTGATGGGAGGGGGCAAGCTTTTTCCAAAGAGAGTGGTGGGTTGCCAGGAGTGATGGAGGAGGCAGATACGATAGTGACATTTTTGAGGCTTTTGGATGGGCATAGTGATGTGCAGGAATGTTGGGATGTGGATCATGTGTAGGCAGATGCAATTAATTTATCTAGTATCATGTTTGGCATAGATATTGTGTGCCTAAAGGTCTGTTGCCTTGCTGTATGTTTCTAAACTCCGTACAGACAAGCACCTGTAGTGAGGATCGAACCCAGATCCCTGGCGTTATAAGGCAGCACCTCTGCCACTGTCTTCTGGAACTAAGGTAATTGGCTACTGACAACCAAAATAATTTTGAAGGAGAGCAGAGTTTTGGATCAATTGGATAGATCAATCGGAACAATATGGTTAATTTACCTGCAACTTTCCATTCAGCTGTATTTTGTTTCCCAGAATAGCTGTATAACATCTGCAGGGCAAGTTTCAGTTTTGTCAACAGTGGTAATCAGCTGGCAGATTGGCTGCGCACTTCATCTTAACATCCACCAATGCTGAAAGTTAAAATGGATCTATTTTTGTTTGCCGCACAGGTCCCACAACTCAGACAGAAATGATTCTAATTCTTATCCTATTTTCTCATTTTCATGTACTCTCATTTTCCACAAACATACTTGGGAAATGTGCACGGATTTAAGGAAGATCTGTGTGTTCAGTGCCTGAATGTTTTTTTGTGCAGGTTCTATCGCAACGATTAGCAGGTACTATTGCAAAGTTTAAGAAATGTTTAAGAAACGTTTCACCAGGTACGTGGATAGGATAAGTTTAGAGGGATCTGGGCCAAATACAGGCAGGTGGGACTAGTGTGGATGAGGCATGTTGGTTGGTGTGGGCAAGTTGGGCCAATGGACCTGTTTCCACACTGTATCACTCTATGGCTCTATGACTTCATGACCCACAGTAAATGCACTAAACCATCACATAGTTCTGAGGCCAGTACAGAAAGAATAATCTGGGTGCCGGGTCCCACTCACATTCTATTTGAGAATTTGCCCCATGTTCATGATCCTATCCATGTTCTCCAGAGATGCTGACTGTCCTACTGTGTCTTTTTTTTCCCCAGTGAGGATTCACATCTTATGAATTGGATTGATACTTTTACTTTAGTTTAAAGAGTTTTGAGATACACCACGGTAACAGGCACTTTGGCCCAGCGAGTCCGCGCTGACCAGCGTTCCCCGCATTAGCCTACACACACACTAGGGACAATTCACAAGAATACAAAGCCAATTAACCTACAAACCTGTATGTCTTTGGAGTGTGGTAGGAAGCAGAAGATCTCAGAGAAAATCTATGCCGTTACGGGGAGAATGTACAAACTCCGTATAGACAGCATCTGTATTTGGGATCGAACCCAGGTCTCTGGCGCTGCAGACGCTGTAAGGCAGGAACTCTACCATGCCAAGTTCAAGCAATGGTGCTAATTACGAAAAACAGAACTCATTGGTCCTGCTTTTTTCATCTGCCCTCAGCGGATGCCCAAGATACAATATGACGGTGGCGCAGAGGTAGAGTTGCTGCTTTACAGTGCCAGAGACCTGGGTTTGATCCTGACTATGGGTGCTCTCTGTATGGAGATTATTCTCCCCTTGACGGCATGGGTTTTCCCTGGGTTCTCTGGTTTCCTCCCACACTCCAAAGATGTACAGACTTGTAGGTTAATTGGTTTAGGTAAAAATTGTAAATTATCCCCAGTGTGCGTAGGATAGTGTTAGTGTACGAGGATCACTGGTCAGCGCAGACTCGGTGGGCCGAAGGGTTTGTTAAACTGTGCAATTACCTAGTACTGACTCTTAAATCACAGAATCACAACTCAACAACACTGCAGTAGAATCAGGAATGGAGGTCAATTTAGCTAGTGGAAGATGACCGAGGACTAATAATCCTGATGTTTCTTGATAAGTTCACTGGTGAATATTATTAACGTGATTAACGTGTGAGAAAAAATGTTGGAGGGCTGGAGAGAAATAAGGAAGGGGGAATAGGACTGAAATATTGTTTTGTTGGGAGCTAGTATGGATCTGAAGGGAGGAACGATTCTTAATTTTGAAATCGCTTGCTTACAAAAATTACTCATACATATCTGGCCAACCATGGCATGGTGGTGCAGCGGTAGAGATGCTGCCTTACAAAGCCAGAGAACCGGGTTTGATCCTGACTCGTTTGAGTGCTGTCTGTATGGAGTTTATACATTCTCCCTTTGACTGTGTGGGTTTTCCCTGGGTGCTCTGGTTTCCTCCCGGAAGGGTCTCGACCTGAAACGTCGCCTATCTCCTTCGCTCCTTAGATGCTGCTGCACCCACTGAGTTTCTCCAGCTTTTTGTGTAATTCCGATATACATGTTTGTAGGTTAATTGGATTAGGTAAAAATTGTATATTATCCCTAGTGTGTATAGGATAGTGTTAGTGTACGGGAATCGCTGGTCAGCACAGACTCAGTGGGCCAAAGGATCTGTTTCCATGCTATATATCCAAACTAACTCTAAAGTAAATTAAGCCATCATTTAGTAATGGGCAACAGACATGTAATTGCTGGATTTGAGTTAGGATGATGAGTTTTATGTTAGTTAACATTACATACAAAGACAAGGTTACATTACAACATTACATTACAAGGTAAAGAAAGCTTTTGGTATGCTAGCCTTTATAAATCAGAGCATTGAGTATAGAAGCTGGGATGTAATGTTAAAATTATACAAGACGTTGGTGAGACCAAATCTGGAGTATGGTGTACAATTTTGGTCGCCCAATTATAGGAAGGATGTCAACAAAATAGAGAGGGTACAGAGGAGATTTACTAGAATGTTGCCTGGGTTTCAACAGCTAAGTTACAGAGATAGGTTGAATAAGTTAGGTCTTTATTCTCTGGAGCGCAGAAGGTTAAGGGGTGACTTGATAGAGGTCTTTAAAATGATGAGAGGGATAGACAGAGTTAATGTGGACAAGCTTTTCCCTTTGAGAATAGGGAAGATTCAAACAAGAGGACATGACTTTAGAATTAAGGGACAGAGGTTTAGGGGTAACATGAGGGGGAACTTCTTTACTCAGAGAGTGGTAGCGGTGTGGAATGAGCTTCCAGTGGAAGTGGTGGCGGCAGGTTCGTTGGTATCATTTAAAAATAAATTGGATAGGCATATGGATGAGAAGGGTATGGAGGGTTATGGTATGAGTGCAGGCAGGTGAGACTAAGGGAAAAAAGTTGTTCGGCACGGACTTGAAGGGCCGAGATGGCCTGTTTCCGTGCTGTAATTGTTATATGGTTATATGGTTATACAAGCCTTCTTTGGACTAATAATATTAGTTGTTGGCCTATTAACCGTCAGAAATCTGACAGACACATGTGATCTATGAATTTGACATTTAGAAAGAATAACAAGCTAATTACCTCAGAATTATAGATTTGAAAACTTCAAGGCAAACATGGAAGAAAATTATTGAATATTTCAGCTGGCTTTGAAATGATATTTCAAATGAGATTTTTAAACAGTTGAAACAAACTAATCAAATAATTAAATTCTGGAATTTAACAGACAAGAACAAACAACTCAAATGTTTTGAAGTTGTTAGGAAATATTCCTGAGGCATAGAACTATTCAATTTAACTGTATGGAGATTTCAGCATATTCAGTACCTCCCACTCCTCCCCGTCACCATTTTTAATATGTTTTTAAAGCAGTTTCAGCTTATCGATCAACAGTAATCACAATACGTATGTGCCTTTAAGTATTAAAATAATCACATCTGTTAAACGTTAAATGTCAGTCTGAAGAAGAGTTTCGGCCCGAAACATTGCCTATTTCTTTCGCTTCAAAGATGCTCTCACCCGCTGAGTTTCTCCAGCACTTTTGTCTACCTTTGATTTTCAAGCATCTGCAGTGCCTTCTTAAACATGTTAAATGTTAACTATCAGTTCATTGTTCCTAACCATTACTGCCACCTATCTTTCAAATCCATTATAACCGTACAAGAAAGCATGTGGTTAATTGTTAATAAATAATCAAGCACGTTTTTCATCATGCAATGCAGGCTTGATTTTGTGTCAAGTCAGCAGCCCGCCCAGCCTAATTTGGCTAGGGCGGTGTTCCCTTGAGCCAAATACCCTCTAAGCTTAGCTGTATTTCTGTTTTTACATCGTGTACCAACATTAATGGCTTTAATTCGTAAGTTGACCATTAATGGCCTGCAGGGTAACTACCAGCCAATGGAATAAAGTCCATTAGAAAAAATAAAAAATTACCAATGAGCATTTACTGTAAGACACCAACTGTGTTCCCTGGTTTACTAACTGAAGAGGGGTTGAAAATACTGTGATATTCAGCAAAAAATATGATTGGTATAAATTATCAGTTCATTATCTTCTGGTGTACTGAGATACCATGAAAAACTTTGTTTTGCGTGCTATCCAGGCAGAAATGGCACACATGAGTGCAAAACTCAAGAGTCAAGAGAGTTTAATTGTCAAATTTAGCAGCCATGGAAACTTGCTGCAGCTTTATGGTCGTAGCTAGAATGTGGTTGCACCAGTACAATTCGTTGATGATATTTATACCTAAGAACTTGAAGGAGATAGAGGTATGGTCCACCCCGCTTCTGAAGTAGGTGACCAGCTCCTTTGTCTCACTCTCCCTTTAGGCAGAGGTTGTTGTCTTGACATCATGCTACTAAACTCTCTGTCTCCTTCCTTTACTCTGTCTCGTCATTGTTCAAGAGTTATGTAGGGTACAAATGCTTTAAACTTTCCACAAATCCTGGTTTCATTTCTGGACAATAGATTGAGCAGGCATGTGCAGAAGACTCACAGAGCATATATGGAAGGAAAAAACACAGGCAACATCTGTGGCGAGAATGAGTACATCACACTTCGGGCCAGGACCCTCTTTCGGACTGGAACAGAGAGGAGATAGTTGGAAGAAAGAGGTGAGGCAAATGCTGGTAAATTATCCAAGTCAGGAGGGGTTGATTACCAGAAGAATCAGGTGGAGGAGAGAAGGGTGGACATTGTCACAGAGGCGGGAGGTGATGTGGGGAAGACAAAGGGCTGCATTTGGTGGATTCTGATAAGAGAGGAAGACGAGGAGTGAAATATAAAAACAGAGGGAGGGTTGGTGGGTAGATGGGGTGGGGGGGGGGGGGGGGGTGGTGGGGTGGGGTTGTGGAATGTGGAGGGGACCTGGTGGGGGTAGAAGCAGGTAATGAGTAGAAGGAAGAGGGGAAAGGAATGGGGGGGGGGAGTGGAATGAAAGGTGCACGTGGGATGAATTTGGAAGATGCTGTCAGAGGAGAATATAACTTGTTGCACTTTACATTTTGAAGACGGTACAAATAGCAGCCATAGCAAGCTGACAGCACCTCCCAAACTGTTGCCCCTACTTCACTCTCTTCCTCCTTACACCTTTCTTTCCCACCCTCTGGCTTTATATATCTCTCCTCACCTTTTTTTTCTTATCAGATTCCATCATATGTAGCCTTTGCCTTCTCCAGATATTACCTCTGGCCTCCACCCTTCTCCCTTCCACATGACCCATCTGCCACTCAACCTCTCCTTACCTGGATCCACCTATCACTTGCCACTCTGACCCCACCCTTCCCCTCACCATTTTCTACCAGCTATCTCCACTTTAAGAGGGGTCCTAACCTGAGACGTCCTCTAATCATTCCCTCCACTGACACTGCCTGACCTGCTGAGTTTCTCCAACAGTTTGTATTTTGCCTAAAGATTTCAGCAACTGTAGTTTCTTGTATCCCCACTCGTACAGATGGTTCAGACTTGGATGCATCACAATATCAGATGGCAGCCCAGGGTTTCACCTTTCATAGACCTGGTGAAAGGAGGATCAAAGCCGATGGTTCATAAACTTATTTTCCTGGAACCACAAATGTACAATATGCTGGCCATCACTGCTGCTGATGAATCCCTACAACCCTGAAATGAAAGTAGGTTCAAATCAGTTAGGTCAAATGAGGTTCAGATGTGGCACCCACGATTGGGGCACTGGCTACAGGATCAAATGAATATTGGAGCTAATGGGGTAGGTTTTTGTTCAGGTGATGTTTTGACTGCACAGCATTATAGACAATAGACAATAGACAATAGGTGCAGGAGTAGGCCATTCGGCCCTTCGAGCCAGCACCACCATTCAATGTGATCATGCCTTCTCTGCATATCCCCTGACTCCACTATATTTAAGAGCCCTATCTAGCTCTCTCTTGAAAGTATCCAGAGAACCGGCCTCCACCACCCTCTGAGGCAGAGAATTCCACAGACTCACCACTCTCTGTGAGAAAAAGTGTTTCCAAGGTTGATTCAAAAGTGATTCAAGGTTGAAAGTTATTCAATGATGATTGTGCATTTCTAAATAAATCAACACCATCTTCCATACACTAATTGAAAGAGAAAGACAATCAGGCTTTCAGGTTATCTGTGTGGGATCTTCCCTAGTAGCCAGAGATCTAAAGTGTGAGGGGCAAAGTTTAAAGGAAATGTGCAAGGTGCTTTGTTTTTTACATAGAGGGTGGTGGGTGCCTGAAATACACTGCCAGGGGTAGTGATGGAAGCAGATATGACAGAGGTTTTTAGATAGGTACATGAATATGCAGAGATTGGAGAGAAATGAAAATGTTGGCAGATGACAATAGACAATAGGTGCAGTAATAGGCCATTCGGCCCTACTAGCCAGCACCGCCATTCAATGTGATCATGGCTGATCATTCACAATCAGTACCCCATTCCTGACTCCTCCCCATATCCCCTGACTCTGCTCTCTTCAAGAGCCCTATCTAGCTCTCTCTTGAAAGTATTCAGAGAACCGGCCTCCACCACCCTCTGAGGCAGAGAATTCCACACACTCACAACTCTCCGTGTGAAAAAGTGTTTCCTCGCTCTGTTCTAAATGTCTTACTGCTTATTCTTAAACTGTGGCACCTGGTTCTGGACTCCCCCAACATTGGGAACATGTTCCCTGCCTCTAGCAGTTCAATAAGATACCCTCTCATCCTATTAAACTTCAGAGTACACAAGCCCAGACGCTCCATTCGCTCAGCATACGACAGTCCCGCCATCCCGGGAATTAACCTTGTGAGCTTAAGCTGCACTCCCTCAATAGCAAGAATGTCCTTCCTCAAATTTGGAGACCAAAACTGCACACAATACTCCAGGTGTGGTCTCACTAGGGCCCTGTACCTGCAGAAGGACCTCTTTGCTCCTATACTCAACTCCTCATGTTATGAAGGCCAACATGCCATTCGCTTTCTTCACTGCCTGCTGTACCTGCATGCTTACTTCCATTGACTGATGAACATGGACCCGCTGTACAAGATCTCGTTGTACTTCCCCTTTTCCCAACTTGATACCATTCGGATAATAAATTGCCTTCGGGTTTTTGCCACCAAAGTGGATAACCTCACATTTTTCCATATTAATCTGCATCTGCCATGCATCTGCCACTCACCAAACCTGTCCAAGTCACTCTGCATTCTCATAGCATCCTCCTCACAGTTCACACTGCCACCCAGCTTAGTGTCATCTGCAAATTTGCTAATGTTACTTGTAATCCCTTCATCAAAATCATTAATATATATTGTAAATAGTTGCGTTCCCAGCACCGTGCCTTGCGGTACCCCACTCATCACAGTCTGCCATTCTGAAAGGTACCCGTTAATCCCTACTCTTTGTTTCCTGTCTGCCAACCAATTTTCTATCCATGTCAGGACACTACCGCCAATACCATGTGCTCTAATTTTGCCCACCTATGTGAGACATTATCAAATGCTTTCTGAAAGTCCAGGTACACTACATCCACTGGCTCTCCCTTGTCCATTTTCCTAGTTACATCCTCAAAAAACTCCAGAAGATTAGTCAAGCTTGATTTCCCGTTCATAATCCATGCTGACTCGGACCAATCCTGTTACTGCTATCCAAATGTGCCACTATTTCATCTTTTATGATTGACTCCAGCATCTTCCCCACCACCGATGTCAGGCTAACTGGTCTATTATTCAGTTTTCTCTCCTGCCTTTCTTAAAAAGTGGGATAACATGAGATTAGTTTATCTTGGCATCATGTTCAGCACAAACATTGTGGGCTGAAGGGCTTGTTCCTGTGCTATACTTTCCTTTGTATGTTTCTAATT
Organism: Raja brachyura; assembly: GCA_963514005.1. The sequence continues at coordinate 43,181,875 of OY740783.1, read as the reverse complement.
ATAATAGGCAATCTTTTAGGTCCAGATTAAGTGAACTACTAAGGCAATATACCTTATATACCGTACAAAATTACAAGAATATTCTTAGTATAATATTTATTCGTACTTTAAAATTACACGTAGGGATCATTTGCACTCCAAACACGATTACTTGTCTTATTACTTGCTTAATTATGAAGAGATTCATTATATAAAACTCACTAACAAAATGCCAGCAGGGAATACTGCTCGAGATCAGGTCTGTTTTTGACAGGGATACAGATGATATCTTTTGCAGTTCGGAAGATACAATTCGTATGTGTTTGACATGTTGTGGCTGGAATGGAAGCTGTAAATTACATATTGAGCATTACAGTGTATTTCTTTGAAGAAATATGAAATGGATACCTTTCTGAATTTCAATTAAGAAAATAGATCCCAGTGGATGCCAACAAAATATGGTGTGTTTCTTGTCCATTCTCTTTCACTAAATCATCTCAGCACATTCCAAGAACATCAGTATTGTGAATGTATTCCAAATACTCACCATATCCAAGTGCTTTTTATTTGATTAATTTTTTTTAAGGGCAAGAATTGTTTTTTACCCTCTTTGCTTGGAAGCTGGGCAGACACAGTTAAAATAGCCTGTGGTATTTACAGGTACCATGCACCAATCCCTCTGTTATTCTGTGATGAGACATGGGTGTCATGGTACACCAACCATTGAAAGTGGGCATGCAGGTGCAGCAGGCAGTGAGGAAAGCAAATGGTATGTTAGCATTCATAAAGGATTTGAGTATAGGAGCAGTGAGGTTCTACTGCAGTTGTACAGGGTTTTGGTGAGACCACACCTGGAGTATTGCGTACAGTTTTGGTCTCCAAATCTGAGCAAATACATTATTGCCATAGAGGGGGTACAGAGAATGTTCACCAGACTGATTCCTGGGATGTCAGGACTTTCAAATGAGGAAAGACTGGATAGACTCGGCTTGTACTCGCTAGAATTTAGAAGACTGAGGGTGGTTCTTATAGAAACTTACAAAATTCTTAAGGGGTTGGACAGGCTAGATGCAGGAAGATTGTTCCGGATGTTGGGGGGATCCAGAACAAGGGGTCACAGTCTAAGGATAAGGGGGAATTCCTTTGGGACCGAGATGAGGAAAACATTTTTCACACAGAGAGTGGTGAGTCTCTGGAATTCTCTGCAACAAAAGTTGGTCGAGGCCAGTTCATTGTCTATATTTAAGAGGGAGTTAGATGTGGCCCTTGTGGTGAAAGGGATCGGGGGTATGGAGAGAAGTCAGGTGCAGGATACTGAGTTGGATGATCAGCCATGATCATATTGAATGGCGGTGCAGGCTCGAGGGGCCGAATGGCCTACTCCTGCACCTATTTTCTATGTTTCTTTGTTTTTATGAATATATTCCAAATACCATATCCAGGTGCTTTATATTTAGATATATTTTTTTAAGGGCAAGAATTGTGACACAAACAATCTTCCTGATGTACTAACCGCCAGAGGATCTGGGTGATGGAGGAACTGAAGGAAATCCACATTAGGCAGGAAGTTGTGTTGGGTACACTGATTGGACTGAAGGCTGATAAATCCCCAGGGCCTGATGGGCTGCATCCCAGGGTACGTAAGGAAGTGGCTCTAGAAATTGTGGATGCATCGGTGATAATTTTTCAATGTTCTATAGATTCAGGGTAGTAACTGTTATCCCACTTTTTAAGAAAGGTGGGAGAGAGAAAACAGGGATTTATAGACCACTTAGCACAACATTGGTGGTGGGGAAGATGCTGGATTCATTTATAAAAGATGAAATAGCGGCACATTTGGATAGCAGTAACGGGATCGGTCCGCGTCAGCATGGATTTACAAAGGGGAAATCATGCTTGACTAATCTTCTGGAATGTTTTGAGGATGTAACTAGGGAAATGGACAAGGGAGAGCCAGTGGATGTAGTGTACCTGGACTTCCAGAAAGCATATGATAAGGTCCCACATAAGAGATTAGTGGGCAAAATTAGGCCACATGGTATTGGGGGTAGACTGCTGACATGGTGGCAGACAGGAAACAAAGAATATGGATTAACTGGTCCCTTTCAGAATGGCAGGCAGTGACTAGTGGGGTACCGCAAGGCTCGTGCTGGGACCGCAGCGATTTACAATATGCATCAATGATTTAGATGAAGGGATTCAAAGTAACATTAGCAAATTTGCAGATGACACAAAGCTGGGTGGCAGTGTTAACTGTGAGAAGGATGCTATGAGAATGCAGGGTAACTTGGACAGGTTTGGTGAGTGGGCAGATGCATGGCAGATGCAATTTAATGTGGATAAATGTGAGGTGGCGAAAAAATCCTTGCGATATAGGGTAGCCTTTTTGCGCAAATTTAATTACAACGCAGACCAGAAGTGGTCAAGATGAGAGTTTTAGTGATAGTATAGAGAAATGTGAGGTTATCCACTTTGGTGGCAGATTATTATCTAAATGGTGACAAGTTAGGAAAAGGGGAAGTACAACGGGATTTGTGGGTCCTTGTTCATCAGTCAATGAAAGTAAGCATGCAGGTACAGCAGGCAGTGAAGAAAGCGAATGGCATGTTGGCCTTTATAACAAGAGGCGTCGAGTACAAGAGCAAAGAGGTCCTTCTGCAGTTGTACAGGGCCCTAGTGAGACCACACCTGGAGTATTGAGTGAAGTTTTGGTCCACTAATTTGAGGAAGGACATTCTTGCTATTGAGGGAGTGCAGCGTAGGTTTACAAGTTTAATTCCCGGGGTGGCGGGACTGTCATATGCTGAGAGAATGGAGCGGCTGGGCTTGTATACTCTGGAGTTACATAGAAAATAGGTGCACGAGGCGGCCATTCGGCCCTTCGAGCCAGCACCGCCAGACGGATGAGTTTAGAAGGATGAGAGGGAATCTTATTGAAACATGTAAGATTATTAAGGGTTTGGACACGCTAGAGGCAGGAACCATGTTCCCGATGTTGGGGAGTCCAGAACCAGGGGCCACAGTTTAAGAATAAAGGCCAAGCCATTTAGAACTGAGATGAGGAAACACTTTTTCTCACAGTGAGTTATGCGTCTGTGGAATTCTCTGCCTCAGAGGGCACTGGAGGCCGTTTCTCTAGATACTTTCAAGAGAGAGCTAGATAGGGCTCTTAAAGATAGCAGAGTCAGGGAATATGGGGAGAAGGCAGGAACGGGGTGCTGATTGGGGATGATCAGCCATGATCATATTGAATGTGAAGGGCCAAATGGCCTACTCCTGCACCTATTAGAAACATAGAAACATAGAAAAATAGGTGCAGGAGTAGGCCATTTGGCCCTTCGAGCCTGCACCGCCATTCAATATGATCATGGCTGATCATCCAACTCAGTATTCCATACCTGCCTTGTCTCCATACCCCCTGATCCCTTTAGCCACAAGAGCCACATCCAACTTCCTCTTGAATGTAGCCAATGAACTGGCCTCAACGACCTGTGGCAGAGAATTCCAGAGACTCACCACTCTCAATGTAAAGAATGTTTTCCTCATCTCGGCCTAAAGAAATTCCCCCTTATACTTAAACTGTGACCCCTTGTTCTGGACTCCCCCAACATCGGGAACAATCTTCTTGCATCAGGCTTGTCCAACCCCTTAAGAATATTGTAAGTTTCAATAATATCCCCCCTCAATCTTCTAAATTCCAGTGAGTACAAGCTGAGTCTATCCAGTCTTTCTTCATATGATTGTCCCGACATCCCAGGAATCAATCTGGTGAACCTTCTCTGATCCCCTCCATGGCAAGAATGTCTTTCCTCAGATTTGGAGACAAAAACTGTACGCAATACTCCAGGTGTGGTCTCACCAAAACCTTGTACAATTGCAGTAGAACCACCCTGCTCCTATATTCAAATCCTTTTGTTATGAATGCTAACATACCATTTGCTTTCTTCACTTCCTGCTGCACCTGCATGCCTACTTTCAATGACTGGTGTACCATGACACCCAGGTCTCGTTACATCTCCCCTTTTCCTAATCTGCCACCATTCAGATAATAGTCTACCCTCATGTTTTTGCCACCAGTGGATAACCTCACATTTATTCACATTATACTGCATCTGCCATGCATCTGCCCATTCACTCAGCCTATCCAAATCACCCTGCAGCCTCCTAGCATCCTCCTCACACCTATCCCTACCCCCCAGCTTGGTGTCATCTGCAAATTTGGAGATGTTGCATTCAATTCCCTCGTCCAAATCATTAATATATATTGTAAATAGCTGGGGTGCCAGCACAGAGCCTTGCGGTACCCCACTAGTCACTGCCTGCCATTCTGAAAAGGACCCGTTTACTCCTACACTTTGCTTCCTGTCTGCCAGCCAGTTCTCTATTCACATCAATACTGAACCCCCAATACCGTGTGCTTTAAGTTTGTATACTAATCTCTTATGTCGAACCTTGTCGAAAGCCTTCTGAAAGTCTAGATATGACACATCCACTGGTTCTCCCTTATCCACTCTGCTAGTTACATCCTCGAAAAATTCTATAAGATTCATCAGACATGATTTACCTTTTGTAAATCCATGCTGACTTTGTCCAATGATTTCACCTCTTTCCAAATGCGTTGCTATCCCATCTTTAATAAATGACTCTAGCAGTTTCCCCACTACCGATGTTAGACTAACTGGTCTGTAATTCCCCGCTTTCTCTCTCCCTCCTTTTTTAAAAAGTGGGGTTACATTAGCTATCCTCCAATCCTCAGGAACTACTCCAGAATCTAAAAAGTTTTGAAAAATTATCACTGATGCATTCACTATTTCTGTGGCTACCTCCTTGAGCATTCTGAGATGCAGACTATCTGGCCCTGGGGATTTATCGGCCTTTAATCCATTCAATTTACCCAACACCACTTCCTGGCTAACCTGGATTTCACTCAGTACCGCCATCTTATTTGACCTCCGGTCCACTGCTATTTCCGGCAGATTATTTGTGTCTTCCTTAGTGAAGACATAACCAAAGTAGTTATTCAATTGGTCTGCCATGTCATGTTCCCCATGATCAATTCACCTGCTACTGACTGCAAGGGACCAACATTTGTTTTAACTAGTCTCTTTCTCTTCACATATCTATAAAAACGTTTGCAGTCAGTTTTTATGTTCCCTACCAGTTTCCTTTCGTAATCTATTTTCCCTTTCCTAATTAAGCCCTTTGTCCTCCTCTGCTGGATTCTGAATTTCTCCCAGTCCTCTGGTAGGCTGCTTTTTTTGGCCAATTTGTATGCCTCATCTTTAGTTTTTATACTATCCATGATTTCCCTCGTTATCCACGGATGCACCACCTTCCCTGATTTATTCTTTTGCCAAACTGGTATGAACAATTTTTGTACTTCATCCATGCAGTCTTTAAATACCTTCCATTGCACATCCACTGTCAACCCTTTAAGTCTCACCTGCCAGTCTATCTTGGCCAATTCACGGCTCATACCTTCAAAGTTACCTTTGTTTAAGTTCAGAACCCTTGTTTCTGACTTAATTATGTCACTCTCCATCCTAATGAAGAACTCAATCATATTATGGTCACTCTTGCCCAAGGGGACACGCACAACAAGACTGCTACCTAAACCTTCCTCATTACTCAATACCCAGTCTAGAATAGCCTGCTCTCTTGTTGGTTCCTGCACATGCTGGTTTAGAAAACTATCCCGCAGACATTCCAAGAAATCGTCTTCCTCGGCACCCCTGCCAATTTGATTCACCCAATCTATATGCAGATTGAAGTCACCCATTATAACTGCGTTACCCTTGTTGCACGCACTTCTAATTTCCTGTTTGATGCCATCCCCAACTCCAATACTACTGTTAGGTGGCCTGTACACAACTCCCACTTGCGTTTTCTGCGCCTTAGAGTTTTGCAGCTCTACCCATATCGATTCCACATCCTCCATGCTAATGTCCTTCCTTTCTATTGCATTAATCTCCTCTCTCACCAGCAATGCTACCTCACCTCCATTTCCTTTCCGTCTATCCCTCCTGAATATTGTATATCCCTGGATTTCAGCTCCCAGCCTTGGTCACCCTGGAGCCATGTCTCCATGATCCCAACTATAGGATAGTCATTAATAGCTATCTGCACCTTCAACTCATCCACCTTATTTTGAATGCTCCTCGCATTGAGACACAAAGCCTTCTGGCTTGTTTTTATAACACTTTTACGCTTTATACAATTATCTTGACAAATGGCCACTTATGATTTTTTTCCTGGATTTGTCTGCCAGCCACTATTAACTTTCACCTTGCTACCACTTGCTTCTATTGTCATTTTATACCCCTCTTTCCCTCTGCTCACACCTTTAAGACACCCACCACCTCTTATTCTCTGTTTATTATTATTTTCTTCTTCCCCCCGTACATGTTGGGTCTGAGTGCTTCCCTTCTCTGCCTCCTGCCTCAGACTCCGTCTCCTAGCTATCTCTATTTGAGTCCCTCCCCCCAACCTATCTAGTTTAAAGTCCCCCTAGTAGCCTTTGCAAATTTCCCCGCCAAGATACTGGTCCCCCTTGGGTTCAAGTGCAACCCGTCCTTTTTATACAGGTCACTCCTTCCCCGAAAGAGGTTCCAATGATCCAGGAACTTGAATCCCTGCCCTCCACACCAGTCCTTCAGCCACGCGTTTATCCTCCACCTTGCTCCATTCCTACTCTCAATGTCGCGTGGCACAGGAAGTAGTCCTGAGATTGTTATCTTTGTGGTCCTTTTCCATAGCTCTCTTCCTAACTCCCTAAATTCTCCTTTTAGGACCTCTTCTCTTTTTTTACCTATGTCATTGGTACCAATATGTACCACGACCTCAGGCTCCTCTCCCTCCCTTTTCAGGATATCTTGGACACGTTCAGACACAACCCAGACTCTGGCAACAGGGAGGCAAAATACCATCTGGGTCTCAGGACTGCGTCCACAGAATCGTCAATCTGACCCCCTAACTATGGAGTCCCCTATTACTAATGCCCTCTTCTTTTCCTTATGCTTCTGAGCATCAGGGCCAGTCTCTGTACCAGAGGCCCGGTCGCTGTTGCTACCCCCAGGTAGGCTGTCCACCCCAACTGTACTCAAACTGGAGTACCTATTTTTAACGTGTACAGTCACAGGGGTACTCCCTAGCCCCTGCCTCTGCCCCTTTCCCTTCCTAACTGTGAGCCACTTGTCTGCCTCCTGTGGTTTTGGAGAGACTACCTCCCTGTAGCTCCTCTCTATGACCTCCTCACTCTCCCTGACCAGATGGAGGTCATTGAGCTGCTGCTCCAGGCTCCTAACACAGCCCTTTAGGAGCCCCATCTCGACACACTGGCGCAGATGTGGATGTCTGGAGGGCTATCAGATTCCTTGACCTCCCACATCTGACATCCACAACAGTACACTGCCCTGGCCTTCATACTCCTCCCTTGCACAGGATACAATATCAACACAATACAAAGTACACTACAAACTGCTGAAATCTGACTGCCAATCAGCTGCTTACCCTAGCCCACTTCCCACCAATCAGCGGCTTCCTCAAAAAAACCACTTCTCCGAATGGAACGTTATGGATTTCGGTAAACAAGCCCCGCGCTGGATTTTTAAGTTTACCGGTCATGTGTTGCTCCTCCCCCTCCTTCTCTTCCAACGGCTCCTGTGGGCCTCTGAAAAAACAAGCCCCGCGCTGGATTTCTAAGCTTACCGATTGGGTGTCGCTCCTCCCACTCCTTCTCTTCCAACGGCTCCTGAGGGCCTCTATTGTCTATTGCTTTTTGTCTATTGTCTATTGTCTATTGCTTTTGACCCTGTTGTTTGGGCAGACACAGTTAAAACAGCCCATGGTATTTACAGGTACCATGCACTAATCTCTCTGTTATTCTGTGGGTTGTAAATCTGCAGTTGAGACAGTGGTGTCAGACAGTGATCTGCAAGATGTCAGTGGGATTCAAGAATACATTGAGATGACTGGCTATAGGACCTGATAGTGTACTCTGGAGCCAACATAGACTTAATGGCTGAATGGCCTCCTTCTCAATGAGAAGAGAGAGTATGGTTTAGAGATAGAGCGTGAAATCAGGCCCATCGGCCCACCGAGTTATCACCGATTAGTGATCACCCATACACTAGTTCTATCTTACACACTAGGGATAATTTACCAAAGGCAAACCTACACATCTTTGGAAAGTGGGAGGAAACCAGAGCACCTGGAGAAAACCCACGTGGTCACAGGGAAAATATACAACTCCATGCAGACAATGCCTGTGATCAGGATTGAACCCGGGTCTCTGGTCCTAAGGCAACAATTGTACCGCTGCGACGCTGCCACCTGTGAGGGTGGAGCCAAAGATAATCCAAATACCACAAACGCTGTTTTTGCCATTTAAGAAGAGGTGATGAAGATTAAAAAGTAATAGAGTAGAGCGAGGTTTGAGAAGGCAGAAGATAAAATCAAAACACATTACAACTCTGAAATGCAGAACACAGAAGCTCCCGGAAATCTGAAAAGAGAAACCTGGAAATGTTCAGCAGATCAGACAACATCCATGGAGAGGGAAAAACTGCACCATAAGGTCATAAATGATAGGAACAGAATTAGGTCATTCGGCCCATCAAGCCTACTCTGCCATTCAATCATGGCTGATCTATCTCTCCCTCCTAACCCCATTCTCCTGCCTTCTCCCCATAACCCTTGACACCCGTACTAAGTTGTTGATCGCACCAATTCTGACACAAATGGGAAAAGCTGGTTATCTGAAATGGTTAAATTTAATATTGGATCCTGAGGCAGTAAAGTGCTAAGACTGAAAATGGAATGTGGTGCTGTTCCTCAAGCTTGTGTTGCGGTTTCAAGGAGCAGTGTAGGAGCTCAGACAAAGAGCGTCCTTGAGTCGGAGGCCGTGTATATCCAGTTGATTCACCCACAAGCAGCATCTCTACACCTTGAATTAAAATCAGCAACATATGTGTTTTATAAAACACACTGATGATCATCATCTCCTCCGCACAATTATAAATATCATATTTAAATTGAGTCTCAATGCATGGATGCTTTCTGTAAAGTGTGAGTAGGTTTTCACAGTAAATTATTGACACATTGATCTGGCCGATCCCTATTGCTCAAGGTTCTGATTTTCAGAAGGCATCAAGAAAATATCACAGATTTTTATCATTGTCCCTTAATGCAATCAGCAGCTCAGCAAATTCAAGCTGTCATTCAGGTTTTCATCATTTTCTCATCGCCCTGACATTGTACAACAATTTATAGATGTACCCTTGCATAAATATTCCAGTTTCTGTTAAAAAATACCTTGTGGATACCTAAAGGAAAACAATTCAATGAAAACTGATGTGGTGTCATTTAATGATCATAATTCCTCATTGGTTTGAAAATACACGTATCTTTCTGCATGCAATTTATGTTTAAATTTGATATTTACTTTGTAGCTTTCCATTTTTATTCAGAACAGATATTATTCATCTTTTCTTTACAGTTCTGACTGTTACTACAGTATAATTTCTGACAGAATTCACAATAGCATCTATGTAGAGATCTATTCTCTCAAAAGTCATAGAGCCATAGAGTGACACAGTGTGGAAACAGACCCTTCGGCCCAACCTGCCCACACTGGCCAATGTGTCCCAGCTACACGAGTCCCACCTGCCTGCATTTGGTCCATATCCCTCCAAACCTGTCCTATCCATGTACCTCATGAATCTAACTGTTTCTTAAATGTTGGGATAGTCCCAGCCTCAACTACTTCCTGTGGAAGCTTGTTCCGTACACCCACCACCCTATGTGTGAAAAGGTTACCCCTCAGATTCCTATTAGATCTTTTCCCCTTCACCATAAACCTCATATCATTGTGTCTATGGACATACGCACTTCTCCATACTGTTCAGAGCTCCCACACTGCACACCTAATGAAATTTAATTGAATCTTTTACTTTCTGTACCATATCTTTCAATGTCTCTGTACGTTAGTAAATCATTACAGAATTGAGATTTCTCCTGTTGTGGAAGAATAATATAGTGACACCATCTATTATTTGTTGGAATGAAGGCTTGAAATCAGAACATTCAAATGTAGCCTTCAGCTGTCAAAGATTTCAGTGGTTTAATGGTAAGGATTAAAGGTTTCTATGGTAATAGGAGCCAGCAGCTCTTATGAAAATATTTCACAGGAAAGTAACTGATTTATGCCAGATGATGAAATAATGTCTTATCTACGAATAACTTAATCATCGAGATATACGGTACAGAAACACACAATATGGAAACAGGCCCTTCGTCCCACCAAATCCATGCCAACCATCAACTACCCATTTACACTAATTCTACATTTATCCCATATTTTTATTCTCACCACTTTCTCGCCAACTCCCCACAGATTCTACCATTCACCCACACACCAGGTACAATTTAAATTGTCCAAATTAAACCACACAACCTGCGTGCCTTTGGGATGAGGGAGGGAACCAAAGCACTCTGAGGAAAAGAATTGCATCTCAGGGAAAATGCGCAGCCTCCACATAGTTCTCCAGAGACGAGTTGCAATATTGCTCATAATGTTATTAGGGGGCAGAATTCAATGACTTTGTTCGTGGTGGAGGAATTAGATATTAGTTTTGTTTAAAGATACAGCACAGAAACAGATTGTTCAGCCTATGCTGAAGATCCATGCTGAGTAGCAATCCCTGCACCCTAACACTATCCTACACACACTAGGGACAATTTACAATTTTACCGAAGCCAATTAACCTGCAAACCTGTACGTCTTTGGAGTGTTGGAGGAAATCGGAGCACACAGGGAAAACCCATGCAGGTTACGGGAAAATGTACAAACTTTGTGGTCAGGATCGAACCCGGGTTTCTGGCGCTGTGAGGCAGCAAATCTACCGCTGTGCCACCGTGCGAAATACAAGATAAAAACGGTAGGTTCTTGAGATACTCAGCAGATGGGGCAGTTTATATGGAGGAGCAATTGTAATTAACTTTCTAGAAGTAGATATATACTTCACTAGCTCATTTATTTAACTCCCATTCAATTGAAGGAACAGGTGGTCCCTTCCTGATCACCGTATTGATTGATAGTATGTTGTTAATTATGTTGAACTTCCTCAGTAATTGAGACATCTACACAAGTGCTGAAAGAGCTTTGAAAGGGATTGAGAGCAATAGAATACTCCATGAGCAGCTCTTCGATAACCTTACGTCATTGGAGGTTCTTCATCAAACACCTGAGAGAGTTTGGGCTCAGAACGGAACTGAATTCAATGATACTTTATTGTCATATGTACCTAGGCACAATGAAATTGTTTTTTGTTTTACATACAATCTGGTAAAATCATACTGCCGACTTCACCTAGACAGTACACAAAGAGTCGCCATGTTTCTGGCGCCAGCAGGGACACAGGGATCCATTTCAATCCATTCATCTGCGCACAGTTAGGATTCATAAGAAGATACAACACCATCAGCATGTCAGCCCACTGGGAAATCCAGAGTCTCCAAATACAAAAGTTTCAAAAATTCTTAGTAGAATGTTATCTTCTCGCAGCAGCAAACCAGGCCTACCCCCGCACCAGGCCGCAGGTCCCAAGGAGCATTGGATACTCTGCCATACTTCTGTCTGATCGGCTACCAGCGATAATTTGCCTAACTGTCTGACTATGGAAACAGGTCTTTCTTTCACTGATCTTATTGCTGACCTTTTCCATCTTCCTCCAGGCTCTGTTTGATCTTGAGGGATAAACAATGGAAGGAGCAGCAGACCAACACTGATCCTGAATAGTGTAAGGAATGCTTCGCGATAGGTTCATTCGCTCGTGTGTCAGACGACGTGTAGATCGCCGTTGGGTCCAGTCGTTGTCCGACTTGTTAACAGAACTGGTCGCCCGACGCGTCACAGAGTGCATCGTGTTGTCGTTTCAGGGGATCGCCACGAGGAGGCTTCATTCATGATCCCCTCATGATAGGTTAAGACATATGAAAAGAGCTTTGGGAACACCAAAGCTTTGTGCTAGAGCTATTGTCACACACTCTTTTGTATTTGGAGACTCTGGATTTCCCAGTGGGCTGACATGCTGATGGAGTTGTATCTTCTTGTGAATCCTAACTGTGCGCAGATGAATGGATTGAAACGGATCCCTGTGTCCCTTGCTTTTACATAACCTGCTTTTCACATGGCAACGACTTCCTTTAAGGGCCTGTCCCACTTACGTGTCCTTGGCATGCAAATTACATGACCTGGTGGTCGCGTTGAGCCGCGACGGTCCCTCGAAGGTCGCAAGTGATTTCACACGTATGCACAGCCATCCGGAGCGCGTGACATTATTTGAAGATAGACACAAAGCTGGGGTAACACAACGGGATCGGCAGCATCTCCGGAGAGAAGGAATGGGTGACGTTTCGTGTTGCGACTCTTCTTCAGTCTGAAAAGAAGGGTCTTGACCCGAAACGTCACCCATTGATTCTCTCCAGAGATGCTGCCGAACCCGCTGAGGTACTCCTGCATTTTGTGTCTATCTTCAATTTTCTTGGCCCCGCTATGGGAGTAGAAGTGGAGGCAGATCCGGACCGCAATGGCCGTAAGCCCCAGGCCGAGCTCGACGATCGTTTGCCTGCTTCTGTTGCAGGTGAGACGTTGCGTCGCGCCAGGGTCTTGGGCCTGTCCCACTTTGGCCGTCAGTTCCGCGACAGGTTGGTGGTGCGCGAAGATTTTGTTTGCTACAAAAATTTCAGACGCCCCACGCGATGTCGCGCACAATTACATACCCCTCCGCGCTTCTCAGTGGGACCAGCACGGCACGACCATACGATGCCCCTGCACCTCAAAGTGACCACGAGGTTGCGTAATTTGCATGCCAAGGACACGTAAGTGGGACAGGCCCTTTAACGTCGGAAAGCTCCCCAAGGCATTTAACAAGAGTGCCATCGATAAAAGCATAGTTGACATGAAACCACTGACAGAGATATTTGAATGGATGACTAAAAGCTTGTTCAAAGATGTACATTTTAAATAATATTTTAAAGCACAGTAAAAACAGAGATGAGGAGATTTAGTGAGGGAAATCACTTAGGACTGAGGTCGGTGCAAATGTAACCATTGAGTCTGATGCAATTGAAATTAGGTGCACAGAGACCTTAAAGGCTAGAATAGCGATAAGAAATAGGAAGGATTTGGTGACCTGGAACAAGATTTTAAAGACAATAGACAATAGACGATAGACAATAGACAATAGGTGCAAGAGTAGGCCATTTGACCCTACGAGCCAGCATCGCCATTCAATGTGATCATGACTGATCATCCACAATCAGTACCCCGTTCCTGCCTTCTCCCCATATCCCCTGATTCCGCTATCTTCAAGAGCCCTATCAAGCTCTCTCTTAAAAGTATCCAGAGAGCAGGCGTCTTCAGAGCGAGAGTCAGGAGAGATGAAGAAATACAGACGACAAAATGAGTAACCACCAAATCAGGAGATATTCATTTCAACCTTGCACATGGTTAAAATTCTGCTTAGATTGAAAATTCAATTTGAATCTCTCTATCAACTGATCACTTGGATGCTGGAACTCCACTGTATGAATGAGCTAAACTGTGTAGTTGATTGGCAGGTTGTGGCTGCTCGCTACTGATTTACCAATTAAATCCAGACTAGCCTCATGTGCGTGTATGTTGCAAACTTATCTTCAGAAGCCCACAGGGTCTTCTATAACATAAATGACCAAAAGCACTAGAGTGGCTGAGAACGGTAAATAATACTGACAGATATTTGACATATGGCCAAGCCTTGCACCTATTTGAGTGGTCTCCCCACCTGGTGTGGCAGGGAATTGTTACTTCCCTCTAGTGGAATCCACCATGGGAGCGTAGTCAGCCTCCTTACTGTGGGCACGTCCTGACCACATCTTCAGCATTTCCAGCTAATTGATGATATCTCCCCACCACATACAATATGACTTCTCAAAAATGCTCAAGCCTTTATTTAGCTTGTCACAAATTTGCCTCAAATACCAACATTTTAAAACATCCATTGTCCCTCTGCTAAATTAAGCCAGGACTGCTGAACCCTTGGTTAATAGGCACTGCTGTTTGTTTTGTAAAACTGTTCAGTGATTGACATTGGTAAGCTGTGAGGAGAACAGATTGAGGTCACTGATGAGCTTTATAGAGCACTGGTTTTGGACAGGTTGGGGGCATGCTGAGCGAATGAATGATCCTGACACTGTGCACAGAAACCTTCATATGGTGTGGAGGCTGAGACATTTATACATGATTAACCTTTAGCCATGCTTGCGTGATAAGTAAATTGTGGGTAAGTAATAACCAGAGGGTTTAATTTTCACTGCTCATCGCAGCCAGTACATGTGTGAATCATATGATGGGGACTGCAGTTTTGTGAAATGACATTAATGGAACGGCTATTAACAAATGCCTGGAGTTTGAAATTTGATCTTAGTGGGTTAGTGACAGGATTTTCCTACTCCAGTCAAACCCGAACTTCAGCAGGACCAGCTTTTGAGCTGTACCGTGCTACATTTGTGGCTCCAGTCAATGTTCCAGCATTAGTCCCATTGGCTTGATGGGGGGGATCCCAGCTGGCTCCACGCCACTGCTGGGAGGAAGTGGCACTTGGATACAATATGATTGGCGGTAATTGGCATGTGGCCTTTTAAATTTTAGTCTCCCCTCATCTCATTTTATAGGAATGCCGGGAATATACAGAGCCTTACTCTGGTGCAGATGACAGGATAGATGTTGCAGAATTACGATGACAACCGCATTAAGGCCCAGAAATTCAATAACTTATCACATACATTTATGGGTTACACGATTGAATGGAAGTGTAGGATGGATTACGATACTCAACTGTGTCTCCACTATGGGTGCAGCACACAATTTGAAATGCATTCACTGGCGTCTCTGTGCACGATCAGCTGAAACGTGGGAACAACTTGGTGCTCAACTGGAACTTCCCACTTTTCAGTTGAGGCCCGTGTTGTTCCCTCTCCCTGTAAATGCTTTGTGCAATCAAGAAGTAACAACAGCCATGAAACTTTATGCTATCTACCACCCCATGTATCAATGATCTCAATTATGTGAGTTTGAATACCTTTCTGATGCAGGGTGGTGGGTATATGCAACGTGCTGCTGGAGGAGATAATTGAAACTAGTGCTACAACAACATTTAAAAGACATTTGGACAGGTACATGGATAGGAAATACTTGGAGGGACCAGTGTTGGCATGGGCCAAGTTGGGCTGAAGGGCCATGTTTCCATTATGTAGCAATGTTACAAAATTTTGAGATTTTAAAAATCAAGTCTGCAATTTATCCCATCAGATAAAGCATAAAAAGAAGTTTAATTTGACACCTAATTTACTTTCATATCTTCAGTATTAAGAAAGTTATGGCCATTTTCATACTCGGAAATGAGCATCTTGCTTCCCATTGCCTTTCAATTGACTTAACTCAAAAGCTGTGATCTGGAAAAGTTAAAAGTCCATAACATTCTTAAAAATTAAGAGAACTCAATGAAATTTTCAGTTATTATAGATTGAAGCATTCTGAAACAAATATTAAACAATCTTACTTGGATTACCTGAAATTAAAGCATATAATTAGTTAGTTATCTAATTGTAGCTAATTACAAAATTCAATGAGTAGATCTAAACATCTATCAATTTCTTAAGAAAAGATAAACTTTTTTTAAATTGCCCAAGTGTCCAAATAACATTCACACAATAATCCACAATATAACATAATTTTTAAATCTCATTTTCATGAATTTCTGGGCCAAATGGAAGGAATTTAGTGTTTTATGCCTGTAAATTAATGGCCATTTAAATCAACTAGCGAGTGGGTTTTAGTGGAATGCGGTGGATTAGAACGTTGCGGTTAGCGGTGAAGTCGGGGGGGAAAAATACTGTTTGTTCATACATTTTGTGGGAACCCATTTCGCAACATAAAAATATTATTAAAGCCTCCCGAAAAACCAACTTTTAATATAAAAATAAACTATTTACCTTTTTTTCTCCCCTACGGAAAATCCTTCCGGTTGTCTGCGCTCACGGCTTTTGAAGGTGATTTTTAAATTACTCTAGATAATAAATAATTTAGAGTAATTTAAAAATACCTTAATTGATGAAATGTCGGAGCGATTTTTCTTCCGCAACAAAATCGCCCGACATTCATCGATTATCCAGGTCTGTGGAAAAACGGCACTTTAAGCCCGCCCCCTCTGAAAGGCGCTAAAGTCGCGCACACGAGGAGCGGCAGAAGTGCAGCGCCGCTAAAGGTAAGTTTTGCAACATACCTACATTATGCCTACATTTCCATGTTGGTAGAGATGTCAAATGATAACCATGGAGAGGCAGAGGCATTCATTTCAAACTTCCATTTAGTTTAGTTTAGTTTATTGTCATGTGTATTTAAGTTACAATGAAAAGGTTTTTTTGTTGCGTGCTAAGCAGTCAGCGGAAAGACTATACATGCTTACAATCAAGCCGTCCACAGTGTACAGATACATGATAAAGATCCTCTCAGATCCTTGTATGGGGTGGAAGATTGCAACCTTCACGTGGTTCGCCCTGTTTCGACAAATGCAATCAACCCGGCGTGCACAATAAAATAAGATCAAATAGAACAAGTTGTCCTGCAACTTTAGGCTGTGCACGCCATATGCAAGAAGAAGAAGGTCTTTGTATGAATGGCCTGGAATTCTAATGTTGTTGAATTATTGGGCTAGTATCTGGAGGCCCTTACTATTGATCCAGAAATGGGAGTTTAAATTCGTCCAGAACGATGGTGGAATTTAAATTTGTACAACTTTTGATGTGGAATGTTAACATCAGTCTTACTAATCATAAAACCACTGTATTGTGAAAACCATTCTGGTTTGCCAAAACACCTCAGGAAATTAAATCTCTCAGCCCTGCCTGCTCTGGCCTGTTAGTGACTCGAGACCCACAAGCATGGTTGACTCATATCTGTTATTGAAATGATTCTGCAAGCCCACATTATTCAATCAATCTGTAGTTGGAGATAAAGATTGACCCGAGCAGTTACACATCACACAATCAAATAAGTCATAATTGTATGAATAAGCTACTGAAGGTTTCTCTTCAGTTGTGCTGCGTAATACGCCTAGTTCTCTTGGACTAAACTCATTGCTGGTGCAATTTGCCTTGGGTATGGAAACAAAGAATTTCACTGTGACTTGTCATAAATGACAATAAAGTATTCATTCATTCGCAATGATCAAACAAGTCTCTCCTCCTGAAAAATTCAGCCTCGCTGTAGATTTTAGAGATTCCAAAATGAATTTCTTCGAACAACAAAATATCTTCGAGAGGAACAGGATCAGCAGCATGATGCAGCTGGTAGAGTTGCTGCCTTGCCGTGCCAGTTTTAGTTTACTTTAGTTTATTGTCACGTGTACCGAGGCACAGTGAAAATTTTTATGTTGCATGCTATCCAGTCAGTGAAATGTCTATACATGATTATGGAGCGAAAAGACTACACATGATTACCAGTGACCCGGATTTGATCCTGATCTCAGGTGCTACCTGTGTGGAGTTTGCGCAATCACCTTGAGACTACGAGGGTTTCTTTCAGGTGCTTCAGTTTCCTCTCACATCCCATAGATATGCTGGTTTGTTGGATAGTTGCCCTCTGTACAATTGCCCCTAATATATCGCGAGTGATGGAAAAATGAGATTAGTGGTTAGTGTGAGCTCAGTCAAAGGGCCTGTTTCTATGTTGTACAGTATCTCTCCATTAAACTAAACTAAACTCAGCAGGTCGAGTAGTATCTGTCGGGGAAAGGAATGGTATCTGTAGGGGAAAGGAATAGTATCCGGAGGCCCTTACTATTGATCCAGAGATGGGAGTTTAAATCCATCCAGATCATTTGTGGAATCTGTAGGGGATGATTCAGGATGAAGTCTTGTATCGCATCCTTTTGCCAGATTCCCACCAACGATGGAGACATTTCCTTTTCCCCCACACAGGCGGTTGACCTGCTGAGTTCTTGCAGCAGATTGTTTGTCTTCGATATTCCACAATCTTCACTGTCTTGTGTCCCTGAATCACGAGGAAGCTTTGTGTTGGCACAACTCAGTAAAAGCTTATTCCCGGCAGTGATGAATAACTGAGTTTCCCTCTCTGTGAGTTGGGTGGGTTGGCTAGTGCGTTGTTGCGGTGGTCACATTTGCTTGTCCCCTCATTTCTTTTCATTCTGTGGGAAATAAAGTTTAACCTTTGGTCATCTACAAGAAATCCTTATCGTTTGTCATTTGTATTTTGTTCATTTCTTTGTACATGTGCTCAGAAATATAACTGTTAGGTTGAGAAGTGGCCAGACAATAAACTTTCCTCTCAGGCTCATTGTTAGAAACATTTGGACCTGGGATCAAGAGGGGGAATTATCTGACACAAAATAATGCAATCATTTATTTGCATTGTTGGCATTGAACTTTGAATTGTGTTAGAATAGTGTGTTGAATATGCACAACAGGAAAGGCAGCAAAAACCACTTAATACAAGAGGAATCCATATCCAGACACCTAACTCACTCAGTCTGTACCTCCTTTATCACTTTTATATAGCATTTCTTGTGGCGCGCGAAGATTACCCTGCACTACAATAATCTATTTCAGATTTCTGGGTGAAAATAGCCTGCCCATAACTAGAACATCAAAAATGGTAAGAAAAAAAGTTATGAAATTAATCAATTCGATTAATGCACAATCCAAAAATTATATCAGATGAATCAGTTACAGAGTGATCAGAATGAGGATAAAATTGCTACTTATTTATAATGAAAAGTTGGAGTATGTATTATTTGAGGGTTGACATGACTGTTAACAAAGAGCAGTAGAGGGCAATGTAGACCACTGTTTTGTTAACCACATGCAAAGTTACAGAGAAAGCACTTACACAATACAGAATACAGGTCAACATTTCCAATATAATGTAGAGGAATATAAATGAAAAAAGATCAGTAATTTATATAATAACATGCATTTAAATAATATGAACTTGTTTATTCAAAAGATGTGACATTCTTCAATGACTACCAACCAGTGGCACTAACGTTTGTAGTGATGAGGTGCTTTGAGAGGTTGGTTATGATACATATCAACTCATACCCTAGCAAGAACCTGGACGCACTACAATTTGCCTACCGCCACAACAGATCAACGGGGATGTGACCTTGCTGGTTCTCCACTCTGCACTAGACCACTTAGACAATTGGAGCACATACTTCAGGCAGCAGAAACAATGAACTGCAGATGCTGGTTTATACCAAAGATAGGCACAAAGTGCTGGAGTAACTCAGCGGGTCGGGCAGCATCTCTGGAGCAAAAGGATGGGTGATGTTTTGGATTGTGACCCTTTTTCCGACTGAAGGTAAGGGGTCAGCGTGAGTGGGAGGAAGTGAAGAGTGCAGAGGGAGGAAGGATGGAGAGTGATATAATTAATACAGAAACATGGGTTCTGAACTTAAAGAAAGGTAACTTTGAAGGTATGAGACGCGAATTGGCCAAGATAGACTGGCAATTGATTCTTAAAGGGTTGACAGTGGAAATGCAATGAAAGGCATTTAAAGACTACATGGATGAACTACAACAATTGTTCATTCCAGTTTGGCAAAAGAATAAATCAGGGAAGGTAGTGCATCCGTGGATAATAAGGGAAATCAGGGATAGTATCAAAACAAAAGATGAAGCATACAAATTAGCCAGAAAAAGCAGAGGACTGGTAGAAATTCAGAGTCCAGCAGAGGAGGACAAAGGGCTTAATTAGGAAAGGGAAAATAGATTATGAAAGAAAACTGGCAGGGAACATAAAAACTGACTGCAAAAGTTTTTATAGATATGTGAAGAGAAAAAGATTAGTTAAAACAAATGTAGGTCCCTTGCAGTCAGAAACAGGTGAATTGATCATGGGGAACAAGGACATGGCACACCAATTGAATAACTACTTTGGTTCTGTCTTCACTAAGGAAGTGGTAGCCAGGAAGTGGTGTTGGGTAAATTGAATGGTTAAAGGCCGATAAATCCCCAGGTCCAGATAGGCTGCATCCCAGTGTACTGAAGGAAGTAGCCACAGAAATAGTGGATGCATTAGTGATAATTTTTCAAAACTCTTTAGATTCTGGAGTAGTTCCTGAGGATTGGAGGGTAGCTAATGTAACCCCACTTATTAAAAAAGGAGGGAGAGTGAAAACGGGGAATTACAGACCAGTTAGTCTAACATCGGTAGAGGGGAAACGGCTAGAGTCAGTTATTTTTTTTATGTTATTTTATTTATTTATTTATTTATTTATTTTATTAGAAGTTAATACAATACAAAACAATACAGTGGTACCTAATTTTAGGTGCGAACTATGTCATAACGTAATACAATCTATATACAACCTCTAGTTTTATGTTTTTGAAAAGTAAGTTAAAAAAAAGACAAGAAATAAAGAGAAGAAAAAGAAGAAAACTAGATAGTAGAAAATAGAAAGACATGAAGTGTGTATATAGGAGAAGAAAAGGTAGAAAGTAGAAATAGGAGAAAAAGTCCTTTAAAAAATAAATTTTCAAATCTTTGTTCGGGAGTCAGTCATTAAAGATGGGATAGCAGCACATTTGGAAAGTGGTGAAATCATTGGACAAAGTCAGCATGGATTTACGAAAGGTAAATCATGTCTGACGAATCTTATAGAATTTTTCGAGGATGTAACTAGTAGAGTGGATAAGGGAGAACCAGTGGATGTGTTATATCTGGACTTTCAGAAGGCTTTTGACAAGGTCCCACAAAAGAGATTAGTATACAAACTTAAAGCACATGGTATTGGGGGTTCAGTGTTGAAGTGGATAGAGAACTGGCTGGCAGACAGGAAGCAAAGGGGAGTAAACAGGTCCTTTTCAGAATAGCGGGCAGTGACTAGTGAGGTACTGCAAGGCTCAGTGCTGGGACCCCAGCTATTTACAATATATATTAATGATTTGGACTAGGGAATTGAATGCAGCATCTCCAAGTTTGCAGATGACACAAAGCTGGGGGGCAGTGTTAGGTGTGAGGAGGATGCTAGAAGGCTGCAAGGTTACTTGGATAGGCTGGGTGAGTGGGCAAATGCATGGCAGATGCAGTATAATGTGGATAAATGTGAGGTTATCCACTTTGGTGGCAAAAACAGGAGGGTACAATATTATCTGAATGGTGGCCGATTAGGAAAAGGGTAGATGCTACGAGACCTGGATGTCATGGTACACCAGTCATTGAAAGTAGGCATGCAGGTGCAGCAGGCAGTGAAGAAAGTGAATGGTATGTTAGCATTCATAGCAAAAGGTTTTGAGTATAGGAGCAGGGAGGTTCTACTGCAGTTGTACAGGGTTTTGGTGAGACCACACCTGGAGTATTGCGTACAGTTTTGGTCTCCAAATCTGAGGAAAGACATTCTTGCCATAGAGGGGGTACAGAGAAGGTTCACCAGACTGATTCCTGGGATATCAGGACTTTCATAAGAAAAACTGGATAGACTCGGCTTGTACTCGCTACAATTTAGAAGATTGAGGGGGATCTGATAGAAACTTACAAAATTCTTAAGGGGTTGGATAGGCTAGATGCAGGAAGATTGTTCCCGATGTTGGGGAGGACCAGAACAAGGAGTCACAGTTTAAGGATAAGGGGAAATTCCTTTAGGACCGAGATGAGGAAAACATGTTTTACACAGAGAGTGGTGAGTCTCTGGAATTCTCTGCCACAGAAGGTAGTTGAGGCCAGTTCATTGGTTATATTTAAGAGGGAGTTAGATGTGGCCCTTGTGGCTAAAGGGATCAGGGGGTATGGAGAGAAGGCAGGTACGGGATACTGAGTTGAATGATCAGCCATGATCATATTGAATGGCGGTGCAGGCTCGAAGGGTTGAATGGCCTACTCCTGCACCTATTTTCTATGTTTCTATGTTTCTATGAAGAGCTGGAGGCGAGAAAAGACCAAGACCAATCAGGGCCAGTTACAAATGACCTCAGGCAGGGCGGTGCCTGGTAGGTCCATTGTTAGCTAGGGAAGGTGTGATCTCAAGAGAAACAATGGTCTGAAGAAGGGTTTCGGCCCGAAATGTTGCCTATCTCCTTCGCTCCTTAGATGCTGCTGCACCCGCTGAGTTTCTCCAGCTTTTTGTGTACCCTCAAGAGAAACAATGTTGGGAACTGTGGAACTAGTAAAACAACTAGGGTGGAGGAAGGAGGCAAGGTGGGAGGGGGTTGTCTATTGATTGCAGTTCAACACGCTCAAAACTGATCATCACTCTCAGAGAATTAGGTCTCCAATAATGCAATTGGATCCTTGATATCCTTATTGGCAGACCACAATCAGTACAAATTGGCAACACAACTTCCACGTGATAACTATCCATACAGGAGCACCCCAAGCCTGTCTGTTCTACTCACTCTACGTATACACAGGACTGTGTAGACAGGCACAGCTCCAACACTATCTTTAAATTTGCAGAAGATGTCACCATAGTTGGAGAAATAACGGGTAGCAATGTCAGAGTTAAGGAGGGAGATTGACAATGTGATTGAATGATGGCTGAACAACAATCTTGTTCTCAATGTTAACAAGACAAAGGAGGTGATTATCTACAGGACAGCAGAGGATAGAGTCAACAGTGTTAAAGTCCATATCTCTGAAGATCTTTCCTGGGCTTAGCACATTGATGCAATCATAAAGAAAACTCATCAATGCGTTCACTTCATTTGAAGATAAGGAGTTTTAGGACATTGCAGAATACTTGATCAAATGTCTACAGGTGTACAGTAGAGAGCATAGTTGCTTCATGGCCTGGTTTGGTAATTCGAATGCCCAAGAGTGAAAGGAGGATGCATAAAGTGATAGTCATTGCCTGACTCCTCACCATCAAAGGCATCTAGAGGAGGAGCTGCCTCAAAAAGTCAGTTAGCATCATCAATGATCCACACTACCTTGGGCACACTTTTATCTCACTGCCACCATTGAGAAGAAGGCATGGCAGCCAGAAAACTGGCAGTTCCAGAACAGCATTGTTTCCAGCAACTATCAGGCTCTTGAACACAGCACAACAATAACAACTGCCTGAGTAACTATGGTCTGCAATAGATTGTTTTGGTTGCACGACAGGCTTCCTTTTTTGCACAATCATGGTCGGATTACCGAATATTATTAGTTTATTGTATTTGTGATTATTGATTATTTATTTGTGATTATTGTGTTAATGGGGCCTGTGAAGGTCCACCAAGTAAGAATTTAATTATTTCCTTGACACTCGTGATTCTTAACTTTTGATCCGTGATGTGGATATTGCTAGCATTTATTGCCTATCCCTAATTCCCCCTCAATTTAAGAACCAGTTAAGAATTAATCACATCGATGGCTCAGGAGGCATACAGTATAAAAGGCATCCATCAAAATGGCTAAGGGTGGTAGATTTCCCTCCACAAAGATCATTAGTGAATCAGTTCAGTTTTCTTGTAGCAATCTGACATTTTCATTATCACCATTATTAGTGGCAACTTTTTACTTTTAGATTTTTCTAATTATTCCAATTATGGTGCACTATTCAGTTGATAAATGTATTCATTTGTCATGTATTAAATGTATACATTTTCCATGTATTAATTTACCCTTGATTTCAATACTAGGAAACAATATGCACAAATACAGGTAATCATTTGGGTATAATGATAATAGATGGAATACAGAAGCACAATTCAAGCAATTTGACGTTACGAGCAGGCTCAAGGTTTTGAAAAGGTTTATATATTGTATTTGAATGATTGGTTGTAAAACTACCATGTGCGAGTGGAAATGAAGGTCTCTGTTTTCAAGGTTAAACTGCATTGTGCAGATCCCTTTCCTTAGGTAATGGAAACTGGATCAGCTAGGGCTAGATTTCTAAGCCGTGGATGTGGTGAACAATCTTGCCTCCATGACTACAGAACTTGTTATCTAATATGCTCTAAGTTATTGAAGGAAAACAGAAAGATCTAAGTTACATTTTGACTGTGCTTTTTGATGGAGGTCTGTTTCCATGCAAAACCAGAAGCATTAGAATCAGCTTTTGCAACCAATCACTTCAGGTAGCATCTCTCACCCCCCCCCCCCCCCCCCCCCCCCCACGCCAAACAATGTTTTTCACACCTTATGTAATTAAAGAGGGTTGATATCCGAGAGAGGAAGAGACCAAGGCCCATCCAGTCCACTTCCTAATATAACAGGGCTCCGTGGCCCTTGACGATACAATTGTTGACTAATTATGGCAATAAATCATCATTAAAGTGTTTGCACTGGCACCGCATTTTGGGTGAGGAAAACCTCTGATATTGGAGATCTGGAAATCAGCCACCTATTCTGCACTAATCATGCACAAACACCAATTTATCATAAATCAACTTATTCACATTGTTTTCCAAATTATTATTTTCTGTTTTAAATCTATTAATTTACACTTGAAAAAAATTAATAACCCACGCATGCATTCGGCAGCTTGCTTCTGAGCCTGTTTCCTAGGTTGTCTATTCTCTTTGAAAGATTGTTTCTGAAGAATAGTTTTGAATTTAATTCCCATCACACGTGTTTCACCCTCTGCTTCTATGGTTTTATAAAGTGAAAATGTTTGTTTTGTAGTGCCCTTGAAATCCTAAAAGCAGCAAACATAATTTCTAATACTTCCCTTATTCAATGAGAACCTGTCCAAGTTACATAATCATAATCGCTGCATTTTTTCGAATTATTATCAGTTGGATAAGTGGGCTGAAAAGGTTAATGGAGTTTAATGCAGATAAATGTGAGAAGTCAAATCAGGGAAGGACCAACAGTGAATGGCAGGGCCTGGGGGGTGTTGTAGAGCTGAGAGCCGGTAGATAGTTCCTTGAAAGTGGTGTAGAGGTAGATAGGATGGTCAAGAAACATTGTGGTACATTAGCCTTCATTAGTAGGGTATTGAGTATAGAAGTTATAGATGTTACAGTTGTGCAATGCTTGGAAAAAAGATATTGACTATCCCATCTATGCCTTTCATTATCTGAAATCTTTCCGTCAGGTTACTCCTCAGCTTCCTTTGCTCCAGAAAAATAAGCCCAGCGTATCCAATCTCTCCCCATAACCAACGTTCTTCAATCCAAACAACTTCCTGGGGAATCTCCTCTGTACACCCTCCAGAACCAATATATTCTTCTTGCAGTGATGCAACCAGAACTGCACACAGTACTCCAAGGATGGCCTAACTAGTCTTTTGCACGATAAAGTCCCAACTCTTATAACCTATGAAGTCAAGCCTGTGAGAGGTGTGAATAAATTAGATAGTCAAAATCTTTTTTCCATAGTCGGGGTAACAAAGACAAGAGGGTATAATAGAGACGGTGTTTAGAGTCGGTGGTATAATCAGATACAATTTCTACACTTAATACGTATTTAGACAGGCATTTATATAGGCAAGGTGTTGGAAGATAAAGTCTTAATGCAGGCAAATGGGATTAGTGTATAGGGGCAAAAAGGTCAGCATGTAACTGGTGGGATGAAGTGCCTGTTTCTGTGCTGTACAACATGATAATCTAATCACTATGCCTTCTTCACCACCTCGTCTACCTTTGTTGCCACTTTCAGGAAAATATGGACTTGGACTTTTAGGTCTCTCTGTTCGTCAACATTCCCTCGTGCCATATCATTTGCTAAACATGTCTTACCCAGTAATATTTTTAACTTTTTCCGACACCACTCTACCTGTCATCTACCTGCTTCGTTCTCTTTTATGTAAGTACTATTGTTTATTTTTGCATTCACCATCTTTGTTAGCAGGATCTGCAAATTCAGCCATTATAATATCTGGATTCAAATGTTTTAAAACAAAATTCATCCATTATAATATCTAGATTCAAATATTTAAAAACAAAATTGGACCTCTTGTTTCAAATGCAGCTCCAGTTTCCTTTTTCCGAATACTGACTGCCCATGTAGACAGTCAATTTAACAGCTAGCCATCCAAATCTATCAAGTGTGGTTAAGCTACTTCACTTGATGCAAAATTAATCACTTGCTCTACAAATTGATCCGTGCACAGAATGCACAATAGCTGCTTCCTTTTCCATGAGAAACACTCGATGCAGCTGATTATTTGGGTAAAGGTATAGAAACATTGAAGTCACTGATACTGATATTCAGAAGCACCAGCTACAATATGCACCAGCTACTTTATCATGTGTGCAGGAGAATAAGGATATATTTCCATCCTTTATTTCTTAAAGTCATGAAGTAGTAATGAAATTGACTATCTAACTATACCCACATCCATAACAAGATCACCTCCCCCTGGTTAATCGTAGGGAAAAAGAGAAAATGGCCCTCTTGCCCTGTGTCAGCTCCCATTTATACAAATCCTATATTGCTTCCATTTCATTTTTGCCACCATCGCACATCTCCCTCTCGATTTATCATTTACCTATACGTAATATACAACTTAAATGGCTAATTAATTTATATTTGGTTAGTAAATCACCAGGGATAGAATCACTGTGAACATGTTTTTGATCAATTTAAGGGCCTGTCCCACTTTCACGACTTAATTCAAAACCTCTGCCGAGTTTAAAGGACCTAAAAAAAAATTAAGATTGTGGTAAGATCGTACGAACTCCTACGACCTTCCATGACTATGTTCACGAACTCCTACGAGTATGTCTACGAATTCCCACGACTATTTCGATGCCCTCCTTACGAGTAAAAAGTTGCAATTTCTTTTATCCGGACCATTTTTTTACTCGTGGACATTTTTTATTGGGCTGGAAAAAACGTCCCGACTTACCTGATGCCACGAGTACCTATGGCTAGCATAACGGGCCGCTACGGTATATCTATGAACTCCTAGGTCCTCCTATGGGTTCGTTATGAACATTCTGCGAATCAAGGGGAAAACTCGGGAGAATTCGTGAATAACTCATGAAAGTGGGAAAGGCCCTTCAGTAGGAATTGTTGAGGGAGTGCCAGGTACTCTGGATAAAGGAGATACAGCTTGGGAACAGGCCTTTCGGCCCATCTAGTCCATGCCAACCAATAATTACCTGTACACTAGTTCTATCCTACTCACTACGGACAATTTACAGATACCAATTAACTTATAAACCTGCACGACAGGAGTGTGGGAGGAAACCGGACACCCAGAGAATACCCACGGGTCCCAGGGAGAACGTACAAACTCTGTCCAGACAGTACCTGTTGTCAGCATTAAGCGTGGGTCTCTGGTGCTGTAAGGCAGCAACTCTACCACTGCGCCACTGTGCCACCTTATTGATTTCCAGAGGCATTTGATAAACTGAAACATCAAGATGCTGTAGAAGATAAAAGTTCATGGTGTAGAAAGTAACACATTGATATGGATAAATGATTGTCTGTCTAACATAAATCAGGAAGTAGTTGACAGTAGTTAAAGGGTTGACAGTGGATGTGCAATAGAAGGTATTTAAAGACTGCATGGATGAAGTACAAAAATTGTTCATACCAGTTTGGCAAAAGAATAAATCGGGGAAGGTGGTGCATCTGTGGATAATGAGGGAAATCAGGGATAGTATAAAAACATGAGGCATACAAATTGGCCAAAAAAAGCAGCCTACCAGAGGACTGGGAGAAATTCAGAATCCAGCAGAGGAGGACAAGGCTTAATTAGGAAAGGGAAAATAGATTACGAAAAGAAACTGGCAGCGAACATAAAAACTGACTGCAAAAGTTTTCATAGATATGTGAAGAGAAAGAGACTAGTTCGAACAAATGTTGGTCCCTTGCAGTCAGAAGCAGGTGAATTGATCATGGGGAACATGGACATGGCAGACCAATTGAATAACTACTTTGGTTCTGTCTTCACTAAGGAAGACATAAATAATCTGCCGGGAAATAGCAGTGGACCGGAGGTCAAATAAGATGGCGGAACTGAGTGAAATCCAGGTTAGCCGGGAAGTGGTGTTGGGTAAATTGAACGGATTGAAGGCCGATACATCCCCAGGGCCAGATGGTCTGCATCCCAGAGTGCTCAAGGAGGTAGCCACGGAAATAGTGGATGCATTAGTGATAATTTTTCAAAACTCCCTAGATTCTGGAGTAGTTCCTGAGGATTGGAGGATAGCTAATGTAACCCCACTTTTTAAAAAAGGAGGGAGAGAGAAAGCGAGGAATTAAAGACCAGTTAGTCTAACATCGGTAGTGGGGAAACTGCTAGAGTCAGTTATTAAAGATGGGATAGCAGCGCATTTGGAAAGTGGTGAAATCATTGGACAAAGTCAGCATGGATTTACAAAATGTAAATCATGTCCGACGAATCTTATAGAATTTTTCGAGGATGTAACTAGTAGAGTGGATAAGGGGGAACCAGTGGATGTGTTATATCTGGACTTTCAGAAGGCTTTCGACAAGGTTCCACATAAGAGATTAGTATATAAACTTAAAGCACACAGTATTGGTGGTTCAATATTGATGTGGATAGAGAACTGGCTGGCAGACAGGAAGCAAAGGGTAGGAGTAAACGGGTCCTTTTCAGAATGGCAGGCAGTGAGTAGTGGGGTACCGCAAGGCTCAGTGCTGGGACCCCAGCTATTTACAATATACATTAATGATTTGGACGAGGGAATTGAATGCAACATCTCCAAATTTGCTGATGACACCAAGCGGGGGGGTATAGTTAGGTGTGAGGAGGATGCTAGGAGGCTGCAGGGTGATTTGGATAGGCTGAGGTAATGGGCAGATGCATGGCAGATGCAGTATAATGTGGATAAATGTGAGGTTATCCACTTTGGTGGCAAAAACATGAGGGTAGACTATTATCTGAATGGTGGCAGATTAGGAAAAGGGGAGATGCAACAAGACCTGGGTGTCATGGTACACCAGTCATTGAAAGTAGGCATGCGGGTGCAGCAGGCAGTGAAGAAAGCAAATGGTATGTTAGCATTCATAGTGAAAGGATTTGAGTATAGGAGCAGGGAGTTTCTATTGCACTTGTACAGGGTTTTGGTGAGACCACATCTGGAGTATTGCGTACAGTTTTGGTCTCCAAATATGAGGAAAGACATTCTTGCCATAGAGGGGGTTCAGAGAAGGTTCACCAGACTGATTCCTGGGATGTAGGGACTTTCATATGAAGAATGACTGGATAGACTCGGCTTGTACTCACTGGAATTTAGAAGATTGAGGGGGGACCTTACAGAAACTTACAAAATTCTTAAGGGGTTGGACAAGCTGGATGCAGGAAGATTGTTCCCGATGTTGGGGGAGTCCAGAACAAGGGGTCACAGTCTAAGGATAAGGGGGAATTCCTTTAGGACTGAAATGAGGAAAACATTCTTTACACAGAGAGTGGTGAGTCTCTGGAATTCTCTGCCACAGAAGGTCGTTGAGGCCAGTTCATTGGCTATATTCAAGAGGGAGTTGAATGTGGCTCTTGTGGCTAAAGGGATCAGGGGGTATGGAGAGGAGGCAGGTATGGAATACTGAGTTGAATGATCAGCCATGATCATGTTGAATGGCGGTGCAGGCTCGAAGGGCCGAATGGCCTACTCCTGCACCTATTTTTCTATGTTTCTATGTTTCTAAGTAGGCATAAATAGGTCATTTTCTGTTTGGCAAGGATTAAAGAATGACTTCTTCTTCTTCTTCTTGCATATAGCGTGCACAGCAAAAAGTTGCAGGACAACTTGTTCTATTTGATGTTATTTGATTGTGCACGCCGGGTTGATTGCATTCGTCGAAACAGGGCGGACCACGTGAAGGTTGCAATCTTCCACCCTAAAGAATGACAAACTAAAGACATTTTGGAATTTTGATTAATTACATGGAAGATGACTGCTTAATTAACTAATGAACAAAGATGGGAAGGTCATAGAGCCATACATCACAGAAACAAACCCCTCGGCCCAACTCGTCCATGCTGCCCATGGATGCCCCATGTAAGCCAGTCCCATTTATCTACATATAGACACAAAGTGTTGGAGTAACTCAACGGTTAAGGGCAGCATCTCTGGAGATAAAGGCTGGGTAACGTTTTGGGTCAGAGTCACATTCAATCTGAGGAAGGGTCCTGACCCGAAATGTTATCCATCCTTTTACTCCGGAGATGAATAAATACGTTTATTGTCCAAGTATTCACCTACAAGGAATTTGCCTTGGTGCTCCGCCTGCAAGTGACATCATGATATATGGTGACAGTTCAGAATGATACATAAAACATTAAACCATAATAATAAAACATTATAGTTTAAACATGTGAATTAAATAAAATACCAGAGCAAAAGGAGGTTACAGATTTTTGGCTATTGAGTAGCGCTACTACTTGTGGAAAAAAAGCTGTTTTTATTTCTGGCTGTGGCAGCTTTGACAGTCCGGAGTCGCCTTCCAGAGGGAAGTGATTCAAAGAGCTTGTGGGCAGAGTGAGAGGGGTCAGTGATGATCTTACCCGCTCGCCTCCTGGCCCTGCAGTGTACAGTTTGTCAATGGAGGGAAGGTTGCAGCCAACAACCTTCTCAGCTGATCGGACGATTCGCTGCAGCCTCCAGGTGTCGTGCTTGGTGGCAGAGCCAAACCAGATCACGATAGAGAAGGTGAGGACAGACTCTACGATGGCCGTGTAGAATTGGACCATCATTGCCTGTGGCAGATTGTGCTTCCTCAGCTGCCGCAGGAAGTACATCCTCTGTTGTGCCTTTTTGACACTCGAGTCGATTGTAGCCCCCCACTTAAGGTCCTTGGAGATGATGGTTCCCAGGATCTTAAAAGACTCCACAGATGTAACTGTGGTGTTGTTGATGGTGTGGGGTGAGCTTTGACACTTCATGTCTGTAGGCAGATTCCTCCCCATCCTGGATCAGTCCAATCAGGGTTGTGTGTCCGAAAACTTGAGAAGCTTGACAGAGGAGTCAGTGGAGGTGCAGGCGTTGGTGTAGAGATAGTAGAGGAGAGGGGAGAGTACGCAGCCTTGCGGTGCTCCTATGCTGAGGGTTTGTGGGTCCGAGATGTGCTTTCCCAGCCTCACATGCTGCTTCCTGTCTGTCAGGAATCTGGTGATCCACCGACAAAGGGGTTCAGGCACAGTCAACTTGGAAAGTTTGGAATGTAGTAGCTCTGGCACAATGGTGTTGAATGCAGAGCTAAAATCAACTAACAAAATCCTCGCATAGGTCCCCTGGTGGTCGAGGTGCTGGAGGATGAAGTGCAGGCCCAGGTTGACTGTGTCATCCATAGATCTAGTGGCCCGATATGCAAACTGCAGAGGGTCCAGCAGGGGCTTTGTGATATTTTTCAGCTTGGCCAGCACAAGCCTTTCAAGGGTCTTCATGACTACAGTGGTCAGTGTGCCAGGCCTGGAGTCATTAAGACCAGTAATCCTTGCCTTTTTGGGTGCAGGGACGATAGTGGAGACTTTGAAGCAGGCAGGGACAGTACAGGTTTGCAGGGACTGGTTAAAAATGTGTAGACCGGTGCCAGTTGTTCAGCACAGAGGTTGAGAGTAGTGGGGGAAACATTGTCCGGTCCTGGAGATTTCCAGCTTTTCTGTCTTCTGAAAAGCCTCTCCACCTCCTCTATTTTTATTATTGATGATGGAGAAGTGATGTTGTGCAGCATGGAGGTGATTGGGTGTGAAGTAGTGTTTGGACAGGGGTGGGTGGAAAATGGTCCAGTCTTTTCAGACTGAAGATGCTGCCTGACCCGCTAAGTTACTCCAGCACTTTGTGTCAGTCACTGGTATAAACCAACATTTGCAGTTCCTTGTTTCTAGTTTTTTTCATTTGTCTGCAGTTGGCCCATTTTTTTGTAAACCTTCCCTATCCATGTACCTCTTCAAATGTCTTTAAAATGTTATTATAGCTGCCTCAACTACTTCCTCTGGTAGCCCATTCCATAAAGCCTGCACCCTCTGCCTGAATAATTTTCTCTTCTCATCTTAAATCTATACCCTCTAGTTTTTGTTTTCCCTACCCTGAGAAAAAGACACTAAGTGATCACCCTATCTATTCCCCTCGTGATTTTATACATCTCTATAAGATCACCTCTCAGCCTCCAGCACTCCAAGGAATCAAGTCCTAGCCCCCATAGCTCATGCCTCAAGTACTGGCAACACCTTGTATATGTTCTCTGCACTCCCTCCAGCTTAAAGACATCTTTCCTATAGCAGAACCACACTGAACACTGTACACCATGGAAACATAGTAAAATAGGTGCAGGGGTAGGCCATTCAGCCCTTCGAGCCAGCACCACCATTCAATATGATCAAGGCTGATCATCCAAAATCAGTACCACATTCTTGCTATCTCCCCATATCCCTTGATTCTGTTAGCCCCAAGAGCTAAATCTAACTCTCTCTTGAAACATGTTTCCTGCCTCTAGCTTGTCCAATCCCTTAATAATCTTATATGTTTCAATAAAATCTCCTCTCATCCTTCTAAACTCCAGAGTGTACAAGCCCAGCCGCTCCATTCTTTCAACATATGACCGTCCTGCTATCCCGGGAATCAACCTCATGAACCTACGCTGCACTCCTATCCCTTTCCTTTCAAAAGCCCTTGAAAAGGTAATTTTAAGTCAACTTATGCCTTACCTTCACCAAAATACTATCTTGGAAACTTTCCAATCAGGTTTCAGGGCCCACCACAGCACAGAGTCTGCCTTGTTGAAGGTACATAATGACCTACTGCTTACCGTTGACTCCGGCGACTGTGCAATCCTGCTCCTTCTCGACCTCAGCGCGGCAATTGATACTGTCGAGAACACCATCCTAATTGACCGGTACGGGGTTGATATTGATGGCACTGCCCTGAGCCGGTTCATCTCCTACCTCAAAGGTAGGACTTTCACTACTAACATAGGCAACTCTTTCTCCTCCCCAGCTAGCCTCTGCTGTGGGGTTCCACAAGGTTCCATCCTTGGCCCCATTCTCTTCTCCCTGTATATGCTCCCCTGAGGCCAAGTCATTCAAAGGCACGGCATTTCCTTCCACTGCTATGCAGACGATACGCAACTCTGTCTCCCCCTGGAGTATTGCGTACAGTTTTGGTCCACTAATCTGAGGAAAGACATTCTTGCCATAGAGGGAGTACAGAGAAGGTTCACCAGACTGATTCCTGGGATGGTAGGACTTCCATATGAAGAAAGACTGGATAGACTCGGCTTGTACTCGTTGGAATTTAGAAGATTGAGGGAGGATCTCATAGAGACTTATAAAATTCTTATGGGGTTGGACAGGCTAGATGCAGGAAGATTGTTCCCGATGTTGGGGAAGTCCAGGACAAGGGGTCACTGTTTAAGGATAAAGGTGAAGTATTTTAGGACCGAGATGAGAAAATCATTTTTCACAGAGAGTGGTGAATCTGTGGAATTCTCTGCCACAGAAGGTAGTTGAGGCCAGTTCGTTGACTATATTTAAGAGGGAGTTAGATGTGGCCCTTGTGGCTAATGGGATCAGGGGGTATGGAGAGAAGGCAGGTACAGGATATGGAGTTGGATGATCAGCCATGATCATATTGAATGGCGGTGCAGGCTCGAAGGGCCGAATGGCCTACTCCTGCACCTATTTTCTATGTTTCTATGTTTCTATGAAGCCCAACAACCGATCAAATCTACTTAATTTTATCCACTGCCTCGAGGATATAAAGTGTTGGATGGCCCAGAACTTCCTCCAACTAAACGAGAGTAAGTCTGAGGGCATCTTTCTCGGCCCCTCTGACTCAATCAAAATGATAGCAGGCAGCCTTGGAAGCCTTACCCCATTATTCAAACCTCACGTCAAAAACCTTGGCGTGATATTTGATTCAGCATTGAAATATGACAAACAAGTCAATGCCGTGATAAAAGCTAGCTTCTTCCAGCTTCGGACAAGAGCTAAAATAAAACAATTCCTCCAGTTTGATTACCTCAAAAAGATCACACACACATTTATCTCCTCCGACCTCGATTACTGCAACTCCCATTACACTGGCATCAGCCAATCTTCCTTGTCCAGCCTACAACTGGTACAAAACGCCGCAGCAAGACTCCTGACGGGCACCCGAAAAAAGGACCACATCACCCAGATTGTGGCCTCTCTCCACTGGCGCCCTGTGCGGTTCTGAATACATTTCAAGATCCTTCTTTATGTTTACAAAGCCCTTAACGGGCTTGCCCCCACCTACATCAAAAGTCTGCTTACCCACCACACCACCTCCAGGTCCCTCAGATCGGCCGACTTGTAGTTACTGAACATCCCGCGGTCTAGGCATAAGCTCGGGGGTGACCGTGCCATTGCGGTTGCGGCTCCTAGACTGTGGAACAGCATCCCTCTTCCCATCAGAACTGCCCCCTCCATCGACTCTTTTAAGTCGAGACTTAAAACTCATCTTTACTCTCAAGTCTTTCTTGACGTCCTCTGAGGGAGGGCTATATGTATGTATTTATGTATGTACGTAATCTATGAACCAATGTTGTAAAACATTAGTACCTCCACCAATGTAAAGCACTTTGGTCAACGAGAGTTGTTTTTTAAACGTGCTATAGAAATAAAAGTGACTTGACTTGACTTGACTCAATAGCAAGAATGTTCTTCCTCAAGTTTGGAGACCAAAACTGCACACAATACTACAGGTGTGGTCTCACTAGGGCCCTGTATTAAGTATATACACAATGTCCTGATGTACATGCTTAATACCCGGATTAATGAAGGCCAGCTTGCCAAAAGGCGCCTTTACCACCCAATCTACCTTCCGAAACAATGTGTCTGTACTCCTAAATCTTTCTGTTCTGCAATACTGCCCAGGGTTCTATAATTCACTGTGAAGGTTCTGCCATGTTTGACTTGTCAAAATGCAACACCTTACACTTATCTGAATAATATTCATTTCCCATTCCTCAGGCCACTTGGCCAACCTGCTGTAATTTCATTTCGGAGTCACGTGAGTGACTTCGTGAAGAGCCCGCCGGCGCGCATGCTCGACATATCGTCGTACCGCGTTGCTGCGACGGCTGGCGGTGGAGCGCGCTCCTCGCCAGCCCTTCATAAGGGGCCACGGAGGTAAGTATCCTACCTTTAGTTGGTGGTCCTTGTTGTTGGTTATGTCTTGCAGCAAGGACATGGATGGGAGCTCCAAGGGCCGGAGGACGTCAGGGCGAGTTCGCCGGTCAACAGTTCCGGGGCCTTTACCATCGGCAGTACCTGCAACGCAGGCCGGGACTCAGGCGGAGATGTGGGTAAGCCCTGTGATTACAGGTCCAGATCCGCCAGCACACCACAGCTCGGAGGAGTTCGACGAGGAGGAGTGTGGTGTGCCGCCAGAGCAGGGGGACCCTGCCATGGCAGTCAGGTCATCAGCGGGCTCGCTGGCGACCTCGAGCTGGGTACGTGCGGCTGCACGGCCCGTTCCACTCAGCCCTCCGAGTAGGGGAAGGGCAGCAGCCCAGAAGCCTAACCCTGCCAGGGCTAAGGCATTGCCTGACACGGAGGAGCGGTCAGGTTCCAGGGCGAGACCTGGGGCGGCTGTGAGGTCCAGCCGGCACACCCCGACTCTCGACGCCGGGACGGGTCGGTTGAGTCGGGTCTCGTCATGGTCGCCGAGCCCCCCATAGATGGGTGGGCGAGACCATGCGTCGGCAAAGTCCACGATGTGGGCAGCCGGCAAGCCTGCGCGGGCTTCAGGCAGCCATGCTTCGGCTGGTGCCGACACCACGCCGCAAGTGCCCTTAGTGGCAGCGGCTTCAGCTCCCGCTAAACGGAGGCGGTTGAACACGCCCGCGCGGGAATCGCGCAGTTTCGCCTCGGCGGCTGTTAGCGACAACTACCGGCACCGGCTGGGCCTCGATGAGGTGCGGGCCGATGATAGGAGCCCGGTTTTCTTTTCAGAGCCGGAGGACTCCGACCACCTGAGTGTTCAGGGTGAAGGGCGTATTGACCGTATGGAGCGGCTGCTGGAGCTCCTGCTTCAACGTCAACTACAGCAGGGCAGCAACAGGCACAGGGCGTCGTCACCAGCCTCTACCATCAGCCTGGAGCAGCAGGAGGAGGAGGTTTTGGTGGATTCCATACCACCTCCGTTGGAGGTGCCAGCGGAGGATCTTCTGGATGTGACCAAATTTGCGGCCCCACATTCATCTGGACTTCCTTTAAACGCAAAGCTGGCAGCCACTGTGGACTTTCTTAACAACCAGCAACTACAGGAAGAAGTCCTCATTCAGGCAATGAGCCGTCTCAAGGCTCCATCCAATTGCAACTCCCTCAACGTGCCTGTGGTCAATACGCCGATATGGGGCAACATCAGTGCGGCTATCTGTCAACAAGAGGTAAAATTGCAAACCACCGCCGCCGCCGCCGCCCCGTCAACTCTTTGGGGAGGACCTCTCGAAGAGAGTCAAAGAGCTTGACAAACAAGCCAAAACGGTGGGGATCATGCGCTCTCAGAGTGCCCCCACACCGTCAGGCTCAAAAGCTCCATACATTCGCTCACGAGGGTCTGCTAGTACCTCGACGAGGACCCACCCTCAAGCTCCACAACGACAGCAACATCAGACCCAGCACCAGGGGTCTTTTTTAGGACAGGGTCGGCAGAGACCCTGGTGGAAAACGAAGACGCCGCGCCCTCAAGCCAACCCAGCACCTCCACGTCCACCCACACGTGTCAAGGACCGCCGGTAACCACGGGGGTGAGGGGGTCTGGGTCTCTCTTTTCTCTTTGTTTAACTTCACATGTTGGTGGTCGCCTTCGGCTGTTTTTGGGTGCATGGGGTAATTTTACTGGTGACGAGTATGTGTTGCAGAATATTCAGGGGCATAAAATTGAGTTTATTAATGGCGACATTCCTCCATCCCCGCACATGCCCGGTCGAACGTTTAAATTATCTGCTGCAGAACAGGCAGCAGGCTACAAGGAAATTTTAAGGCTTGAACAGAAGGGAGTGATTGAGAAAGCGGTGCATGAGCCAGTTGAATTTGTTTTGAATATATTCACCAGACCTAAGAAGAATGGAGGTTGTCGTGTCATTATTGATCTAACCCGTTTGAATACTTTTGTAACATATACTCATTTTAAAATGGATACGTTTGAAACAGCCATATCATTGATTTCTCATGGTTGCTTTATGGCATGCTTCGATTTGAAAGACGCATACTATTCAGTATCCATCCAGAAATACGACAGGAGGTTTTTGAAATTCATCTGGATGGGGCAACTCTGGCAGTACAAGGTTTTGCCTAATGGGCTCACCACAGCCCCTAGATTGTTCACTAAATTAGTGAAACCAATTATGGCTTATTTGAGACAGCGACATCATATAGTTATGGCCTATTTAGATGATATCTTAATTGTGGGCCGCACCCTGGAATTGGCTGAACAGGGAGTTGCAGCTGCTGTCAATATATTTCAACAATTAGGGTTTATTGTCCATCCAGAGAAATCAAAGTTCTGCCCTGCCCAGGTGATTAATTACCTAGGGTTCACGGTGAACTCTATGAGCATGAGGGTTACCATACCAATTAACAAGATTGAGGAGGTTACCCAGGTGTGTCAAGGTTTAATCCGCACCAATATACCATCGACTCGGCATACAGCTACAGTAATTGGTAAGCTTGTAGCTTTGTTTCCGGCAGCGCGATATGGACCTTTGCATTATCAGAGTTTGCAAAGAGCTATAATTGCTGCGTTAAAACAGGACGCTGGTCATGATGATCGATCAATGCAGCTGCCGTCCGAAGCGATAAATGAGTTGCAATGGTGGGTGTGCCACATTAGCAGCTCATTCAAGCCTATCAGGGAGGCTAATCCGGTGGTATATTTGCAGACTGATGCAAGCTCCAATGGCTGGGGAGCTACGGATAATTGCTCTAGTTGTGGGGGCAGATGGGACACCCTTGAGTCAACGATGTTGTTGACTCAAGGGATTAACTATTTGGAGTTGCTGGCAACATTCCACGGACTTCGTGCGTATTGTTCCAAGCTTGTTGGAGCACATGTCCGTCTCCAAATAGACAACACCACAGCAGTGGCATACTTAAACCATATGGGTGGTACCAGGTCAGTTTCGTGTGACAAATTGGCTAACTCAATTTGGCTCTGGTGTGTTCAAAGAGACATTTGGATTTCAGCTACCTATTTGCCAGGTGAGCTTAATACTGTGGCGGACACCAGGTCACGCAAATTTAATGACAATATTGAATGGATGTTGCATCCTGAGATTTTTGCTAAAGTCCCAGCCAAATTTGGTAAACCGGACATTGACCTTTTTGCGTCACGGTTGAACCATCAGGTACCAACCTACGTTTCATGGGAACCAGATCCTGGGGCTATAGCGCTAGATGCATTCTCGCTGGACTGGGGGAATTGGTTTTTCTATGCCTTCCCCCCGTTTTGCCTCATCAGTCGGGTATTGCGTAAGATTCAGGCAGATGCTGCCAAGGGCATCCTTATTATGCCCGACTGGCCCACACAGCCTTGGTATCCGGTGGTCTTTGACATGCTCAACGAACCTTGGGTCCTTTTGAAGGGTTGCCCACAATTGGTTACTCACCCTGCCTCAGGGGAGCCACATCCCTGCCATGGCTATTTAAATTTGTTGGCTTGCAGGTTCTG
Organism: Raja brachyura; assembly: GCA_963514005.1. The sequence goes on along the minus strand of OY740783.1, from coordinate 43,143,301 downwards.
AACAGGCCGTTAGTCCAATACGGCCTCTCAGCTCGGACCATGGATACCATTGGGGCGTCGTGTCGAGAGTCAACTAGGCGAAGATACCGCTCGCATATTAAGAAGTGGGAAGCCTACTGCAGCCGCTCTCGCATCACGTACGATGACGTGACAATAACCGACGTCCTGGAATTCCTCGCGGGGTTGCACCATGATGAACACTTAAGTTACAGTGCCATCAACAGCGCCAGAAGTGCGCTCTCATTCTACCTCAATATTGGGGTAGGATCCAACAGGCTAGTGTCCAGACTCATGCGGGGTATATTCAATATGAATCCGCCTACACCACGCTATAATCTCACCTGGGATGTCAGGGACGTATTAAACCTGCTCAGGACGTGGTCTCCCATGGAAGGGCTCCAACTGGACAAACTCACCATGAAGCTGGTGATGTTACTAGCGCTGACTTCAGCTCAGAGGGTACAGACACTACACAAACTTCGTGTCGACAGAATGACATCTACCCCTACAGAAGTAGTCTTTTTCATTGACGAGCTACTAAAGCAGCATAGACCTGGGTGCACAGGGCTGCAGCTGAAGTTCCCGGCATACCCCGCAGATGCTAGGCTATGTTTAGCCTCACATATCCGCCACTATGTCAAGGTGACGGCACGCATCAGAGGAATGGAGAGATACCTGCTGGTCACTCATAAGAGACCTCATCATCGAGTGACAGTCCAGACGATATCCAGGTGGCTTCGAGTCGTCTTGGGTAAGTCAGGTATCGACACTAATGTGTTCAAGTCTCATTCCACCAGGGTTGCATCGACGTCAGCGGCGAGGATTATGGAGGTGCCTATGGACCAAATTCTCGCCACAGCAGGATGGGCTAATGAAGCTGTGTTCCAGCGTTTTTATAACAAGCCTGTTGCTGCTCCTCTACAGTTCGCAGAAGCCGTGCTGAATGCAGGTCAAGAACGTGGAGATGTCCCTGCATGAGGGGTTTTTGATTTGTTATTCATAAATATGCTCTTGTTTTGCAGTATGAACTATTGAGCAAGTTTGTTCCTCCCATCCATCCCTGGTAGTGGTGTGTCAGCATGGACGTGGTCCAGGGCGTGTAATCACAGAAGCTTTGAAGTCTTCACGAAGTCACTCACGTGACTCCGAAATGAAATAGTAAGATTGAACGAGAACTTACCAGTTCGAAGGTTGATCTTTATTTTATGAGGAGTCGAAGTGAGGGATTTCGTGCCCTCCTCGCCCAACCCTCAATCACCTTCATCTGGTAATCTTCGTCACTTCAATCTTACTATGCGAAGTCATTTCTATTGTTGGTTTCTGTGATTCCACGCCGCTACTTTGAAGTATGTCGAGCATGCGCGCCGGCGGGCTCTTCACGAAATCCCTCACTTCGACTCCTCATAAAATAAAGATCAACCTTCGAACTGGTAAGTTCTCGTTCAATCTTACTATTCTTAATAACAATCTGACTGCAATACCGTTGATTTTAGTATCATCTGCATACCTACTAATCTTCTACATTATTCTCCCAAACATTGATATAGATGAAAATTACCAATTAGCCCAGCGCCAATCCCTGAGGCACAGAACTAGTCACAGACCATGAGACTGAAAAATAACCTTTCACCACCACGCACTGCTTTCCTTCATGATGCCAATTCTGCATCCAATTAGCTCGCTCTCCCTGGTTTCCATGTGATTTAACATAGAAACATAGAAACATAGAAAATAGGTGCAGGAGTAGGCCATTCGGCCCTTCGAGCCTGCACCGCCATTCAATGTGATCATGGCTGATCATCCAACTCAGTATCCCGTACCTGCCTTCTCTCCATACCCCCTGATCCCTTTAGCCACAAGTGCCACATCTAACGCCCTCTTAAATATAGCCAATGAACTGGCCTCAACTACCTTCTGTGGCAGAGAATTCCAGAGACTCACCACCTTCCAGGGTCACCTACTGTGTGGAACCTTATCAAAAGACAAGCAAGTTCATGTAAATTATGTCTCACTGACATTTTGGGTTGAGACCATTCTTCAGTCTAAAGAAGGGCCGACCCAAAACTTTGCCTACTCTTGTCCTCACAGATGCCGCCAGACCTGTTGAGTTACTGTTACCCCAGCACTTTGTTCCGCAATTCCTTGTGTCTGTAAAGCAATGTAGATCATCGGATGATCTTCTCAAATGATTCTGCAATTGTTGGCTGCATCAGTGAGGGGAGGGAAGATGAATACAGAGGTGGAGTCAATTACTTTGTTGAGTGATGTGGAATGAATCACCTGCAGCTCAACACCAACAAAACTGAGTAGTTAGTGGTGGACCTTAGGAGGAGAGGAACACCCCTGTCCCCCGCCTCCATCACTGATGTGGATGTGCAGTTTACCAAGGAGTACAAATACCTTGGAGTTTACCTGGACAGTAAACTGGACTGGTCCAGGAAAGCTGAGGCCCTGTACAAGAAGGGACAGAGCCGGCTGTACCTTTTGAGAAGCCTCTGCTCCTTCAATGTCTGCAGCAAGATGCTGCAGATGTACTACCAATCAGTGATAGACAGTGCCATCTTCTTCGCTGTGTTGGGGCAGCAAGATGAAGGCCGTGTACGACAACAAGATTAACAAGCTCACCAGGAAGGCTGGATCTGTCCTGGGGGCGGAGTTGGATTCAAGGGAGGTGGTCTTGGAGGAGAGGCCGCAGTCTCAAACTGCGGAGCAACTTGGACAATACAGCTCAACCCCTTCCTGACACACTGGTCAACCTGAAGAGTACCTTCAGCAACAGACTGGTTCCACCAAGATGCTGTGCAGATTGCCACACAAGATCCTTTTACCCAGTGGCTATCAAACTGTACAACTCTTCCCCCTGCTTTTTTCGCACTGACACTTTAATAACAAACTGGCCACTTAAATCAGTTGCCCTGTACAATTTATGACAGTTTTTACTTGTATTTTGTTTTTTACCTGCACTTTTTTACTATTCCGACTGTTTTTATCAGGGACTGGATTGTTTTTTATTTAAGTATGAAATGTTTAAGTTTTATGTGTGATGCTCTGGTATTCCCTGGGAAACGTCTAATCATTTTGCACTGTACAACTGCTGCTTTGCAAGATGACAATAAAGGTTGATTTGATTTGATTTCTGTTGTGGGATAGTCTAAGTCCCTTCCCCGTCCCTCTTCTCCCCCCCCCCAATCTTTGCTCTTCCCCTATCCTTTCCTCTCTTCACTTTAATTTCATGTTTCATGTATCTTGTACTTTAAGACTGTTGCAGATCAATTTCCCTCCTGAGATAAATAAAGTTCTACCGTATCGTATCATATCATAGTCATACAGCATGGAATCATGTCCTTTGACCCAACTTGCCCATGCCGATCAAGATGTCCCATCTACGCTTGACCCACCAGCCTGTGTTTGGCCCATATCTCTCTAAACCTTTCCTCTCCATTTATCCGTCCACATGATAGTTTAAATGAGAATGTAATGATCATCCAATTGGAGTGTAATGTGAGGAAATGCGAGTATTCTGTTTTGGTAGGCTAATAAAAAAGAGGCTCGTTAATTAAGTGGTGCGAGATTACAAGGCTCTGAGATGCAGATTGATCTGGGTGTCCAAGTGCACAATTTGCAAAAGGCTTCTTTGCACGTACAGCAAGCAATTAGGAAAACTTACCGAATGTTATCACTTATTGCAGGCACACCAATCCCTTTTCACCTGATACAGTCCCCTCTAAATGATTTATTTTCTTCCAGATATATAATGCACTGATTATATATTTTGCATGTACCTGTGATGTTAATGACCATGCATTGGAAAGCATAGCAGAAGCACTTCTTATTTGTCAAACATGATTTGATGCACAATATAATTTTATCTTTCTTGCACCATTGGAATTGGACTAATTAAACCTTAATTTATTTTTTTCAGTGATTGTGCCCATGATTATTCAGCAGGTAGAGGGTGTTCACTACTAATACCTATTATGACCTCCCATGCATGTAGTTTATATTTTTTCAAAACCTTCCAATTGCTTTTTTTTGACATGGTATTAATGGAAAGCTGGGAGACCAGTACCTTGTTATGATAACTAGGAGGATTTTCACATAGTCCCACAAAGGTGGCTGCACATATAAAGTGCAATAACCTATAGGAGCCAACCACGGAGAAGGCAATTCTGGATTTAGTGTTGTGTAATGAACCGGATTTGATAAGGGAACTACAGGTAAAGGAACCATTAGGAGGTAGTGACCATAATATGATAAGCTTTAATCTGCAATTTGAGAGGGAGAAGGTAAAATCGGAAGTGTCAGTATTGCAGTTGAACAAAAGGGACTATGGAGGCAGGAGGGAGGAGCTGGCCAAAGTTGACTGGAAAGAGACCCTAGCAAGGATGACGGTGGAACAGCAACGGTAGGTATTTCTGGGAATAATCCAGAAAGTGCAGGATCAGTTCATTCCAAAGAGGAAGAAAGATTCAAAGGGGATTAAGAGGCGACAGTGTCTGACAAGGGAAGTTAAGGACAGTATAAAAATAAAAGAGATGACATATAACAGAGCAAAGATGAGCGGGAAGCCAGAGGATTGGGAAACATTTAAAGGTCAACAGAAGGTAACAGAAAAGGCAATATGAGGAGAAAAGACGAAGTACGAAGGTAAGCGAGCCAAGAATATAAAGGAGGATCATAAAAGCTGCTTTAGGTATGTGAAGAGGAAAAAAATAGTAAGACAAATGTGGGTCCCTTGAAGACAGAAACAGGTGAATTTATTATGGGGAACAAGAAAATGGCAGACGCGTTGAGCAGGTACTTTAGTTCTGTCTAAGGAAGACATAAACAATCTCCCATATGTACTAGGGGACAGAGGACCTAGGGTGACGGAGGAACTGAAGGAAATGCACAATAGTCAGGAAATTATGTTGGGTAGACTGATGGGACTGAATGCTGATAAATCCCCAGGGCCTGATGGTCTGCATCCCAGCATACTTAAGAAGGTGGCTGTAGAAATCATGAATGCATTGGTGATCATTTTCCTAGAAGATGCTATGAGGATGCAGAGTGACTTGGAAAGATTGTATAAGTGGGCAGATGCATGGCAGATGCTGTATAATGTGGATAAATGTGAGGTTATCCACTTTAGGAGGCAAGAACAGGAAGGCGGATTATTATCTGAATGGTGTCAGGTTAGGAAAAGGGGACATACAACAAGACCTGGGTGTCCTGGTATATCAGTCATTGAAAGTAAGCATGCAGGTACAACAGCCAGTGAAGAAAACTAATGACATGTTGGCTTTCATAACAAGAGGAGTTGAGTATAGGAGCAAAGTGGTCCTTCTGCAGTTGTACAGGGCCCTGGTAAGACCACACCTGGAGTATTGTGTGCAGCTTTGGTCTCCTAATTTGAGGAAGGACATTCTTCCTATTGATGGAGTGCAGCGTAGGCTCATGAGGTTAATTCCTGAGATGGCAGGAATGTCATACGATGAAAGAATTGAGCGACTGAGCTTGTGTTCGCTGGAATTTAGAAGGATCAGAATCAGAATGCCTTTTATTGTCACTATACACGTGTACAGTGAGATTAAAAACTGCTCCTACTCAGTGCAAAAACAAGACAAAAAGGGGGGGGGGGGGGGGATAAGGTGCACAGTTTCTGCAGCACTATATACATATCTATAAAAAGACAATGGATAATAGAATGGATAATAGGATTCCTATATCCAGTATGGGTTACAGTTACAGTACAAATTACAGTAGGTGGATACATGAAAGTCCGGGGGTGAAGTCAATGCATGTGTGAGTTCAGGGAGATGATGGATTTTGGGAAGAAACTGTTCTTGAGTCTATTTGTCCTTGTGCTGATGCACCTATAGCGCCTCCCTGAGGGTAGCAGGTTGAACAGGCCAAATGCAGGATGGGAGCTGTCCTTGATAATGTTCTTCGCCCTGCTGAGGCAGCGGGAGGTGTAAATGTCCATCAGAGAGGGGAGAGGGCAGCCGATAATCTTCTGTGCTGCCCTGATTACCCTCTGAAGTCTCTCCCTGTCTACCATGGTGCAGCTGCCGTACCATGCTGTAATACAGTATGTCAACAGGCTCTCAATGGACGAGCGGTAGAAGGTCAGCAGCAGGTTGGAGTCCAGGTTGTGCTTCCTGAGGACCCTCAGGAAGTGCAGCCGCTGCTGAGCCTTCTTGATGACCGCTGTGATGTTGTCTGTCCAGGAGATGTCAGCGGAGATGAGGACACCGAGAAACCGGAAGGTGTGGACCCTCTCCACACACTCGCCGTTGATGTATAAGGGGGCTAAGTCGGTGCTGTGCTTCCTGAAGTCGACAATGAGCTCTTTGGTTTTCTTGGTGTTCAGAGCCAGGTTGTTTTCTGAGCACCAGGCTGTCAACTTCAGGACTTCCTCTCTGTAGGCTGCTTCATCTCCCCTTGAGATGAGTCCGACTACTGTAGTGTCGTCAGCAAACTTGACGATTCGGTTGTTGTTGTGGGCCGGACTACAGTCGTGGGTGTAGAGACAGTATAGGAGGGGGCTTAGCACACAGCCCTGCGGGGAGCCGGTACTCAACATGCGAGTGGGGGAGAGGTGGGGGCCGAGTCTCACAGTCTGGGGCCGGTTGGTGAGGAAGTCCTTTATCCAGGCACATGTGAGAGTAGGGAGGCCGAGAGTGACCAGTTTGTCAATGAGAATGTCCGGAATGATAGTGTTGAAAGCTGAGCTGTAATCCACAAAGAGCATCCGAACGTAGCTCTGCCCCTGCTCCAGGTGGCTCAGCACAGAGTGGAGAGCTACGGTGATGGCGTCTTCTGTGGACCTGTTTGGGCGATAGGCGAACTGGTGGTGGTCGAAGTCTGGAGGGAGATAGTCCTTGATGTGCTGGAGGACCAATCTCTCGAAGCACTTCATGATTACCGGAGTGAGGGCCACGGGACGGTAATCGTTTAGGCTGGTGATGGGAGACTTCTTCGGCACTGGGACGATTGTGGCTGATTTTAGGCAGGATGGGATAACTGCCTGGTCCAGGGAGAGATTGAAGATTCTGGTGAAGATGACGGTGAGCTGGTGGGCACACGCTTTGAGCACCTTACCAGGTACTCCATCTGGACCGGCAGCCTTCTTGGGGTTCACTGCCAGGAGCACCCGTCTGACATCGTGCTCCCTTACAGTGAGTGGAGTAGTGCAGGAGCCAGGTAAGGGTGGGAGCAGGGCTGTAGCACATGAGTGCTGCTGTTGTGATGTTTCAAAGCGGGAAAAGAAGCAATTTAGCTTCTCTGCCAGCGGCGCACTCAGGTCTTCTGTCGTTGTGGCACAGCCTCTGTAGTTTGTGATGTCTCGTATGCCCCGCCATACCTCCGGTGTGTTATTGCTGGACAGGTGGGCCTCTATGCTCCTCTTATAGTCCACCTTGGCTTTTTTAATTCCCCTTTTCAGATCGGCTCGAGCAGCCCTGTACAGAGCTCTGTCACCTGACCTGAAGACATCAACGCGGGTTCTGAGGAGTGTGCGGACCTGGCTGGACATCCAGGGTTTCTGGTTTGGGAAAACCCGAATGTTTTTGTCCACAGTCACGTTTCCGATGCAGAACTTGATATAGTCCAGTACCGTTCCTGTGAATGTTTCCAGATCCTGGTGTTCGAATATGTCCCAGTTAGAAACATAGAAACATAGAAAATAGGTGCAGGAGTAGGCCATTCGGCCCTTCGAGCCTGCACCGCCATTCAATGTGATCATGGCTGATCATCCAACTCAGTATCCCGTACCTGCCTTCTCTCCATACCCCCTGATCCCTTTAGCCACAAGTGCCACATCTAACGCCCTCTTAAATATAGCCAATGAACTGGCCTCAACTACCTTCTGTGGCAGAGAATTCCAGAGACTCACCACTCTCTGTGTAAAGAATGTTTTCCTCATTTCGGTCCTAAAGGAATTCCCCCTTATCCTTAGACTGTGACCCCTTGTTCTGGACTCCCCCAACATCGGGAACAATCTTCCAGCATCTAGCTTGTCCAACCCCTTAAGAATTTTGTAGGTTTCTATAAGATCCCCCCTCAATCTTCTAAATTCCATCGAGTACAAACCGAGTCTATCCAATCTTTCCTCATATGAAAGTCCTGACATCCCAGGAATCAGTCTGGTGAATCTTCTCTGTACCCCCTCTATGGCAAGGATGTCTTTCCTCAGATTTGGAGACCAAAACTGTACGCAGTACTCCAGGTGTGGCCTCACCAAAACCCTGTACAACTGCAGTAGAACCTCCCTGCTCCTATACTCAAATCCTTTCGCTATGAATGCTAACATACCATTTGCTTTCTTCACTGCCTGCTGCACCTGCATGCCTACTTTCAATGACTGGTGTACCATGACACCCAGGTCTCGTTGCACCTCCCCCTTACCTAATCTGCCACCATTCAGATAATAGTCTACCCTCATGTTTTTGCCACCAAAGTGGATAACCTCACATTTATCCACATTGTACTGCATCTGCCATGCATTTGCCCATTCACTCAGCCTATCCAAATCACCCTGCAGCCTCCAAGCATCCTCCTCACACCTAACTATACCCCCCAGCTTGGTATCATCTGCAAATTTGGAGATGTTGCATTGAATTCCCTCGTCCAAATCATTAATATATATTGTAAATAGCTGGGGTCCCAGCACTGAGCCTTGCGGCACCCCACTAGTCACTGCCTGCCATTCTGAAAAGGACCCGTTTACTCCTACCCTTTGCCTCCTGTCTGCTAGCCAGTTCTCTATCCACATCAATACTGAACCCTCAATACCGTGTGCTTTAAGTTTGTATGCTGGGATGCAGACTATCTGGCCCTGGGGATTTATCGGCCTTCAATCCGTTCAATTTACCCAACACCACCTCCCGGCTAACCTGGATTTCACTCAGTTCCTCCATCTTATTTGACCCCCGTTCCACTGCTATTTCCGGCAGATTATTTATGTCTTCCTTAGTGAAGACAGAACCAAAGTAGTTATTCAATTGGTCTGCTATGTCCTTGTTCCCCATGATCAATTCACCCGTTTCTGACTGCAAGGGACCAACATTTGTTTTAACAGTTGGTCTGTGTGAAGCAGTCCTGGAGTTTGGAGAGTGCATTTTCAGGCCAGGTTGTAACAGTCTTTATGGTGGGCCTAGCACTGCGTCTGAGGGGGGTGTAGGCTGGGGAGAGCAGGAGGGAGAGATGATCTGACTGGCCGAGTTGGGGGAGGGGAATGGCTCTATACGCGTGCTTGATATTGGAATAGACATGATCCAGCGTGTTCTCCCCTCTAGTAGGACACTTTCGGCAATTTCGGCAATACAGTCTTCAAGTTGGCCTGGCCTGGCAACTCAAGATGAAAGGGGATCTTATAGAAACATAAAATTATTAAAGGATTGGACATGTTAGATGCAGGAAACATGTTCCTGATGTTGGGGGAGTCCAGAACCAGGTGCTCCACCAATACGAACTAATGTGGTCTGTGAACGAGGATCCAATTGCAGAAAGATGTGCAGAGACCCAGTTCTGCGAGTTTGACAACTAGCTTGAGGGGATGATTGTATTAAATGCTGAGCTGTAATCAATGAATAACAGCCAGACATATGAGTTTTTTTTAAATTGAACTTATGTTTTATTTAATTGCATGCACAGGATTGGAAAATGATCCCCACAACTTGTATCCACACAACACTGATTATAAATATATCTATCTATACATAACTAAAAGTTGTGCTCACGATGTGTCTCTGTGGCAATATGGTTAATTCCTATCTTCTTCCAAGCGCTAAGCCACAGCCTTCCTATTTTCACACATCCTACTCACATTTTTCCCATGGTGGCGATAAACATCTTCCCGTCCGATTTCCACCTATATTTCCGAAGTTATTTGCAATTAAAGCTTTAAAAATGCCAACTTAAACAAGATTTTTACTGTTAAAATCCTTCCTCCCAGCTTACAGAATCGATACAAAGTTGCAAGACAGGAACACTGAACGTCACCTCAATGGGATATTTCAACAGGAGGGGGAGGGCCAATTGGTTTTGCAATTGGAACTGCTGCAGTAGGAAGTGTAGGTGCAATTGGAATTTTTATTTTAAGTCCACTGCTGAGGGAGGCAGGAGAGTGCTGGAATCTTACTTTCGGGAACGGCTTCAGTTGCGTTGGGGGAACGGGTGGATGGTGGAATCTTGCATTGAGGGACCACACCATTAGGGGAGCAGACCCAAGGGGTCTACACTTGGTCTAGTTTCATATAAAATGTAAAATGTCTATGGTATTATACTGAAAGGGTGTTTGTATTAAGTTCCTAAATCATCATTAATTTGTTTCTAAGATGTTGCCAGAGATGTTGCTAAAAGAATACATTTTCATTGACTGCTCGCTGAGTTTTGTTTTCCAAAGTTCCTGAGAAACGTAGAACATTGGAGGGAAATGTAGGCTTCCAGGCTGGGTGGGAATAGTGCCAATAAACAACTAGTGGCTGGTTGTTTTCATAAATATTAATAACCAAGTTCAACAGCTAACAAAAAATTCCAATTATAATTAATGTGTAGTTCAGCACGGATTTCAAAAGAACATCTGATGTGACACCAGGAAGACACAGCAATATGAGGTAATTGAAGAGGAGGTGCTAGAATAGGGAGATCAAGGGTGCCTTTAAAAATGAGAGAAAAGTTGAAATTATTGTCAGAAAGGTATTCAGTGTCATGAATTTATGAATCGAGGGAAAGAGGAAAACAAGAAAACAAGTTATGACAACATTTAGAACTCAGTGAATACATGTCAGCTCAGGCATCGTATGCAACTTTGACCCCACGATTGAAGATGTGTCCAAGCTCTTGCAAAGGGTGCATAGGTTTTGATGGAGAAATAAAGGTTCTCATTAGTGCAGGAAAGGTTGACAGCATATCGAAAGGATAGATTCAAAATCAAGGATGTTCATTTCGAGTAAATATACAGTAACACTTTGCAGTGCCAGCCTAAAGCAAAGAGGTGGTATGAGCAACAACTTTCTAGGAAATGAGTTGCTGTCAACTGGAAAGCAGTGTTGGAAAGAAATTCAAGGGAACATTCAAAAGCGAGAAACAGCTTGAAATGAAATATTTGCAGTTAATGGAGAATGTATACAGGAATGGGATTCAATTATGGCTGCTGTCATAACAGGTTCATTCTGTACCCTGTCATTCTGTGATTTTATGTAAATGGATCGCTCTTACCTGTTTCCCAGATTCTCATAGTCATACTTGCCGACCATCTATACTAGTCCCACCTGCCTGAATTTTGGCGAGTCGAGACAGTAGGGTGTACAAAACTCTTTATTTTGAAACGAAAATAAAGTTGTCACCCGAGTCGAGATAGACAGTCAAATATATACGATGCTTATTCTATTCGCGTGGGCTAGAATGAACGGTTACCAGAAAAACCCGCGTAAACGCTCCCATGCTCATGTGACCGTGCCAGCCAATCACGAGGGTTCGAAATTAACAGGGCTACCACTAGGTGCCGCTGGATCCCCCCGCCCCCAGAACCCGAGGTACGTGAATGAGCAGGAGGCCAGACCCAGTGACCGGAACATGTGGTAACGATGGACGGAGCAGGCAGTACAGGTGGGGCTGGCGGAACTGAGCCGGGGAGAGTTACGGTGTGGAAAGAACAGAAACAACAGGTGAGGGGAGAACAGGCACAACAAGTGCCACTGGATCGGCCAGCAGACGGCCCCAATGCCAAGGCTGCGCCACCACCACCGGGCTGTTGACATCCAGGTGGGCGGGCTTCAGTCGGGCGATGGGAACAATCTCTTCTCAGCCCCCAACGCCCAACAGGAAAGTTGGAAGCCAGGGCGCAACACCCAGAACGGACCCTCGTAGACGCGCAGTGGGGACCGATGCGAATCTGTGCAAACAAACACAAATAAACAGTTCTTACGGTCCGGCGGCACATGCACTGGGGCTGTCCCATGCCGCGAGGTAGACACAGGAGCCCGCCACCCACTCGCTCCCGGAGACTCGCCAAAACCGCCGGGGGTTCCAGCTGCCCTTGAACCGCAGGGAGGAAATCCCCTGGCACCCGCAAAACCGAGCCGTACACAAACTCAGATGTCGCTTGAATTGAAGGGTGGGCCAGGCCATGGTTGGTGTCAAAAATCCGTCGGCGCCAACCCACGGGAACAATGCGGCGAGATCGCCTGGTGAAAATATCGCACAGCACCAACGCTCCCGTAGGACCAAACGGAACGTCGGCCAACCGCAACCCAGAACCTGTAGTCTGCCATCCCGTCGTCCGCACGCTGTGCTGCAGCGAACTCCACGTAATCCACACCATGGTCCACGGCCACCACAGCCGGGAGGGCCGGCGGGACAGGGCATCAGCAAACGTGTTGCAGTTTCCGGCCACGTGCTGTACGTCCGTCGTAAACTCCGACATAAATGCCAGGTGTCGTTGCTGCCGAGCGGACCAGGGGTCTGCCACCTTGGCCAATGGGCTTATGGTCAGTAAAGGCCGTGAATGGCCTGCCCTCCAGAAAATATCTAAAGTGCTGGATGGCCAGCTACAGGACGAGGAGCTCCCGGTTAAATGCAATGTAGTTGCGCTAGGGGGGCCTCAGCTGATGGCTGAAAAAGGCTAGCGGCTGTCTGCGGCTGCCAGCGGCCGTCAATGAGCTGTTCCAACACCCCACCAATGGCCGTATCGGATGCATCCGCCGTGCGAGCCGTCGAGGCCGTGGCACACGGGAATACCGGCATGGTGGCTCCAGCCAGCACCTCTTTCGAATGCGGCCTCCGCCTCGGTGGACCACACGAGGTCCCGTGGCTTACCAGCGAGGCACTGGAACAAGGGGCGCATGATTCTGGCCGGCATGAAACGGTGATAGAAGTTGACCATACAGACAAACTCCTGCATCCCTTTTACCCCTTTTACAGTGAGCGGACTGGGGAACTGCCGGATGGAACTAAATAGTGCGGAGGCCCAACTGGCATTTGGCGGGAAGTTCCATGGTCTAGGAGCCACTGGAATAGCGTTCACAGGTGCGTGAGGTGTCCCTGTTTGAGGCGGCTCGCAACCAGGATGTCATCTAGGTAGATGTAAATAAAGTCCAATCCCTTACCCACCATGTCCATCAGCCTATGAAACATCTGTGCAGCGTTTTTTAAACCAAAAGGCATACGGAGCCACTCAAAGAGCCCAAATGGGGTGATGGTGGCAGTCTTTGGCACATCGTCTGGGTGAACAGGGATCTGATGATAACTGTGGACCAGGCCCACCTTCGAACAAAATGTAGCGCCCAGCAGATGGGCGTTAAAGTCCTGTATATGTGGGACCGGGTAGCGGTCCGCGTTCGTAACGGCATTCAGGCGCCTATAATCTCTGCATGGTTTCCACCCCCCAGATGTTTTAGGGACCATGTGTAATGAGAATGCACGTGGGCTGTCCGAGCGCCGTACGATCCCCATGTCCTCAATCAGTTTGAACTTTTCCTTGGCAATACGCAGCTTGTCGGACAGGAGCCAGTGCGGCCGGGCATGTAATGGTGGTCCCGTGGTGGGGATATGGTACACAACCTTGTGTTTGAGGGCTGCCACGCGGAAACGGGGGGCCAGGAGCTCCGGGAACTCCGCAAGCAGGAAGGCATATGGGCCTTCGACCTCCGCGTGGGAAAAGACCCGAAGGAAGTCGGCGCCCATGTGCGGCTGTCCCACGTCCGCAACGGTAAATGTCCATTTGTATGGGCGGGAGTAGAAGGTGAGGGAGAGGGTCCACGTGCCGTAGGCGCGGATAGTACTGCGGTTGACGGCAGTCTGGACAGGGCCTCGCTTGCCAGCACGTTGTAATAGTACCTGCCTCAACTACCTCCTTGGCAGCTCGTTCCATACACCCATCTCTCTTTGTATGAAAAAGTTGCCCCTCACCTTCTACGTCTGATCTCGTAGGCAGTGAAAATAGTTTCAGCGGGATCTCGATCTGGTGAGCAAGTGGGCTGAGAAATGGCAGATGGAGTTTACCTCAGTCAAGCCAAAAGTGTGGAATTTTGTGAAGTCAAAGCAGGACGGGGCATGAGAGTGTTGTAGAGCAGATGGATCTAGGAATACAAGTATGCAGTTCCCTGGAAGTGGCATTTCAGTAACATAGGGTAGTGAAGAAGGTATTTGGAATTGAATTTAGAAGTTTGGACATTGTGTCATAATTGTATCATATGACTTCATGACTCTATTAGATGTGAAGCAATTTAACATAAGTGTGAAGAAAATTAGCCATGCTCCAAAACAATGTTCCTTCAAATGTTTCTCTTTCACTCTGTTCACTATTCTCCCTTTCATTGTTTTCCTTCATACCCCTGCAGGTTCATCTCATCATATCTTGTGTCGATTTTTTTTCCCATTCTGACAGAAAGTGTATTACAAATATGTTCTGCTTTAATTAAGCAATATTTGGTCCTACTATTTTCTAACAGCCAAATATTATGAAAGATAACTCTTGCCTTTTATACTAATTACACCGCCTTATGATGAAACATGTTTTTACAAAAAACATTTTTTAAGTATACAATGCTTGTTAAAGCAAGCCTTCTGTCCGGCTTTGTCTTGGAACAAATTGACCCCAGTGTATTGAACAGTAATTCAGGACAGAGATGCTGCAGTTTTATTTAAAATCAATAACACAAACAGAAACTCGGTTGTTCTTCCAATTTCTTGTCAGCCCAGTTTAATTCAAACAAAGCTGCTGTGAGGGAAGTAAACAAGACCAACTCAATAAGCCAAATATCTGTCAAAATGTATGTATGAGGTAGAAACAAGGAACTGCAGAATCTGCTTTACAAAAATGACACTCAGTGCTGGAATAAATCAGTCGGTCAGGCAGCATCTCTCCAGAACATGTATAGAAACATAGAAAACATAGAAAATAGGTGCAGGTGGAGACCATTCGGCCCTTCGGCCCTTCGAGCCAGCACCGCCATTCATTGTGATCATGGCTGATCATCCCCAATCAATAATGGTGGAAGAACTGAGTGAAATCCAGGTTAGGCGAGAAGTGGTGTTGGGTAAATTGAATGGATTAAAGGCCGATAAATCCCCAGGGCCAGATAGTCTGCATCCCAGAGTACTCAAGGAAGTAGCCACAGAAATAGTGGATGCATTAGTGATATTTTTTCAAAACTCCTTAGATTCTGGAGTGCCTGAGGATTGGAGGGTAGCTAATGTAACCCCACTTTTAAAAAAGGAGGGAGAGAGAAAATGGGGAATTACAGACCAGTTAGTCTAACATCGGTAGTGGGGAAACTGCTAGAGTCAGTAATTAAAGATGGGATAGCAGCGCATTTGGAAAGTGGTGAAATCATTGGACAAAGTCAGCATGGATTTACGAAAGGTAAATCATGTCTGACGAATCTTATACAATTTTTCGAGGATGTAACTAGCAGAGTTGATAAGGGAGAACCAGTGGATGTGTTACATCTAGACTTTCAGAAGGCTTTTGACAAGGTCCCACATAAGAGATTAGTATACAAACTTAAAGCACACGGTATTGGGGGTTCAGTATTGATGTGGATAGAGAACTGGCTGGCAGACAGGAAGTAAAGGGTAGGAGTAAACGGTTCCTTTTCAGAATGGCAGGCAGTGACTAATGGGGAACCGCAAGGCTCAGTGCTGGGACCCCAGCTATTTACAATATATATTAATGATTTGGACGAGGGAATTGAATGCAACATCTCCAAGTTTGCGGATGACACTAAGCTGGGGGGTAGTGTTAGGTGTGAGGAGGATGCTAGGAGGCTGCAAGGTTACTTGGATAGGCTGGGTGAGTGGGCAAATGCATGGCAGATGCAGTATAATGTGGATAAATGTGAGGTTATCCACTTTGGTGGCAAAAACAGGAGGGTAGACTATTATCTGAATGGTGGCAAATTAGGAAAAGGGGAGATGCAACAAGACCTGGGTGTCATAGTACACCAATCATTGAAAGTAGGCATGCAGGTGCAGCAGGCAGTGAAGAAAGCAAATGGTATGTTAGCATTCATAGCGAAAGGATTTGAGTATAGGAGCAGGGAGGTTCTACTGCAGTTGTACAGGGTTTTGGTGAGACCACACCTGGAGTATTGCGTACAGCTTTGGTCTCCAAATCTGAGAAAAGACATTCTTGCCATAGAGGGGGTACTGAGAAGGTTCACCAGACTGATTACTGGGATGTCAGGACTTTCATATGAGGAAAGACTGGATAGACTTGGCTTGTACTTGCAAGTATTTAGAAGACTGAGGGGGGATCTGATAGAAACTTACAAAATTCTTAAAGGGTTGGATAGGCTAGATGCAGGAAGATTGTTCCCGATGTTGGGGAGGTCCAGAACAAGGGGTCACAGTCTAAGGATAAGGGGGAATTCCTTTAGGACCGAGATGAGGAAAACATTTTTCACACAGAGAGTGGTTAGTCTCTGGAATTATCTGCCACAGAATGTAGTTGAGGCCAGTTCATTGGCTATATTTAAGAGGGAGTTAGATGTGGCCCTTGTGGCAAAAGCGATCAGGGGGTATGGAGAGAAGACAGGATACTGAGTTGGATGATCAGCCATGATCATATTGAATGGCGGTGCAGGCTCGAAGGGCCGAATGGCCTACTCCTGCACCTATTTTCTATGTTTCTATGTAATAACCCGTGCCTGCCTTCTCCCCATGTCCCTTGATTCCACTAGCCCCTAGAGCTCTATCTAACTCTCTCTTAAAACCATCCAGTGATTTGGCCTCCACTGCCCTCAAATGAATTCCACAAATTCAAAACTCTCTGGGTGAAAACATTTTTTCTCACCTCAGTTTTAAATGGCCTCCCCTTTTTTCTAAGACTGTGGCCCCTGGTTCTGGACTCGCCCAACATTGGGAACATTTTTCCTGCATCTAGCTTGTCCAGTCTTTTTATAATTTTATAAGGTGACAATTTGGATCTGAAGAAGGATCCTGACCAGAAATATCATCTACCACAGTTCTCCACAGATGCTGCCTTACTGAGTTACCCCAGTACTCTGTGTCTTTTTTTATATAGTAGTTTCTCATTGCAGTCACTGGCATGTTTAGCTAGATTATCATTTTCTGGAACTGTTTTCCTGCTGAAGTTTAAAGCAGCAATATCTCACATCAATAAAAAGAGGCTTTCCACAAATGAAACGGGTAAGGTCATTTAAGATGATTACCTAGAAATTCATAGGCGCTGAAAGCATACTTTGTAAGGCGGTCCTGTGGTAGTTTGCTCACTGCTGTTGGAGAAAGACTTTTGATGGCCCATGTTATATGAGCTTTCATGCACAGTAGTAGAAAGAGTTGTGATCCTTTGCTTGGTTGCACATATCCAACAATCACCATTATAAACAATCCTCCGCTACACGGCATGATGGCTGGATCTCCTAGAGCAGTAATGCTCCACTGCTTTCACTGCGGTAAGCCATTGAACAGCTTGGGGTAAATTGGTTGCAAGATGGGCTGAGATTTGTTCGTGCAGGCAAGGGTGGACTCCTGGAGTGAACACATTTGTCAATATATGTTCCTGGGAATAATGATCAATTCATATGCGTTAGCTCTAGGGAATCAAAAAGATTTAAGATTCAAGATTCAATTTAATTGTCACATGTACCAATTAAAGTACAGTGAAATTTGAGTTAATATCCAGCCATACCTAGTAAAAAAGCAAAAATACACACAGCACATAAAATTAAGTTTAACATAAACATCCACCACAGTGGAATCAACATTCCTCACTGTGATGGAAGGCAATAAAGTTCAGTCATCTTCCTCCTATGTTCACCCGTGGTGGTCGGGGCCTTCAACCGTCCACAGTGCCACTTCCGACGGTCCGATGTTCAAGCCCTCTCCTCGGGATGATCAAAACTCCGGCGTCGGGACGGATCGGTTATTAATCATTCCAGTGAGTAGTTAATATTTCATAAATTATTAAATTTCCGGATTCTAATTGCATGAAAATCTTAAATTTGATTATCACATAAGATTTTGTAAATATTTATTTAGGTGATAGGAACAAATCTGTGCATTTCATATTACAGGACAGAGAGTGAAGGGTAAACTCAAAATCGACAAAGTAATTCAAAATCCGGAGCAATGGAGTTCCATAAAAAATTCCATAAGTAATACTCATTAATTTCCAAAGATATTAAGATTTGTGTAAGAAGGAACTGCAGATGCTGGTTTAAGCCAAAGATAGACACAAAAAGCTGGAATAACTCGGCGGGACAGGCAGCATCTCTGGAGAGAAGGAATGGGTGAGGTTTTTCAGACTGAAGAAGGGTCTCGACCCAAAACGTCACCCATTTATCGTTTATCACTCACTCCTCTTTGTTACGGTGGTACATTTCTGTGATCCTCAGGAAAAGAGAAGGGGCATGTGTGAATATAAATGCCTTGTGATTAATGAACCATTTTTTAATAATAGGGAGTGAAGATTTATGCTTCTGGTACCCAACAAAGTAAACACAGTGGGTGGCATGTGTGTTAACTTTACTACTCTGAGCAGATGATTAAACACAATGCTGCATTATTTTGTAGTTGAAGTGGCAGTTGACATTAAGTGCCAGTTCCTCCTCTTAAGCCCCAAGAATAATTTAGTGCAGCTCCACAGTGGAAACTTTAAAGACTTCCCTCCAAATTCCTGGAAACATTCATGCTCATTGAAATGGTTTACATTTCTTTTCATTTCTCATTGCAGTGCCCTTGTACATTTTTAGGTTATTTCAGAGCCTCCAGCAGAAGATGCTTTTTTTTGGCAAATGGGACACAATCACTCATGAGCAATGTAGTGCAGCGAAGGTGACATTCTTTCAAGCATGGTGAAGTTGCTGCTGCTCAACCAGCTAGCTGCTGCAAGTTTCACCCAAAGTTGGGGCTTAATTTTAAGGCTGCACCCAATTGCAGATTCTACCTTTCCCCCGACGTTAGACACAAAATGCTGGAATAACTCAGCGGGTCAGGCAACATCGCTGGAGAGAAAGAATGTGTGACGTTTCGGGTCAGAATCCTTCTTCACACTGAGAGTCAGGGCAGAGGGAGTCTAGAGATATGGAGGGATAAAGTATGATAACACAGATCAAAGCAGACGATAATAAGGAAATGTAGAATGGTTCATTGTTAGCTGAGGGGAAACATAGAAACATAGAAAATTAGGTGCAGGAGTAGGCCATTTGGCCCATCGAGCCAGATTATGGCTGATCAACTAAAATCAGTGTCCCGTTCCTGCTTTTTCTCCATATCCTTTAATTCCCTTACCCCTAAGAACTAAATCTAACTCTCACTTGAAAACATCTAGTGAATTGGCTCCACTGCCTTCTGTTGCAGAGAATTCCACAGATTCACAACCCTCTGTATGAAAACGTTTTTTTTCATCTCAGTCCTAAATGGCCCACCCGTTATTCTTAAACTGTGAACCCTGGTTCTGGACTCCCCCAACATTGGGAACATTTTACATGCATCTACCCTGTCCAATCCAAGAATTGTATATGTTTCTATAAGATCCATTCTCATCCTACTAAATTCCAGTGAATACAAGCGCAGTTGACCCATTCTTTCATCATATGTCAGTCCCGCATTCCTGGGAATTAACCTGGTGAACCTATGCTGCACTCCCTCAATAGCAATAATGTCCTTCCTCAAATTAGGAGAACAAAATTGCACACAATACTCCAGGTGCGGTCTCACCGGGGCCCTGTACAGTTGATGTAGGACCTCCTTGCTCCTAAACTCAAATCCTCTTGCAATGAAGGCCAACATGTCATTAGTTTTCTTCACTGCCTGCATGCTTACTTTCAGTGACTGATGTACAAGCACACCCAGGCCTTGGTGCACCTCCCCTTTTCCTAATCTGACACCATTCTGGTAATAATCTGCCTTCCTCTTCTTGCCACCAAAGTGGATAACCTTACATTTATCCACATTAGACAAAAGACAATAGACAATAGGTGCAGGTGTAGGCCATTTGTGCCCTTCGAACCAGCACCGCCATTCACTGTGATCATGGCTGATCATCCACAATCAGTACCCATTCCTGCCTTCTCTCCATATCCCCTGACTCCACTATTTTTAGGAGCTCTATCTAACTCTCTCTTGAAAGCTAGATAATTGGTCTCCACTGTGTTCTGAGGCAGAGAATTCCACAGATTCACAACCCTCTGGGTGAAAATGTTTTTCCTCTTCGTTCTAAATGGCTTAAATCTTATTCTTGAACTGTGGCCCCTGGTTCTGGACTCCCCCAACATACGGAACATGTTGCCTGTGTCTAGCATGCCCAAGCCCTTAATAATCTTATTTGTTTCAATAAGATCCCCCCCGCATCCTTCTAAATTCCACAGTATACAAGCCCAGCCAATGTCCTTCCTTGAATTTGAAGACCAAAACTGCACACAATACTCCAGGTGTGGTCTCACTAGGGCCCTGTACAGAAGGACCTCTTTTCCCCTATACTCAACTCCTCGTGTTATGAAGGCCAACATGCCATTCGCTTTCTTCACTGCCTGCTGTGCCTGCATGCTTACTTTCAGTGACTGAAGAACAAGGACCCCCCGATCTCATTGTACTTCCTTTTTTCCCAACTTGGCACCATTTAGATAATAATCTGCCTTCCTGTTTTTGCCACCAATGTGGATAACCTCACATTTATCCACATTAAACTGCATCTGCCATGCATCTGCCCACTCACCCAACCTGTCTGTCACCCTGCATCCTCATAGCATCCTCCTCACAGTTAGTGAAGACAGAACCAAAGTACTTGTTTAACAGTTCTGCCATTTCCTTGTTTCCCATTATAAATTGACCTATCTCCGATTGTAAGGGTCCTACATTTATCTTCACTGATAAGAAGGAAGATGACAAGGAGGCACACAATCAGTCAAATTTAATTAGGAGGACAGTGAAACTAGTGAAACTAGTCAGAGAACTAGAATGGGGAAGGGACGGAGAAAGAAGGAAAGCAAGAGTTACTTGAAGTTAGAGAAATCAATATTCATACCGTTGGGTTTCTAAGCTGTGGAAGCAAAATATGAGGTGCTGCTCCTTTAATTTGGGCCTCACTCTGACAATGGCGGAGGCCCAGGACTGAAAGGTCAGTATGGGAATGGGAGGGAGAGTTAAAGTGTTGAGTAACCGGGAGATCAGGTAGGCCTAGGCGGACTGAGCGGAGGTGTTGAGTGAAACGATTGCCGAGCCCAAGCTTGGTCTCGACGATATACAGGAGTCCACACTTGGAACAGCGGATACAGTGGTTGTTCTGAAGAGCACTGGGGACTGGTGTTAATCCTATAGCTATCTTATTGTGGAATATTTAGCTTAATTTATGAATATTATAAACCTCTTTTGTCATTGCACATAAGCAGGCAGTCCCGCCAACAGTCTGTTTTTTTGTCGTTTTAAAATATTTTTAGTGTGTTTTAAAAGTTTGTGTAAATGTTCTCCGGTTTGTTTTATGTGGGGGGAGGGGGAGGGGGTTGGGGGCAACTTTTTTTCTTAATCATACCTTGCCAGAGTTGCGATTGATTTCCGGGTCGTATCTCTGGTCACTGTGCGGCCTAACATCGATAGAACTGGAGGCCTCCGTGGACTGACTTTGAGCCCCACCACAGGGTGTGGACTTAACATCGGAGCCGATCCTTTGCCTGGGATCGCATCAACCAGCCTGCGGACTTTACCATCGTGATCTCGCAGTCTCGGGAGAGGCCGAGTCGGGAGCTCCAACAATGCAGAGGTTCGACCAACCCCGACCCGGGGTCCGATCACTGGCGCGGGGGAGCTGACATCCCCCCGATACAGGAGCTGATCGCACCAATGCGGACACCAAAACACTGCCGGCTACGGGTCAAGATCGTCCCATCAATGGATGGCTCGAGGCCCCCGACCGCGGGAGAGCAAAGAAGGGAAGAGATTGAACTTTTTATCACCTTCCATAACAGTGAGGAATGTGGAGAAGTCACTGTAGTGGATGTTTATGTTATAATGTATTTTGTGTGTTCCGTTGATTTTTATTTGTATGACTGACTTGGCAAATGAAATTCATCGTAGGTTGCAAACCATACTTGGCTAATAAAGTATTATTGTGATTGTGATTGTGAATAATAAAGTATTATTGTGATATTTAATCACTTGTGATATATCAAATATTGATATTGACACAGGATGTCATTCGGCCCATCTGGTTCTAAGTATAACAATCAAAAGGAATTTTAGAAAGTCACTGGATGATATTTTAATGTCAAGAATGCGGGTGACCTGGGTTAGTTGAGGTGTTCAAGGCAAACCTGTCCACTTTGGCTTTACTGCATGTGGGTGAGAGAAATGAGAAGGGTCAGGCAATGATTGTTTCCAGGAAATGAGGCATTATTTTCACACTTTTGTTTGAGATTATGTGTTCTAGAATTCACACCATATTCTGTTGTACTGCTCAAGTAAGAAGTTCATTGTTCTATCAGGGATTTATGACCATGAAACACTCCTGACTCTTGGCCTCCATTTTAACTCCAGTTTGCCAGGTTCAGGAGCATCTGGAAACTGACAGTTCATTAGGGCGAAGAATTGTTGGATACAACACTCCTTATGGTTCAGTGTGAGAGGGATTAATTGCCCCTCGCCCTTGTTTCCCATGTAGCTGGGTGTTCCTACTTGTACTGCTGCCCCTCCCCTCCTTAAAACTCCCCTGATGCAGACAAGTATTCTCACTCATCCTTCCACCCACACCTTCTTTCCAATCTCCCCTTCCATGTTCACTAACTTCCAAAGACATCCAGGTTTGTAGGTTAATTGGCTTTGTTAAAAATTGTAAATTGTCCCTAGTGCTAGTGCATGGGGATCGCTGGTCAGCGTTGACTCGGTGGGCTGAAGGGCCTGTTTGAACGCTGTACAATGCATGCAGAAAGTATTCAGACCCCTTCACTTTTTACCCATTTTGTTACATTACAGCCTTATTCTAAAATTGATTACATTCATTTTTATTATCATCAATCTACACGCAATACCCCATAATTAAAAAAGGGTAAACAGGTGTTTTGAAATTTTTGCAAAGTAATTAAAAGAAATAACTGAAATATCACGTTTATATAAGTATTCAGACCCCTTACTCAGTACTTTGTTGAGACACCTTTGGCAGCGATTACAGCCTCAAGTCTTCTTGGGTATGATGCTACAAGCTTGGCACATCTGTATTTGGGTAATTTCTCTCATTCTTCTCTGCAGATCCTCTCAAGCTCTGTCAGGTTGGATGGGGAGTGTTGATGCACAGCTATTTTCAGGTCCCTCCAGAGATGTTCGATTGGGTTCAAGTCCGAGCTCTGACTGGGCCACTCAATGACATTCACAGACTTGTCACACAGCCACTCCTGCGTTGTCTTGGCTGTGTGCTTAGGGTCATTGTTCTGTTGGAAGGTGAACCTCCGTCCCAATCTGAGGTCCAGAAAGCTCTGGAGCAGGTTTTCATCAAGGATCTCTCTGTGCTTTGCTCCATTCATCTTTCCCTCGATCCTAACTCGCCTCCCACTTCCTGCCGCTGAGAAACATCCCCACAGCATGATGCTGCCACCAACATGCTTCACCGTAGATATGGTATTGGCCAGGTGATGAGCGGTGCAAGGCTTCCTTCAGACATGACACTTGACATTCAGGCCAAAGAGTTCAATCTTGGTTTCATCATACCAGAGAATCCTGTTTCTCATGCCTTTTGGCAAACTCCAAGTAGGCTGTCATGTGCCTTTTACTGATAAGTGCCTTCCGTCTGGCTGCTCTACTATAAAGGCCTGCTTGGTGGAGTGCTGCAGATATAGTTGTCCTTCTGGAAGGTTCTCGCATCTCCACAGATGAACTCTGGAGTTCTGTCAGAGTGGCCATCGGGTACTTGGTCACCTCCCTGACCAAGGCTCTTCTCCCCCGATTGCTTAGTTTGGCCGGGCGGCCAGCTCCATGAAGAGGTCTAGTGGTTCCAAAGTTCTTCTATTTAAGACTGTGCTCTTCGGGACCTGCAATGCTGCAAAAATTGTTTTATACCCTTCCCCAGATCTGTGTCTCGACACAATCCTGTCTCGAAGGTCTACGGACAATTCCTTCGTCTTCATGGCTTGGTTTTTGCTCTGACGTACTGTCAACTGTGGGACCTTATATAAACAGGTGTGTGCCTTTCCAAATCATGTCCAATCAATTTAATTTAACACTGGTGGACTTCACTCAAGTTGTAGAAACATCTTAAGGATAATCAATGGAAACTGGATGAACCTAAGATCAATTTTGAGTGTCATAGCAAAGGGTCTGATATAGTCAAGAAACTTATCATTAGATTCTGCAGCATCCAGTTCCTGGTTAATTGAGCAATACTTGTCCAGGCTCATGTAGCCCATTCCAGTCTTAATAATAAACAGAAATGTTCATCCGAATGTATAAACAGTGCTGGAGGAGCTCAGCAGGCCGGGCAGCATCTGTGGAGAGAAAGGGACAGACAATGGATGGGGTTGGTTCCCTTCTTCAGACTGAGGCAGTGGAACAAATAATAGAATAACAATAATTTTCAATACTACCTCAAAGTTTGAGTTTAGTTTGAGTTTAGTTTATTGTCTTGTGTGAATAAACTCAGGTACGGTGAAAAGCTATTGTTGTGTGCTAACCAGTCTGCGGAAAGACAACTCATGATTACAATCGATCCTCCACACAGGATAAAGTGAATAACGTGAATAACGTTTAGTGCATGATAGAGTACAGCATTGATCCCATGAGCTTCTTCTGGAAGTGTGCACCTCTCTGGAAGAACAGGCCATGAAACTGGATGTGCAGATGATACATTTCCTCTTTGCTGTGGAGAAACATCTTCTTACCTGAGGGAGTAGGCAAATAATTCAGTTTTTCTGGTTTTAAATTTAGGAATACTTTTGTATTTAATAAAAGGGCTCTCCAATTGCAGAAAGTTTTTTCCTTCTGGTTTGGAGCTGCAAGCTTGGTTGAGCAGGACGAAAATATTTCCTTGAAACATTTCATGTGCATTCATTTTTGATGCTGTTTACATTTGATCTTTGCGTTGCAAAGGTTTTATTTCATAGAACATGGAACAGTACAGCACAGGAACAGACCCTTAGGCCCACAATGTTTGTATCGAACATGATGCCTAGCTGAACTGATGTCATAAGCCTCCAAGTGATCCATATCCCTCCATTCCATTCAAATGCATGCACCTAACTAAAAGCTTCTTAAATGCCTCTATCATATCTGCCTCCACCATCACCCATGGCAATGTGTTCCAATCCATCTTGACCATGTTCACCTTGCTTGCAATTGCAGTTTTATCTGAAATATTCAAAAATCTTCAAATGGGAAATCCTTGTGGTGAGTCCAAATTTGGAAGAAGAGCAGTTTCAGCAGAGATGAGAAGACAAAGTGTAGTTGCACGTCAGGCTTTATGCATGCAGCTGTTCTAACCACAGGATTTCTATTAATGGACCTGGTAAATCTCCCTTGGGTACATCAAAGGAAACCTCCTGCATCTCCATTTCATGAGGGGTTGCCTAATAGCTCGGTCATTATTCAGAGACTGAATTAAAAACAAGCAACAAACGAGACTGTGTTTTTCTTTTTGCTTAGCTGGAGCTTTTACTTTGCTTTCATCTGAGCTCATGTATACCAAAGCAATCCAGCCAGCAACTGTTAGAAGCAGCAAATGGAATGGGCAAAGTGGATAAAAGGCATTGTATCCACAATATAAAGAAAGTTTCCAACTGCATAAGATTTTGACCTACATGAAACAAAGCAGAGTACTAATGTGCCTACTAATCTGGTTTCAGTGACTTTATTGTATTAAAGCTGAGATCAAACACGTACAAAGTAGATCAAGCAGCAGTTAACAGCATCGAAGATTATGCACATGTCAAGATTGGACATCTTGTTCAATTCTGCTCTTTTTTATTGGCTGGTTTGCTGGCCATCAGGGATCACCTATCCTGATATTTAGCATCATGGAGTCATACATACAGCATGGAAACAGGCCCTTCAGCCCAAGTTGCCCCATCTACATTAGTCGAACCTGCACGTTTGAGGCCTATATACTGCTAAACCTATCCTATTCATGTACCTTCCCAAATGGCTTTCAAATGCAATTTATAGTGCCCACCTCCACTCTGGCAACTCGTTCTAAGCACCCACCACTCGTTCCAAACACCCACCACTCTCAATGTGAAAATGTTACCCCTCAGGTTCCTATTAAATCTTTTGCCTCTCACCTTTGACCTATGTTCCCTCATTTGCCTTGTATAAACTATCCTATCACCAACTAGCAGTGCCGACCTACCATCTATCTCATTGGAAATGCTCGGACTATCTTTAATTGGACTTTACTGGACTTTATCTTGCACTAAACGTAATTCCCTTTATCCTGTATCTGTATACTATGGGCGGCTTGATTGTAATCATGTATAGTCTTTCCGCTGACTGGATCGCACGCAACTAAAATGCTTTTCACTGTACCTCGGTACACGTGACAATAAATTAAACTAAACAGAAGGGTCACGACCCAAAACAGCACCTATTCCTTTTCTCTCGCGATGCTGTCTGACCCGCTGAGTTACTCCAGCATTTTGTTTCTATCTTCAGTTTAAACCAGCATCTGCAGTTCCTTCTTGCACATAAATTGTCCAGCAGCTAGACTTCTGTATCATTCATCCAGAGATTTCAATTCAGATTGCATGATGGCATCTGATAATTTAATTTCAAATCATTGAATAAATGTAGAATGAAGGCATGTGATAAGAATGGTGTGTCATAAAAATGCCAATCTTTCAATATACTCTCGAGGAAGGAAATCTGTATAAAATGGTCAAATCCGATCTAATTAAGGGCTCTGTAGACACTGGAAAGTGTGCTGGTTAGCAATTGAAGAAATGTGGATTAATGAGGAGATGGATTGGAAACAAAAATTCACGGCTGCAAGACCGTTACTAGTACTAATCCACAAGGCTAAATGCGCAGTTCTCTTCCTTTTTGTAATATGTATAGATGATTTGCGCCAGAATGTAAAAGGTACGATGAAAGTATATGTAAGTGCATCCCAGGAGGAGTTTCAGGAACTAAGGAGCAAACTAAAAAAGGAGATCAGAAGGGCAAAAAGGGGCCAGGAGATAGGTCTGGCGGGTAGCATAAAAGTCAATCCCAAAAGATTTTATAAATATATTAGGGGGAAAAGGGTAACTAGAGAGAAAGTGGGACCTCTCAGGAATAAAAGCAGTCACCTCTGTGTGGAGCCACAGGAGATGGGCAACGTCCTCAATGAGTAATTCTCCTTTGTATTTACATGGAATCTATTCCATGGAGCGTAGGAGGGTGAGGGGAGATCTTACAGAGATATACAAATTCATGAGAGGAATAGATTGAGAAGATACACAGAATCTTTTGCCCAGAGTAGGGGATTGAGGACCAGAGGACATAAGTTCAAGGTGAAGGGGAAAAGATTTAATAGGAATCCGAGAGGTGCCTTTTTCACACAAAGGGTGGTGGGTGTGTGGAACATGCTGCCAGAGGTGGTAGTTGAGGCTGGGATTATCCCATCACTTAAGAAACAGTTGGACGGTACATGGATAGGACAGGTTTGGAGGGTTATCGACCAAGCGCAGGCAATGGGACTATTGTAGCTGGGACATTGTTGGCCGGTGTCGGCGAATTGGGCCGAAGGGCCTGTTTCCACACTGTATTAATGTATGACTCAATTACTCTATTTTGGCAGTTAAGAGGATTGTTTTAAACTGTGGGAAGGTGGAAATGATTTTGATGTTATGACAGAAAATGGAACTTAAACCAGAGAAGCATGAGGTAATGTGTTTGGGAAGATGCAACAGATCCAGGAAGCATTCAGTGACTGGGAGGATGATGAGTGGTGTGGAGTAAGACAGGAACCTTGTAGTTTACATCCACCGATCTTAAAAGTAGCAAGAAAAAGCAATCTGCAGGTTAAAAAGGGATGCAGGACACTGTCCTTTATTGAATGAGAAATAGAATATGGGTAGGGAGACTATGCTAGGACTGTATAAAACACTAGTTAGGCCACAACGTGAGCAATGCCTGCCCTGGTTACTATGTTACAGGAAAGATATGAAAGACAAGATGCCCTGGAGAACTAATCTGATTCAATTTTCAAATTTGCAGACGACATCACCATTGTGGGCTGGATATCAAATAATGATGAGATGGAGTACAGGAAAGAGAATGAGAACCTTGTGTCCTGGTGTCATGACAACAACCTTTCTCTCAACATCAGCAAGACAAAGGAGATAGTGATCGAATTCAGGAAGTGAAGCGGTACCCATACCCCTGTTTGCATTGATGGTGCCGAAGTAGAGATGGTTGAAAACTTCAAATGCCTATGAGTCAATATCACCAACAACTTCTCCTAGACCACCTACATTGAAGCAATGACCAAGAAAGCACACCAATGCCTCTACTTCCTTGGAAGGCTGAGGAGGTTCGGCATGTTCGTAAAAACTCACACCAACTTCTACAGATGCACCATAGAAAGCATTTTATTGGGATGCATCACAGCTTGGTTTGGGAACAGCTCCATCCAAGACCGCAAGAAATTGCAGCGAATTGTGGACGCAGCCCAGACCATCACACAAACTAAAGGGTCTGTCCCACTAATGCGACTTTTCAGCGACAGTCTTCAACCTTCAAGCTCGAGGGCACTTGGCTGAAAACACACGCACGCACGCACGCACGCACGCACGCACGCACGCACACACACACACACACACACACACACACACACACACACACACACACACACACACACACACATCGCAAAGGCGGGGGCCGGGGAAAGCGGGGGAGCGCTGTCTGAAATTCACACCCGCGATGAACAGGAAGGTAAAAGACGGCTGGCACAGTGTACGGTAAGTCCTTTAGAGAGCACGGGGGGGGGGGGGGGGGGGGGGGAGAGGGGGAGAGATGGGGAGAGAAGGGGAGAGAAGGGGGGAGAAGTGGAGACACTTTTAAGAAGCCAGACAACTTTTAATAAAGTTCAGCGGCCATTACCGGTCGGTTTTCCTTGGTTCTGAAAACTCCAATGAAACAATTAAAATGCCCGGTCAGCAAAGGAGATCGCCTAGGGCTACCTCGACTGCCTAGCGACCCTACTCCACTGCACTACGAGTTCAAAAGAACCATGCTGACCAATTTTCACTCGCGAATAATTTTTCAGCGTGCTGAAAAATTTTCCTGGACCAAACGGAGGCCGCAAGTTTGCGGGAACTTTCCTCGAGCATGAAGGAGAGTTCCAGTGACCGCCTAGGACCACGTGTCAACCATACTGCGAGTTTGAGTTGAGTGCAAACTCTTCTAAACTCGCAAATTAGGTCGCCGCAGTGGGACAGGGCCTTAACCTCCCTTCTATTGACTCATTTATACCTGACGCTGCCTCAACAAGGCCAGCAGCATAATCAAGGACGAGTTGCACCCTGCCCACTCTCCCTTCTCCCCTCTCCCATCATACAAAAGGTATAGAAGTGTGCAAACACGCACCTCCAGATTGAGGAACAGTTTCTTCCCAGCTGTTATCAGGCAACTATAACTGCAACCAGAGAGAAGTGTTGAACTACTACAGTATCTGCCTCATTGATGACCCTCGGATTATCCTTAATCAGACTTTGCTGGCTTTATCTTGCACTGAATGTTAGTCCCTTATCATATACACTGTAAATGGCTCGATTGCAATCATGTTTTGTCTTTCTGCTGACTGCTTAGCACGCAACACAAGATTTTCACTGTACCTCGGTACATGTGATAATAAACCAAATTGAACTAAACTACAAAATATTTCTGGAATGAGAAATTGTAACAATGAGGAAAGATTGGGTGAACTACAGATGTTTTCTATGGGCTGAGTGGAGATTTAACTGAGTTGCATAAAATTATAAAGGGCCTTAGAAAAGCTGTATTCCCCAAAGCAGAGGGATCATTGGTAGAAGGATTATAGAGGAGACGAGGAAGCATCTTTTCACCCAGAGGGTGGTAGGACTGTGGAATTCACAGTCTGAAATAGTGTTGAAGACAGGAGCACTCATCACATTTATACAATACTTGGTTGCATACTTAAAGAGTCATGACCTGCATGGCAATGGGTGACGTGCTGATAGGTGGGATTAGGCTCAGTAACTCTTGCTCGGACTGGCAGAGGCTAGATGAATTGAACGGCTTGTTATGAAATATCTCTGAAGAAATACCAGCAATGCCAATAACGTTTGTGTCTGTAAACTGCTAAATTAAAATACATTTGAAGGTCACTGCTGCTATTACCAAATAGATATTAATGAGTGGTGATCCAGTGTTAAACAACACCTCAGGTTTTTATATCACACTCATATTTTGTTGGGACTGACTTCAAATGGAAAGTCTGTCATTAAATCCTCGGAGCCTGTCACGAGCAGTTAGCAGGTGCTGGCTGAGCACTTACACTGGTGCACATCTGGTTTCGCAGCAGTCTTGCTGGAGGGAATTACTGAAATGCAGAATGGTATGTAACAAACAGCATCTTTAAGCTTCTAAAGGCACAGAGGAAACAAATGCAGAGCCAACTATCTTCCTGAGCTCTGTGCCAAACCTGGGCACACTGCTGGGGTCACCGGCCTTTTTTAATGATTGAAGAGAGATATAAAAGAGTCTTCGACTCTTGTGGGAATTTATGATGTGAACATCTTCCATGCATTTCACAAGTTGTTCAATAAAGGCATCCAACATCTACGATTTTCACAAGTTCACATATTATAGGAGTAGAATTAGGGCATTCGGCCCATCAAGTCTACTCTGCCATTCAATCATGGTTGATTTCTGCCTCCTAATCCCATTTTTCTGCCTTCTTCCCTTGACACCCGTTCTAATCAAGAATTTGCCGTAATAATATCCACTGAATATTCCCCCCAGATTCCATCACTCACCTACTGGGAGCAATTCACTGTGGCCAATTGATCTATAAGCCTGCAGTCCTTTTGGGATGTGGGAGGAAAACAGTGCACTCAGAGAAAATCCATGTCATCATAGAGAGAAGATGCAAACTCCACACATCCACCATCAGAAGTCAGGATTAAACCTGGATCACTGGGGTTGTGAGGCAGCAGCTTTGCTGGTTCAGTTTCTCTCCTGGGATAATTTCTCTTGATTTGTATGGGTGTCAGCAGTTTCTTGATTAGTATGGGTGTCAGGGGTTAGGTGGAGAAGGCAGGAGAATGGGGTTAGGAAGGAGAGATAGATCAGCCATAATTGAATGGCAGAGTAGACTTGATGGGCCGAATGGCCTAATTCTGCTCCTATCACTTATGCATGTATGAACTTATGAAAAGATCACTAGTACAATCATACTCCAGGTTAACCTAATCAACATTAAACAATGGGTACGGCATGGTCCAGATTTTAGCTAATGGGGTATAAGTGAGAACAAAGGTTTCATCTTAGAAAACTTCGGGACTTTTT
Source organism: Raja brachyura (assembly GCA_963514005.1). The sequence continues at coordinate 43,111,867 of OY740783.1, read as the reverse complement.
ATGAATAATAAACCTGCTTTGTGCAAGCTTAGGGTTTTATACAGGGAAAGCTGATGGTACAATCTGGACACTTGGGATACCAGCCAAAATAGCCAGACTTCCCTCTCTGGGTGCTATCTCTTTCCCACTGATAAAGGTGTTTCCTCTGGCACATGTGACACCAGCTGTTTCCTTTGTGTTACTATAAACTCCAAGTTGGTTTATCAAACAGATGCCCCCATTGATGAAGCATGGATTTATGTCCTTATGGCCTGATCGCATACAGGGGAACAGTCCTTGTCCTTGAGATTGTCATTAAGTCAGCCAGGGACAGATGGCCTAACTCAGTTACTGCCGCCACACTGACAGGGAGCAGCACTGCAAGGCTTTCCCTGATGGCTCTGGCTGAGAGGGTGTTCTCCGTAAATATGCGCTGTCATTTGGAGACAGCCATCAACACACCCCACAAGCTGTCATTACCTCAGGTCATTCTAGTCCTTGTAAAATTATCCTCCTCATCGAATTCAGGAGGCACGTTGGGAACATCCTGAACTAAACGTATTGTTAGGTAAAGCTTGTAATTCAACAACAATTTAGGGAAGAAAGTACATTTCTAAGTGTTTAATCCAGTAAAATGCAGGACAATCATGAAAATGAAGAATGCCATGTGAAATATTAATATAAATTGGAAAAATGTTCAACGACTGAATAAATCGCAATTTGATAACACAAACAATAAACATTTTCTTCAAAATATATTACTAAATAGGGGCACGTGTGTAGCAGAGGCAGTTTGATGTAACTTGATGAGGTGGAGAGCAGAGCATTGCCAGTAGTTCTAACACATTAGGAGATTTTATTTAACTAGTTACATGACATAAATAACAGTTCTCCTTTCCTGAAATAAACAACATTTATGTTGCATAGTTCTATGTAGTATGAATCAAAATATAAAATGTTTGGATTCTTTGCCATGCATTTGTTACATCTGTAGTTACCACAGTTGAAAGTTCAGTCCTAGGACTAGGCTGAGTCCACCATTTCTAGCATTCCTACATATTGGAATTGTCATACCAGGCCATGATGCAACCAGTCCGCATACATTCTACAGTACATCTGTAGACATTTATTTAGTTTTTAGTTTTGCCGATACAGTGTGGTAATAGGCCCTTCAGCCCACCGAGGCCATGCCGGCCAGCAATCACCCAAACACTATTTCTATCCTACACACTAGCAACAATTGAAAGATGTGGGAGGAAACTGGAGCACCTGGAGGAAGCCCATGCGGACACAGGAAGAATGTGCAAACTCCACACAGACAACACCTGTGGTCAGGATTGAACCCAGGTCTCTGGCATTGTAAGGCAGCAACTCTACTGCTGTGCCATTGTGCCGGCCTTTATTAAGAGTATTCAGTGATGAGCTGAATCTCTTTAAACTTTGAAAAAAGGATAGGTGTTGGGATACTTTCATGACCACATCTGTGTATGAAGAGCAACTCCTTGACTGGGAGATGCTTCTCATAAAGAGACTACAAACTCAGTCACCAAAGCAAGCTCAGACCCTCTCCCCAATACACCCATCACCAACCGCATAGTTTATAAAAATCCAGACAAGGGGCATTTAGCAGTTGTTTCCATTCTGCTTTGTATGTGTGTTTGCATCGATCATATGACAGCCATGAATGAGTTCCTGAGTCAGTAATTAGATTGGATCAATGCGATTGTTTTCAATAATGCAAAACTCACCCTGACATATCTTGTGGGAATGTAAAATAGACTTGTGCAAAGCTTGACTGCATGGGGATTCTGACTTGGAGCAAACAGTTAGAGCCACCTTCTGCCAGGCTGTTCATATGCTTCCAGAAGCATAATTCTTGGCTCACTTGGTACACAGGATCTTCCTAGCACATGTTTCTCTGAAGAGGGTGGTGTGGAGGCACAGCAGTGGAACTGCTGCCTTACTGCGCCAGATTCAGCTTCAATCCTGCCCACAGGTGCTGTCTGTGTGGAGGTTGTACATTTCTTTTGTGACGGCATGGTTTTTCCCTGGGTGTTCCGGTTTCCTCCCACGCTCCAAAGACGTGCTAGTTTGTAGGTTAATTGGCTTCGGTGAAGATTGTAAATTGTCCTTCCTCTGTAGGATAGTGCTAGTGTACAGGGTGATCACTGGTCAGCACAGACTACGTGGCGGAAAAGGTCCATTACCACACTGCATCTCTAAAGTAAACTGAACTAAAAAGAGAATGTCAACCTCTCTTGTACTTACACTATTAGTGTCCTCCCCTCAGCAGTCTTCATCATCTATATGATGTTGTTCTTGGCGTTGCAATGTCTCTTTGCTACTGGGAGTGTTGCTTTGTGTCCTGAGGTTTTTCTCAAATTAGCACACAGCAATTTCAAAAATCAGTGCTAGCTCAACAGGATATTTAGTCATAAACCCTCTCAAATGTGCCCTTCTGATAACATTTTGAAAAAGCCAAAAAAGGAAAAAGCCTTTGAGCTGATGATATTGATGGTTGGCAATAGTTCAAGGCATCCTACTGGCACCATCTGAAGATAGGCTGTCCCAAATAGGGACATGCTGATTATGGCAAAAAAATGTTGCCAAGATTTGCTTGCAATCTTTGCAAAAAGCTTCTTTTTTTTTGCTGCTGATAACTGTCAAAATAAATGTTTCTGCGTCATTTAAGAAGCCAGAATTAGAAAAAAAATCAATAAATGATTAAATTATTTCAGCTGGAGAAACTCAGCGGGTGCAGCAGCATCTAAGGAGCGAAGGAGCGAAGGAGATAGGCGACGTTTCGGGTCGAGACCCTTATTCAGTCTGAAGAAGGGTCTCGACCCGAAACGTCGCCTATCTCCTTCGCTCCTTAGATGCTGCTGCACCCACCGAGTTTCTCCAGCTTTTTGTGTAACCCTCGATTCTCCAGCATCTGCAGTTCCTTCTTTAACAAATTATTTCAGCTGCTGTCCAGATGAGATGAATACTTAACTCAATGAACTGAAGAACCTTTGCTCCAGAATGGCTCATAATCAATGTTTGCTCTTAGCTAGATGTACCTAGTAAATAACCGAGACAACATTGGATAACAAAGAAGTAGTGTGAATGGATAATTGATGGGCACAAGGACTAAAGGGCCAGTTTCCATGCTGTATCTCTGAACTTGAAATCTAGCAGACTTTGTTGGAAAAGCCAGCATCATGCTCTGAATTGAGGTAAACGACTGGTTCAGAAGTCATGATGAAATTAGTAAAGAACAGTGGAAGAAATACCATTACTTTAAAGGAGCTGCTTCATTTAGATGCATTTTATTGGGAGAGAAGAGGTAAGGTTGATTCTAAAATCACATCTCAGATGATCCAACAGGTCCTATTGTGTCCATCTTGATCTGTCCTTTGTTTATATTGTGTCCGTCTTTGAACTGCAGATGCTTGTTACTACACAATAAGAGACATAGTGCTGGAGTAACTCAGCAGGTCAGGCAGCATCTCTGGAGAAATGGATAGATCTTGCCACTGAACTTGAAGGCAGGCACACACAATGATTCACTGGCCTTGAGGGTAGATAAAAGTGCTGGAGAAACTCAGCGGGTGAGGCAGCATCTATGGAGCGAAGGAATAGGTGATGCTTCGGGTCGAGACCCTCCTTCAGACTGATGTGGGAGGGGGGTGGGAAAAAGAAAGGAAGAGGTGGAGACAGTCGCACAGGTGGGGGGGGGGGGGGCAGTGAGAGAGGAGGTTGCTAAACTGTTTTCGGAGAGAGGAGGAGAACTTCTTCAAAGTAGACATACTTTGAGGAGATTTTGCAGTGGAGGAGACAAAATGTTTAAGAAAGAACTGCAGATGCTGGAAAAATCGAAGGTAGACAAAAATGCTGGAGAACCTCAGCGGTTGAGGCAGCATCTATGGAGCGAAGGAATAGGCGATGTTTCGGGTGGAGACCCTTCTTCAGACTTGAGGGTGTCAGTTCCACCCATCTGACAGGACTTTCTGCCATGCACCAGTTTTGGGGATTTAAAAAATAATAAAGTGGAATAGGCATCTTTACACTGGTGGTGCAGCTGGTAGAGCTGCTGCCTCACAGTTTAGTTTTGTGTAGAGATACAGTGTGGAAACAGGCCCTTCGGCCCACCAAGTCTGTGCCGGACAGTAATCACTAGCTCTGTCGTACATACTCGGAGCAATTTACAGAAGCCGGTTAACCTACAAACGGAGGAGTGTGGGAGGAAAACGGAGCACGCAGAGAAAACCGATGCGAACACAGGGAGAATGTACATACTCCGTCCAGACAGCAGCCGAGTTCAGGATCGAACCCAGGTCTCTGGCGCAGTAAGGCAGCACCTCACCGCTGTGCCACTCTGCTGCCCACAGCTACATTTTTAACTTGAACAATGTGAGGGTAGTCAGAAGAGAAGTTGTCGAGGGTGAGGACAACTTTGCCAAGCGGAAGAGAGTGTCAGTAGAGGGAAACTGATGGGATCTCTGGTCAAGCAAGAACAGAGGGCTTATGTAAAATCCTGAACAATCCCAAATATAGCGTGGGCATCAAACTGTGCACCTAGATCACAAGCTGAATGCCTGCTTGTGATATTTCAAACATCCGTGCCAAATTACCTTTGCAGAAAGAGATGCCGAGAAAGACTGCTGAGTATGGAATCCGGTGTCAAGCTAAGCACCCGCAGGGATTCTGAAACACGAAGGGTTTAAAATGGCAGCTGTGCTCAGTGCTTGCATTCTTACGCCTGAGTCGCATCTTTGTGTATTTAACTCCTCTCCAGGAATGCAACCTGTAATTTAGTTTGGTAGTTTAGTACTTTATTTTTGGAGACAGCAACTAATGGTTCTTCTTCTCTTCTTTTTTCGTGTGGTGTGCACAGCCTAAAGTTGTAGGACAACTTGGTCTATTTCATCTTCTGTTTGTGCACGTCGAGTTGATTGCATCAGTCGAAACAGGGCGGACCACATGAAGGTTGCAATCTTCCACCCCAACTAATGGTTGAGATGTTAAAATGAAATTGCCGCGTGAGGGGCATGCAAAAAAGGAAAACATGGATTAAGTAGCAATGTTACAAAATTTTGAGATTTAAAAAATCAAGTCTGCAATTTATCCCATCAGATAAAGCATAAAAATAAGTTTAATTTGACACCTAATTCACTTTCATATCTTCCGTATTAAAAATATTATGGCCATTTTCATACTCGGAAATTAGCATCTTGTTCCTTATTGCTTTTCCATTGACTTAACACAAAAGCTGTGATCATGGACAGTCAAAAGCGCATAACTTTCTTAAAAATTAGAACTGAAAGAAATTTTCAGTTATTATAGATTGAAGCATTCTGAAACAAATATGAAAGAATCTTGCTTGGATGACCTGAAATTAAAGCATATAATTAGTTAGTTACCCAATTACAAAATTTAATTACTAGATCTAAACATCTATCTAATTCTTATGAAAAGATTAACATTTTTTAATAGCCTAAGTATTCAAATAACATTCACACAAGAATTCACAATAGAACATGATTTTTAAATCTCATTGTCATGCATTTATAGGCCAAATGGAAGGAATTTAATGTTTAATTCCCGTAAATTAATGGGCATTTAAATCATCTTGAGAGTGGGATTTTGTGGAACGCGATCGATTGGAACATTGCGGTTGTGGTGAATTTAAACCCCATACCGGCAGGAAAAATACTGCTGGTTCATATGGGGAATAAATCACTGTTTCGTAACGTAAAATGTGGATTAAAGGCATCTTAAGAAGCACTTTTATACATAAAATAAATGGCTTTCCTTTACCTATCCCATACGTGAAATCCGTCCCCGTTGTTGGCGTTGACGGCTTTAGAAACTGATTTTTAAATTACTCCAGCGCTGAACTTGTCAGGCGATTAAAAAAATTAATTCACAGAACGGCAGTCGGAACAATTCTTCAGCAAAAGCTTGCACTCCGAGAAAATATATTTAGGACAGGTAGGAGAAACACCGCATTTTCTCACGTTGGTTAGCAGCAATACTAAATAGGGTCAACAGGCCAAAGTCCACAGGGAAAAAGTGATTTATACTCCGAAGCAAGTTCTAAAATGCTTCCTCTCTGGCTGGCATATTCATGGCCAGCTTCACTGTTGATAATCTCTGAGACCTCTGATAAGTAAGGGTATCGGGGGTTATGGGGAGAAGGCAGGAGAATGGGGTTGAGAGGGAAAGATGAATCAGCCATGATTTCATTTCGGAGTCACGTGAGTGACTTCGTGAAGAACCCACCAGCACGCATGCGCGACATATCGTCGCTCGCATTTGCAGTCGACAGCTGGAGGAGGAGCGCGGCTCACCACCAGCCCTCATAAGGACCAACTCAGGTAAGTATAATCAACCTTGAGCTGGTTGGTTTGTCTGTTAGTAATTTTTTCCTACAGAGAAACATGGACAGAAGAAGTAAGGGCCGCAGGACGTCCGGAAGGATCTGCAGGCCACCAAGCCCGGAGCTCCCTTCTACAGCGCCCGCTGGAAGGACCGGGAAAAAGGCGCGCAAATCGGGGAGCCCTGTAATCACAGGACCCGAATCACCGGCACAGCTGAGCTCTAGCGGGGTTCCCGCAGAGCAAGAAGTCGGAATAGCGCTGGAGCAGGTGGACCCTGACTCCATTTCCCTCTCGCCAACTGGATCATTGGCAGAGGCGAGCAAAAAGGGTTTACGTGCTGCTGCACGACCCTTCTCCCTGAGCCCTCATAGTAGAGCCAGGGATAGAGCTCGAGAACCTAGCCCTTTTCGGGCAGAAGGTTCACCAGGTGCCGCTAGATCACGGCCTGGTGTAGCAGCGAGACCTGAGTCCACTGGCAGACCAAGGAGGGCCAGTAGAGACTCACCACCTAGTTGGACCAGGAAGAGTCACACAGGTGGAGGCTCGTCACGGTCACCGCTTCCCCCGCGGGGGGATGGACGGGACCGTACGCCGTCTGGGTCCAGAAAAAGGACAGTCGGCAAGCCCGCGCGGATGTCGGGTCACCACGCCGAGGCGTCGGGTGCCGACTTATCACCGCATATGCCCTCGGAGGCAGCCGGATGCAGCTCAGCCAAAAGGAGGCGTATGAGCAGATCCGCGCGGGAGTCGTTCAGTATCGCTGAGGCGGCTGGAAGCGACTTACCGTCACGGCACCGACTTTACCTCGACGAGGTACGGGCCGATGATAGGAGCCTCAGAAGTTCCTTCGGGCATGAGGACTCTAATCGCCCATTCATGCATGATGAAGGGCGCATAGACCGGATGGAGAGGATAATGGAACAACTCCTGCTTAATCAAAGACAGGAAGCCCACAGTTCCAGGGGACTTATGGACATATCCCCATCATCTATGGGCACATGAGGCCAGAAGAGGAGGAAATTTTGGTACATGCCCCAGTTGCACCTGAAGTTCCCCAGGAAGAGCTCCTGGACGTGGCAGTCAAGTTTGGATTAACCGTTTCATCGGGCCAACCCCTCGATACCAAGCTGGCTGCTACCATTGATTTCCTCACGAATCATCAACTACAGGAGGAGGTCCTTGCAAAGGCCATGGATAGACACAAGGCGCCGGGCAATTGTAATTCACTCAATGTGCCTACAGTCAACATGCCGATTTGGGGCAATATCAGCCCGGGCATTCGCACTCAGGAAGTAAAATTACAGAGAATCCTGAAGTTGCTCACATCTGGGATTACTGCGTTTGCAAGGTCGGTGGATGGAGTGGACTTGAGCATCGAACAGGAGGATGCACTGGCTCTACTTTGCAACACGCAATACGAAATTAATGCTTTTAGGAAAAGTATTATCAAGCCGACATTAAACCCCAAATTTGCGGGGTTATGTAGAGCACCTCCAACACCACCACCCAGGCAGCTATTCGGTGAAGACCTCCCGAAGCAGGTCAAAGACCTAGATGATCATGCCAAAACAGTGGGTCTGATGAGGTCACACCCCGTGACCAGACAGACGGCCAAGAAAACACCATATTTCAGGCCACGAGGTCCCACCGATAGGCCAGCAAGGACCTATGTTCCAGCGCCTCCTATGTACCAACAGCCTCAACAGCCCAGGCCTTTTTTAGGGCAGGGCCCTCAACGGCCAGCATGGAAAATGCGGGTTCCGTATTTCCAGCGCAACCCAGCACCTCCACGTCCCACCAAAAACGTCAGGGACCGCCGATAACCATGAAGGTAAGGGGGTCTGGGTTTCATACACTGGCATGTCTAACCTCACATGTTGGGGGTAGGTTGCGGGGGTTTAAGGAGGCATGGGAAACCATCACCTCAGATGAGTTTATTCTACGAAGTATTCAGGGTTATGAGATTGAGTTTACAAATGGCCAAATTCCTCCACCTCAGCATATGCCGAATTGCAGATTTGCACTTTCCAAGAAGGAAACAGTAGTAGGCTATGCTGAAATCTTAAGACTCCTGGAGAAAGGTGTGATAGAAAGAACTACACATGAGCCGGTTGAGTTTGTATCCAATATATTTACTAAAACCAAAAAAGATGGTGGATGTCGGGTCATTATAGATCTAACCCATTTGAATACCTTTGTACAATACACCCATTTCAAAATGGACACGTTTGAAACAGCCAAATCTTTGAATTCTGAGGGCTGCTTCATGGCATGCATTGACTTAAAAGATGCATACTATTCAGTATCCGTTCAGAAACATCACAGGAAGTTCTTGAAATTCATCTGGATGGATCAACTTTGGCAATATAAAGCTTTGTCGAATGGGCTTACCACAGCCCCTAGACTATTTACCAAATTACTCAAGCCAGTGTTAGCCACACTGAGGAGGGCAAATCACACGGTCATGGCTTATCTAGATGATATCCTCAGTATTGGGCATACATTGGAATCAGCAAAATTTGCAGTTTCAGCCACTGTGGATATATTCCAAAAAATGGGATTTATTATCCATCCAGATAAATCAAAGTTCTGTCCTTCACAGATCATGGACTATCTGGGGTTCACCATAGATTCCAATCACATGATTGCCACCATACCAACTAACAAGGTTGGGGATGTCATCCAAACATGCAAGAACCTGGTCTGCGCCAGTATGCCATCAATTAGACAAACTGCTAAGGTAATTGGAAAAATCGTAGCAGTTTTTCCAGCTGCTCAATTCGGACCTTTACATTATCAAAATTTACAAAGATCCAAGATTTCAGCATTAATATTGAATGCTGGACATTTTGATAGACCTATGCAGCTGCCACTCAAGGCAAAAATTGAGTTACAATGGTGGATTGATAATATCCATAACTCATTTAAACCCATCATTGTGCCTCGTCCGGTGGTATACTTACAAACAGACGCAAGCTCCCATGGCTGGGGAGCTACGGACAACAACACAAGTTGTGGGGGCAGATGGGACTCACTAGAATCTACCCTTTTGTTAGCACAAGGGATAAATTATTTGGAGATGCTTGGGGCATTCCACGGACTTAGAGCTTATTGTTCAAACTTTACTGACACTCATGTCCGTCTCCAAATAGACAACACCACTGCGGTGGCATATCTAAATCATATGGGTGGTACCAGGTCAATTTCATGTGATGAATTGGCTAATACAATTTGGCTCTGGTGTATTCAAAGGAATATTTGGATTTCAGCTACCTATTTACCAGGTAAGCTCAACATAGTGGCGGACACCAGGTCACGGAAATTCAATGATAACATCGAGTGGATGTTGAATTCCCAAATATTCAAACAAATTACAGCCAAATTTGGTAAGCCGGATATTGACCTTTTTGCGTCACGGTTAAACCATCAGGTACCAACATATGTATCATGGGAGCCAGATCCTGGGGCAATGGCGATGGACGCTTTCTCGCTAGACTGGGGGAAATGGTTTTTCTATGCATTTCCCCCATTTTGCCTCATCAGTCGGGTATTGCGGAAAATCCAGCTAGATGCTGCTAATGGCATCCTTATCATACCCGACTGGCCTACTCAGTCATGGTATCCGGTGGTCCTTGGGATGATCAGTCAACCATGGGTCCTCTTGGAGCGTTGCCCACTATTGGTGACGAACCCCGTTACAGGGGAACCACATCCCTGCCATAGTCATTTGAAATTATTGGCTTGCAGGATTTGAACAGGCCATTACTGCAGTATGGCCTATCATCAAGGACCATGGACACCATAGGAGCATCATGCAGGGAGTCCACAAGACGGCAATATTTATCGCACATCAGGAAATGGGAAACCTACTGCGGCCGCTTGGACATTGCATATGACTCCGTGTCAATCACAGATGTGCTGGAGTTCCTTGCGGGGTTACATCATGACGAACACCTCAGCTATAGTGCCATCAACAGCGCCAGGAGCGCACTATCATACTACCTCAATTTGGAGGTAGGATCCAATAAGTTGGTGTCCAAACTGATGCGGGGAATATTTAATTCCAATCCGCCTAGACCGCGTTACAACGTTACCTGGGATATTGGGAATGTACTGACCCTGCTCAGGACGTGGTCGCCCATGATTGGGCTTGAATTGGACCGACTCACCCTGAAGTTGGTGATGTTATTGGCACTTACTTCGGCACAAAGGGTACAGACTCTTCATAAGATCAAGATTGATAGAATGATCTCTACCCCAGAAAAGGTTATTTTCTTTATTGATGAATTGCTTAAACAGCACAGGCCTGGGTTTACAGGTCTGCAGCTGGTGTTTCCAGCATACCCCGCAGATGCCAGGCTATGTTTAGCCACCCACATCCGCCACTATATTAAAGTGACGCGGAAATTAAGGGGAATGGAGCAATACTTGCTAATCAGCCATAAGAGACCTCACCATAGAGTGACGGTACAGACTATCTCCAGATGGCTCAGAATCGTTTTGAACGAAGCAGGTATAGATACTAATGTATTTAAATCCCATTCCACCAGGGCTGCATCTACGTCGGCGGCAAAGGTCATGGAGGTGCCCATGGACCATATTCTAGCCGCAGCGGGATGGGCCAGTGAAGCCACCTTTCAACGGTTTTATAATAAACCTATTACCGCTCCTGGAATGTTTGCAGAAGCTGTACTGAATGCAGGCCGAGGTCATTCGGCTATTCCCCAGTGAGGGGTTTTTTCTTTTGTTATTATTAATAAATATTATTATTTTTCAGAACTAGCAGTCTGAAAATTTTTTGATACTCCTGTCCATCCTTATCGTGGCGTGTGTGATAGCATGGACGTTGTCCAGGGCGTGTAATCACAGAGCTTTGAAGTCTTCACGAAGTCACTCACGTGACTCCGAAATGAAATAGTAAGATTAAACGAGAACTTACCAGTTTGAAGTTTGATCTTTATTTTATGAGGAGTTGCGATGAGGGATTTCGTGCCCTCCGCTCCCAACCCTCGATCATAAAGTCAACTGGTAACTAGAGTCTCTTCAATCTTACTATCACAAGTCATTTCCTTTGGTTTGTTGGTTCTGTGATTCCACACCGCTGCTTTGAAGAGATGTCGCGCATGCGTGCTGGCGGGTTCTTCACGAAATCCCTCATCGCAACTCCTCATAAAATAAAGATCAAACTTCAAACTGGTAAGTTCTCGTTTAATCTTACTATTATAGGGCAGAGTAGACAACGGGCTGAAAGGCCTATCACTTATGAACATGACCTCAACCCTAATGACATTGTTGGACACACAGATTCCCAGCATAGGACTTTTAATATTGCCTACCATCTGTTTTGGGGTTAATAGCTAACACCCACTTATTTTGGTTGAAATATTTGCTGACTTCAATGCTTCTGCACAGTTCAGGAAATCCCAAGCAAGAGCAATAATTTTTATCTGTTCAGAACTATGTTGCCTTTGGGTAGATTTATTGAACCTCTCCACACCAACCGGCAGATCTATTGAGTCCCACGATAGATGTGGAATCAATGAAAATAGTTATTTTTAAAATAGATTTGATAGATTGAAGAATATGTCTGGAAGTTCAATTTCATCTTCTAAGGCCCGCTGATAGATCACATTAAATAGCACCAATATATTAAAAAGGGTAAATAGGCCAAAATCCACAGCAAGAAAAATGATTTACAACCTGAAGCAAGAGCTAAAATGATTCCTACTGCAGCTATGGGCACTTTGCTGAACAATAACCAGAGGAAGGCATCAGCCCTTAAAGTCACACTCCCACAGTGGTGAGACAGGAATAAAACACATGATGGTTACACAAAAAGCTGGAGAAACTCAGCGGGTGCAGCAGCATCTAAGGAGCGAAGGAGATAGGCGACATTTTGGGTCGAGACCCTTCTTCAGACTGGTCAGGGATCAGGGAAACGAGAGATATAGACAGTGATGTGGAGAGATAAAGAACAATGAATGAAAGATATGAGAGTTGGAGGGAAGGGGGTATCACAGAGGGGGAGCAGTTAGAGAGGAGGTTGTGAAACTGTCTTCGTAGGGAGGAGGAGAACTTCTTCAAAGTAGGCATACCTTGAGGAGATATTGCAGTGGAGTAGACAAAGTGTTAAAGAAGGAACTGCAGATGCTGGAGAGTCGAGGGTTACACAAAAAGCTGAAGAAACTCAGCGGGTGCAGCAGCATCTAAGGAGCGAAGGAGATAGGCGACGTTTCGGGTCGAGACCCTTTTTCAGACTGGTCAGGGATCAGGGAAACGAGAGATATAGACAGTGATGTGGAGCGATAAAGAACAATGAATGAAAGATTCCCTCCAACTCTCATATCTTTCATTCATTGTTCTTTATCTTTCCACATCACTGTCTATATCTCTCGTTTCCCTGATCCCTGACCAGTCTGAAGAAGGGTCTCGACCCGAAACATCGCCTATCTCCTTCGCTCCTTAGATGCTGCTGCACCCGCTGAGTTTCTCCAGCTTTTTGTGTAACCCTCGACTCTCCAGCATAAAACACATGATGCCTTCCTTGGACAAGTAAAATATTTTGGGTGAGAGGAAGGCACCACCCAAATTCATTCAAATGGACTTGTAAATCTGGGTCTTTAGACCAGGCTTTAAACTTTAGAGAAACAGCATGAAAGCAGGCTCTTCGGCCCACCGAGTTGACGCCGACCAGTGATCACCCCGTACACTAAAAATAGGGACTATTTACAATTTGTTACCAATCAACCTATAAACTTGTACATCTTTGGAGTGTGGGAGGAAATCGGAGCACCCAGAGAAAACACACACAGGACACAGGGAGAACCTGCAAACTCCGTACAGACAGCACCTGTAGTCAGGATCAAACCCGGGTCTCTGGCACAGTAAGGCAGCAACTCTGCAAAGGATTAAAATAACTGCTGTTACTCTTACCACCATTTCTGACTTGACTTACCCCAAGTTGTGAGAGCAGACACCTAACTTCAAGTTTCTCTGGCTTTCATCAGTTCAGCTTTCCAAGTTCAATTTTATTTTGCGCTTTCCATTTTCCTTAATGGTTGAAAATATTTGGTCAGGGGATTTTAATTTGAGGATAAAGAAGTTCATTGAAGCATGGGCGGAAATCGCTTTTAAAACATGGGGCCTGACATATCGTACAAGGGTTGGATGCCTACGGCCCACGGGCTGGATCCGGCCCTTAAGCCGAAATCATCCGGCCCGCAGGCGTATTTTTTTATCAATTCGTTTTTGCGACCTGGGAACTGCCACCAGTCCTGGAGCTAGCACGTGACCTGGGCGTTACAGCCAGACCTGGGGCAAGCAAGCCGACCTGGGAACTGCAGCCATTCCCGGGGCACGCAGGCACACATGAGACCTGGGTGCTACAGCCGGACCTGCCAACTGACCTGGGTGCTACAGCAAGTCCCAGGACAGGCTAGCCGACCTGGGTGTTACAGCTAGTCCCAGGGCAGGCGAGCCCACTTGGGCACTACGGCCAGTCCCAGGGCACGCAGGCGACCTGGGCTCTGCAGCCATTTCCGGAGCAGGCGAGCTGCTCTGGGCGCTACAGCCAGTCCCGCGGCAGGCGAGCCAGCCTGGGCGCGCAGGCGACCTGGGAACTGCAGGTCCTTTGGCCCACCGTGTCCGCGCAGACAAGCAAACACCCCATACGCTAGCACCATCCGACACACTAGGGACAATTTACAATTTACCGAAGCACTTACCTACAAAAAGCTACACGTCTTTGGAGGGTTGGGGCAGGCGAGCCGACCTGGGTGCTACAGCCAGTCCCGGGGCAGGCGAGCCCACCTGGGCGCTACAGCCATTCGCAGACAGTTTTGCTGCAACATGTTTCACAAAACATGGGGGGCATTGTCCCCCACCTCTCAAAACATGTGGGTGGATAGCCCCCCCCCCCCCCCTCCAGGATTTCCGCCCTGCTCTGTTTCAAAATTATACAGTTCTAATTTCCCAATTTTCTGATCATGAAAATTGTCAAGAAACCTATAGCAGGGTTGTGAGATTAAGTATAGGAGGAGTCTTCAGCTGACCACAATGTTTGAAGAGCTGGGAAGATTGAGCTTTGAAAATCATTACAGAGACAAATAATTGGAGACTCTAAAATAGGTTCATTCGATTCACAATTGTATAATAGCATAATCCATTTCCTTGGATCTATTTTAAAAGATGCATTATTTACAAGCTCATCAGAGGCATGAGAGGACTATTAACATCAAGTCCTGGCCTTAGACCTGGCTTCAATTTAATGCCAATGTCATTACATTTTTCACAGGTTTTGAATGAATTGGCCAGCACAAATTTATAGACATTGTTAAATATGATATTGAATTTTGGGGTCTTTAAAAATGCTTAAATGTCTGTTGCTTGTGAAGGCATACGCAAATTAACTAACTGGCAATGATCTAATTGAAAAGAACTGAAGATGACAATAGACAATAGGCAATAAGTGCAGGAGTAGGCCATTCGGCCCTTTAAGCCAGCAAGACCATTTAATATGATCATGGCTGATCATCCACAGTCAGTACCCTGTTCCTGCCTTCTCACCATAACCCCTAACTCCGCTATCTTTAAGAGCTCTATCTAACTCTCTCTTGAAAGCATCCAGAGAATTGGCCACCACTGCCTTCTGAGGCAGAGAATTCCACAGATTCACAATTCTCTGGATGAAAAACGTTTTTCCTCATCTCTGTTCTAAACCCCTTATTCTTAAACTGTGGCCCCTGGTTCTGGACTCCCCCAACATCGGGAACATGTTTCCTGCCTCTAGTGTGTCCAATCCCTTAATAATCTTATATGTTTCAATAAGATCCCCTCTCATCCTTCTAAATTCCAGAGTATACAAGCCCAGCCGCTCCATTCTATAAACATATGACAGTCTCGCCATCCTGGGAATTAACCTCGTGAATCTACGCTGCACTCCCTCAATAGCAAGAATGTCCTTCCTCAAATTTGGAGACCAAAACTGCACATACTTCAGGTGTGGTCTCACTGGGACCCTGTACAACTGCAGAAGGACCTCCTATGCTCAACTCCTCTTGTTATGAAGGTCAACATGCCATTAACTTTGTTCACTGCCTACTGTAACTGCATGCTTACTTTAGCATGCTTACTTCAGCATGATTAATCTTTCTACATCTTCCATGGTGATGTGATGTTAGCCCACAGTCACAATGTTGCAAATCAAAATGAGCAAACATATCCTTATTTTATATCCAAACAGTGATGATCAGAATATTTTGACTATCTTTTAAAGTGACATCAAAATGCTTTCTAAGATCTACTTCCTATTCTTAGTTAGTTAGTTAGTTTTGTTTATTGTCTCAAATCAATAATTAATTAATGGCGCTCTTGAGATACGTTTATACGTTTAAACATTATTCGTTACACGTTTAAACGTTTAAACATTATACGTTATATGTTTAAACATACGTTTATAAAACAATTAGACATGGATGGGTACGTGGATGGGACAGGTTTAGAGATATATGGATTACACAGAGGCAGGTGGGACTAGTGTAGCAGAGACATGTTGGTCGTTGTGGGATAATTGGGACGAAGGGCCTGTTTCCACTCTGTATCAATCTATGACTTGGGAAAGAAAATAGTCTGCCAGTGGATTTGCATATGAGGATTGAAAGGGCTGGATGAAGCTTGTCAGGGCTTCATGAAGAGGTTAAATAGGTTGGGATTCTATTCATTGGAGTACAGGGGGATGAAAGGTGATCTTATAGAGGTGAATAAAATCTTGATTGGGTAGATGCACAGAGTCTCTTGTAGGTGAATCCAGGACCAGAGGACATAGGTTTAAAAGGGCTGTCCCACAGTGGCGACCTAATCTGCAAGTTTAGACAAGTTTGCCCTCGACTCAAACGTGCAGCTTGGTCGACACGAGGTCCTAGGAGGTCCTATGAGGTCACTGGAACTCTCTTTCATGCTCGAGGGAAGTTCCCGAATACTCGTGGCCTCAGCTAGGCCGCTGAACATTTTTCAGCTTGTTGAAAATTTTTCCGCGAGTAATATTTGGTCGGCAGGGTTCTTTTTGACGTAGTGCAGTGGAGTCAGGTCGCTATGTAGTTACAGGCATTCGAGGGCAGCCGTAGCCAATCTCCTTCTCTGACCAGGCATTTTGATTGGCTCATTGGAGGTGTCAGGACCAGGGAAAACCGACCGGTATGTAAAATGCCCGCTAAACTTTATTATACATCTTAAAAGTGTCTCCACTCCTTCTCCCCCCCTTCTCTCCCGTTCTCTCCCCTTCACTCCCCTTCTCTCCCCTTCTCTCCCCCTTTCTCCCCCTCTCGCCCCTTCTCTTCCCTTGTCTACACACCCCCCCCACCCCGCGCTCTCTAAAGGACTTACCGTACACTGTGGCAACCGTTTACCTCCTCTTCATCGCAAGTGTGAATTTCAGACAGCGCTCCCCAGCTTTACCTGGCCCCCGCCTTTGCATGTATTTGTGTGTGTGTGGTCGGTCCAGCTCGCGGTTTCAACGCAGACGGTCAATCCAGCTCAAGGTTTTCCAGGCGAGTGCCCTTGAGCTCGAAGGTCGAAGGCACTCTTCTTAACTCGTGGATTAGGTCGCCGCACTAGGACAGCCCCTTAAGGTGAGGGGGATAAGATTTAATAGAAATCTGAGGGGTAACTTTTTCACACAAAGGATGGTGGGTATATGGACAAGCTGCGATATGAGATAGTTGAGGCTGGGCCTATCCCAATGTTTATTCAGCAGTTACACAGATACATAGATAGGATAGGTTTAGAGAGATATGGGCCAAACGCTGGCAGGTGGGACTAGTGTAGTTGGGACATGTAAAGAGGGTATGACATGAGAATTAAGGGACAGAAGTTTAGGAGTAACATGAGGGGGAACTTCTTTACTCAGAGAGTGATGGCTGTGTGGAATGATCTTCCTGCAGAAATGGTGGAGGCAGGATCGATTTTAACATTTAAAAGTAAAGTGGATAGGTATATGGACGGGAAGGGAATGGAGGGGTATGGTCTGAGTGCAGGTAGATGGGACTAGGGGAAAATAAATGGTCAGCACAAACTGGAAGGGCCGAGAAGGTCTGTTTCCGTGCTGTATTGTTATATGGTTATATGGTTATATGACATGTTGGCTGGTGTGGGCAAGTTGGGCCGAAGGGACTGTTTCCACGCTGTATAACTCCATGACTCTAAGCTCTGTTTTAAAGTTGTACAGTTGTGATGTCCTAACATATTTATCATGAAAACTATGAGGCAATCCCTCAGACTGAGCGGGCCAAGTTATAGGAAGAAACTTCCTATAGGCTCCAGCACTTCAGTGAATAAAAATAATTTGCTTGCATGAATGTGTTTCCCTTTACCTTTATCCGCTCCATACCCTGGACCTCAAAACAGAACTCAAACCATTCAAATTAAAGTGATTTAACTTGCATTTGGCCAGTGGCATTAATGCATTTGGGTTTTGTTTTGATACTCACTGAAAATAAAATTGTACATCAACAAAATTCAAAATGATCATATTTGAAATATATAAGTGCCTATTTAGATTATAATTGTCATTGAAATTCCAAATGTAACAAAATATTTACACAAGATCTACACCAAGTCTTGACCCAAAAGTCACCCATTCCTTCTCTCCAGAGATGTTGCCTGTCCCACTGAATTACTCCAGCTTTTGGTGTCTATCTTTAAGTAATAGTCGATTGGCTTTTTGAGTCTAAAACTTGGGCTTTTGAAAGCTCCAGTCTGAATTTGAAGATCAAGATTGTGAATAAATGTTGAAATATGGAAATGACACTGTTGAATTCCCCGTTGGAAATAGACATCTTGAAAGTGTTTCAGAAAATAATCCCACATCAATTGACAGCTAAATGATGGGCAGAATACAGTTTTTCAACTTTAAAATGTAGTTCTGTATTAAAAGCTACCTCAAGTATTATTTTGATGTTAATTTCTTCACAGCCAGGAACCTACAGTATTTTCCTGTCACATTTTGCCAAAATACAGCAGCGAGCTGCCAGAAAGTGAAGAAGGCGCGAGGCGTTATCTATATCTAAAGATACTGGCACTGGTGTTAAGAAGAAAATTCATTCCAAGGAAACCCCCCTGGCTCACACTTCTCATCTTATCTGCTGCTGGTTTTGCTTAAAAGAGAAGAGGCTTGCAGAGAAATATTTCCAGCTGAATATTAAGGAAATAAAGCAAAATATACATGTAGTAGGTTAATAACATTATTTTTTTATTTGTTCTTGTAATTTAGACATTAGTATTAACATTAGCAAATTGGTTGCACTTAAGAAGATAATAGTGAACATTCTTAAACCAGTTCATCTGTGAGATGCAGATCCACCCATTAACAATATAACCATATAACCATGTAACAATTACAGCATGGAAACAGGCCTTCTCGGCCCTTCCAGTCCGTGCCGACCATTTACTTTCCCCTAGTCCCATTTACCTGCACTCAGACCATACCCCTCCATTCCCTTCCCGTCCATATACCTATCCACTTTACTTTTAAATGTTAAAATCGATCCTGCCTCCAACACTTCTGCTGGAAGATCATTCCACACAGCCACCACTCTCTGAGTAAAGAAGTTCCCCCTCATGTTACCCCTAAACTTCTGTCCCTTAATTCTCATGTCATGCCCTCTTGTTTGAATCTTCCCTACCCTCAATGGGAAAAGCTTATCCACGTCAACTCTGTCTATTTCTTTCATCATTTTAAAGACCTCAATCAAGTCCCCCCTTAACCTTCTGCGCTCCAAAGAATAAAGACCTAACTTGTTCAACCTTTCTCTGTAACTTGCTGGAACCCAGGCAACATTCTAGTAAATCTCCTCTGTACTCTCTCTATTTTGTGAGCACAGAATTACAGGATGAATGCTTAACATGGGGAATGGATATTAAACACAAGAACGCTCTTCATTTTACCCATATGACATCAAGCTCCCTCTTAATAGAAACAGCGATTGCTTGACATGTTAGTGGAACATTTGTCAATTATAAATCAGGTCTTGCCACATGTAGTTGTTGACTCGTTCGTTACGGGAGGAGGTTTGAATAAAATTGAAGTTTGTGATTTTTTAATTAAATCAAACATACTGATGGTGAAGATAAATTAATTGAAAAGGCTACTAAAGAAAGCTGGACATAAAACATCATCCTGAGAGATTCTTCCAGTGATAGCCTGGATTATCCTCCAGCAAGCACAGTTATTTTATTTAGTGCCTGGTATAACTTCAGATAATGAAACGCTTTCCCTTTAGTTTCATTTTTACTATAGCTCCTTGATGGCAGTTTTGATATCGTGTAGTCACCCTCCTTCCACTTCTGGTGTTCATGTTTGAACCAAGATTGCCATGAGATCTGGTACGGAATGTTAGATTTAGGTTTATTATTATTATTACGTTCTGAAGTACAGTGACAAGCTTTGTTTCCATTCAGAATGAGTGAGTATTGTGTTACTATTTGACTAAATAGTTGACGAAGCATGCCATTACTTTTCTGTTAACTGACTGATAATGTAATAATTAGTTTGATTTAATTGGTCCTGTTTTCTGTTGACAAGATATGCGTGGATAATATTCTACTAGACAATAGCTGCTAGCATACAAGTGGGAATGTCCTTAGTTGTGGGCGGGTCCACAGATAGGAAATGTTTAGAAGGAGATGGGCAGGCCAAGGGACTAGCTTAGATGGGTGGTCTGGGTGATTTGAGCCGAAGGGTCTGTTTCCGTGCTGTATAACTCTATAACAAATATTCATCATTACAGCCTAGATATCGGAGCCTTACTTGTATCCAGTTCTATTTGCCATTGTGGCTAACTCTGGCTGGACATTGATATCTATGATGCTGTGCCAACAAGAGAGGAGGGCAAAAATGAGTTATCCATTTGACATTTCTGGCTGAATATGGACAGTGCAGCCTTTTCTTTGCCAGTCATATGCTGAGCTTCCCAATATTTGTAGATTATGATATTCCTGGAATTCCAATTGGGTAGCTGTCTAGCTGTCAAAATATCCTTTAGTATTCACAACTGGATATTGCATAACTGAAAAGCTATGATCTGATTTATTTACTCTGGGCTCACTAGACTCTCGGCTTCCATATTGTTTTTACTGTTTATCATGCATGGAGTCCTCTGTTGTATTATCACCAGTGGCAACCACCTTTCAGATAGTTATGGGCATTTTGTTCTAACCATGATATGCAATATAATTTAATATAACTCGCATATATTAAACTCTGACAAGGCTATGTTGAGTCCCGAACCAGGGGCCACAGTCTTAGAATAAAGGGGAGGCCATTTAAGACTGAGGTGATGAAAAAAAATTTCACCCAGAGAGTTGTGAATTTGTGGAATTCCTGGAGGCTAAATCACTGGATGGATTTAAGATAGAGTTAGATAGAGCTCTAGGGGCTGGTGGAGGAATATGGGGAGAAGGCAGGCACGGGTTATTGATTGGGGACGTTCAGCCATGCTCACAATGAATGGAGGTGCTGGCTCGAAGGGCAAATGGCCTCTTCCTGCACATATTTTCTATGTTTCTATGTTTCTATGAGATACACTGAATCTATTGCTCCAAGATTCAATATTACTGCTAGTATCAGACATTGATTCAGAGTGAGAGCTTGGTTTAAATATAAAAAGACACTTTATATAAACTGGAAAAAATACTGCAGATGCTGGAAATGAATACAGAACATGCTGGAAACGCTGAACAGGTCAAGCAACATCAGTGGGAATTAAAACAGAGTTGATGATTTGGATAAAGGACCTTACATAAGAACAAGAAAAGTGATAAAACAAATGTGTGAAGCTGCAGAAAGAGAGAGGGTGGAAATAAAACCAAAGGAATGTCTGTGATCGAGTGGAACCCAAAGTTGCCAAGGTAACAATCACTTTTAAAAATAGCAATTGGAGGCAGAGAAGAAAGTGGGCACAAATCAAAACAAGATGTGTAGTCACATCTGTGGAGAGAGAGCTAAAAAGGTGAGAAGGACAAAGGAGATGTGTAGGGCAAGTATCTTGCACAGAGTAACGGGTGTCTGGAACATGCTGCAGGGGTGGTGGTGGAGGCAGATACAATAATTGCATTTAAGAAGCCTTTGGATCGGCACATGGATGTTAAGAGAATGGACGGATATGGATTACATGCAAGGAAAGGAGATTAGTTTAACTTGGCATCAGGTTTGGCGTACACATTGTGGGCCAAAAGGCCTGTTTCTGTATTGTACTCTTCCAAGTTCTATGGTCTGAAAGAGGTTATCTGAAAATGTTAACTTCAACGTTAATTTCTGGGGGCTTCAATGTCCCCAGAAAAGAAGATGAGGTGATGTTCCTCTAATTTGCATTGAATATCATTGGAGCTAAAAAGAGAGAGGTTAAAGTTGGAAAGGGTCAGAGAATTAAAGTTACAAGCAAAAGAGATCATAAGATCACCCATTCTGAGGGTAATTATTCTATTGCATTTGGTTTATACAGTGCAGAGGAGAATAACCTGCTTGAGAGCTGTCTCTACCTCCAAGCATCATTCTACATAAAAAGTGAAGTTGATCTTTGATATCATTTTGGGGTGAGAGATTGCAACCTTCACGTGGTCCGCCCTGTTTCGACGAATGCAATCAACCCGGCGTGTGCAATCAAATAAGATCAAATAGAACAAGTTGTCCCACAACTTTAGGCTGTGCACGCCATATGCAAGAAGAAGAAGATATTATTTTAAAATAAGTTATTTTTACTTCATTATTGTCAAGCAAATTGTTTCAAAGAAGCTCTTCTTTCAGAGAAAAAGAGTGCCGTGTGAGGGTTAAAGGAATCACCTCAGAAATGTTCTTAGTACGGGTGGCAGCTTCTTCAGTATCCCAAAGCAGCCGGTGCCATTCCCCAAACCTCCCATTTGCACACATTCAGAATTGCTGAGCGCCTTCCACCCGAACCTGGCAGAATAATAATGAACCTTATCATTAACACAAGCTGCCTTGAATTAAGTGAACAACTCTCTGTGCTCATCTTGGAGTGAGCTCAGCTGTTGTAGGCACTCAAGCCTGCAATTTGTTTTTCACAGTGGTAGTCATGTGGAATTGGTGCCTTTACACAAGAGGATGTGAGCTACCGAGGGAGGAAACCAAGGGCAAAAGGAGAAAGAGCTTAGACAAAAGCCTCATCTTAATCCTGTGATTTATTCTTTGTCATTATTGTATTACTGCTTTCCCAAATGTTCGTGCCAGACAGTTATGTGATGCCTCTGCTTCTGGCTCGTCTATTAAATCACTATCAGTAACAACTATGCAGTTAATCAAATTTTTTTTTAATGTAGTTCTCCAAGGGTTACCATCATATTGCTGAGATTGAGCCAAGTTTAAAATGAAGGAGTCACAAAAGTTTCTGAAATATTTTTGTAACAATAATGTGACAGGTTGGAAGGAACTTCAGCTCATGGTTTAAACCGAAGATAGACACAAAATGCTGGAGTAACTCAGTGGGACAGGCAGCATCTCTGGAGAGAAGGAAAGGGTGATATTTCTTCAGGCTGATGTCAGGGGAGAGGGAGATACATAGATAAGGAAGTGTAAGGTGTGAAAACAGGACAAAGGGAATGTAGATCAAGGAAAATGTAGAATAGATCATTGCGAGCTGGGAGAAGGTAACAACAAAGCAAACAGAGATAAAATGTAGGGTTACACAAAAAGCTGGAGAAACTCAGCAGGTGCAGCAGCATCTAAGGAGCGAAGGAGATAGGCGACGTTTCGGGTCGAGACCCTTTGTAGTCAGACACAGTAAGGCTGGTTGAAGAACTGGGAAGGGGGAGGGATGGAGAGAGAAGGAAAGCAACAGTTATTTGAAGTTAGAGATACCACTGGGGTGTAAGCTGCCCAAGCGATTCAGGATTCAGAAATAAAATATAGTCTTCTACAATATTTCGTAGAAAGAATTCTAAGGAATATTTCAATAAAATGTTTGTGTGGATTCGTGTTTATATAAACTCAGAAAAAAATCAGTTTTTTGAATTGAATAAGTGGAAATTTATCCCAAAGGTACTTTCTTTAGGTGAGCAAAATTAATCAGATCAGAATGGCACCAGAAATGAGAAAGATGTATTGGCATTGGCTAGTAGATCTGAGTTGGCAGATTTTGCTGTAAAAACCCAACCATGGTTCTTTCTAACATTGTCTTCTGGGTCAATAACAAAATGACCTTGTTCTTCAAATAGTGAAATTAATACATTAAGGATGAGTAAAAGATGCAAGGAAAAAAATCAAAATTGAGGCAATTTAATGTCATTATCATATTTAATTTAGACTCAAGGAATTATACAGCAAAGAAGAAAGCAAGTCAATTCATCATGGCTTTCAAAAGATTTAATTATTTCCAGTCATGTACATCCCACAATATTCCAATAACTGTACACAAACTGGAAGGATAAAAGCCCTATGAGCCACTTCTCTAAACATGAATGAGACCTCTGATGAACAGATCAGTTCTCGTATTAGCAAACCATTGGATAACAAAAAGCATTGTCCTCAGATCCCGAAGCAAACCTCATTCATGAACAGTGGTTCTAGCTCTTTCTCTGGCACCCACTATGGTGGTAATGTGGTGCAACGGTAGAGTTGTGGCCTCACAGTGCCACAGACCCAGGTTCAATCCTGACCACAATCCTGTCTGTATGGAGTTTGTATGTTCTCCCTGTCACCACGTGGGATTACTCCAAGTGCTCTGGTTTCCTCCCACACTCCAAAATGTACAGGTTTGTAGGTTATTTGACTTTGGTAAGTTGTAAGAACTGTCCCTAGTGTATAGGTTAGTGTACGGGGTAATCGCTGGTTGGCTGGACTCGGCAGTGGGCTGAAGGGCAATTGTTACACACTGTTTCACACTGTATCTCTAAAGTCTAAATTTCTAAAGTCTAAACCATCATGTTTGACCCTGAATTGAATCTCATACCATGTTTTTGTGCCATACCTAATGTTAACTGTTTCCATATCCATAACTTGCCTGGTGACTGCTTGAAGCTTGAGAGTTAGTGGTCACTCTCTCAGTGACTGCAGGCAGCCACTCACCTGGTTGGAGCCCCAGGGTCGGTAGTCACTTCCCTGCCAAGAGTCCTGTGGCGCGCTGTCTCTCTTTGGGTTGGATCATGTTTAATTACTGTACCTGCTTAGCTGCTGAAATCTCAGTTCAGAAATCCCCTTGTGTCCCGTCAAATAAACAATAAACAGCAAAGTGACGAGTTTTAATGCATTTTGCATTATCATTCCTTCCAGCTATCCCCATCCTATGCTTCCTGCCCTTCACTGATTCCCAGTAGCATTACATTGATTTCAAAATTCTCATAATTTTTCAAATCACTCTGTGGTCTGATTGGGAGGACTTTTGCATGATGCATTGCTCATTCATCTGGTACCTCGTCTCAGAGAGGGGCAGGCTGACTAACACTCCCCATAAAGACCTCCCTCTCACCCGCCATATGATGACTTCAATACCAGACTGCGAGAAAACACAATCCTCTGTTCAGGTGTGACTGACAAGGAGGGAGAAGAGGCTAGCTCCAATTATCCTCTAAATTGTTCGTGTTCTCAAGAAACCTACAAAGAAATTTCCTTTCAGGCAGTGAGATTCCCAGTCAACTGTGTGGAATCCACAATGTATAAGTTATGCTGAAATCCACTATAATCGACACCTGTTAAATTATTCTCGGCTTTTCTACTGAGAAGAACCAGGACTAGTTTGATGAGAGTGACCTGGAGATTGAAGAGTTAATTAACTGTAGACATAAAGTGTTCCTGTATTGGAAGCGTTGCCATTCGTCAAGAGAAAATAAATAACCGTACATGCACTTGGAAGCTGTGGTCCATCATCTAAAGAACAGATGGTAAATAGAAAATGAACAGGAGGCTCAGCAACTTGCCAACAATAAGGACATGCACAAGTTCTTTGGCACCGTAAGACACATCTAAAGCCCAAAGGTCCCACTTTGTTGAAAACCAAGATGGAGCCTTCAAACATAGCAAGGCAGTGAACGCCTGCTGGAATGAACACTTTGAAGACCTCCTAAACCATAATTCTGTCCTTGATACAAATGCCCTTGACTCCATAGCCTTGCTGCCTTCCTTTGAAGTCAAGGAAGCAGAAGTCAAATAAACCACATCCCAACTAAAAAAAACAAAATATTTAGGATCGGATATATCCCACCAATAAAGCTCAGCAATAAAGAACTTCATTTATGAATTCATAATCACATTGCCCACATTTTGGGAGAGGAGCACACATCACATTATCTCAAATATGCCATAATTGTGACTGTTTTTAAGAAAAGAGTCAAGTTTGAACAACTATGGTAGGATCTTTCTGCTATCTGCCATGGGGACATCATTGCCAGTGTCCATCTCGACCATGTACTCTCAGAGATTGAAGTGCTGCTTCCTGAATTGCAATACTGATTCTGTCCAGCGAGGGATATAGTGGATTCACATTCTCCAGAGTTGCTGTCTGACATGCAGAGTCACTCCAGCATCTGCATTTCTTTGTTTCTACATAGGGATATAGTGGACATGGTTTTCACTGTGTGACAACTTCAATAGCACTGAACATCAGATGTGGATTTTTAATTCAAACCTTTGACTCAGTGATGGGTGTTGAGAAGTGGGGTACTGTGTATCCACTTCTCACATATAGTTGCCTATAGAAATTTGTCTCCCTTACTTTTGCTTCACAAGCTATGAACCTACTTAAAAGGTCCACAACAGAGCCAGACAGTGAAAACCATGGCAATATTGCCCCAATTCTAAAAAAAAATTCTCAATGTAATGTTGTATCTTACCTTCAACAAACTACCTGCAGGAGTGGAGCTAAAACCACTTTACAATAATGCTTGTGTTCGCATGCACTTAAAGGCCAAGCCCCAAGCCATTGTCAACTAATTCACCGAAGCATATGAGAAGATGGGCCTTGCACTCAGCATCCTTAAAAACAAGCCATTTGCCAAATTGGACTTTACATCCAGTGTGCAACACTGCCCTGCAACAATAAAGGTTCATGGAAATCCTATGGGAAATATGGATATTTCTCATATTTTGGGAGATAACACTCAACACAGGAGTCATTAATTATGAAATTCACCACTGCTTTCAATGGTCTGCACAGTCTTTGTGAATCAAGGAAAAGGGTGTTTGAAGATCAAAATTTCACACCTGGCACAAACTCATGTTCTCCGGTCAATAGTGATCCCTGTCCACCTATATCTTCCAAGGCTATCTACAACAGGTGCTAAAAAACTTCCAACAATACTGTCTCCGCAAATTCCACTAAATTCCCAAGAGGGATCAGAAAACTACAGACCCAGAAGAGGGTAAAGGGACTGTCTATGGAGGAGCATGAAGATGAGGAGGAGAAGAAGAAAAAGAAAGAGGCAAAAAATAAGTTCAATAAATAAGAATGAAAAAGAAAAAGAAAGAAAATGAAGAAAAAGAAAGAAGAAAAAAGAGGAATTTTAGATTCTAGGTGTTGATTGAATATTCAAGTGATTAA
Source organism: Raja brachyura (assembly GCA_963514005.1). The sequence continues at coordinate 43,084,983 of OY740783.1, read as the reverse complement.
GGACATTAAGGAGCATACAGCAAAATATAAACATTACGTTCATTGTTGGGTAAATGATGAAAAAAATTGCCAGTGTGCATATAATAAGATGGATGATAAATGTTTAGCAAAAATGTTTGATCTTTTCACATTTTGGTAGATGTGTCTTTAAATTTTCATGATAGAAGTGTGGCTCTACCAATGGTTTATTGAATAACATTTCTACCTGTTCAAGTTTGATGGGGGAGAAGGAGAGTACGTCATGAAGGGCAAGAGAGAGGATGCTTTTTGTTTGATGCTTGAGGGGGTGGATATCTAAAGCTCATGCTTGGGAAAGATCCAGAGAAGATCATGTACATATCATCTAAGTGTGCGGACAGTACTCAGGGAGTCATTTCTCAATGACAAATTAAATGCAGTGTAGAGAAACGCAGAGGCTAATGGTATCGAACAGAGTGATGGCAGAATATGTAAGCAAATGAAAGTGCAAATGCTGAAAAGCTGAAGCAAAAACAGGAAATTCTGGGAACACTCAGTAGATCAGGCAGCATTTATGGTGAGATGAAACAAAATAACAGGTCAAAGAGGCTCCAAGGGAACTATGTTAAGACCTTCAGGTGCTGTAATTTTTTAGATGCTTCATCATTTTTAATGGAGAAATAGTAAGATTAAATGAGAATTTACCAGTTTGAGGTTTGATCTTTATTTTATGAGGCGTTACGATGAGGGATTACGTGAAGAATCCCGCCAGCCCGCATGCGCGCCTGGTTGATCTTGCCATCACAATTGTAATAACTATGAGATTCAGTGTAGGACTCGGTCTTTCAATTTGTGCATTGATTTATCCATTAGGAAATGAACAATGAATTTTCTTCTGCCAATATGCTGGATACCCCATGTTAGACATTCTGAATACTCATGAATATGTTCATGATTGTGGAATTGTGTACTTGTGTGAGCTGGATTCTGAAAATGAATAGCATAGTTTATCCTTTGTTGGAATCATGTCTCATTGTATTAGCACTGATACCAAGACATCATTGAGTTCGCACAATGACAAACTTGCAATTTTCTAAAATTGCTGAATGTTACCTTTCAAAATTCTGATGATAGATCTTGAGGGAATTCATATGTTTTTCACAAAAGGAAAATATTTCAGATGTTGGAAATCTGGAATGAAACAAAACCAATCAAAGCATGTTGATTCACATTTTTCTCTCACATCGGTTGTTTCGACAATAATTGACCAGACACCGGGGTCACTTTAAACGTACGTTTATTGAGCAGGAGTCTCCACACAGGTTAACAACCTAGCAAAGAGTCAAGCTCTTTGCCCTTAATTGCAATGCTTTATATATGTTAATGCCACCGTTTCGCCCCTCCCACATTACCCAATTAACCAACAGACCTGTACACAATGGTAACAGGCACGTACACAATGGGAGATGTTAATTAGTGGAACAACACTAGAGCTAAGACAGGGACATTTCTCAGACTTTCGGGAGCCAGTGGTTTGCATATTCTTCAGCCTTCTGAAAATCAGCCACCTCAATCAGACGGGTGCGAGGAATATCAAAGTTACGAATATGCAGCATCAGCAGGATAATGTGTATTTCTCAGGATCACAACTTCCTGAGACCTGCAGCAACTTTGGTCAGCAGACATTTTAAGTTTCAACCCAGTTCACCTGACCTCCCAGTTCACAGAACCATTTTACAGTGCTGATTCAAGATTTACATTCACAAGCAATCAGCATCAGTAAACAGGGAAATAAAGTCAAAATGAATGTATCATAATCTTAACTATGATCCTCTGGCCAGTACTTTCTTAATCACTCTCTGTCCAAGAATACTCTATTCAATGGATGGCTACAATGAATGAGTGCATGTGGTGTGGAATTGATATTAATAATGTGCTGAAAATATAGACAATAGACAATAGACAATAGACAATAGGTGCAAGTGTAGGCCATTCGGCCCTTCGAGCCAACACCGCCATTCAATGTGATCATGGCTGATCATCCCCAATCAGTACCCCGTTCCTGCCTTTTCCCCTTATCCCCTGACACCGCTATCTTTAAGATCTATCTAGCTCTCTCTTGAAAGTACCCAGAGAACCGGCCTCCACCGCCCTCTGAGGCAGAGAATTCCACAGACTCACAACTCTCTGTGAGGAAAAGTATTTTCTCGTCTATGTTCTCAATGGATGTCATGAATTTTATGGTAAGTTTGGAAAAGTGATTCCAGTCTTATTCACATTTTCACAATTTACAGTCAATTTGCTGTTTTCTTGTAATTTCAGATTCTCGACATCTAATATTCAATTACACACACTCCTACGCCCCTTCCTCCCCCCGACATACCTTTTTTCATTTATTAACCTTTATCCTCCTCCTTCTGGTGGCTCCATCACCACCTATGTTATTTAATCTCCTCTCGTTGCCACCCTATCACTCTCTGTGCTCTTTGTTCTCTCTGCCCCTTCCCGTTTCCCTTCATCTTAAAACTCTCTTTATTTCTAACCTATGCCAAAAGATTATGGACATTGAAACCTAACCCGGCTTCCTGTGCTGCTGAATGTTTCCAACATATTCTGGGTTTTTTTCCAGATATCAATTTCTGAAGCATTCTGAAGAATGGTCTCAACCCAAAATGTCATCTATTCATTTTCTCCAGAGACGCTGTTACTCCATCTTCTTGTGTCTATCTTCTGAAGCATTGTTTTGGGATTTTCAGTAATTATTGTAGCAAATGAAAGTGGGGTGAAAACAGTGTGTCATGGAGAGAGTGATCACAATGCTGGCAAGAAGGCTTGGATCTGAGTCCAGAATTTTGCAGGCAAATGCAGACACATTGCTATCATGAATATGATATTTTCCACTGTTGTCTGTCGATAACTAATCTTATCTCAAGATTAAGCCCCCAGCAGACCTTTTGAATAAAATGAAAACCATTTACTTAATTAAGAGTGGAATCTGTACAGTAAATCCTCTTAATATGGAATCTTTTGAAACTTTCTCCAGTGGAAATACGTTGTTGGAGAAAGTCAAATTATTTTCCGCTGCTTGTTATTCAGTCTCCCTATGACCATGCGGCTTTTCTCCGGGTGCCCTGGTTTTCTCCCACATTCCAAAAACAGTAGGTTTGTAGGTTAATTGGCTTCAGTAAAAATTGCCCCGAGTGTGTAGAATAGTACTAGTATACAGGATGATCAGTGGTCGGGGCAAACTCTGTGGGCTAAAGGGCCTATATCCACTCTGAATCTCTAAATGCTAGAATTATTTGATAAAATGTAACATCTTTACCAGTTCTTGAAAATGTCGGGCTTCCAATTGATCATTCTGAAGAGGAGAATCCTGCATAGATAACACCTGTTTCAGAAACACGTGGACCACAGCAGAGCTGGGAGGAGAGTGGCACCAGTCAAGCTATCAGCCACCCCACCCAGCAGTTCCTGCATGCCTGTGGCAGAGTTTACGAGTCCTGGACCATCATCAACAAGCATTGTAGGATTCAACTGGAAGCCTTAGAAAAAATATATGTTAAATGGAGCCAATTTCAATATGATAGGTGTATGCAATTAATACCTAAGTATTTAGTACAGACTTGGCTCTGACCTTTAGATCAGTTCTTAGTGTTTTTTCCTCTCAGCAAAATTCTACAGACAGAGTCAAGTCGATAAATTGTAAAGTAAGGCTTCTGTGTGAGAGAATAGATTTAATTTATTCTCTGGCAAATTTCCTGCACCTTCCATTAATTAGAAGAGATTCCTATTTGATGAAAAATGAATGGAAGTTAGTTTTTATAGCGTACTAGACCAAATGGGACCCGCTGGGGCCCATCCCCCAATGCAATATTCCACCACTCACCCATATCCCCCAACTGAGAGGCACGGCTGACGGGTTCCTGTTGTGACGCGAATCATGGCAACCCTCCCCAAATGCACCTCGCCATCCCTCTTCCTATCCCTCTTCCTATCCTCCACCATTCCCCCTCATCCCCAGCACTCCCTCCCCCTGCCGCTCCTCTTCACCTTCCCTCTTCTTTCCCCTCTACTACTCCCCTCCCCACTCCCTCCCTCACCTCTCCATCCTGCTCCTTTCCCCTACCCTCAGTCACTCCCCCCCTCCATAACCCCTCTCCCCTCCCTACCCACTCATCTCCCTCTATCTCCCTGCTCCCCCACTCCTCACCTCCCCTCTATCCCATTCCCCCACTAAACACAATGTTTAAATAGCATTAAACAACAATTCTTGCCCTCTCCTCCTCCCCTTCCCCACTCCCTCCCTCTCCTTGCAACAATGTAACATATATCTCCTTGAACTGGGAATCCTGTCATTTGTTAACATTGTAACGGACAGGGCAAGTTTTAAAGTGAGAAGTTTGAATTTTTAAAGTAAAAAGTGGAAAAGTTTAAAATGTGAATAACGTAAAATATAACATCAATCTGAATGGAACACTGCTGTGTTTTTTTAAACTGTTTTTTTAATGTAAATTATATCCCATTGTGATGCCATTGTGAGGTGGAACACTGCTGATGGGCTATTTATGTAAAAGAGATCCTATTGTGATGTCATATGCTACTAACTGCCAGGGCTGATGGAAGAGATTTTTGTCAAAGTGGTTTTTGTAAAATTTAAAATGTGAAAAACTGGTAAAATATACCATCAATCTGAACATGGCTAATGTGCACCATAGGACAATGGTTAGTAAGGTGGGCCAAAATTTGTAGTGCTATCGTGTACTGTTTTTGTGTAATTTCAGGATCACACTCATCACAGACATACTCACAGACACACAAACAAGATGAGAATGTTATTAATATATACTAGACCAAGTGGGACCTGTTTGGTCCCTGTCACATGAGAGGGCTGGTCCCCAATGCAATATGCCACCACTCACCCATAACCCCCAGGGGCGGCTGACGGATTCCCGTTGTGACGCCAGAGATCCCCGTTGTGATGCGAGTCAGGGCAACCCCCCCCCCCCAGGGCACCTTGCTATCCCTCTTCTTATCCCTATCCTCCTCCATTTCCCTCATCCCCAGCACTTCCACCCCATCCTCTTCACCCTCCCTCTTCTTTCCCCTCTCCCACTCTCCCCTTTCCTCCTCCCCCACTCCCTCCCTCACCTCTCCCTTCCTCTCCTTTCCCCTACCCTCAGTCACTCCCTCCCTCCCTCCCTCCCTCCCTCCATAATGCCTCTCTCCTCCCTACCTCCCTCCTCTCTCTCTCTATCTCGCTGCTCACTCCCCCACTAAACACAATGCTTAAATATCATTAAACGACAATCCTTGCCCTCTGTTTGCCCCTCCCCCACTCCCTCTCTCCCCTTACAACAATGTAACAAATCGCTCACTGCACTGGGAGTCTGGTCATTTCTAACATTGTAATGGGCAGGAGCAGGGCAAGTGGACATTTTTTAAGTGAGAAGTGAATTTTTTAATGTTTAAAATGTGAATAATGTAAAGTATAACATCAATCTGAACGAAACTTGGCTAATGCACACCACAGGACAATGGTGACTAAGGTGGTCCAAAAATTGTAGCACTACCGTGTACCATTTTGGCATTATTTCTGGATCACCCTCATCGCAGACATACTCACAGGCATACTCACAGGCATACTCACAGGCATACTCACAGGCATACTCACAGGCATACTGTTTTAGCAATTTACTAGACCAAGTGGGACCCATTGGGTCCCTGTCACATGGGAGGGCTGGTCGAACGCAATATTCCACCACTCACCCATAGCCCCCAACTGCGCAGGCACGGCTGACAGGTTCCCGTTGTGACGCCAGAGATCCCCGTTGTGACGCGAGTCATGGCAACCATCCCCAAGTGCCATCTCTCTTCCTATTCCTATCCTCCTCCATTCACACTCATCCCCAGCACTCCACCCCCTCCTCTTCACCCTCCCTCTTCTATCCCCTCTCCTCCTCCCCTCCCCACACCCTCCCTCACCTCTCCTTCCCTCTCCTTTCCCCTACCCTCAGTCACTCCTCCCTCCCTCCATAACCCCTCTCCACAACAGATCAATAGTGGATGGGATCTCACTGTCTCTCCCGCTCCGTTCTGGACCTCTTGGACAACAAAAACTCATATGTCAGGCTGTTATTCATTGACTACAGCTCAGCATTTAATACCATCATCCCCTCCAAGCTAGTCACCAAGCTCTCAGATCTGGGTCTCTGTGCATCCCTCTGCAATTGGATCCTCAACTTCCTCATTCACAGACCACAGTCTGTCCATATTGGTGGAAATGTGTCATCCTCGATAACAATCATCACGGGAGCACCTCAAGACTGCGTGCTCAGCCCCCTGCTTTACTCACTCTATACTCATGACTGCATAGCCGGACATAGTGCGAACTCCATCATCAAGTTCGCCGATGTATCACTGATGGGGCCGAGTCAAAGTATAGAGGTGAGATTGACCGATTGACCAAATAATGCCAGCACAATAACTTAGCTCTCAACACCAGCAAAACCAAGCAACTGACTGTGGGCTTTTGAAGGGGTAGGATAGGGACCCACAATCCCGTTTATATCAACGAGTCCATGGTGGAAAGAGTCAAGAACTTCAAATTACTGGGCATGCATATTTCCGAAGATCTCTCCTGGTCCTAGAACACTGATGCAATTATGAAGAAAACACATCAGTGCCTCTACTTCCTGAGAAGATCAGGAGAGTCGGTATGTCAAAGAGGACTCTCTCGAACTTCTACAGCTTCACAGTAGAGAGCATGCTGACCGGTTGCATCGTGGCTTGGTTCGCCAACTTGAGCATTCAGGAGCGCAAAAGGCTGCAAAAAGTTGTAAACACTGCCCAGGCCATCACCAGCTCTGACCTCCCTACCATCTATCGGAGTCACTGCCTCAAAAAGGCTGCAAACATTATCAAGGACCCACATCATCCTGGTCACACACTCATCTCTCCGCTGCCATTCTACTTGAAGGTGCAGCTGCCTGAAACCTGCAACATCCAGGTTCAGGATAAGCTTCTTCCCTACAGCCATCAGACTATTAAACACAACTTCAAACAAATTCTGACCTATAACAGCCTATTGCACTTTATCTATTTATTTATGTGTATATATATGGTATATGGTATATAGACACACTGATCTGTTCTGTATTTATGCCTACAATATTCTGTTGTGCTGCAGCCAGCAAGAATTTCATTGTCCTATCTGGAACATGTGACAATAAACTCACTTGACTTGACCCTTACCCCCGTGACGTCGTTGTGAGGTCGCAGCTGCTGTGTTTCTTAAAACTGAGGTTTTTTAAAATGTAAACAAATCCCATTGTGGTGTAATGGTGGAACACTGCTGTGTTTTTGAAAACATCGTTTTTTTAATGTAAATGAAATCCCATTGTGATGTCATTGTGTGGTGGAACACTGCTGATGGGCAGTTTATGTAAATTAGATCCCATTGTAACATCCTAGGCTGCTAATGGCCAGCGCAGATGGAAGTGATATTTGTCAAAGTGGTTTTTGTAAAGTTTAAAATGTGAATAACTTGTAAAATATACCATAAATCTGAACGAAACTTGGCCAATGTGCACCACAGGACAATTGTGAGTTAGGTGGGCCAAAAATTGTAGCACTATCATGTACCGTTTTGGTGTAGTTTCAGGATCACACTCATCATGCAATCACAGTCATGCACACAGACAGACATCATAACAAACAAGATTAGATTTTTAGTAATATACTAGACCAAGTGGGATCCATCCCTCCCTCACTCCGTAACCCCTCTTCCCTCCCTACCTCCCTCCTCTCCCTCTATCTTTAAATAACATTAAACAACAATCCTTTTCTAATCCCCTCCCCCACTCCCTCCCTCTCCTTACAACAATGTAACCAATCTCTCATTGCACTGGGAGTCCTGTCTTTGTTAACATTGTAACGGAATTTTTTTTTAAAGAGCAATCATTTATGTAAATGTGATTCGGGATCCCATTGTATCGTCATTGTGTGCTCTCATTGCATTTTGTAAAGTTTAAAATGTGACCCCAACACAACCCGTTCCCCCTACGCTCATTTCCCCTCATCCCCGGCACCCTCTTCCCTCCCCCAGTCTCTCCTTCACCTCTCCCTTCCTCTCCCTACCATCAGTCTTACCCTCTCCCCCCCTCCATAACCTCTCTCCCCTGCCTACCCCCCCTTGACATCAATGCAAGATGGAAGCTGTTTTAAAAAAAAATGTAAATTAGATCACATTGTGGGGTGGAGTCTTGGTCCCCCAATGCAACCTGTTCCCACAACCCAATATTCCACCACTCACCCATAGCCCGTAACTGCGCAGGCGCTGCTCATTTCCCCTCATCCCCCAACACTCCCTCCCCCTCCTCTTCACCCTGCCTCCTCTCCCCTCTGCTCCTCCCCTCCTCTCCTCCTCTCCTCCTCCACTCCCACCCTCTCCTTTCCCCTACCCTCAGTCACTCCCTCCCTCCCTCCCTCCATAACCCCTCCTCTCCCTCTATCTTCCTGCTCCTTCATTCCTTACCTCTCCCCTATCCCACTCCCCCAGTAAACACAATGTTTAAATAACATTTATCCTCCTCCCCTTCCCCACTCCCTCCCTCTCCTTACAACAATGTAACAAATCTCTCATTGCACTTTTGGTGGGCAGTTTATGTAAATGCTATCCCATTGTGACATCATACGCTGCTAACTGCCAGTGGAACACAGCTGATGGGCAGCTGCTGATTAGTTTTTTATGTAAATGAGATCCCATTGTGACATCATAGCTGCTAACTGCCATTGCAACTTCAAACGGTTTTTCTCAAACTGGATGTTTTAAAGTTTAAAATGTGATTAACTTGTAAAATATACTATCTATCTGAATGAAACTTGATACAACATACCACAGGACAATGGTGAGTAAGGTGGTCCAAAATTGTAGCTCTGTCATGTACCGTTTTGCCGTAAGTCAGGGCACGACTACGCAGACAGACAGACACGCAGCTTCACAGACAAACAACATGAGAATTTTAGTAATAAACACTAGACCAAGTGGGACCCGTTTGCCCCATTCCCCCAACGCAGTAATCCATATTCCTATGTGTTACATAGTTCTGCTCTCATTCTTCCTCCCCCAGATGCAACAAAAACAGAATTTACCCGGTCCTCACCTTTCACCCACCAACATCCATATCCAGCACATTATGCTCCGACATTACCGTCACCTCCAACATGATCCCACCACTAATCACATCGTCGCATCTCCACCTCCCTCCACCTTCTACAGAGACTGCTCCCTCCTAAACTCCTTGGTTCACTCATCCCTTCTGACCCAAACCATCCCCTCCCCAGTTACAACCGCAGGGGATGCAACACCTGTCCTTATACCTGCTCCCTCGACTCCATCCAGAAACCCTGACAGTCCTTTCAGGTGAGACCCCATGTACCTCTAACCTCATCTAATACATCCATTGTTCCCAATGTGGGCTTCTGTATATCGGATAGACCAATGTAGACTCGGTGACCATTTCGCTGAACACTTGCACTCGATCTGCCGAGTCCCAGTTTCCAACCATCTCAGCTCCTCTTGCATTTTGTTCTCCAGAATTTTGTTCTCCAGAATATCTATTCTGGATGTCGGGGTCACCAGATGTAGCCGTCACGGAGCTGTCTGTCAAAGAATGAGGCAGGATGTGAAATTTGTCAAATATGAGATTTTTTATCACTGCTACGTCTCCTAACTCCCACGCTGTGCGCATGCGATCATCACCTTAAATAACCCCCAGGGGCACCCGTGACCACTACGTGACACCTACCTCTCATCACCGGGACATGTGACTCCCCCCTGATCCGAAGGTTATGTACAGTGCGTGGCCCCTCCACCAGGGATCACCACGCTCTTCCCCTTCCCACACTGACCTTTCCACCCTGGGCCTCCTCCATTGCCAGAGTGAGGTCACACACAATTTGAAGGAACAGCACTTCATATTTTGTTTGGGTAGTTTACATCCCAGTGGCATGAATGTTGAACTCTATAATTTTAAGTAACTTTTACTTGCACTCCCCTCCCCACCTTCCTCCCTTGCCCCCTTCCTCCTTTCTAGTCATTTAACCATTTCCATAGTTCTCCACATTGTTTCCCTCTTGAGATTACACCGTCTCCAGCCAACATTGGACCTATCAGGGCACCGACCTGCCTGAGGTCATTTGTGGCCGGCCCTGATTGATCCTGGACTTTTCTTGCCTCAGGCTCTTCAACGCCCTACCTCCACACCCTACCTTCAGTATGAAGAAGGGTCCCGAACCGAAACATCGCCCATTCATTTTCTCCAGAGATGGTGTCTGAGTTACGCCAGCACCTTGTGTCTATCTTTGGTATATACCAGCATCAGCAGTTCCTTGTTCCCACATATGAGATGTGGATTTACCCAATAACAACTGCTGCCAGTATGCCGTTCTATGCCGTATTGCCCAAAAACGATCTTTTCTCGAGACCCGCAATTTTCTCTCTATTGAAGATAGAGTTGGGATGAGAGTAAAATTCTGCTAATTGGGTTGGGTTGAAGGAATAAACATAGAAACTTAGAAACATAGAAAATAAGTGCAGGAGTAGGCCATTCGGCCCTTTGAACCAGCATTCAATATGATCATGGCTGATCATCCAAAATCAGTACCCTGTTCCTGCTTTCTCCCCGTACCCCTTTATTTCATTAGCCCTAAGAACTATATCTAACTATTTTGAAAACATCCAGTGAATTGGCCTCCATTGACTTCTGTGGCAGAGAATTCCACGGATTTACAACTCTGTGTGAAAACGTTTTTCCTTATCTCAGACCTAAATGGCCTACCCCTTATTCTTAAACTATGACCCCTGGTTCTGGACTCCCTCAACATCAGGAACATTTTTTTCTGCATCTAGCTTGCCCAATCCCTTAAGAATGTTATATGTTTCTAAAAATAGGAAGTTATTCCCTTGTTGTGGGAGCAATCCTGGTTGCAGTAAACTTTATTTGCTAAGATAAATTCCCACTCACTCATCCCACTGGACAAATGTGATTCACAACGTTCAATCTATATTATGTAGACATCTGCTCATTCATTACCATTCCATGCTAATATTTCCATGGTCTTTATTGTGACCTTGGTTGGTGATGGAATGTGATATCAGAAACTTTGTTACATTATTTCCATGAACACCTGGGAACTTCTTCCATTGGTTATAATAAAAAGTCTTGAATGTAACAACTCAAAATTGGTGCATTGCTTTAGAAAGGATTGTTTGTACTTGAATATTTGAGTTTACTTGATATAACTTTTATATTCATAGCACTTAATGTAAATTACCTGAAAACGAGGAAGGGAAATATATATTGTTCAGAGTAAAATAGAAAATGAGAGGAGAATATATTGGCACATAAGTACTTGCAAAGATCCATAGGGCTGAATGGTCTGTTTCTAATCTGTGAAACATTATTTGCCTGAGACTGAAGAAAGGTCCTCATCCAAAACATCACCTTCCAGAGATGCTGCTAGACCCGCCAAGTTACTTCAGCACATCGTGCTTCTTTTGGTAAATAGGCATTTGCAATTCCTTATGTCTAAATGTCTTGTTATGCAAATTTCACATGGCATAATTATTGTAGTGAAAACAATGTATGTATGAAATTGTCAGGAGCCAACAGGTGTAGTTTAAGAAATGCCCAGGCTCATCTTGATGAAAGATCATTGAGCTGAAGCATTCCACTGCTTCTCTCTCCACTGATTCTGCTGAGTAGTTCCTGGATTTAAATTTTTTATTTCAGATTCCCAGCATCTCCAATTTTTTTGTTTATTTCTACATATTGTTTCCCACTGAACTGGTAGGGATATGTTTTTGCCAGAGGCAAATGTCTCTTATCGAGTTGCTACTAAGATTGGTGATCTCCACGTCCAGAAGATTACCATTCCAGCCTCAGCTTTTGCCCAGGAGCTTTCTTTGTGCCGTTGCCAATGTTTTGGAACCATCCAACAATGTAAGCTAACAGATGATGGGTGACTTGAACAGACCCACTTATACCTGAAGCTTTCTTGTACAATGCAAAGGAGGCATGTACTAAGCTTTAATCTTCTGTAAAAAAGAGAACTCATTGTGGTTAGTGTAACAAATGTTGTGCATACTAATGCTGTTTATGTGTTCTTCCAGCCTGCAACTGTAAATCTGAATGTTTTTGAAAGTTGCATTAGAATTTGTGATCTGCCACTGAAATATTTATCACAAGGTGTTAGTGAGCCTGCATATTTATAGGCAGCACAAAAAGAGAATGTAAAATGGATCTGTGTAGGTGTGGAAGTTTTAATTAAATGATGTTGTGAAGGTAGCATTGACACTTTTTAGGGGTTATCCTCCTGCTCAGAAATATCTAGAGGATAAAAAAGGAAGGACATGCACTCATTCCTAAAGGTCTCCAAAATAATTGGATTGTAAAAACAGAAAGTTGTTGATACTTGGGATTCAGACATGTTATGGAACATTAAACTCCCAGTCTGTGCTGTGACAGTGCATTGGCAATCATTTTGTCTGACAAAATGCGCAGCTTCATCCAGTCTCTAGTGATTTTAAGGTGTTCAAATTAACGCAATAGATTTTTCCATCCAGCAGAAAAACATTACACCTCCCAAGAAATTAGATAAGAGAGTTCTTAAGTGGCTACTCGACACCAATGAGCTGTCTAGATGTTTCAGATTGTCTTAGATTTGACAGACAATTATAGGCAGTTGAGTTCCCTTTTTCAGTGAAAGCCATACTCCAGTGCATCCTTAACATGTACTGTATAATTCTGTCAATCCGAGGGATGACATCAACATGCCAATTGGGTGTCTCAATGATTTATTTATAACCAAATGGCAGAATTGTAATGTCTTACCCGTAGATAAGAGTTCAAAGCCTTGGTTACAATTATTCATGTTTTAAATGAATTTCATTTAATTTCTATGTCTAATTTCTATTATTTATTCAACCAATTATGTACCATAGTTAAAGATCATTATTGTCCAATGGAGTACTGGATTATTACTGTTGAAAATGTGCTGATAACAGAGGAATAGACAATAGACAATAGACAATAGACAATAGACAATAGACAATAGGTGCAGTAGTAGGCCATTCGGCCCTTCAAGCCAGCACCGCCATTCAATGTGATCATGGCTGATCATCCACAATTAGTACCCCGTACCTGCCTTATCCCCATATCCCCTGACTCCGCTATCTTCAAGAGCCCTATCTAGCTCTCTCTTGAAAGTAACCAGAGAACCGGCCTCCACCGCCCACTGTGGCAGAGAATTCCATAGATTCACAACTCTCTGTGTGAAAAAGTGTTTCCTCATCTCTGTTCTAAATGGCTTACCCTTATTCTTAGACTGTGGCTCCTGGTTCTGGACCCCCCCCCCACCCCTGAACCCAACATCAGGAACATGTTTCCTGCCTCCAACATGTCCAAACCCTTAATAATCTTATATGTTTCAATAAGATACCCTCTCATCCTTCTAAACTCCAGAGTATACAAGCCCAGCCGCTCCATTTTCTCAGCATGTGAATTCCCATCATCCCGGGAATTAACCTTGTGAACCTACGGTGCGCTCCCTCAATAGCAAGAATGTTCTTCCTCAAATTTGGAGAACAAAACTGCACACAATACTCCAGGTGTGGTCTCACTACAGCCTTGTACAACTGCAGAAGGACCTCTTTGCTCCTATACTCAACTCTTCTTGTTATGAAGGCCAACATGCCATTCATTTTCTTCACTGCCTGCTATACTTGTATGCTTACTTTCATTGGTACACAAAAGGCTGGAGAAACTCAGCGGGTGCAGCAGCATGTAAGGAGCGAAGGAGATATGCAACGTTTCGGGCCGAAACCCTTTGAACCTCTGTCGGACCTGGAAGGACTGCTTGGGTCCCTGAAAGGAGTGGAGGGGGGAGGTAAAGGGACAAGTGTAGCATCTCTTGCGGTTGCAAGGGAAAGTGCCCGGGAAAGGGGTGGAGCGGGAGGGAAGGGTAGAATTGACAAGGGAGTTGCGGAGGGAGCGGTCTTTGCAGAAGGCAGACATGGGGGGAGATAGGAAGATGTGGCGAGTGGTGGGGTCACGTTGGAGGTGGCGAAACTGGTGGAGGACTATGTATTGTATGTGCCGGCTGGTGGAGTGAAAGGTGAGAACCAGGGGGACTCTGCCCTTGTTGCGAGTGGGGGAATGGGGAGAGAGGGCAGTGTTGCGGGGTATGGAGGAGACCCTGGTGCGAGCCTCATCTATAGTGGGGGAGGGGAATCCATGTTCTCTGAAGAATGAGGACATTTGTGATGACCTGTTGTGGAACACCTCATCCTGGGAGCAGATGCGGCATAGATGGAGGAATTGGGAATAGGGGATGGAGTCCTTACAGGAAGCAGGGTGGGAGGAAGAGTAGTCCAGGTAGCTGTGGGAGTCAGTTGGTTTGTAGTGGATGTCGGTCAGGAGTGTATCACCTGCAATAGAGATGGTGAGGTCAAGGAATGGTAGGGAAGTGTCGGAAATGGTCCAAGTGTATTTGAGTGCCGGATGGAAGTTGGTGGTGAAATGGATGAAGTCAGTCAGTTGTGTGCGGGTGCAGGAGGTGACACCAAAGCAGTCGTCGATGTAACAGAGGTAGAGGTCGGGGATGGGACCCAGGTACGCCAAGAACAAGGATTGTTCGACGTACCCGACAAAGAGGCAAGTGTAGATCGGGCCCATGCGTGTGCCCATAGCTACCCCTTGTGTTTGGAGGAAATGGGAGAAGTCAAAAGAGAAGTTATTGAGGGTAAGGACCAGCTCCGCTAGGCGGAGGAGGGTATCAGTGGACGGGCATGGGTTGCTCCTCTGGTTGAGGAAGAACCGGAGGGCTTTGAGACCATCCTGGTGGGGGATGGAGGTGTAGAGTGATGGTGGTGTCGAGTGGTTACTTTCTTTGACTGATGAACAAGAACCCCCAGATACCATAACCTCACATTTATGCACATTAAACTGCATCTGCCATGCATCTGCCCAACCTGTCAAAGTCACCCTGCATTCTCATAGTATCATCCTCACAGTTCACACTGCCACCCAGCTTTGTGTCATCTGCAAATTTGCTAATGTTACTTGTAATCCCTTCATCTAAATCATTAAAATATATTGTAAATAGCAGCGGTCCCAGCACCGAGCCTTGCGGTACCCCACAAGTCACTGCCTGCCATTCTGAAAGGAACACGTTAATCTCTACTCTTTGTTTCCGCTCTGCCAACCAATTTTCTACCCATGTCAGCACTCTACCTTGTGCCCTAATTTTCTATCCTTGTCAGCACAATACCATGTGCCTTAATTTTGCCCACTAACCTCATATGTGGGACCTTATCAAAAGCTTTCTGAAGTCCAGGTGCAGGTGCACTACATCCACTGGCTCTCCCATGTCAATTTTCCTAGTTACATCCTCAAAAAATTCCAGAAGATTATTCAAACATGATTTCCCCTTCGTAAATCCATGCTGACTCGAACCGATCCTGTTACCAATAGCAAAAGTGCTGCTATTTCAACTTTAATGATTGACTCCAGCATCTTCCCCACCACCGATGTCAGGCCTGGTCTATAATTCCCTGTTTGCTCTCTTCTGCCTTTCTGAAATAGTGGGATAACATTAGCTACCCTCCAATCCACAGGAACTGATCCTGAATCTATAGAATCATGTAATATATGACACTTTGTACGTGAATGGTATAGTGATACTGTAACATGGAAAACTACGGTAGCATTTGAAGCCTGCAGAATAATTATGTTCAATTAACTAACAGCACATCAGGCAACAGACCAGATCAGCATTCTGTAAAAATAGAATAAAGGGAAGTCAAGATAATGGATTCTTCCTGGAACTTTTACTCCCACACACTGACTCTTTTCAAGAGTGGCAAGGGCACTGTTGAACACGTAATCACATTTCTGTTAAATGAGAACAAAATGCACCTGGTGTATTACATTTTCTATTCAATGGTTCTTGACTCAATTCAAACTCCTCTAACTCCAGCCTCTCATGCAGCTCCGCACTGCTTTCACCCCAGCGTTCATTGGGGGCAGCGTTGTTTATGAGGGTTATGGGTTTTACATTACATGCAGGAGTTTTAACCACACAACCTCAGCTGCGCTCAGTGTACACAGAGGAACCACATTGTAACTGAAGTGTGGCATCACTGCGTATTTCAGTTAGAGATGCGCCTGCAAGGTGCCTCTCCCTGGTCAGCTCCTGATGCAGCACAGGCCTGGATAGAGTGGATGTGGAGAGGTTGTTTCCAATAGTGGGAGAATGTAGGACCAGAGACCATAACGCAGAATAAAAGGACATACCTTTTGAAAGGAGATGAGGAGAAATGTATTTAGTCAGAGGGAGGTGAATCTGTGGAATTCGTTGCCACAGACGGCTGTGCAGGCAAGTCAATGGATATTTTTAAGGTGGAAATGGACAGATTCTCCATTAGTAAATGTGTCAGGGAATATGGAGGGAGTGCAGGAGAATGGGGTTGAGAGGGAAAGATAGATCAGCCATGATTGGATGGCAGAGTGGACTTGATGGGCCAAATGGCCTAATTCTGCTCCTTGAACTTATGAACTTATGAGTACAGAAATTAGGAGCACACTGTGTGGTCAGATGTTGACAAATCTGGTGTCCCACACTGATACGGAACATGACATTGTCCAAAAATGGTTTATCAATGTCTTGAGATGAGGGGTTGGAGACATTTCTTATTTGATCCCTCAGCTTTATGCCGGCCATGGGTGGTGTATGTGACATGCCCCCAGGCTGCCTGCCATTGAAAACATAAGTATATATTTGGATGTTTAAATATGAATTATTTTCCTTTGTTTAATTAGCACTAGACCAAGTGGGACCTGTTGGGCCCCGATCCCCAACACAATATTCCACCACTCACCCATAGCCCCCAACTGCACAGGCGCAGCTAATGGATTCCTGTTGTGATGCATGTCACGGCAACCTTCCCCCAAGTGCGCCTCACCATCTCTCTTCCTACCTCTATTCTCCTCCATTCCCCCTCATCCCCCAGCACTCCCTCCCCCACTTTTTCACCCTCCCTCTTCTTTCCCCTCTCCTCCTCTCCTCCCCCACTCACTCCCTCACCTCTCCCTCCCTCTTCTCTCCTCTACCGTCAGTCACTCCCTCCCTCCCCTCCTCCCTCCCCTCCTCCATAACCCCTCTCCCCTCCCTACCCCCATTCTCCCTCTAGTTCCCTGCTCCCCCACTCCTCACCTCCCCCCATCCCACTCCCGCATTAAACACAATGTGTAAATAACATTTCTCCTCCTCCCCTACTCCACTCCCTCCCTCTCCTTACAACAATATAAGAAATCTCTCATTGCACTGTGGATCACTGTTGATGGGCAGTTTATGTAAATGAGATCCCATTGTGACATCATAAGCTGCAAACTGCCAGTGGAACACTGCTGAGGGGCAGTTTATGTGAATAATATCCCATTGTGACATCATAGCTGCTAACTACCACTGCAACATTAAGTGATTTTTCTCAAAGTGGGGTTTTTTAAAGTTGAAAATTTGAATAACGTAAAATATAACATCAATCTGAATGAAACTTGATTTTTAAAAAACACACCACAGGACAACTGTGAGTAAGATAGTGTAAAAATTGTAGGGCTATCGTTTACGGTTTTGCCATAGTTCTGGGAGCACTTGGACATGGAGTCAGACAAACAAGATGAGAGTTTTAGTAATATACTAGACCAAGTGGGACCCGTTGGGCCCCATTCCCCCAACATAATATTCCACCACTCACCCGTTCTCCCAATGCAACCCGTTTCCACCACTCACCCATTCCCCCAATGCAACTTGTACCCCTCTCCTCCCCCTCTCCTCCACTCCCTCCCTTACCTCTCCCTCCCCCTCCTTACCCCTACCCTCAATCACTCCCTACCCTTAGTTACTCTCTCCCTCCCTCCATAACCCCTCTCCCCTCCCTACTCCCCTTGACACCATTGTGAGGAGGAAGCTTTTTTTTAATGTAAATGTGATCCCATTGTAATGTCATTGCCGAGTGGAGCACTGCTGACGGGCAGCTTATGTAAATGAGATCCCATTCTGACATCATAGCTGCTAACTGCCACTGCAACTTCATGTGATTTTTCTCAAAATGGGGTTTTGTAAAGTTGAAAATGAGAATAACTTGTAAAATATGACATCAATCTGAACGAAACGATAAAAACACACCACAGGACAATTGTGAGTACGGTGGTCCAAAAATTACAGTGCTATTGTGTACTGTTTTGGTGTAGTTCCGGTTGCACTTGGGCACGCAGACAGACAAACAAGATGAGAGTTTTAGTAATATATAGATAGATAGATTACTATATAATTTTAAATGTTTGATTGTAATAACAATCAAATTTATTATCATTGAAGTATTTTAATTATTTTAAATAATTCCTGATTTTTTAAATATGTTTACTTATTTAAATTATTTATCAGAGATGTTGGAGAGTACCTTTGATGGCAGTGAGCCATAAGGAAAGGTTCTTGGGGCATATTAGGGCAGGACCTCATCTGGGGCCTTTTGATCACTGGATAGCCATGGCAACAAGGCCTGGGGCTCTGTTAGTTCCACAGTGCTAAACCTCAACCAGCTGCATGAATTGCATTATGGTTGGGAGTGAGGAGGGCAAACTCGAGGGTACTTCAAGCACCAACTAAAACCAAAGGTTTCAATTTAGGTTTATTAGTGTCACAAATACCGAGGTACAGTGAAAAGCTCTGTTTTGCAAGCAATCCAATCAAATCAAATAATACAATACATGAACACATTCAAGTCAAACACAAGTACAAATGGTACAGTGAAAAGAAAGATATATTGATTAGTACAGGTGTCAGAGGTTATGTGGAGAAGGCAGGAGAATGGGGTTGAGAGGAAAAAATAGATCAACCGTGATTGAATGACCTAATTCCGCTCCTACCACTTATGAACTTATATCAGAGTGCAGAATTGTATCAGTGCACCACCAGTGGCGCCAGGGAGATGGCCAGCCCTGCCGGCAGTCCGTTTGTTTTTTCATTGTTTGTTATTTTTAGCGTCTGTTAAGAGTTTGTATTAATGTACTTCGGTTTGTTTTATGTTTGTTTTATGTGGGGGGAGTGGGGGGGAGTGGGGGGGATTGGGGGAAATGTTCTTTTCAAGTTCTTACCTTCCCGGAGATGTGATTGATTTTTGGATCACATTCTCCGGGCTCTGCGGCTTACCATTGCTGGAGCTGGGAGCTGCCTCGGACTGACGTGAGCCCCACCGCGGAGCACAGACTTAACATCGGAGTGAATCCCTTGCCTGAAATCGCTCCCACCACAGTCTGCGGACTTACCATCAAGGGCTTGCAGTCTCGGGAGAGGCTAGTCGGGAGCTACAAAGTCACAGAAGGTTCAACCAGCTCCAACGTGAGGTTCGATCGCCCGGCGTGGGTGAGCTGATAACCCCCCGGTGCACCACTACCAGGGATGGATGGGAGGAACAAACTTGCTCAAATAGTTCATACTGCAAAACAAGAGCATATTTATTAATAACAAATCAAAAACCCCTCATGCGGGGACATCTCTATGTTCTTGACCTGCATTCAGCACGGCTTCTGCGAACTGTAGAGGAGCAGCAACAGGCTTGTTATAAAATCGCTGAAACACAGCTTCATTAGCCCATCCTGCTGTGGCGAGAATTTGGTCCATAGGCACCTCCATAATCCTCGCCGCTGACGTCGATGCAGCCCTGGTGGAATGAGACTTGAACACATTAGTGTCGATACCTGACTTACCCAAGACGACTCGAAGCCACCTGGCTATCGTCTGGACTGTCACTCGATGATGAGGTCTCTTATGAGTGACAAGCAGGTATCTCTCCATTCCTCTGATGCGTGCCGTCACCTTGACATAGTGACGGATATGTGAGGCTAAACACAGCCTAGCATCTGCGGGGTATGCCGGGAACTTCAGCTGCAGCCCTGTGCACCCAGGTCTATGCTGCTTTAGTAGCTCATCAATGAAGAAGACTACTTCTATAGGGGTAGATATCATTCTGTCGACACGTAGTTTGTGTAGTGTCTGTACCCTCTGTGCTGAAGTCAGCGCTAGTAACATCACCAGCTTCATGGTGAGTTTGTCCAGTTGGAGCCCTTCCATGGGAGACCACGTCCTGAGCAGGTTTAATACGTCCCTGACATCCCAGGTGATATTGTAGGGTGGTGTAGGCGGATTCATATTGAATATACCCCGCATGAGTCTGGACACTAGCCTGTTGGATCCCACCTCAATCTTGAGGTAGAATGACAGCGCGCTCCTGGCGCTGTTGATGGCACTGTAACTTAAGTGTTCATCATGGTGCAACCCCGCGAGGAATTCCAGGACGTCAGTTATTGTTACGTCATCGTACGTGATGCGAGAGCGGCTGCAGTAGGCTTCCCACTTCTTAATATGTGAGCGGTGTCTTCGCCTTGTTGACTCTCGACACGATGCCCCGATGGTATCCATGGTCCGAGCTGAGAGGCCGTATTGGACTAACGGCCTGTTCAGAACCTGCAAGCCAACAAATGCAAATAGCCATGGCAGGGATGTGGCTCCCCTGAGACAGGGTGAGTAACCAATTGTGGGCAACCCTTCAAAAGGACCCAAGGTTCGCTGAGCATGTCGAAGACCACCGGATACCAAGGCTGTGTAGGCCAGTCGGGTATGATAAGGATGCCCTTGGCAGCATCCGCCTGAATCTTTCGCAATACCCGACTGATGAGGCAGAACGGGGGGAATGCATAGAAAAACCAATTCCCCCAGTCCAGCGAGAATGCATCTAGCGCTATTGCCCCAGGATCTGGTTCCCATGAGACGTATGTTGGTACCTGATGGTTCAACCGCGACGCAAAAAGGTCAATGTCCGGTTTACCAAATTTGGCTGTGACTTTAGCAAAAATTTCAGGATGTAACATCCATTCAATATTGTCATTAAATTTGCGTGACCTGGTGTCCGCCACAGTATTAAGCTCACCTGGCAAATAGGTAGCTGAAATCCAAACGTCTCTTTGAACACACCAGAGCCAAATTGAGTTAACCAATTTATCACACGAAACTGACCTGGTACCGCCCATATGGTTTAAGTATGCCACTGCTGTGGTGTTGTCTATTTGGAGACGGACACGTGCTCCAACAAGCTTGGAACAATAAGCACGAAGTCCGTGGAATGCTGCCAACAACTCCAAATAGTTTATCCCCTGTGACAACAACATAGTAGACTCAAGGGTGTCCCACCTGCCCCCACAACTAGAGCAATTATCCGTAGCTCCCCAGCCATAAGAGCTCGCATCAGTCTGCAAGTATACCACCGGATTAGCCTCCCTAATAGGCTTGAATGAGCTGCTAATGTGACACACCCACCATTGCAACTCATTCTTCACTTCGGACGGCAGCTGCATTGGTCGATCATAATGACCAGCGTTCTGTTTTAACGCAGCAATCTTGGCTCTCTGCAAATTCTGATAATGCAAAGGCCCATATCGGGCTGCCGGAAACAAAGCTACAAGTTTGCCAATTACTGTGGCTGTATGCCGAATCGATGGTATATTGGTGCGGATCAAATCTTGACACACCCGGGTGACCTCCTGAACCTTATTAGTTGGTATGGTGACCCTCATGCGTATAGAGTCCACCGTAAATCCTAGGTAATGAATCACCTGGGCAGGGCAGAACTTTGATTTCTCTGGATGGACAATGAACCCCAGCTGCTGAAATATATTGACAGCAGCTGCAACTCCCTGCTCAGCCAATTGCAGGGTGTGGCCGACAATTAAGATATCATCTAAATAGGCCATTACTATATGGTGTCGTTGTCTTAAATAAGCCATAATTGGTTTCACTAATTTAGTGAATAATCTAGGGCTGTGGTAAGCCCATTTGGCTAAGCCCTATACTGCCAGAGTTGACCCATCCAGACAAATTTCAAAAACCTCCTGTCGTATTTCTGGATGGATACAGAATAGTACACATCCTTTAAATCGATGCATGCCATAAAGCAACCATGAGAAATCAATGATATGGCTGTTTCAAAAGTGTCCATTTTGAAATGAGTGTATGTTACAAAAGTATTCAAACGAGTCAGGTCAATAATGACTCGACAGCCTCCATCCTTCTTAGGTCTAGTGAATATATTCGAAACAAATTCAACTGGTTCATGCACCGTTTTCTCGATCACTCCCTTCTGTTCAAGCCTTAAAATTTCCTTGTAGCCTGCTGCCTGTTCTGCAGCAGACAATTTAAACGTACGACCGGGCATGTGCTGGGATGGAGGAATGTCGCCATTAAGAAACTCGATTTTATGACCCTGAATATTTTGCAACACATACTCGTCACCAGTAATATTACCCCATGCACCCAAAAAGAACCGAAGGCGCCCACCAACATGTGTAGCTAAGCAAAGAGAAAAGAGAGAATCAGACCGCCTCACCTCCGTGGTTACCGGCGGTCCTTGACACGTGTGGGTGGACGTGGAGGTGCTGGGTTGGCTTGAGGGCGCGGCGTCTTCGTCTTCCACCAAGGTCTCTGCCGACCCTGTCCTAAAAAAGCCCCCTGTTGCTGGGGCTGTTGTTAACATTGTGGAGCTGGAGGGTAGGTCCTCATAGAGGTACTGGCAGACCCTCGTGGGCGAGTAGATGGAGCTTTTGAGCCTGACGGTGTGGGGGCACTCTGAGAGCGCATGAGCCCCACCGGTTTGGCTTGTTCGTCAAGCTCTTTGACCCTCTTCGAGAGATCCTCACCAAAGAGCTGACGGGGCGGCGGCGGCGGCGGTGGTTTGCACAACCCTGCAAACTTTGCAGTTTTATTTCTTGTTGACGGATAGCCGCACTGATGTTGCCCCATATCGGCGTATTGACCACAGGCACGTTGAGGGAGTTGCAATTGGATGGAGCCTGGTGACGGCTCATAGCCTGAATGAGGACTTCTTCCTGCAGTTGATGGTTGTTGAGGAAGTCCACTGTGGCTGCTAGTTTTGTGTTCAGAGGAAGTCCAGACGAATGTGGGGCCGCGAATTTAGTCGCCACATCCAGAAGTTCCTCCGCTGGCACCTCCAACGGAGGTGGTAAGGGATTAACCAAAACCTCCTCCTCCTGCTGCTCCAGGCTGATGGTAGAAGTTGGTGATGACGCCCTGTGCCTGTCGCTGCCCTGCTGTTGTTGACCTTGAAGCAGGAGCTCCAGCAGCCGCTCCATACGGTCAATACGCCCTTCAGCCTGAACACTCGGGTGGTCGGAGTCCTCCGGCTCTGAAAAGATGCCGGGGCTCCTATCATCGGCCCGCACCTCGTCGAGGCCCACCCGGTGCCGGTAGTTGTCGCAAACAGCCGCCGAGGCGAAACTGCGCGATTCCCGCGCGGGCGTGTTCAACCGCCTCCGTTTAGCTGGAGCTGAAGCCGCTGCCACTAAGGACACTTGCGGCGTGGTGTCGGCACCAGCCGAAGCATGGCTGCCTGAAGCCCGCGCAGGCTTGCTGGCTGCCCACGTCGTGGACCTTGCCGATGCATGGTCTCGCCCACCCATCCATGGGGGGCTCGGCGACCGTGACGAAACCCGACTCAACCGACCCGTCCCGGCGTCGAGAGTTGGGGGGTGCCGACTGGACCTCATAGCCGCCCCGGGTCCCGCCCTGGAACCTGACCGCTCCTCCGCGGCAGGCAATGCCTTAGCCCTAACAGGGTTAGGCTTCTGGGCTCCAGCCCTTCCCCTACTCAGAGGGCTGAGTGAAAAGGGCCGTGCAGCTGCACGCACCCCTCTGCTCGAGGTCGCCAGCGAGCCCGCTGACGACCTGACTGCCATGGCAGGGTCCTCCTGCTCTGGCGGCACACCACACTCCTCCTCGTCGAACTCCTCCAAGCTGTGGTGTGCTGGCGGATCCGGACCTGTAACCACAGGGCTTACCCACATCTCCGCCTGAGTCCCGGCCTGCGCTGCAGGTACTGCCGATGGTAATGGCCCCGGAACTGTTGACCGGCGAACTCGTCCAGACATCCTCCGGCCCTTAGCACTCCCATCCATGTCCTTGCTGCAAGACAGAATCAGTACAACAAGGACCACCAACTTAAGGTAGGATACTTACCTTCGTGGCTCCCTTATGAAGGGCTGGCGAGGAGCGCGCTCCACCGCCAGCCGTCGCAGCAACGCGATACGACGATATGTCGAGCATGCGCGCCGGCGGGCTCTTCACGAAGTCACTCACGTGACTCCGAAATGAAATTCCAGAGACTCACCACTCTCTGTGTAAAGAATGTTTTCCTCATCTCGGTCCTAAAGGAATTCCCCCTTATCCTTAGACTGTGACCCCTTGTTCTGGACTCCTAGATCTTCCAGCATCTAGCTTGTCCAACCCCTTAAGAATTTTGTAAGTTTCTATAAGATCCACCCTCAATCTTCTAAATTCCAGCAAGTACACGACGAGTCTATCCAATCTTTCCTCATATGAAAGTCCTGACATCCCAGGAATCAGTCTGGTGAATCTTCTCTGTACCACCTCTATGGCAAGGATGTCTTTCCTCAGATTTGGAGACAAAAACTGTACACAATATTCCAGGTGTGGGCTCACCAAAACCGTGTACAACTGCAGTAGAACCTCCCTGCTCCTATACTCAAATCCTTTTGCTATGAATGCTAACATACCATTTGCTTTCTTCACTGCCTGCTGCACCTGCATGCCTACTTTCAATGACTGGTGTACCATGCCACCCAGGTCTCTTTGCATCTCCCCTTTTCCTAATCTGCCACCATTCAGATAATAGTCTACCCTCATGTTTTTGCCACCAAAGTGGATAACCTCACATTTATCCAGATTATACTGCATCTGCCATGCATCTGCCCATTCACTCAGCCTATCCAAATCACCCTGCAGCCTCCAAGCATCCCCCTCACACCTAACTATACCCCCCAGCTTGGTGTCATCTGCAAATTTGGAGATGTTGCATTGAATTCCCTCGTCCAAATCATTAATATATATTGTAAATAGCTGGGGTCCCAGCACTGAGCCTTGCGGTACCCCACTAGTCACTGCCTACCATTCTGAAAAGGACCCGTTTACTCCTACCCTTTGCCTCCTGTCTGCAAAGGTCCAATGATGTAGGTTGGAGAATCGGGACAGTATCCCGGCTTATGGAAGGACTGTTCAGAAGTCTGATAACAGAGGGGGAAGAAGTTGTTCCTGAGTAGTGGTGTGCACCTTCAAGCTTCTATTTCTTCTGGCCGACTGGCGCAGGGAGAAGAACCATTGATCTGTTGGGAAAGGTGCTTGATTATGCAGGCTGCTTTCCCGAGGCAGTGCGAAGTGCAGATGAAGTCAAAGGTGGAGAGTCTGGTCTGTGGGTTGGATTGGGCTACATCCACAACTCCCTGCAATTTCTAATGGTTTTAGTCACAGCTGGTCCTAAACTAAGCTGTGATGGAACCCGACAGCATGCTTTCCGCGGTGTATCTGTGGAATGTTGTAAGAGTTGTCGGAGACATGCTGAATTTTCTGTCATCTGAGGAAGCAGAGACATTGGAGTGCTGTTGTGCTGTTTTGGCTGTCGCTTCAATGCGGTTTGTCCACGACTGATGGTTGGTAATATTTACGCCACTTCCAGAAGTCGATAACACTGGAATAAACCTCTTGCTCTTCTTAAAATGAAACCATAGGATATTTATATTCACCTGAAGGGGCTTGCCTTAACATGATATCTGAAAAAACAGACAGCAGTGGAATACTGGCTGAGATTGTGTGCGTTTGTTATCTGGATGGTGTCTGAAGCTCACAATCTTCTTCCTCGCAGCTGACAGTGAGCCATGACACTGAGCCATGAATGACACCACAGTTTTCACAGAAAGGTGGGGGCTTGTTTCCTTATTTTACATGAGCTATATGGTCATTATCTCATTGGCGTTTTGTTGAGGCTTGTTGTGTGCAGATTGACTGGTGCTCTTGTTGAATTCATACAGTGAAACCTCAACAGAATATCATTAGTGACCCACTGTGTTCACACCATCCATCAACCACCCTGTAGTAAAGCACCTTTGGATAGGAAGGTTGTTAGGGAAATAAAAGAAAAGGAGGGAGAATAAAAATCAACTGATCAGTTAAAGGAATTCAGAGCCCATTGATCAGAAACCTTCTTATGCATGATTACCTCAAATCGAATGACAGAGAGAGGCCATCCAACGCAATTAGTCAAATCCATGTTAGTATTACACAGGTACCTGCTTCCACACAATCTCCTTTACTCTGTATTCTTCTCATGCCTGTAAACCTCACAACAAAGGCATCAATGCTATCTAAATAGGTGGACGAGAGTGTGTGTAATAATAATACTTTCCAATTGGCCAGGGTTTGTAAGAGTAAATTGTAAGGGTATTTTGTCAAGGTAATTAAGCAAAACAGTGATGATTAAGATTAATGTCTTTAGATTTTAGTGGATTTTAACAATATTATAAATTTAAATTGCTGCCAAACTACCTCTCCGACCATGAAAATGTAATTATTGCAATTGTTGTCATGTTCCTTTGTAATGTTAATGTTAGTTTTAATATAATATATATTTTTTGCTATCTTTTTCCTCTTTTAATATTTTCCCCTTCATTACACTAGCTATTTCGACATTAATGATATTTTAGACTCCCTGTATCTCAGTGAATATTATTTATTCTAACTGGCTAAAGAGCTAGACCTTTGCTTCACCTGCTCACCCATGGCACATATTTCTTTTGAGAGGTTAATCTGCAGAAATAATCTCCACTGACAATAATTTGCTGCAGAAGATCTGAGGGCAGCTGCTATAATTATTTTGCTACTAATTATTCAGTATATACTCGTGTCTCAATGATACACGGAATAGCTTTCATTAAAATATAGAGTATTGATAAATAGATCAAGTACCCAGTCATTGACATATCCCTGGGATCTGCGGATGAAAGTTGACTGTCACTCTATTTCTCCTTCACTGGGCTGTCTTGCAAATGAGGAAAATGTCAAAGAATCACCAAGGAATTGGAAGACCTTTCTTCGTCTTATTTCACTCAAGCCCAGGAATTACAAAGGTGGTTCAGTCAAATAAGGAGTGAGTTAAACACATCAACTTCAGACGCTCAGTCTGAAGAAGGGTCTCGACCCTAAATGTCACCCGTTCCTTCTCTCCAGAGATGCTGCCTGACCCGGTGAGTTACTCCAGCATTTTGTGTCTATCTTCAGTGTAAACAAGCATCTGCAGTTCCTTCTTACACTTCATTTTTTATTTATTGGTGAATAAAACTTACATACAAAAATAACAATTGTAATGTAAAATAGTGCATGTAACTGCAAAGTACAATAACGACACACACAATTTTAAGGATAGTAATAATTATAATTATAATGTTAGTAATAATTATACCCAACAGATGGTAATAACTATTCCCTAGTTTAACCATATGTAAAATCTCCTTCAGGTTATATGTTCATTGAGTCCATACGATCCAATGAACACTTTCTTTCTAACTGCCGAAATTTCATTTTCATCTCCAGAGTACAGACGTCAGTAGAGTTCTGGCCCTTAATACAGGGTTGGACTTTACTACAGGATGCTGTTTCTATGAAGTGTTAGATTTATATCTTTTTATCCTGCAGTTACTATGGCAAGTTATTTTTGTCATACTTTCCTTTGAATTTAGCTTCTTTCTTAATCATGTTCATTTCCATTCTCATGGGCAGTTGAATAACCCATCTCAAGGTTAAAGAAAAAATGCACATGCTATTGAATGTTCCCAGGTACTGTCACATAGTGTATATGTTGGAATGATACCTTAGATTCTAGTTATGTGATGAATGGGAAATTATTTACCTAGAGGTTTTGGCATTATCATATACTACCTGCTACTTTGATTGTTTCTCTTTCCACAGGTACCAACTGATTTGAGGAGTTTTCAAGTGTGTTCTGTTTTCATGTCCGCAAGACATCTTCATTAATCTTCTCTTGTCAGTTTCTTTTTAATTATATCCTTTTATATCTATTTATATCTATCTATCTCTCTCACGTTCTTGTTATACATTAACTGTAAATCCAATTCCATTTCCATGTCCAGCTCAATGTACTCCAATCCTCTCCAACTATAGCTATTGTGGAAACAATCAGGTTAGTTTCTCTGTGAGGCATGTCAGTAATTTAGTAATTTGCAGGGACTACCTAAAATTGGAGAAGTCAATGTTCATACTGCTGGGGTGCAAACTGCACAAGTGAAATATGAGGTTCTGCTCCTCCCATTTACGGTGGGCCTCACTCTGGCCATGGAGGAGGCCCAGGACAGAAAGGTCAGATTTGGAATGGGAGGGGGAGTTGAAGTGCTGAGTCACCGGGAGATCAGGTTGGTTATTGCGAACCGAGCGGAGGTGTTGGGCGAAGCGATCGCCAAGCCTACGCTTGGACTCACCGATGTAGAGCAGCTGACACCTAGAGGAGCGGATGCAATAGATGAGGTTGGAGGAGGTGCAGGTGAACCTCCGCCGCACCTGGAAAGATTGCTTGGGTCCTTGAATGGAGTCAAGGGGGAAGGTAAAGCGACAAGTGTAGCATTTTCTGCTGTTGCAAGGGAAAGTGGCAGGAGAGGGGGTGGTTTGAGTGGGAAGGGACGAATTACAGAGGGAGCGGTCTCTGCGGAAAGCAGATAAGGGAGGAGATGGGAAGATGTGGCCAGTGGTGGGATCCATGCCCAGAGTGAGGTTCACTGTAAATTGGAGGAACAGCACCTCATATTTTGCTTGGGCAGTTTGCACCCCAGCGGTATGAACATTGACTTCTACAATTTTAGGTACTCCCTGCTTTCTCCTCCCCTACCCAGCTCTCCCTCAGCCCACTGTCTCTGCCTCTTCCTTTCTTCTTCCCGCCCCCCCCCCCCCCACCCTCTCATCAGTCTGAAGAAGGGTTTTGATCCAAAACGTTGCATATTTCCTTCGCTCCATGGATGCTGCCTCACCCTCTTTGTCTACCTGTGTGTGGATCCAGATATCTTTCAATTCACCCATGCACTCATTTGGCAATGTAATTTATAAGCCTTCATTTTAAACCATTCTCAGTCACACTATTTTTCATTGAGCTCTGGAAGAACTTTACTACCTATTACAGTAATCTAATAGCCCATGTACAAAACAATGAACACTTTTGTTAATCAG
Source organism: Raja brachyura (assembly GCA_963514005.1). The sequence goes on along the minus strand of OY740783.1, from coordinate 43,055,814 downwards.
CTTTGAAATTAGCATATGAACGAATGCCCACCAAGCATGCTATGAAATACCTACTTTGAGCATTTCATATTCCCAAAGCCTCCTGGTAGATCAAATTGTGGTCAAGTCTCTACTCACACACACTGCCCTGTAAAGCAGTTTCTTACATAACGTCGCTCCTCCTCAGCACAGTACTATAATATTCATGAGCCTGCAGCTTACACTGCTCTATCAGATCCCCAAAGCTCAGCTTTCATCACTTCTGCCATTTTCATGCACAAGAACTTAAATATACAGAGACCAATTCTAACAAATTATTGTAGGTACAAGAATGTATCTGGCACAGTGCACAGAATTTAGCTGGCAGCACAGTGACCCAATGGTACAGTTGCTGCTTCACAGTACCAGAGACCTGTGTATGATCCTGATATCTGTGCAGAGTTTTCACATTCCCCCTGTGACCACGTGGGTTTTCGCCAGGTGCTCCAGTTTCCTCCTACATTCCAAAGACATGTGGGTTTGTAGGTAAATTTCCCTGAGGATGCAAAAGTGGAGATAACATAGAATTAGTACACAGGTGGTCAGCATGGACTCGGGAGGCCGAAGAGCCTGTTTTCACGCTGTATCTCTAAAACTAATGCAAGGAACCAGGTATTCTGGTTTACAAAAAAAGACACAAAAGACAGTAAGTGCTGGAACAACAGCTGGTCAGGCAGCATCTCTGAAAAACATGGATAGGTGACATTTCGAATTGGGACCCTTCTTTGGACTTCTTAAGTCTGTAAAAGGTTCCCGATCCAAAATGTCACCTAATCATGTTCTCCAGAGATGTTGCCTGACCTGTTGAGTTACTCCAACACTTTGTGTCTAACAGCTTCTTCTTCATTGCATCTCAGCAGCGTCTATAGCCAGTTTATCACAATGTATCCTGTAAAATCTTCAAGGAAAATGTGAAATCCTTAATATTATTTATGCACTCCTCTTAACTCAGCAAAAATGTCAAATGCAATTGGCTGACACAGTAGTAGGAATTGTTGCATTTACCAAAATCACTTCAGAGGAAATAAACAAGAGAAAAAATGTTGCTGAAGATTTGACTAAACAAGATTCATATTTTAGTCCAATATTATTTTTATCACTTGCAATGTTTTCTCCTGGTCTGTACCTTATTGCATTTAGCTTAAGCATGATGCATTTGAATTCACAATTCGTTCATCAAGATTGGGGTTTAAATTACTCCGCATACCAGCAGCAAAATAGTAAATCATTGACTTGACAGCTGTAGTTGGAAACTGGAGTTTGTTTTACAATGAAAAATGAAAAGAAAAATGGGGTTTGCAATGGCTGCAGTGATTGATGACACCCATGCCATGGATCTCCATTATGGAAACTCGTGGAGCAAGTAAAATTCACGCACCTTCCACAATGCTTTCTCTAAGAATTAGAAACACATTGCCTTCCCTGCAATGACTGCATCCTAAAAGATGAATCAACATTAAAGGGACAAAACATCCAGCTCTGTGAAGTGAAGAATTTAGAGTCGTATGTAGCTCCTGTAGAAAAATATGATGCTGCAGTTACACTCTCCAGCAGAGGTAGAAGTTAACTACTGGCCTTTTTCTGTTAATAACCTACATCACACAAAACAAAGGGAGTCAACATTGTTTTTCTAAGCTAAATGTAGTTCTCTGGACGTGATGCCAGGACCTGTTGGGCAATTTGCCACCATTCATTTAACAATATTTTGGCTTCTGGTATCACAAGCAGCAATACAAATGTAGGTTCTGAGTTGTGATGCTAATAAACCTGAGCAATGCTGAGTTGCAGATTACATATGTCTGTTCCTCTGTGCCTCACAATGAATATAGTTTAATTTAGATTTTACTTCGGAGTCACGTGAGTGACTACGTGAAGACCCCGCCAGCACGCATGCGCGACATATCGTCGTACGCATGCGGAAGCGACGGTCGGGAGGAGCGGGGCTCCTCCAGCGTGAGTTTAAAAAGCTCACGCCAGGTAAGTCTCACCGAAGGAGTGAGTCGACCATAATGGAAGGGAGAAAGAGTAAGAGAGCGGCGGCCAAATCAGCGGCTAAGGACAGCAGCCAGCGGAGAACCGCTTCTCCAGAGCTTCAGGTTCCACCTGCAGCTCCCGACTTTTCGGACTTTGAGACCGTTGGTACGCCACGGTCGGGGAAAACTACCCGGAAGTCGGCCGGGGCGGACTCAGCGGAGTCCGGTCCCGAGGGCACCCCGCTCGCTGGTAGCGACGGAGGTCGCCTTGACCGCATTGAGCGGCTGATGGAGCAGATGCTCCAACGTGACCTGTTACAGCAGGGGCAGGATCACAGTGGGACCCCTAGTAGGCCCACGGCAAGTTCCTTTCGAGGACTGCCCAATGTATCCCCTTCTATATAGGGGAGCATTGAGGGTCAGAACTGGGCTGACCCAGAAGAGGGAGAGTTGGCTGAAGCACCTGCAGCGTCAGGGGTGTGTGAAGATTATATGGATGTGGTGAGCAAACATGCCATGCCCCACCAGAAGGGCCTACCCATCCACCCCAAGCTGGCTGCCAGCATTGATTATATGGCCACCAACCAACTTCAGGAACAGGCCATCAATGCCACAGCAGATAAATATTTGGCGCCAGAAAACTGCAAATCGTTAAATGTGCCCGCGGTGAACAACCCGATATGGGGGAACATGAGCCCCTCAAGTAGAGGGCAGGAGATGAAACTTCAGAAGATCCTGAAGCTCCTAACCGCAGGGATTACTGCAGTAGCCAGAACAGCAGTGGGAGTGGATATGCCGCAAGAGCTGCAAGATGCTTTGGCCTTACTGTGCAATACACAGTATGAAATTAACAATTTCAGGAAAAGCATTATAAAGCCGGCGCTTAACCCCAAGTTCGCGGGGTTATGCAAGCCTGGGAAGACGCAGCCTCCAAGCCTGTTATTCGGGGAAGATCTCCCCAAACAGGTAAAAGATCTTGACGAAGAGGCTAAGGCTTTGGGCCTTATTAAAGTACCTGGGTACACTAAGCCTCATCACCCACACAGAACGCACCCCTACGCACCCACCGGGCAGAGTTACCCTAACAGGTCTGCCGGTGGTGAAAGCTCGAAGGCCGGCATACCTGCACAGCGGTCTTTTTTAGGCCAAGGCCCAGGCCGGCCTCCTTGGAAGATGCGCCACTCCCAGAACACCTACAACCAGCCGAGGAAGCAAGGGCAGAAACCTCCACACCGGCAGTAACCATGGAGGTAGGTGGGTCTGGGATCCCCAAGAACACTACTGACCTAAATTCACTCTGCATAGGGGGCAGGTTGCACATGTTCCTCGAGAATTGGCTCACTTTTACCTCTGATCCTTATATACTCAGGAGTATTCAGGGCTACAAAATTGAATTTATTCACGAACTCCCTACCCCGGTACAGCATGCGCCTAGTCGGAAATTCGTCCTTTCTCATAGAGATAAGGCAGCAGGGCATGCTGAACTACAGAGGTTAATAGAAAAAGGGGTAATTGAAAAGGCCTTTAAAGAACCTCAGGAGTTCGTGTCTAATATATTCACTAAAAACAAAAAAGATGGCGGGTGCCGCATCATCATAGATTTGACCGACCTGAATACTTCTGTCCAGTATATTCATTTTAAAATGGACACCTTCGACACTGCTACTCAGCTTGTAGCCAATAGGTACTACATGGCATGCGTTGACCTTAAAGATGCATACTATTCAGTACCCATACACAAGGATCATAGGAAATACTTAAAATTTATCTGGATGGGACAATTATGGAAATATAAAGCTTTGCCTAATGGGCTATCGTCAGCACCCAGATTGTTTACCAAGATATTGAAACCAACTTTGGCCTATTTAAGGAAACAGAATCATACTGTTATGGCCTATCTTGATGACATCCTCATAGTGGGGGAGAATTTGGAAATGGCTACTTTGGCAGTCACAGCCACGAAACATATTTTTCAGATACTGGGGTTTACGATACATCCAGATAAATCAATATTGGAACCCTCTACCACCATGAAATATTTGGGGTTCATTATTGACTCAGTGCAAATGTCTGTCACGTTACCACCAAGCAAGGTGGAAGACCTGATAGAGGCTTGCAGGAGCCTCTTTGGCATTAAGGTCCCATCCATTCGGCAGGTGGCCAGGGTGATTGGGAAGATAGTAGCTGCATTTCCTGCAGCACAATATGGGCCCTTACATTACCAAAATTTACAAAGAGCAAAAATTACGGCGCTCAAAAATCATGCTGGCCATTTTGATAGGCCCATGAAAATTCCAGAAAAGGCAAAAGCTGAACTATGTTGGTGGATGGGTAATGCCCAAAATTGTTCCAAACCCATGACTATCGCCAATCCCTCGATCACCTTACAAACGGATGCCAGTGCCAAAGGGTGGGGAGCTACTAACACTACCTCTAGCTGTGGAGGTAGATGGAGTGCACCAGAGTTAACCCTATTTAAAAACTTAGGGATTAACTATTCAGAAATGCTCGCAGCATTTCACGGACTTAAAGCATACTGCACTAACATGCACAAAGTTCATGTTAGACTACAGATTGACAACACCACGGTGGTAGCCTATATTAACCACATGGGCGGTGTAAAGTCGATATCGTGTGATGAATTGGCCAACAATATCTGGCACTGGTGTCTGCAAAGAGGAATTTGGATCTCTGCAACTTACCTACCAGGTAAACTAAACACAGTGGCAGACACCAGATCACGGAAATTCAACGACAACATAGAATGGATGTTGGATCGGAAAGTGTTTACAGATATTGTAGAACGTTATGGGACACCAGATATCGATCTTTTTGCGTCCAGGCTAAATCACCAACTACCAACGTATGTTGCTTGGGAGCCAGACCCAGGGGCGGTAGCGATGGATGCTTTCTCGCTACACTGGGGGGATTTGTTCTTCTACGCTTTCCCCCCTTTCTGCCTCATCAGTCGGGTCTTGCAAAAAATCAGGCAAGACTCCGCATCGGGTATCTTGGTAGTGCCCGACTGGCCTACTCAACCATGGTTCCCTCTGGTACAAAAGATGGCCACAGAACCCTGTGTCAGGGTGAATAAAAGACCAAGCCTGCTTGTTCATCCTGTTACAGGAGAAAGTCATCCATGTCATGATTGTATGGATTTGTTAATTTGCAGACTTTAAAACGGCCACTTCATGGACTCGGACTCTCCAACAGGACCATTGATACTATCACGGGAGCCTGCAGAGAGTCCACAAGGAAGCAGTACTTGACCTACATCAGGAAGTGGGAAAGATTCTGCGTGACTACTAAAACTACATACGAAACCGCCACCATCACGGAAGTGCTGGAGTTTCTGGCTACCCTTCATTACGATGAGGGTTTAAGCTACAGCGCCATTAACTGTGCCAGGAGTGCCCTATCGTCTTACTTGGGCAAGGGGAGTGACCAATTGGGAATTGGGTCACATCCCCTGGTATCCAAATTTATGCGGGGAATATTTAATTCTAATCCCCCCAGGCCCAGATATAGCCATACCTGGGACATCAGCACGGTATTGACGATGCTGCGAGGATGGACACCGAACACGGGACTCCCTTTGGCCAAATTAACCTACAAAATGGTCATGATAATGGCACTGATCACGGCGCAACGGGTCCAGTCCCTGCACAAACTCAGTCTGGATGCCATGGCAATTACCAGTGGGAAGATCACATTCCAGGTGCAGGGAGTATTGAAGCAAGATCGACCCGGAGTGTCTGGACATACTTTGGAGTTCCTGGGTTACCCAGCGGACACTCGTCTTTGTATCGTTACATTGATTCTGCGATACATTTCAGTCACTAAAGATCTAAGGGGCACGGAAACAGCTTTGCTTGTCAGTCACAAGAAGCCTCATCACAGGGTCACGGTGCAAACCATTTCCAGATGGTTAAGGGTGGTACTGGATGCGGCGGGGGTGGATACTAATGTGTATAAATCTCACTCCACCAGGGCAGCATCCACCTCGGCGGCTAGAAGGATGGAGGTACCACTGGATCACATCCTGGCCACAGCGGGTTGGAACAATGAGAGAACCTTCCACCGCTTTTATAACAAACCCGTGACCTCCCCTGACAATTATGCAGGGAGGATCTTAAGTGCTGCCAGTTAAATAACCCTTTTGGGACACAATATTGTGTTTGGTATGAATAAATACCTGTTTTGTTTTTCAGCCAGTGTCTTGTCTGAATCACGTCCATCCTCTTATCCCAGCTTTAGCGGTGTGTGAGCATGGAGCTTCCAGGGCATGAAATCACAGAGCTTTGAAATCTTCACGTAGTCACTCACGTGACTCCGAAGTAAAATAGTAAGATTAAACGAGAACTTACCAGTTTGAAGTTTGATCTTTATTTTATGAGGAGTTACGATGAGGGATTACGTGCCCTCCGCTCCCAACCCTCTATTATAAAGATCACCTGGTATGAAAGTTCTCTTTTTTCTCTTACTATGTCAGTCATTGAGACTGTTTTTTGTTCTGTGATTTCACACCACTGCTTTGAAGAATGTCGCGCATGCGTGCTGGCGGGGTCTTCACGTAATCCCTCATCGTAACTCCTCATAAAATAAAGATCAAACTTCAAACTGGTAAGTTCTCGTTTAATCTTACTATTAGTTAATGATACAGTAAGGAAACAGGCCCTTCCGCCCATTGAGTCCACGCTGACCAACGATCACCCCTCACACTAGTTCTATCTTCACACTTTTGGAAAATTTTACAAAGCCGATAACCTAATCTGCATGTCTTTAGAATGTGTGAGGAAACCGGAGCAACAGGAGAAAATACACATAACCACAGGGAGGACATGCAAACTTTGTGGAGACAATATCCATAGTCACCCCAACTCTATTGCAGCGCCACTCTGCCACCCCAAAGTAAAGTGTTAGAAATATAGAAACATAGAAATTAGGTGCAGGAGTAGGCCATTCGGCCCTTCGAGCCTGCACCGCCATTCAATATGATCATGGCTGATCATCCAACTCAGTATCCCATACCTGCCTTTTCTCCATACCCTCTGATCCCCTTAGCCACAAGGGCCACATCTAACTCCCTCTTAAATATAGCCAATGAACTGGCCTCAACTACCCTCTGTGGCAGAGAGTTCCAGAGATCCACCACTCTCTGTGTGAAAAAAGTCCTTCTCATCTCGGTCCTAAAGGATTTCCCCCTTATCCTTAAGCTGTGACCCCTTGTCCTGGACCTCCCCAACATCCGGAACAATCTTCCTGCATCTAGCCTGTCCAACCCCTTAAGAATTTTGTACGTTTCTATAAGATCCCCTCACAATCTCCTAAATTCTAGAGAGTATAAACCGAGTCTATCCAGTCTTTGTTCATAAGATAGTCCTGACATCCCAGGAATCAGTCTGGTGGACCTTCTCTGCACTCCCTCTATGGCAATAATGTTCTTCCTCAGATTTGGAGACCAGAACTGTATGCCATACTCCAGGTGTGGTCTCACCAAGACCCTATACAACTGAAGTAGAACTTCCCTGCTCCTATACTCAAATCCTTTTGCTATGAAAGCTAACATACCATTCGCTTTCTTCACTGCCTGCTGCACCCGCATGGCTACTTTCAATGACTGGTGTACCATGACACCCAGGTTGCGCTCCCCTTTTTCTAATCAGCCTCCATTTAGATAATAGTCTGTTTTCCTATTTTTGCCACCAAAGTGGATAACCTCACATTTATCCACATTATGCTGCATCTGCCAAACATTTGCCCACTCACCCAGCCTATCCAAGTCACCTTGCAGTTTCCTAGCATCCTCCTCACAGCTAACACTGCCCCCCAGCTTAGTGTCATCCGCAAACTTGGAGATATTGCCTTCAATTCCCTCATCCATTAATGTATATTGTAAATAGCTGGGGTCCCAGCACTGAGCCTTGCGGTACCCCACTAGTCACTGCCTGCCATTGTGAAAAGGACCCGTTTACTCCTACTCTTTGCTTCCTGTTTGGCAGCCAATTCTCTATCCACATCAATACTGAACCCCCAATGCCGTATGTTCTAAGTAAATAAATGTTTTTTTCACACTGGACCAGAGCACTCGATGCCCACTTAAAGCATAGCAATCTAAACAGCCTAAATTGAAAATCAAAAACAGCACATGATGGAATTGATGTGAAAACAATACATTTTGTAAATAAACACAAAGTGCTGGAGTAACTCAACGGGGCAGGCAGCACCTCTGGAGGATATGATAGGTGCCATTTCAGGTTGGTATTTTATTCAGACCAATACATTTGAGTCAGTCTGAAGAAGGACCCCGATCTGAAACATTACCTGTCCATGTCCTCCAGAGACCTGCCTGACCCGCTCAATTACTCCAGCAATTTGTGTTCTACGCAAGATTCCAGCATCTGCAGTTCCACTTGTCTCTATGTTTTGTAAATACTTAGCAGGTCAGGTAGAATCTGTGAAGAAAGAAACAGAGGTAATGTTTTGGATCAATGACCTTATTTTACAGCTAATAATTTAGAGATGAAACATGTTTTATGTTACAGAGAAAGGTGTTGGTGAAGAGGAAGAAATGAATGCTAGTGAAGACCAAAAAGGACTGAATGACACATAGATGGTAATGTCAGCTAAGAAAGGGCAACAAAGAATTATTCATCACGGCTGAGCTGTCTGGAGGAGATGCAAGAAGTAAATGAATGGAAAGAGAAGGAATGAAATCAAAACAAATTCAAATGCTTCAAATCCTGTCTGGTGAAGGGTCCCAACCCAAAACGTTACCTATTCATGACCTCCAGAGATCATGTCTGACCCGCTGAGGTACATGTAATCATGTATTGGCTTTCTGCTGACTGGATAAGTCAGCTTTACCAGCCGTGTCTTTGTGCCACCCATACGGGATTCTTGAAATGCATTCAAAATAAATGTTTACGTTAACATATACCAAACCCAAGGTGAGAGTTTACTTGGTGTTATGAGTAATTGAACGCTTTACCGTTCTTTAATCAATGATACTGCAATGGGAATCAAGGATTCACACTTTTTCCTAATTTTGATCACAAATGCCACCAAAGTGCATGGATATCAGATGCTAATGCTGAGAAGGTCTTGGTTCAGGACAATCACATATGCAAAAGCCTCAGGAACGTGAATCTTCCTGTTCTGTGAAGGAAAGGTGAGAGAGTACACAGTTGGGAGTGCGGCAGACCTTTAAGTCTAGCACAGGTCCAAGTTTGCTGTACACCGAGATGTTTTCTCAGAACAGAAGCATCAAATTCCCTCCAGGGAGATGGATGACCAGGAGCTTTTAAATTTGAAACCAGTGGTTCAGAAGTCTCATAAATAGAGAAAATGATCATTTTGAAAAATGGATCTAAAAACTATGACATTGTGTGCTCCTTGTTCAGTGACCTCATCTCCCCAAACAGAGAACACATGTACTTCAAGGCTTTAATGTGTTCAGTGTAATAATACAAGACTTGTTTTCTGACCTGATATCGGTAACAAATGTCAGCATTGTCTAGTGGATTAAGGTCGAGTGATAATTGTACAATGTTGTTTATATCCTGGTGTTGATGTAACTGATGGATTCCAGAACACATGTAAATAAATGATCAAGTGAAGCCACACAGGAATTCAAAAAATATATTATTGAAACGTCATCTTCCTAAACTTCAAAAGTAAAATATAAAAATATATGAACATTCAATTATCTAAATCTTGGGTGAATGAAGTGCAAGGGGGAGTAACGTCCTCAACTTTAATTGAATGATTATATGATCTGAAATACAGAGGCATTTATTTATTCTTTGGCAAGACCCAAGTAAAAAATACAAGTATGGCATGACATGGGTCTGCTCTTTGCATCTTACTACCCAAGGATTGGGCATTCTCCAGGGTAAGTTGATAGCAAGGTTTTGTTAACACAGATCATAGAACAGTACTCTAAAAGAGCAGGCCCTTCGGCCCACAGTGTCTGTGCCAAACAGGTTGTAGCGACCAAATCTTGGCTGCCTGCACATAATCCCTATCCCTCCATTCCCTCTATCGGTAGTAAAGAAAGCAAACTCAATGCTAGCATTTATTTCAAGAGGGCTTGTATACAAAAACAGGGATGTAATGCTGAGGCTCTAAACGGCGCTGGTATGGCCGCATTTGGAATATTGTGAGCAATTTTGGGCATCATATCTGAGGAAGGATGTGCGGGCTCTAGAGAGGGTCTGGAGGAGGTTTACAAGAATGATCCCAGGAATGAGTAGATTAACCTATGATGAGCGTTTGCCGGCACTGAGGGGACCTCATTGAAACAAACAGGGACTGGGGGTCAGTGAAATCGGCTTGGATAGAGTGGATGTGGAGAGGATGTTTCCACCAGTGAGAGAGTCTAGAACTAGAGGTCATAGCCTCAGAATTAAAGGACGTTCTTTTAGGGAGGAGATGAGGAGAAATTTATTTAGTCAGAGGGTGGCGAATCTGTGGAATTCTTTGCCACAGAAGACTGTGGAGGCCAAGTCAGTGGATATTTTTAAGGCAGAGATAGATAGATTATTGATTAGTACAGGAGTCACAAGTTATGGGGAGAAGGCAGGAGAATGGGGTTAGGAGGGAGAGATAGATCAGCCATGATTTAATGGCGGAGTAGACTTGATGGGCCGAATGGCCTAAGTCTCCTATCACATGAACTTATGACCTACATCTATAAGCCTATCCAAAAGTCTCTTAAATGCTACTACCATTTCTACCTCAACCACTACTCCTGGCAGCATGTTGCAGGTACGACACCCTATGTGTAAAAAAAAGCTTGCACCACACAACTTCTTTAAACTTTGCACTTCTCATCTTAAAACTATGCCTTCTTGGCATTTGATGTTTCCATCCTTGTCTTTGTCCATCCATCTATCAATCAAAACCCTCATCACTTGTATCCATCTAATATTTTCCAGGCTTTGTCGGCCCCCATTCTTTTCCAGCTTTCTTCTCTCCCCTACTACATTCAGTATGAAGAAGGGTCCAGACCCAAAACTCCACCAATCCATGTCCTCCAGAGATGCTGATTGACTGACTGATTTGCTCCAGTTAATTAAGACCTTTAGAAGTAAAAAATGCACTATTTAACAAGGTTGAACTAATTCCCAGATTGTTTAAACTAACAGAAAATGGGTTGAAACATTATTACACTGCACTGCATCAAGTTGACAAAAGTTAATAGCTAAATTTGCAGGAATATGAATTATTCATCATATTATATAGAAAGGAGGTGACTTCAATTTCTACTTTACCTTTACAGCCAAATTGTTTTGGATATATTTAAATCCCAAACCTATATGGATCAAAAAAGCTGGCATGCAGGTTTGTAAGATCAGTAGGAATCATGGACTCATGCTGTAACAACTTTGACTCGACACTCATGTTTCTTCCAGATCAATCAATCTGACAAAGAAAATGGATGCAATTCTTCCACAAGATCATTTGAGAAATAGATACAATACTCTCCTATGAGACACAAGAGACCAAATGCAACAATTTTAATGGGGATCCACCTGGCATTCGACCTCTCGTCTCTCTTCAGACTGCAAGATGGAAAATAATTAGATTAAATGAAGGGACTGGGGTTCAGTTGTGGTAACAATTTGGTTGCTTCTGAACATTAACAGCAAAAAGAGACTGTCGAGAGAAAGCACTAAATGGCACATTTGAAATGAGAACCTGCTGGAAGATGATGGGCATTTTGTGCTGCTGCAAGCAAGGTTAAGTAACGCAGGGTTACACAAAAAGCTGGAGAAACTCAGCGGGTGCAGCAGCATCTAAAGAGCGAAGGAGATAGGCGACGTTTCGGGTCGAGACCCTTCTTCTTCAGTTAAGTAACGCATCTTTATCATCACAAAAACACAGTTCAAACATCCAGTCAAGGCTTGTTTCGTTGTCTGATTGCCAAGTTATGTTACGTTCACAGATGTGCAAAACCTCTACATAACCTTCAGTTCTGGGCATCATGTTACAGGAAATATATTGTCAAGCTTGAAAGGGTTCAGAAAAGATTTACGAGGATGTTGCCAGGACTAGATGGTATGAGCTACAGGGAGAGGTTGAGTAGACTGGGTCTCTATTCCATGGAGCGCAGGAAGATGATGGGTGATCTTATAGAGGTGCACAAAATCATGAGAGGAATAGATCAGGTGGATGCACAAAGTCTCTTGCCCAGAGTAGGGGAATCGAGGACCAGAGGACATAGGTTCCAGGTGAAGGGGAAAAGATTTAATAGGAATCCGAGGGGTAATTTGTTCACACAAAGGGTGGTGGGTGTATGGAACAAGCTGCCAGAGGAGTAGTTGAAGTTTGGACTATCCCATTGTTTAAAAAACAGTTAGACATGTACATGGATAGGACAGATTTGGAGGGATATGGACCAAGCGCAGGCAGGTGGGACTAGTGTAGCTGGGACATGTGGGCAAGTTGGGCTGAAGGGCCTGTTTCCATACTGCATCACTATGACTCGATGACTCTATGATCAGAAATAAACATTTAATACCATGTGATACTGCTGCATGTGTTTGCTTCTCTCTGTGATTACAACACATTTCATAAGTATGCTACTCATGCACAAACCCATTTAGCCATTGAGGTTTTCAAACAAAAATACTTAACTTATTGGTATGAGCTCCATATATTCAGTCATGCAGAGCTGGTCATTTTTAGCACTAAACTGTTTTTAACTGAAGTGTAAACCATATCCTGACTGGTTTTTGCCACTCTGAAAATTCAACCAGACATCTCTTAAAATTAAACAAACGCAGAAAATGCCAGAAACTCTCAGAAAGTCAGACAACCTGCAGAGAGAGCGACAGTGCCAAAGTTTAACTCTCTGAAGGAGAAATCTGAAGTAGGCTCCTGAGACCTATCTATGTTACCTATCTATGTTCTCCTGAGATGTTGCCTGACCCATTGAGTAACTCCGGCTCTTTGTGTCCTTTTGTGTAAACCAGCATCTGCAATTTATTTTTTCTACATAGGGTCAAGGTTTAACACTGCCTTCTCTCTTCCGAGATGCTGTCTGGATAGCTGGGTATTTGTTTATTGCTTTATTATTGTCGTTGTTGTTGTTGTGTGAATCGAGGTGCAGTGAAAACTTTGTTTCATGTGCTATCTGAGTAAATTATTCAACATGAATCCAATCTGGAGGATTGTTTACAGGTGATCCTATCAGATTCTTAGGGACTAAACGGCTCGTTTTCACAATGGCAGGCAGTGACTAGTGGGGTACCGCAAGGCTTAGTGCTGGGACCGCAGCTATTTACAATATACATTAATGATCTGGATGAGAGAATTGAAGACAATATCTCCAAGTTTGCGGATGACACTAAGCTGGGGGGGCAGTGTTAGCTGTGAGGAGGATGCTAGGAGACTGCAAGGTGACTTGGATAGGCTGGGTGAGTGGGCAAATGTTTGGCAGGTGCAGTATAATGTGGATAAATGTGAGGTTATCCACTTTGGTGGCAAAAATAGGAAAACAGACTATTATCTAAATGGAGGCCGATTAGGAAAAGGGGATCCTTATCTTAAGGATAAGGGGGAAATCCTTTAGGACCGAGATGAGAAGGAATTTTTTCACACAGAGAGTGGTGGGTCTCTGGAACTCTGTGCCACAGAGGGTAGTTGAGGCCAGTTCATTGGCTATATTTAAGAGGGAGTTAGATGTGGCCCTTGTGGCTAAGGGAATCGGAGGGTATGGAGAGAAGGCAGGTACGGGATACTGAGTTGGATGATCAGCCATGATCATATTGAATGGCGGTGCAGGCTCGAAGGGCCGAATGGCCTACTCCTGCACCTAATTTCTACATTTCTATGTTTCTATGAGATGCAGCGCGACCTGGGTGTCATGGTACACCAGTCATTGAAAGTAGGCATGCAGGTGCAGCAGGCAGTGAAGAAAGCGAATGGTGTGTTAGCTTTCATAGCAAAATAATTTGTGTATAGGGGCAGGGAGGTTCTACTTCAGTTGTATAGGGTCTTGGTGAGACCACACCTGAAGTATTGCGTACAGTTCTGGTCTCCAAATCTGAGGAAGGGCATTATTGCCATAGAGGGAGTGCAGAGAAGGTTCACCAGACTGATTCCTGGGATGTCAGGACTGTCTTATGAACAAAGACTGCATAGACTCGGTTTGTACTCTCTAGAATTTAGGAGATTGAGAGGGGATCTTATAGAAACTTACAACATTCTTAAGGGGTTGGACAGGCTAGATGCAGGACGATTATTCCCGATGTTGGGGAGGTCCAGGACAAGGGGTCACAGCTTAAGGATAAGGGGGAAATTCTAGGACCGAGATGAGAAGGAGTTTTTTCACACAGAGAGTGGGGGGTCTCTGGAACTCTCTGCCACAGAGGGTAGTTGAGGCCAGTTCATTGGCTATATTTAAGAGGGAGTTAGATGTGGCCCTTGTGGCTAAGGGAATCGGAGGGTATGGAGAGAAGGCAGGTACGGGATACTGAGATGGATGATCAGCCATGATCATATTGAATGGCGGTGCAGGCTCGAAGGGCCGAATGGCCTACTCCTGCACCTAATTTCTATGTTTCTATGTTTATCCATCTTCATGCTTTTCAAGAGATCCAATACCATCTCCTCCAAAAAGCCCCAGGTTATTAGTGTATCCCACATTGATCTCACTATCCTCCATGTCCTTCTCCTTGGTCTACTCGCATTTGAGGCTGAAGTCTGCAGCAGGGTGATGCCATCCGGTTTGACATCCATAGGTGCTCACCCTAAAAAGGGCGCATGTTCCGGGTTGGCGCCAAGCTGCAGCGCAGCTGCTGTCTGCTTGTTGTCATTTGCCTGACTGAGGTCAGTTGACAGGGCTCACCACATGGGAGGTCGACCTCCTTGGTGAAAATATGTATTTTATTTATTATATTATATTAGTATATTTATTATATTAGTTCTGTGTGGTATCAAAATGTTATTGCAAATTTTGTTATTTCACGTACTGAAATGGAAAACCAATAGGCTTGATTAAATGCTTCAGCATCCACTAAATAAGAAAAGTCATCAGCTGTGTTTAAGTTGACCTGCCCTTTTAATTGAATCATGCTGTGACTGGGAATGAGTCAATACACCCCGGGGAATAGATTGCCTTCATACGAACCGGGATCCAATTAACCCTCAAATCAGGATCAAGATTTATACCTTTAAAAGTGATCAATGCAACTGGGTGAAGGGGGATTTACAATAAATCAGGTTAAAGTCTGAGCAGGAAAAAAAGGTTTGACGGCAAAATTGAAGGTTCTTTATCTAAGTGCTTAAAACATTGGTAACAAGATAAGTGTAGGAAGGAACAGCAGATGCTGGTTTAAACCAAAGATTGACGCAAAATGCTAAACTCAACAGGACATGCAACATCTCTGGACAGAAAGAATGGGTGATGTTTCGGGTCGAGATAGAAGGATTAATGGCACCCACAGAAATAAATGATTTTTTAATCTAATTGCTATTACAAACTGACCCAGATTGATAATTAAATATTCTAGGATAATTTTCTTCTGGAAAAGGAGGCAAGGCTGCCCTGATATTAAAGAATGAGATTGAAGCAGTAGAAAGAAAGGACCTTTGCTCAGAAAATCAAATATCCAAGTTTAGGTGCAACGAAGTCAAAGTCAAAGTCAAACAAACTTTATTGACATTTAGAAATACATTGATATATGCAGTTCCAAACGAAATTTCGTTGCATTTGGCTCCCTGTGCAACACGATAAATTAACAGAAGGATAAACTTGGATAAAATGGATAAAAAAGATAAAAGGATAAATAGACAATGGTGGCAGCCCATTACATGGCATTCAGGAGTCTGATGGCTCGTGGGAAGAAGCTGTTGCAGAACCTTGATGTTCTGCTCCTTATGCTGCGATATCTTTTTCCCGAGGGCAGCAGAGTGAACAGACCGTGATGGAGATGTGTGGGGTCTTTTATAATACTGCTGGCCTTAGACACGCAACGTTTGGTCGCAATATCCCCGATTGAGGGGAGAGAGCTCCCGATGATTTTTTCCGCTGTCCTCACCACTCTCTGCACAGACTTCCAGTCGGAGGCTCTACAGTCCCCAAACCAGACAGAGATACAGCTGGTCAGAATACTCTCTATGGTGCCCCTGTAGAAAGTAGTGAGGATGGGATGGGGGAGGTGAGCTCTTCTCATCCGGCGCAGAAAGTGCAACCGCTGCTGCGCTCTCTTAACTGTTGATGAGATGTTATTCGACCAGGTCAGACTGTTAGTGATCTGCACCCCCAGGAACTTTGTGCTACTGACCACCTCCACATCACTGTCATTGATGTGAAGTGGTATGGGACTGTGCCGGGTTTTCCTGAAGTCGACGATAACCTCCTTTGTTTTTTCGACATTCAGGATCAGGTTGTTCATATTGCACCAGTCCACCAGTTGTTTCACCTCCTCCCTGGAAGCCAGCTCATTGTCGTCCCTGATGAGGCCCACCACTGTTGTGTCATCTGCATACTTCATGATGTGGTTTGTACTAAACCTGGCACAACAGTCGTGAGTCATCAGGGTGAACAGTAGTGGACTCAGGACACAGCCCTGAGGGGAGCCGGTGCTCAGAGAGATGGTGTTGGAGGTGTTATTTCCAACCCTCACAGACTGGGGTCTGTCAGTGAGGGAGTCCAGTAGCCAGTTACACATGGGGGTGCCGAGGCCCAATGGAACCAGTTTGCTTATCAGGTGCTGGGGGATAATGGTGTTGAATGCTGAACTGAAATCCACGAACAGCATTCGCACATAGGTGTTTTTCTCCTCTAAATGTTCCAGGCTTAGATGGAGTATGGAAGATATAGCGTCCTCTGTGGAGCGGTTTGGCCTGTAAGCAAACTGGTATGGGTTAAGTGTGGAGGGGAGTCTGGAGGTGATGTGGTCCCTGACCAGCCTCTCGAAGCACTTCATCATTATGTGGGTGAGTGCTACAGGGCGGTAGTCATTGAGACATTGTATGTTGGATTTTTTTGGCACTGGTATGATGGTGGCAGTCTTGAAACATAATGGGACGACAGCCTGGTTCAGCGAGGTGTTAAATATGTCCGTAAGGACATGTGCCAGCTGATCAGCACATTCCCTGAGCACCCGCCTTGGTATGTTATCAGGGCCTGCCGCCTTTCGTGTTTTCACTCCTTTTAGGGTCCTCCGAACATCCATTATGTCAAGACTGAGTGCCTTTTTCTCACAATGAGGAATACCTTTGCTTGCAGGTGTGTTATTTAATGCCTCGAACCGACCAAAATAGTTGTTGAGTTCATTGAGGAACTCAATGTTGTCATCACAGGGTGGTGAAGCAGTCTTATAGTCCGTGATTGATTTGATTCCCTGCCACATGCGCCTGGTGTTCTTGGGGTCATGGAAGAAGCTCTGGATTTTCTGACCATGGGCACGCTTGGCCAACCTGATGACTCGGTTCAGGTTGGCTCTTGCGGATCTGAGTGCCACCACGTCGTTGGATTTAAACACGGCATTACGTGCTCTCAGCATTCCACATACCTCTGTGGTCATCCAGGGTTTCTGGTTGGCCCGTACAGTGATGGTCTTGGTGACACAGACATCCTCTATGCACTTCTCCATGTAAGCAGACACGGACGCAGCATACTCCTCCAGGTTGATGTGTTGGCTGACAGTTGCAGCCTTCTTGAACATGTCCCAGTCCGTGCATTCAAAACAGTCCTGTAGTGTTGTCATAGCTCCCTCTGGCCAGACCCTAACCTGCTTCACAGTAGGTTTTTCTCTGGTAAGCAGGAGCCTGTATGCAGGAATTAGCATAGAAACATAGAAACATAGAAATTAGGTGCAGGAGTAGGCCATTCGGCACTTCGAGCCTGCACCGCCATTCAATATGATCATGGCTGATCATCCAACTCAGTATCCCGTACCTGCCTTCTCTCCATACCCTCTGATCCCCTTAGCCACAAGGGCCACATCTAACTCCCTCTTAAATATAGCCAATTAACTGGCCTCAACTACCCTCTGTGGCAGAGAGTTCCAGAGACCCACCACTCTCTGTGTGAAAAAATTCCTTCTCATCTCAGTCCTAAAGGATTTCCCCCTTATCCTTAAGCTGTGACCCCTTGTCCTGGACCTCCCCAACATCGGGAACAATCTTCCTGCATCTAGCCTGTCCAACCCCTTAAGAATGTTGTAAGTTTCTATAAGATCCCCTCTCAATCTCCTAAATTCTAGAGAGTATAAACCGAGTCCATGCAGTCTTTGTTAATAAGACAGTCCTGACATCCCAGGAATCAGTCTGGTGAACCTTCGCTGCACTCCCTCTATGGCAATAATGTCCTTCCTCAGATTTGGAGACCAGAACTGTACGCAATACTCCAGGTGTGGCCTCACCAAGACCCTATACAACTGAAGTAGAACCTCCCTGCTCCTATACTCAAATCCTTTTGCTATGAAAGCTAACATACCATTGGCTTTCTTCACTGCCTGCTGTAGTGCACTACCAGCAAGGGGCAGAAAGCATTGATGGGAGTTGTATATATATTCCCAAATGGGAAAGGGGATGTTGTCTACTGAAGTTTGGGAGACCGTTCCATATGGTGAGAGCAAAAGGGCAATGGCTATCATAGTCATCACAGAGCATCACAGAGATATGGTCTGAGGAGCCAAGGTGGGGGCGGGGGACTGCCTTGAATGCCTTCTTGATGTTAGTATAGGCTAGGTCCAGTGTATTCATTCCCCTGGTTGCAAAGTCTATATGCTGGTAATAATGTGGGAGAACAGTCTTCATGTTGGCCTGGTTAAAATCCCCAGCAACAATGAAGACACCATCTGGATGTGTAGATTGTAGGTCACTAATGGAACAATAAAGAGCATTCAGGGCCTCCTTAGTGTTTGCACTGGGTGGGATGTACATGGCTGTGATGGTTATAATGGTAAATTCCCTGGGCATATAGAAGGGTCTGCATTTTATTGTCAAAAACTCAATGTCTGGGGAGCAAGAACCAGCAAGGGGCAGAAAGCATTGATGGGAGTTGTATATATATTCCCAAATGGGAAAGGGGATGTTGTCTACTGAAGTTTGGGAGACCGTTCCATATGGTGAGAGCAAAAGGGCAATGGCTATCATAGTTTTCAAGTAATATAAAATAAAAACAGAAATGCAGGAAATATTCAAAAGGTCAGGCAGCATCAACATTTATTAACATTTAAGGTTTCAGATCAATACCCCTTCATTAATTACAAACAATATATATCCTTTTAAGGTGAAGAAAACAGGAAATTTGTTCTAATCATAGCAACCAAGAAGAGTTAATCAAGACTGTTTTAGCTCAGAGGAGGAGGCTCATAGGTTCTCCTCAAAACTATAACATAGCTTACTGGAGGCACTGTCTCAAAAAGACAGCCAATATCATCAAAGACCAACATCACCTTGGCAATACATTCATTTCACACCTATCATCAAGAAGAAGATCCAGGAGCCTGAAAACCACGAACAACAGGATCAAGAATAGTTTCTTCCCAGCATCCATCAAGCTCTTGATAACTACACCGCACCAACCTCAACAAGTATGAACTTCAAAGGGCTGTATCTTTAGTTGCAGTATGGACTTTAGTTTTTGCACTTTTATTGGTTATCAAGTATTCAGGTTATTAATTTACAGATTTTTTATTATGACATACTATCCATGTGTATTGGTTTGACGAGCCTGTTGAGCTGCTACAAAAATAATTTCATTTTCCGTTAGAGGCACGTATCAATTAAGCACTCTTGACACTTGACTCTTGCCAAAAATAAGCAGCAAGCCTGAGGATCGGGAGAATTGCAGAATTCAGCACAGGATGATCAAACCACTGGTACAAAAAGTGAAAATAAAACAAGGGGGTAGGTTCATGACAAGCGTCAAAACCAAAAACAAGCATCACAACCTGTTTAACTAAAAATGTCAGAAAATTAATGTTAGTGAGAATTATACAGGATATAAAGGAAATGGCAGTGATCTTCAATATACATATTTTGTGTCTGTCATCATAGAAGAAGACAAAGAAAATGCCTTGAAACACAACACATCTGAAGCAAACGAGTTGAATCCGGGTTCAACATGGGTTGAACAGCTGTGTGTGAGCATGGCTCCCGATTACTGCTCAAGTCTACTCGTTTATTTTTGCTATATTTTTTAGATAACCCGCTATTAAACGCTGAAGCACTCAAGGTAGTATTAAGCATCTGAAACTGTAAGTAAAATGAGCCGTCGAACTAAAACCGAGGTAAAAGACAGTGAAATCTCCAGCAAGAGTGCTGCAGCTTTGGCACCACTCCCGGAAGCTGGCCTTGAACTACCAGAGGATTTGGAGAGGCTTCGTTCAGCACTCCTTGCTGATATGACACAAGCAATGAACTCTGTCCTAAAAAGAAAACTTGAAGTGGCTTTGTCGCCGGTGTACACCAGTCTGGAGCAAGCTAAATCCTGTCGCAAATTGCATGATGAACGCATTCGCGAGGTTGAAGATGGCCTGAATGACCACAGTGACAGACTGGCAAGCGCCGAAACTGCTATAGCTGCATTACAGTGTGAAAACACACTCCTGAAAATAAAGTTAGATGACCTCGAGAACCGGTCACGGAGATCCAACCTAAGAGTGGTCGGGATTCCTGAAAAGATGGATGGCTCGGACCCTGATAAATTTATAACTGAGTTTTTTGAAGAAGTGCTGGGGGCAGATTTCTTCCCAAGACCTCTTATGCTTTCCCGTGTCCACCGAATTGGACCTACACCAACGGACGTCCCAAATATCAAGCCATCTAAGCCAAGAGTGTTCCTGGTTCTCTTTCATTACTTCCAGGATAAACATCGTATCATCACCAAACGGAGGCAGGAGCTGTTCTTCTGATGGCACCGGGTGTTTTTTTATGAGGACTTCAGCGTGGAGCGGGGGAGAAAACGTGCAACTTCTAGGGAAATAAAATCCCAGCTTTACAATAAAGGGGTTCGGTTTGGCCTCCAGTATCCTGCCCGGCTCCAGCTCACTCATGAAGGTAAAAAGCACTATTTCAATACACCAGAGACTGCCAAAAAGTTTTACTACTGGCGCTGGGGAGGTGTCAGCCGTGAAGAACAATGACCTTTAAGGATATCCACGCAGTATTGGCACGGCCTCCTGCAGCGGAGATCTTTGGAAGATTTGTTTATTCGTCAGTTTAATTTGTGGAATTTGATTGAGCTGAACTGCAATGCTACATATTTGGGCTAGTGAGTCGAGGACTTTTAGCCAGCAAAGTGTAAATGTCTATGATTACTCTTTGGGATACAATTTTCACTTCCTTCTTTCTCGTAATGCTTTGCTGGTCTGGGGTTATCTTTAGCCTATATATCTTAAAAGTAGAATAAATGACTGTACAACTTTTAAAGAAGGGAGCCACCCTCAATTGGATAAAAAATTTTAGTTAGGGAACACTTCGGAAGTTTTTTGTTTTGTAATGCCTGCGATCATTCTCAGTCAGGGAAGAAGATCTAGGTTTTTGGGGGTTATTTTTGTTGTTGTTGTTATTATAAGGGGATGAGGGAAAGGTTTTGGGGTAATGGCAGCTCATTCTTTGATTGTTATAAATGCACTCGACTTTCTTTTTTTTTGCTTTTTTTCTCTTCTCTTTTTTTTTCTTCCCAAACCCCCCCCCCCATTGTGGGCTCTCACATGCAGCCTTCGCATGGTTCTGGAAGGCAGATGCTGTATGTATTTTTTGAATCATATTTAGAAACATGGCTAATGGTGATATTGATGGAGGCAATCCTGTGAGGTTTATACCTTGGAATGTAAAGGGGCTTAATGGTCCGGTTAAAAGAGTTAACGTTTTTTCTCACCTAAAACAACTAAAAACAGATATACTACTTTTACAAGAGATTCACTTAAGACTGCAAGATCATAATAGACTGCGTAAAACGTGAGTTTGTCAGATTTTTCACTCCAGATTTAATAGTAGGTCCAGGGGTGTGGCAATATTAATCAACAAAAGAATCCAGTTTACACCATCTGACGTAGTCATTGACCCTAATGGTCGATTTATTATAGTTTCCGGATGTTTTTTTCAAAAACCTGTCGTTTTAGTGAATGTTTATGCCCCTAATTGGGATGATGTTCACTTTGCAAATAAGGGCGGGCGCGACTCACGTTGCAGCGGCCCCTACAGCCTGTCTGTCTTTTTTTTATTTTTTGTCTTAGTTAAATGTAGTTGTTCGTGTTTTTTTTTTTGTATTGTTTGTAACTGTGTATATGTGGGGGGTGGGCGGGGGGAAGAGGGGGAAACTTTTAAATCTCTTCCCTGCACGGGAGACCCGACTTTTTCCCTGTCGGGTCTCCGTTGTTGTTGGGGCCTAGCACCGTGGAGCGGCCTCCGACCGAGACGACCTGGGTGCTCCATTCACGGAGCTGCGGACTCACCGTCATGGGGCTGGCTGGCCTCGGAGCGTGGGGAGCGGTGGTGGCTCGCCGCTGCGGCCCGACTCTGGAGCTTCAGCTCCAGCTGCAGACCGGTGGTCTATCGGGAGCTCGCGGGTCCGGGTGGGAGACCGCTCTCCGGAGCTCCCGCAACACAACATCTCCAGCTCGTGTCGCGGGGTTGGAGCGACCTGGAGCGGGGCCGTACATCGCCCGGCGCGGCTTTCATGGCCGCGGGACATTCCAGCGCCCGCCGGGGGCTCCAACTGTGACCTTTGGGCCTAGAGCGGGGCCGTACATCGCCCGGCGCTACCTCAAAGGCCGTGGAACTTAACACCGCCCGCCTGCAGCTTCGACCTCGGGAGTGAGATGGTGCGGGGGAGAGAGAAGACTTTGCCTTCCATCACAGTGAGGATGAGATTCACTGTGATGGATGTTTGTGTGATTTGAATTGTCTGTGTATTTTTTTTTTTTTTTTTTTTTTTTTTTATGATTTATGTATGGCATGTAGAAACGGAGTTTCGTTCGAGCCTCTCTGAGGTTCGAATGACAAATAATAAAATCAAAATCAAAATCAAATCAGGTTCTGTCATCAATACCCTATCTGAACACGCACCAGCTAATTTTTTCGGGAGACCTGAACTGTGCTATTAATCCACTGCTTGATAGGTCTAGTTCTAAGGGGACACCTTCTGGTATGGCAAAGCCCTTCTCACTGTTTATGCAACAAAATGGTTATGTGGACCCCTGGAGATTTCTGAACCCAACTGCTAGACAATTCTCTTTTTTTTCTCATGTTCACCATTCTTTTTCCAGAATAGACTATTTTTTTATAGACAGCCCCTTCATTCCTAGGGTTAAGAAAATTGAATATACTGCTATAGTAATATCAGATCACTCACCTGTGATACTGGACCTAGGCTTTCCTTTAAATATTAAAGAACGGCCTCTTTGGAAACTCAACCCCCTTTTGCTTTCCAATGAAACATTTTACAGTTTTGTATCAGCTAACATAGACACATTCCTTGAATTTAATAAAACTGAGTCTGCATCCTGCTCTTTAATTTGGGAAACGTTAAAAGCCTACTTAAGAGGTCAAATCATATCTTATACTTCATACGCCAATAAAGAATGCAAGAAGGAAATGGTAACCCTGTTAAAATCCATCTTGACCTGGATCGGCAATATTCTGAAGCACCCACCACTCAATTATACAAAAGCCGGGCTGATTTACAAACAAAATTCAATCTTTCATCTACTAATCAAACAGAACAACTAATTCTCTGGACTCGTGGTCTTTATTATGAATATGGTGATAAGGCGAGCCGGCTTATTGCTCACCAGCTGAAACGTCAATCCGCGTCACGGCTTATTCCTCAGATAAGAGACATACACCAAGACATAACAAGCAATCCAAAAGAAAGAAACAATACTTTCACAGCCTTTTATTCTTCTCTTTACACCTCAGAATTCCCCTTGGATACTATGAATATGGAAACTTTCTTAGACGATTTGGAAATACCCACTCTGAAATTAGAAGACGCAGAAAATCTAGACCAACCCCTTGGGCAGGAAGAGATTAATACTGCCATTATGGCGATGCAGAGTGGTAAAACCCCTGGCCCTGACGGCTACCCATTACAATTTTATAAGAAATTTAAGGATAAGCTCACACCTGTTCTTTTAGAAATGTTTGAAGAATCTTTGGAAAAAGGTTCATTACCCCCCACTCTTTCACAGGCTTCTATTTCACTTTTTCTTAAAAAAGACAAGAATCACACTCAATGTGGATCATATCGCCCCATCTCACTTTTGAATGTAGATGTAAAAATTTTGGCGAAGGCACTGGCTTGCCGTTCAAAAATGCCAACTTCACAAAATAATCTCAGAAGATCAAACAGGTTTCATTAAAAATCGTCATTCCTTTTCTAATATCCACCGATTGGCCAGCGTGGTCTATTTGCCCAGTGCTTCTCCGCGCCCAGAGGCTGTTATCTCTTTGGACGAGGAGAAGGCATTCGATCGAGTGGAGTGGCCATATTTGTTCATATTTGCGATAGTCTTGGAGAGATTTGGATTTGGCAAAATATTTGTAGCCTGGGTTAAGCTATTATATCATTCACCCTTGGCATGTGTACAGACCAATTATTTGCGATCTGATTATTTTCAATTAACACATGGCACTCGTCAAGGCTGCCCATTGTCTCCGCTTCTTTTTGCAATTGCAATTGAGCCCCTCTCTATTACACTTAGGTCAACTACATTATTCCAGGGCATTAGGAGAGGAAACAGGGAACATCATGTGTCTCCATATGCTGATGACCTTCTTCTTTATGTGAGCGACCCTATAGTCAGTAGCCCTGCAATTGTGTCCTTGTTGGATCAGTTTGGGACTTTTTCCAGCTATAAACTAAACCTCCAAAAAAGCAAATGCTTTCCTATCAACTTAGCCCTACAGATCCAACAGGAAACCCTGCCCTTTCCCATATCTCAAGAAGGGTTTGTATATTTAGGAATACACATCACCCGCTTTTTCACATTCCTGTGAGCTAACTACATGCCTCAAGTTAGCCAAATGAAGGCTGACTTTGAGAGATGGCGTAGTCTGCCACTCACTATGACTGGGAGAGTGCAGTCAGTGAAGATGACTGTACTTCCCAGATTTCTTTACTTGTTTGCCGGTTTTCCTACCCAAGTCATTTTTTAACTCAGTTAACCAATCTATAACCTCCTTTATATGGGGTAACAAGGTTCCAAGGGTCAATAAATGCACTCTCCAAAGAGGTCGTGAAGTAGGTGGACTGGGCCTTCCTAGCTTTATTAATTATTACTGGGCATCCAATATCCAAAAGATATTATTCTGGCTCCACCGACCAGATACAGACTGGTGTCTGCTTGAATCACAATCCTGTTACTCCTCGTCTCTCCCAGCTTTAGTATATTCCTCCCTGCCATTGAAACCCTCTAGATTTACATCCAACCCTGTCGTACTATCAACCATCAACATTTTTAACCAATTTTGTTGTCATTATAAGCTTACAACAGCTTCAGTTCTGGGTCCCATTCACAGTAACCATTTATTCCCCCCTCTACGCTTGACTCAACCTTTCGACAGTGGGGTTTGAATGGTCTTATGTCCATTAATATTTATACACTAACAGCATATTTGATAGTTTCGACTACCTACACAAAAAACATGGCCGACCACATAATCATTTCTTTAAATATCTTCAGGTTCGCCACTTTGTCATGAAAAAATTTCCTTCTTTGCCTGATCTCCCTCCTGTCACAGTGTTGGATAAACTCACTCTTACCTTTGCAAATAAAGGACTGATCTCTGTAGTATATTCTCGATTGATACATTTAGGAGATCAAAACCTGAACAAAGTTAAAGCTAGGTGGAAGGATGACCTTGGTATGGATCAGTCTGAGGAATGCTGGACAGAAGTGCTGAAAAAATTCCACTCCTCATCATCATGTGCTAGATTGGGGCTCATACAATTTAAAGTTTTATACAGGGTTCATTTAAGCAAAGCCAGGCTTGCTAACATATATCCAGGGACGGACGCTGTCTGTGACAGGTGCTCGTTCTCTCCAGCCAATCTAGCTCAGGCATTCTGGTCTTGCCCCAAACTTGTTAACTACTGGGCAGTGGTTTTTAAAACCATCAGTGAAGTCCTTGGGATGACAGTGAGACCTTGCCCGCTTGTAGCTGTATTTGGTGTACAGATAAAACCTTGGGTTTAAATACAACCCAGTCTAATATCATTACATTTACATCACTTTTGGCCCGTAGGAGAACCTTGCTGGTCTGGAAATCTACCACTCCTCCATCTGCCGGTGCTTGGCTGGAAGACGTCATGTTTTTTTTAAGGTTAGAAAAGATTAAATTCACATTGAGGGGGTCTGCGAAAAAGTTTTATTTGAAATGGGAACCCTTTTTATCATACTTTGTGGGTCTAAAGGAACTACCTATTGACTGAGGGCACTTGACATTAAGTGGGGATCTGCCTTTATTCTGTTTTGTTACTTTATTATTGTTAAAAAGTGCATTTGATTTTGTTATATATTTGGATTGTGAATAAATAAGCTGCCAAGTGGCGTTTAGGGAGGGTGGGTTAGGGTTATTTTGTTTATATTATTATTATTATTTATTAAAAACAAAATGGAGGAAAATGTAATGCCATACATCAGATGTACTGTGAATTTTTTTATTTTATTTTTTTCCCTCCAATAAAAAACTATTAATTAAAAAAATAAATTAAAAAAAATAATAATGTTGGTGAGAATTATACAGGATATAAAGGAAATGGCAGTGATCTTCAATATACATATTTTGTGTCTGTCATCATAGAACAAGACAAAGAAAATGCCTTGAAACACAACACATCTGAAGCAAATGAGGATCTCAATGTAATTATCATAAGAAAAACATTTTTTGGTGAAGAAATCCCCAGGACCTGATGATTTGCCCGTTTGAATTTTGCAGAAGGTGACTTTAAAGATGCACAGCTATTCAATTATTCTGGAACAGTTCCAATAGATCAAAAGGTAGAAAATGTAATTCAATTATTTAAGTGGGAAAGAGTGAACAAGCAACTTTAGACCAGTTAGCCTGGTATCGATGGCAGGGAAACAGTGGGAACCTAATATTAAGGAAGTAGTAACAGAGCACGGATAAATAAGTAGGGGATTGGACTGTGCCAACATAGATTCATGAAAGGAAAATCATGTTTGACAAAGCTGTTGAAATTGTTATGTTGATCCCAGTAGAATAGATAAAGGTGAAATGTGATGGGATCTGTTGAACTTTCAGAAAGCCTTCGGTAAATTGCCACACATCAGATTATCACTCAGAATGAACAGATGTCATATTGAGAGTAATATAGTTTATATTTAGAGATACAACAAGGAAACAGGGTCTTCAGCTCACTGAGTCCACACCAACCAGCGAACACCCTTAAGGGCCTGTACCACTTTCACGACCTAATTCACAACCTTTTTTACTCGTGGACATTTTTCATCAGGCTAGAAAAATGCCCCGACCTACTTAATGCCACGAGTACCTACGACTAGCATCACGACCTACCTACGACCTACCTACGACCTCCTACGACCTCCTCGACCTTCTACGACCTTGTGACAACCATGCTGCGAGTATGAGTCAAGGGCAAACTCGGCAGAGGTCGTGAATTAGGTTGTGTAAGTGGGACAGGCCCTCAGCACTAGTTCTATCCTCCACTCTAGTGACAATTTACAGAAGCCAATTAACCTACAAACATGCACACTTTTGGAGAAAAAACCAGAGCGCCTGGAGAAAACCCATGCAGTCACAAAAAATAGGAATCAACAGCTCCTTTTGGATTTTAGAGGATGTGCCACTGGGATTCAGCAAGGATTATCGCTGTAATCTAGATCAATGATATGGATGATGGAATCAAATGCAGTATATCAAGCTTGCTATGAATAAAGAAGATGTAGAGATGTTTCAGGGAAATAAGGAAAAATTAGGACAAGAACATGGCAGATACAGTATGATCTGCAAACATCTATCTACTTGTAAGAAAACTGAAATATATTTAAAATGGATTGAAAGGTGTTGGCACTCAGAGGGACCAGGGTGTCGCAATAAAACTAACACTCAAGTATAGCATGCAATGGATATTATTTCTGAGATGGCAAGTTATGGGAGCTTTGGATGACAAGAGAGATTGTAAATTTGTCAAAAAGTGAAAAGAAGCATATAAAATTTAGGAAAATAAAAATAGTCAGGGCGTTTGAGGAATATAAAGAAATCAGGGTAAAAAATCAACAAGAAGTTAGGAAGGCCAAAGGGGCAGGTAGGATTAAAGATAATCCTGCAGCATTTTATATGTACATGAAAACAAGAGGATAATGAGGGAGAGGGGATGACCACTCAAAGATGAAGGAGGGAATGTATGCCTGAAGTTAGAGGATGTAGGTGTGATACTAAACATGTACTTTGCATTGACATTTGCCAAGGAGAAGGATGGGGGAAAACAGTGAGATCAATATGCGGTACATTAATATGCTAGGGCATTTTGAGATTGAGAAAAAGGTGATATTTGGTCTCTTGAAGAGCATGAGACTAAATAAATCTCCACGGACTGATAGGAACTATTCACGATTATTAAGGAAGGCAAGAGAGTCGATTGATGGGACTTTGACAAAGATCTTTATATACTCTAAAGCTACAGATGTGGTCTTGGAGGACTGGAAAGTAGCCAATTTTATTCCTTTATTTAAGAGGGAAATAGAAATAATTTGGAAAATTATGGCCTGAGCGTCTCACATCAGTGGAAGGGAAGCTATTGGAGAGGATTCTTACATGGGATCTACATCCATTTGGGAGATTATGGTCTGATAGGGACAGGAATATGTGGAGCAGATCATGCTTGCAAACTTAATTGAGTTTTTGAGGAGATGATGAAAGTGATTGATAATGGGGGAGAAATGGATGTTGTCTACAAAATTTGACAAGATCCCTCATGATAGGCTGATCCAAAAGATTAGGATCTACGGTGACTTGGTTGTTTGTAATCTTACCCATAGAAGACAGAGGGTAGAGGTGGATAAATTGATGGTTTATCTCCTTTCTTCAAAAAAAATCTAAATCCAAGCCTGAATAATTAGTGTTGCAATCGACCATGGTCCGCCAAAACCAGACCCTCAAACGCCGCGATTTTTTACATTTTGCTAGAAATTACGCTTTTACATTCACTAATGCACTCCTCATTACATTTAGACATTTTTACGTACACATTTTTTATAAAATCCTCCCCAGCTCCCCCACCTCCCCCACCCCCCGCCTGAATTAAGATATTTCAAAATCTTAAAAAGATCAAACTGCTCTCACCCATAGAATGTTGGTGACCGTTCCATTGTGTGATGTCACAATGCCCAATGCTTGCAGATGTCCAATCGGAATGGATCTGATTTACATCTGCCTTAGCATCAACCCCATAGAGAAAGAGGATTAGGGGTTATAGGGAGTGGGGAATAGATGGACTGCCCCTACCCCTCCTCCTCCCTCTCTATGTCCCCACTCTTTCCCCTCTCTCCCCCCACCCCTCTCCCCCTCCCCCCCACCCCATCTCCCTCCTCCCCTCCCTCCCTCATCCCGCCCCCCCTGCCCCACACCTCTCTCCCCCTACCTCATCCCTCTCTCCCCCCCACCCCTCTCTCCTCCCCCTCTCCATCTCCCTCTCATTCCCATCCTCCTCCCACCCCCACCCCCACCACTCTCTCCCCACCCCCTTCCCTCTCTCCCCCCACCCCCTTCCCACTCTTTCCCCTCCCTCCACACTCTTCCCCCTCTCTCCCCTACCCCACCTCCCTCCCTCTCTCCCACTTCCAGCCCTCCCACTACCCCTCTCCCCCTCCCTCCCCACTCTTCCCTTCCCCATCTCCCTCCCCATCTCTCTCCCTCCCCCACCCTATCTCTCCCCCTCCCTCCCATCTCCCCCACCCCTCTCTCCCTCTTCCACCACTCCCGTTCCCCCTCCCTCTCTCCCACTTGCACCACTCCCCCTACACCTCTCCCCCTTCAACCCCACTCTTCCAATTTTCTCTCCCCCTAATATGATGTTAAAACATGCACAATATGTGAACACTTGTTTTTACGTGTTAAGATGTTGGATTTTTACAAATTTTGCTTACAAATTGTTATCTTAACATTTTCCTAAAACATTTTCAACTTTATCATGGATAAATAGGTGGATGGATGGTCATTGTTTTGTTACATAGGGAATTTGCAAAGGAAATCAAATAATGTACAATTTGTTGCTATGTCCATTTGTTCACAAAGGCAATCTGATTTTGGCATTGGGAACCTTTTTTGATTTATTTGTAGAATGCAAAACAGGATTTAAAAATCAGAACACATACCCCAAAGGGAAGTCATGGAGCAGAAGGTTGTAAAGGACATGGTAAAGAGAATTTTTGAGGTTGTACGCTATGTGACCTATACCAATGGTGGTATTTTGGGAAATTGTGAAGAAAAGTTGTGCTATCTGTATAGATTTAGATTTAAGATTCTAGAGTTAGAGTTAGATTTAGATTTAGATCAGTTAGATTTAGCTCTTAGGGCTAAAGGAATCAAGGGATATGGAGGAAAAGCAAGAACGGGGTACTGATTTTAGATGATCAGCCATGATCATATTGGATTGCGATGCTTGCTCAAATGGCCAATTCCTACTCCTATGTTTCTATGTTTTCTATCAAGTGACTCTTGTTACTCTCATTGCTCTAAACATTTTACTTACTGGAAAATACTTTTGAGTCAGGCTTTTCCGCATATGTGTAATTTAGAGTGGCCTCGGGCAGATGGATGGAGTACTTGAGAGCCAAACAGAGACCAGCAGCCAGGCCATATTGCTACATTGCAATATTGGAAGATACTGGGAGATGATGATTAATTTCAATTTAATAAAGGTACTTAAACCACTTAAGAGATTAAATGATGCTACCATCTAAGATGGTTCCAGCTTTGCTACACTTAAAACAGATTTTGGATTATGGGAGACTCAGTCGGCTATTAATTGATTTTCATTTGAATGGAAGCCAAGAATATCAATACAATACGATACGGTTTTATTCATCACATTGGACATAAAGTGCAAGTGAAATGAATTTGTCAGCAGCATACAATAATAAAGAACACACAAATACACAATAAAAATGCAACATAAACATCCACCACAGCATTCGTCACTGTGGTGGAAGGCACAAACATTTGCCAGTCCTCCTCCACTTTCCCCCGTGGTCGGGACCTCAACTCTCCGCAGCCGTCGCTGGGGGCATACAGATGTGCAGACAAGGTAAGTCCAAGGTCGGCTCTTCCCCACCGGAGACTGTGGCTTCAGGTTGGTATAGGCCGCAGGCCGGCGGTTGAAGATTTAAAGTTCCTGCCGCAGCCAGAAGCACCGCAGACAGCAGGGCCGACGGTTGAAGCTCCCCTCCGGGGGTGATGGTAAGTCCACGCCTAACCCACGGTAGAAGTAGGCCGCGAGCCGGCGGTGGTGGCTACTTCTTCCCCCGGGTCCCCCACGAGGAATCCTGGGCTGCCGACGCCGCTCCCCGCTGGAGCCCTGCAGACCGCAGCTTCAGGCTACCGGCTGCCGGCTGCCGCGGGCCAGCGAAACGAAGTGCTCCATTCCAGCGAGCCTCAGCGAGGGCTCGCCCGCTCCCCACCGAGTGTCCACGCTGCGCCCACTGCTGAAGTCACGGGCGCGTCTCTGGAAAAGGCCGCGCCGATCCTTGTTGTTAGGCCATGGGGGAGACAACATGGAAACGGTTTCCCCCTTACCCCCCCCCCACATCACCCCCCGCGCAAGACACACCAAGAAACATTTAAACAGTACACTAAAACATACTAAAAACAAAAAAAAAGTAGAAAAAAGACGGACAGCTACTGACAGGGCTGCCGACTTGCAGCGCCCCTAAATAATCAAGAGAACTCCTGTAACTTAATGCAGAGAGAGCATGTCTACCAAATATATTGTATAATTAATTGTTGAATCTATCAATGTGCCCCAGCCCAAAGCAACCCCAGTCCATAATGAAATGAAAAATGAGTAGCAACTGACAGAGCTAATAAGTCCACCCACTTAATACTGCAAATTATGATGGATTTGAGCCTCTTCACTGCACAACTCAAATCACCAAACATTATATTATCCAATGTCTATGATACAATATATTTAAATCAAGCATATATATGTATTACTGAAAGTACACTTTTGACCTTTAACAAAAAAATTATATTTGGTAAGGTGTGAAAATCATTTGTGGATTTCATGTTGTTATCTTTATGTATTTGATCATTCGGGTAATTAGATACTCTCTCACACAAAGAGAACATCAGATCTGTTGCCACAATTAACAATGGTTTTGCTGAAACATTTAGTTGTAATGGGTCTCATTGAACATTATTTCAAAGAGACTATCATGGCATGGCTGGGCACCATTCCCACCAAGTAGCTTCTGTCACCACAGCCATTCTGTGACCAACAACACCTCTGAATAACAGACTGCTGAACCAGTTGCAATATCAAGTTGTCATTTTTGCATTCCCTGCAGTCCCCACCCTCATTCGAAATATGACTTCATTTTTTTGCACCATATTTCTTCAGAAAATATAATAAATTCATGTTATCGTTGAAAATGTTCAGTTTTATTAAAGTGAATTGGTGAAAGGATGGTAGAGAGTGAGAACCTTTAAGGTGGCAATAATCAGAGTTCTCCAACATAATTATGTAATCATTATTATCCATCTGTGTGGCCTTCTTCAAATCCACCCACACATCACTTATGATTTGCAATGTTCTCCTGGTGCCTATGCTGCAATGCTCACGGCTCTGACAGTACTGTGAAGAGCTTCCTGTTATTTTATTGTTGTCATGAGGCCGCACGCATGATTGCTTGAATAATCACTTCGATGGCAAATCATCTGATGTCTGCCAAGTTTATAATTGGGTTATTTGCAATTGTTTAGAACAGTTTTTGACCCTGAAATCATTCATTAATGCTTGACACATTCACTATTTTGGAACGATCGATTACAGATTTTGTAACGCAAGATTACTCAGATTTTGTTAGTTAACATTGTAGTTAAAAGCACTCAGGAGGCCTTTGTAAAACAGTCACACAGCAGAGAACGCATTGGTTTGGAACAGCATATTTTTGACAGCATGCAAACTGATGGAATCAGCTCCCACTAAAAAGCACTAATTGAGCTGCATGGCTGGAAGTGGAGGAATGAAGACCACAGTGTATATCCATTACCTATCAAAGCATTTTTATCTTGCTTATCCCGGCCACTTAGCTCACACACAAATTCTATAAAAATGAATAATTGGCCATCAAACAAAAACTGCAATTGGTGGAAATTTTGAAATCAAAGCAAAAATTGGTGGAGACAGTCTGCAGGTCAGGTGGTATCTGAAGAAAGAGAAGCAGCATTAATGTTCCAGGTCTGAGTGTTTGTTGCGTTTTCTGAACTATATTTAGTTTAACTCTAAAAAAGCCTTTCCAAACTTTTCACCAATTAGGTGCTGTCTAGATATTAACAATTATTCAAATGCAAGTATTTGATGAAAATTGCATGTCATGGTGACCTGAATCTGTGCCTTGGGGCACTTATGGCGGTGTAGGCATTATATTCACTAAGTAATGTTTAATTGCATTTGTGACAATAAATAAATAAATATCCATAAGTATCAGTACCCTGACCATCTCTGCAAACAGATTTGGAGTATTTTACCATTCAACTAATTTGTCACATTTGGTTGAGAATAACCACCATGATAAGGATAAAGAATGTTCAAATGATAGCTCTGTTTAGATTTTGCGATGGTTGGGAGCAACTACAATGAAATCCACAGCCACCACAATGAAAAAGTGTTTGGGATGTTGCCGCTTGCGAAGTAACGAGAGATGCAGCAGAGTAGAGAGCTGGATATCCTGAGCAGGAGTCTGCGGAGTGAGATTGACAGGAATTGGTTGCCTCGTGCATGTCCGGATGTAGGTTATGTGCAAGTAAACTCAGCCATTCACCCTGTACATAGACTGTGCAGACTTCTACTTTGACAGGAGTAACTACATACAGTATCATGATGTGTGGACACAAAATTCTGGAGTAACTCAGTGGGTCAGGCATATCTGTGGAGAAAATGGACAGGTGACTTTTGGGGTCAGGACCCTTCTTCAGACTGAAATCTTCCCGACCCAAAACATCACATACCCGTTTTCTCCACAGATGCTGCCTGACCTGCTGAATTACTCAAGCATTATGTGTCTTTCTTCGGTATAAACCAGCACCTGCAGTTAATTTTTATTATATATAATCAGTCATGTCATGTTCTGACTATCAAGGCAAGGTATCAACCCTAATTCAATGTCAAGAACAGCACCGCATTTATGTAAATAGATGTTCAATGTAGTTAAGTAGCAACATGGGACTTAATAACATGATAAATAGAGCTAAGCAATATTACAACTAACTAATCATATCAAAGCTATGCAGTCCTATCACATCTAGTCATGAATGGCGGTGGAGAATGAAACATACAACAGGAGACGGTTCAAAAACAATTCCATCGTCAATGAACCCACATGTGAAGACAATATTGAAGCATTTTCAGTTCATTACAGGGGTTACTTGAAGTTAGAGAAATCAAATTCATACCACTGGGTTGCAAGCTGCCTAAGCAAAATAAACCCTGCCTTCCCTCTCTCCGCCCCCCCCCCCCCCCCCCCCACCCACATCGGTGTACTAGCTTCAAAACCGTCTTGTTGAGTCTCATTGTCTGTAACTGCTAACAATGGCCTGTCCCCTTCATTGTTACTTTTTTGCATATCTTTCATTCATTTGTTCTATATCTCTCTACATCACCGTCTATATCTATAATTTCTCTTTCACCTCTCTGTCTGAAGAAGGATATTGATCCGAAACATCACATTCCTTTTTTCCAGAGATGCTGTCTGACCTGCTGAGTTACTTCAGTTTTTTGTGTCTATCTTCGGTTTAAACCAACAGTTCCTTCCTAAACATACACCAATCAGGCCATTATTAGTCACATGCTGGGCCTGCCTTTATTCTTGGAGCGCTATCATCTCATTATCTGTTGAATTGTCCGCCACCATTCATAGGACTCCAGAGGACTACACTGATTTGTGTTAAAGAAGGAACTGTAGATGCTGGAGATTCGAGGGTACACAAAAGGCTGGAGAAACTCAGCGGGTGCAGCAGCATCTAAGGAGCGAAGGAGATATGCGACGTTTCAGGTCGAGACCCTTCTTCAGACTACAGAGATTTGATCTGATCATTTGGTTTGAGATTATTTAGCTCTGCATATTCCATGTTGTCTTTGCAGTTTAGCCCACACGTAGCCCTGTGAAGCAGCTTCACACTGCTGCTGGTTTCTTAACAGAAGATAAAATCAACAAATTAATTCCATTTGAAGTAGAATAATAAATTGTACCGTACTATTAACACAGTTCAATCCTACTGAAAACAAAATTGAAATATGGATGGCTGCAGGACTATTGACTCTAATTCTCATTACACCTAAATTGCATAAATATAATGGGATCTGCACTCTATAATACAAATTGCATGTTTTGGAAGCAGACTTGCTATTGGGAAAAACCTATTGCCTTAAGTTTATCTCAAGTAGTGTTAGATAACTGAAAGCAGTAATTAACTTTTCACAACCCGTATTTACAAAATTTAGGATTGCTAGATTTATTAGCCTCCACAAAATTGACATGATGATTGCTAAGCACAATTAAAGCACCGGAAGATGTGTGTTAATATAAAGGTAGGAAGACAAATAGTACTTTGGAGTTTAGTGCAAGTAGATATGAATAAAAAATTAAAGATGCCTCTTCGCTATGATATGGGCCCAAGGTGAGACCACATCTAGAATAATGTGGTCAGGTCTGGTCTCCCTATCCAAACAAGAATAAATGTGCAGTGGTGGGGTGGCAACAAAAAGTTCACCAGTTCTCTGGAATGAGCTATGTAGAGAGATTAGACACTGTGAGAGAAGCAGACAATGTGAGAGCAGCAGTCCACTCTCTCTTGAATTTAAAATAATTAAACTTACACAGCTTGACAAGGTGTATGCAGAGTATGTAGACTACCAACAAGATGATAGAGGTGCACTCCCCCAGTAGATAAAAGGGAGAGTGGGTATGAGCAGGTATTCTTGATCAAGGGAGCAGAATTGAGCTAAGAACATCACATCAGTACACTGACCACTGACCAAAAAGCAGCCAACAATGCCTTCCCCCTTTCTTGAGGACTCCGTACGGTGTATTCAATAAATGGAGATACCATCAGGTTGTATCACAGAGTCAGGATATTCAGGGATAAGCCTTTCTTTAGTGAAACAAAGAACATAGTAACCCATGATCTCTCTTTGAAACAGTTCTAGTTGAGGTTGGCAATGTATAAAGGAGTTTCTTGCGACTGCTGTCTCTAACATCATTGATTAATGCCCCATTTCTCAAGCTGGGAACATCACAAGCAAGTTGTAAGTGTGGTTAGTTATGTAATGCACCAAGGCACATTCATTGCTGAGGCTCTTCTTACAAAGTTCAAATGATTTCTGCTTGTCATTACCCATGAACATAGTTCATCCTGTTTCAATAGTTAAGCAATCTGGCATTTTTAGGACATGACTGAAGCTGAGCAAAGTTTTCAGATTTCCTGAATTTGGCAATGGCCTTGTGCATTAGATAGCTTCAGGCCATTTACACCCACTTTCAGAGCCAAATAAATAAATTCCGTTTGACCCAAAGACCCATTTGTTTTTCTGATGTTAAGTTGATGGAGTCTACTTCATTACTTTGCCAGATACTTTGTCGGGGCAGACGGCTTTTCATTGATTCAGCCTCCTTCTTCTTGTTTTCGTGTCCATCTTGTTACAAATGTTGACCTCGTTGTCATCATCCATCCTGAAAAGGACGCAAGCTTCC
Source organism: Raja brachyura (assembly GCA_963514005.1). Next base: position 43,018,898 of record OY740783.1, on the reverse strand, counting down.
GGCGACAATCAGTGGAAGTCATCACGTCACAATAGATGATGGCGGCAGCAGAATTAGCTCAGGATACTTCCAGTTTCCTGCTCCTCGACGTGGATGCTTCTGCTGTGGGGCCATTCATCCTCCTGAAGGGTGCTCTGATATCGGCCTCAGAGACTGAGATCACAGGGGCCATGCTTTTTTCCAAACCATTTCCAATGGTGTTCATTTCATTGAACACCCGTGGAATTCTCTGCCTCAGAAGGCGTTGAAGGCAGGTTCTCTGGATGCGTTCTAGAGAGAGCCAGATAGGGCTCTTAAAAATAGCGGAGTCAGGGGATGCGGGGAGAAGGCAGGAACGGGGTACTGATTGGGGATGATCAGCCATGATCACATTGAATAGCGGTGCTGGCACGAATGGCCTACTCCTGCACCTATTGTCTATTGTCACCTTCGCTCAGTCCGCCTTAACCTACCTGATCTCCCAGTTGCTCAGCACTTTAACTCCCCTTCCCATTCCTAATCTGGCCTTTCTGTCCTGAGCCTCCTCTATTCTCAGAGTGAAGCCCAGTGCAAATTGGAGGAACAACACCTCATATTTTGCAAAGGTAGCTTACATTGACTTCTTTAACTTCAAGTAGCCCTTGTTTTCCCTCTCTCTCCATCCCCTCGCCTTTCCCAGTTCTCCGACCAGTCTTACTGTCTCCGACTACATTTTATCTCTGTATCACTCCTTCACCTGACATCAGTCTGAAGAAGAGTCTTGACCCAAAACGTCACCCATTCCTTCTCTCTAGGGATGCTGCCTGTCCCACTGAGTTACTCCAGAATTTTGTGTCTACCTTCAATTCCCTCAGTCTCTGTCCCCCAGTCAGAGTTGTTATTTAGTGTACTCATTTACTCCGATCAATAGCTCTTCTTTCTGTCCATTTTGAAAGCCTATATGTTCCACTTTACATGTTGTTCTCATGGTTTTACCAGAATGCATTCACAATTTCAATGGGATGCTAGCTAATAGTATGTCAGTAACATTTGTCCTTACTCATGACTGAGGAGTAGGCAGCTGCATCAATATTCTTGTTGATATCTTGGTTAAACTTTACCTTAAAATTTGGAGTTCATTGTATTTTTCACTCCAGTGTCCATTAAAATTTGAGGATCATTGTATATTTCACTCCTATCTCCAGAGATGTAAGAGTGATTTAAAATGCACTCCTCACATTGTTTATCTGCTTCAATATTATGCAAGTCTCTCTTCTGTGGCTTTTTGCTGCAATGTTTAGAGCACAAATGGCTTGACAGCCACAATTCTAAGTTAAACACGACATCAAAGCTGCGTTCTTATATCCTTACCTTCAGCAATTCAAGCATCTTGCTGCATTAAGATGTCACATGTGAGTTCAATGATTCCTGTTCTAATAGAAGCAGCTATTACTGCTAGATTCATCTTTTGCACCAGTATTGCTCACTTGACTCAGGCTTGGTGTCAAATATTCCTATATTGCTCCACCTAATTGCCACATATTGTGTTACTATTAAGGCCTGTATCAGTGACAATTTTTTTTTTGCATTCTGAGAAACCATTTCATAAGATAATAGACAACAGACATTAGGTGCAGGAGTAGGCCATACGGCCCTTCAAGCCAGCACCGTCATTCAATGTGATCATGGCTGATCATCTACAATCAGTACCCCGTTCCTGCCTTCTCCCCATATCCCCTGACTCCGCTATCTTTAAGAGCCCTATCAAGCTCTCTCTTCAAAGTTTCCAGAGAACTGGCCTCCACCGCCCTCTGAGGCAGAGAATTCCGCAGACTCACAACTCTGTGTGAAAAAGTGTTTCCTCATCTCCGTTCTAAATGGCTTACCCCTTATTCTTAAACTGTGGCCCCTGGTTCTGGACTCCCCCAGCATCGGGAACATGTTTCCTGCCTCCAGCGTGTCCAAACCCTTAATAATTTTATATGTTTCAATAAGATCCCCTCATCCTTCTAAATTCCAGAGTATACTAGCCAAGCCGTTCCATTCTCTCAGCATATGACAGTCCCACCATCCCGGGAATTAACCTTGTGAACCCACACTGCGCACCCTCAATAGCAAGAATGTCCTTCCTCAAATTTGGAGACCAAAACTGGACACAATACTCCAGGTTTGGTCTCACTAGGGCTCTGAACAACTGCAGAAGGACCTCTTTGCTCCTATCCTATATAGCTATCGTACATATGAAAGGTTAGATCTTGCATATAGTTGAGTTCACACACATCTCAAAGCATTCTCCAAATTTAGGATTTGTGCTCCAAACTTCATAAAATCACAGGCTATGATAGAACTGGATTGAAAACATTTTGCAATTTACCTGTTACTTCATAAGATGAGACTTTAATGAGGTAGGTTGGCATATGCATACTCCCACATGTAGACAGCACTGAAATTATTATTACAAAGAGTGTTCTGCATTAATCAATGCCAGTACATATCAAAATTAAATCTTGTCAATCATTTTTACATGTTAATTTAGTTGAACTTGGTTCTTTCTCCAAATGAAGATATTTTTGACTGATTTTGACAATCATGCTGTTCAGTTAATTACTTGTTTTAATTGTGGCCACATTTGTCACGTGGCATATGTACCATCTGTTCAGATTAATACATTTTTTTCTATCGCTATGCCAACACTTTTTTTTTGCCATGCAAAGCACACAATGGTAAATATTTCATTTTACAAATTATTGAGATATCCTGTTTCAACTTTTCCACTTTCCCTCATTTACTGAGATCCATTTTCAGTTGAGAAAGCAGATATGGTCATAAGGAATCAGTTTACAGTGATGGATAGCAGCTTGCTGCATGTTTTACTTCCTCCTTCCTAGGCAAGTAGTTGTGAAGGAAATAAAGCCAAGAAAATGGTGTTTCGATTCTTGATTTAAAAAAAAATGGAACAACTGATGTCTCGGGAAATGAGTATTTAACATTTAGATCCTCAACATTCCTTTTATAAAATGGATCTTTTGGATTTCTAATAGGTTGAACGGTTAATAATAACATGTCAAAAGAACGCAATCTATGCCCAAGACTAAATGTATCATAACACATTTGCTGTAAGGAATTTTTTTTTTTTTAATCGATCCTTATAGCTAGCCATGACATGAAGCATCACAATGCAATAATTTTGCAAAATAAATGTGAACATGTTTTCAGTTGGCTATAGGAACCTAACCAGCCTCACACCTATCCACTTGTGGCTTGTGTACTGCATTACGCAATGATGTGGTTTATAGGTAGGCTCATGTGTATGCAGGGAAATCGGTGATATTAGTTTGATATCGGCCTCAGAGACTGAGATCAGGATGAGATTAGTTTATCGCAGCATCATGCTCAGCGCAGACATTGTGGGATGAAGGGTCTGTTCCCTTGTTGTACTGTTAAGACTTTGGGACTGGAGACATTCCAATATCCCTTCGCCCCTTGTCCTTGTGGGAGGTTAGGGTCAAGAGTTTGCAAGATGCAGTTGAAGAAGCTCCAGAAACTACCTTTATTGAAAACACTCCCCAAACCTGTGACCTCCACCAGCCAAAAGGACAGAGGGCAACAGTCTCTGGTGACAGCACCACCACCTAATTCTTCTTCAAGCCTCACGTTATCCTGACTTAGAACATCACCGATTCTTCATTGCTGGATCAATATTTGGAACGTGCTACTCTACAGCAGTATGCCCAACAAAAGGCCTGCAGCCATTCGTGAAGGTGGCTCATCCTCAAGTCAAGTCAAGAGTCAAGAGTGTTTTATTGTCATATGTCCTAGATGGGACAATGACATTCTTACTTGCTGCAGCACAACAGAACATGTGAATATGTAAACATAGTACATAACGGGGGAAGAGAAAAAAAGGAAAAAGTTCAATAAATAGGAGTTGATATGCCCCATAACCAACCTCTCAAAGCACTTTTTCACCACAGACGTTAGTGCCACTGGACAACAGTCATTGAGGCATGTCACCTTACTCTTCCTGGGCACCGGTATTATTGATGCCCTCTTAAAGCAGGTGGGAACCTCAGAAGTGAGTGGTTGAAAATGTCCGCAAAAACACCCCCCAGTTGGTCTGCACAGGTCTTGAGAACTCGACCGGGTATACCATCAGGTCTAGGTGCTTTCCGAGGGTTCACCCCCCTGAAGGATCTTCTGATGTCGGCCTCTGTGACTGTAATTGTAGGGTGAATGGAGGCTCGGGAAAGCACATCAGTGTTCTCCCTATCGAACCGTGCGTAGAACTCATTGAGCTCGGCATTCTGAGCGATGCTTCGCTGTCGTCTGAGCTGCCTCCTGATTTCCCCTTGTAGGAGGTGATGTCATTCAAGCCCTGCCACAGCCCTACCGAACATCCATCTCATCCTCCAGCTTAGAGCAGATATCCCTTTTGGCCTTTTTGATGGCCTTACCAAAGTCGTATCTGGACTTCTTATAGACCTCTGCATCGCCAGACCTGAATGCCCCGGATCTGGTCTTCAGAAGAATGCGGATTTCATGATTCATCCAAGGCTTCTGGTTAGGAAACACTCGGAAGGTTTTTGTTGGAACGCAGTCCTCCACACATTTCCTTATGAAGTCTGTACGACTGTGGCGTATTCATTCAGGTCCGTTGCCGAGTCCCTGAACATTGCCCAGTCTACAGACTTCAAGCAGTCCTGGAGTTGTTCCTATGCCTCCCCCGACCAGCTCTGTATAGTTCTCACCTCTGGGGTGCTTTCTTCAGCTGATACCTGTATGCATGAAGAAGCTGAATGGTCGGATTTTCCGAGGTGAGGGCGAGGGATAGAGCGATAGGCATCCTTGATGGTCGTGTAGCAGTGGTCAAGGGTGTTTGGTCCTCTGGTGCTGCAGGAGACATGTTGGTGGAAGTTAGGGAGCGATTTCCTCAGGTTGGCTTTGTTGAAGTACCGGCTACGGTGGTAAACACCTCGGGGTAAGCTGTCTGGTGTTTGTTGACCATGGCGTGCAGCTCCCCCAGTGCCAGATGAACGTCTGCCTGGGGTCAGGATGACAGAGCAAGAGTTAGATAGAACTGCCACGTCTGAGCACCATGAAGAAGTGACCATGTAGCAGACGCCCCCTCCTGGGCATCTGGGCTTGTATACTCTGGAGTTTAGAAGGATGAGAGGGTATCTTATTGAAATATAGGATTATTAAGGGTTTGGGCACGCTCGAGGCAGGAAACATGTTCCCGATGTTGGGGGAGTCCAGCGGCCACAGTTTAAGAATAAGGAGTAAGCAATTTAGAACGGCGACGAGGAAACACTTTTTCTCTCAGAGAGTTGTGAGTCTGTGGAATTCTCTGCCTCAAAGGGCGGTGGAGGCCGGTTCTCTGGATACTTTTAAGAGAGAGCTAGATAGGGCTCTTAAAAATAGCAGAGTCAGGGGATATGGGGAGAAGGCAGGATCGGGGTACTGATTGTGGATGATCAGCCATGGTCACATTGAATGGCGGTGCTGACTCAAAGGGCCAAATGATCTACTCCTGCACCTATTGTCTATTGTCTGTTGTCGATTGTCTATTGTCCTCTCCCTTTCCCAGATGCCTGCGTAGTTAGAGATGATCAGTAAATTATGATTTTGCCAGCAATGCCCAGGTCCTGCGTGCAACTTGTTATAAAAAACAGTAAAGCATTTTGTAGTGTCCTGAGCTCCTGAATGATACGGTGGGAAAGTAAACCTCGCCCTCATTTCCACTACCTGTCAGCAAAGAGAATGTGATTTTCATCCATGCCTAATGCCTTAACATTCCATACCTCCCAATGATCAACTGATTGCATTTGCCACCATCAAGCAAAGCTGCACACCTGTGCCCCATCTCCCTCAATATGTATCTCCTTGATATATAGCCTTTCCCCAACATCATGGCCACACTTTCCGTTCAACCCAACGGTTGAGTTGAATTTAGTTTATTGTACATGTGCCCATGCACAGTGAAAAACTTTTGTTGCGTGCTAACCAGTCAATGGAAAGACAATACATGAATACAATCGAGCCATTCACAGTGTACAGATACATGATAAAGGGAATAACGTGAATCACGTTTAGTGCAAGGTAAAGGTAGTAAAGTGCAATCCTGTGGTCTGCTCTTGCTAACATAGTGATCTCCGAGGAGCTGATGGGGAGGAGCTCAGCACTGGCAATGTCAGTCAACCTGTTCAAAAGCACAATTAATAAATTCCTGTGTACACAAAAGGCTGGAGAAACTCAGCGGGTGCAGCAGCATCTAAGGAGCGAAGGAGATAGGCGACGTTTCGGGTCGAGACCTTTTAAAGGATCTCGACCCGAAACGTCGCCTATCTCCTTCGCTCCTTAGATGCTGCTGCACCCTCTGAGTTTCTCCAGCCTTTCGTGTACTCTCGATTCTCCAGCATCTGCAGTTCCTTCTTTAACACAATAATAAATTTCAGTGCTATCAATATATTTGTTGATGTTATCACTCAAAGGGGCATTGTCAAATCTTCCTAAATTCTTCACTTACGTGATGACCCTGTTGCATTTTAAGCATGAGGACTTAAACTGCTGAAGCATAAACTGATGGATGGCGCTGCTTGTTGTTTGGAGAAACAAATTGATTGCTAGGCTGTTCCTGTGAACCATTTATGAAAGGACCTTGAGAACTGTCACAAAGGGAGACATTTCTATTCATCTGGAGTTCCTGAATAGGATATTTCAGCACTCCTTTGCGTGTTTGTCTCCATCAACCAGTCACCTCATAATGCAAGAACTGCACATGCATGGGGAATAGGGAAAAATATTGCTGGTTCTATTATTTCCCTCCAATTTGCCGTCCACATTTTTTTGAAAAATCACATCAGTAAGTATCAAATGATAAGAACAGGTATTCATGCAAACGTGGGATAGTGTTCAAAGAAGAAACAGTTAAGGTGAATCAATTTTCGATTAAATCAGAGCTGTTAGTGACTATTGTCTGCCTGCCGATTATAAAGAACCTGCAAACACTTGGTGCAATCAAAAAATCCTAACAAGTTGTGAATATCTTTGAAATGTATTTACCCAAATGACAGCTGTTCTTGTGGCCCAGCACTGTTTCACTGTGGGGTCAGAGAAGAAGTTGAAGAAGAATATTAAGATCAAGAAAAGCGATGTTGAATAGGCCAGGGCAACTTCCAGTTCTTCGCAGTAAAAGGTAGGTTTCTAAATAAAATGGGCACCAGTAATAATAATCAAAACTTTAACCACGTTCATTTACTGTATATCCTTTGCAGCATACATGTGCCTTCTGATGATAAGTATATACCATACAGTCTAAAGTAGGAGAGGACGGGACGCGGAGAAGATATGACGGGTAAATTGATTGAGTGTGAGGCTTGCAGGATAATAATAATAATAATGATAATATCTTTTATTGTCATTACACATTAGTGCAACGAGATATGGTTTGCAACTTCCATCCGATGTCATAACTTAACGACTAATAACATTTAGGTTTAGATACCCCGAGAACAAGGTTTGTAAAACGAATATTAGACCAGTAAAAGTCAAAATAGACTAAAGTGCAGATGTGTCTGTGCGACGTGACCATCCGAGGGAGACAGTCCATGGGGGTGGGGGGACACTCAGCAGGGCCGGTTCAGAGCCGCTATAGCTCTGGGAATGAAGCTGTTCCTGAGTCTGGAATTGCGGGCTTAGAAGGCCTTGTAACGTCTGCCGGAAGGGAGTAGTTCAAACAGTTCATTACAAGGGTGAGAGGAGTCTTTATGGATGCCGACAGCCTTCCTGAGGCACCATGTGTGGTAGATGCCCTCTAAGGCTGGTCGCGGTGTCCCAATAATAATTTGCGCTCTGTAGACGACGCGCTGAAGAGCTCTCCGTGCAGCTGAGATACCACACAGAGATGCCATACGTTAGTATGCTCTCTGTCGTGCAGCGGTAAAAGGTCGTCAGCAGCTGTTGGGGCAGACCGTTCCGTTTCAATGTTCTTAGGGAGAACAGTCGTTGCTGTGCCTTTTTGACCAGCGCAGCGGTGTCGGTGGACCAGGTGAGGTCCTCTGAGATGCGAGTGCCCAGAAACTTAAAGCTGGACACTCTCTCCACACTGTCCCTTAGATGGAGATTGGGGCGTATTCCCCATTCTGTGACCTCCTGAGGTCGATAATCAGCTCCTTGGTCTTGGAGGTGTTTAGTGACAAGTTGTTCCGTGAGCACCAGTCCGCCAGGTTCTGCACCTCCGCTCTGTATTTTGTTTCATCACCGTTGGTGATCAGCCCGATCACCGTTGTGTCATCTGCAAACTTGACAATCGTGTTGGTGTCGAATGCAGGAGGTCAGGGACACTGATGGTGCCTCTGGCTGCTACAATTGTGGAAAGTGTGTCCAGGTTCAGCTCCTTAAGGACCGTGTTGGGGGCACTGGAGCAGCAACTTGATGACCTCAGGATCATCCAGGAAAACGAGAATTTCATGGACAGGATCTACAGTAGGATTGTCGCACCAAAGATACTCGAAGAGAGAAGGTGGGTGACAATTGGGAAGGGAAGGAAGCTTGGAGTACAGGAGACCCCGGGGGATGTACCTCTTGAAAACAGGTTCACCCACTTGGAAGCTGTCGGCACAGAAAACACTGCCATTATGAGCGAAGGACAGGTCTGCGAGTCAAAATGTGGTGCTGTGGCAAATATGAAGAGGCAGACGTCAGGCAGAGTCATGGTAATCAAGGACTCCATCATGAAAGTACAGACAAGGGTTTCCATGGCAACAGGCAGGATTCAAGGATGGTGTGTTGCCTCCCTGGTGCCAGGATCCAGGATCCTCAAGGGTGAAGGTGAGCAGACGGAAGTGGTAGTGCATGTCGGCACATATGACGTCAGGAAGAAGAGGAAAGTCATTCTGCAGCGTGACTTCAGACAACTTGGAAGAAGGCTGAAGAGCAGGACCTCCAGGGTGGTTATCTCCGGTCTGATCCAGTTCCTCGTGCTGGTGAGTGCAGGAACAGGAAGATAGGGGGTCTGAATGTGTGGCTGAGGAGCTGGTGCGGGAAGCAGGGATTTAGATTCTTAGACGACTGGGAAATGTTTTGGGGGAAGGGTGAGTGGTACAAAATGGACAGGTTGCACTTTAACAGGAGGGGGGCCAGCATTCTGGCAAGCAGGTTTGCCACTGCTACACCTGGTGGGTTTAAACTAAATAGTGGGGAGGAGGAGATCAACTGAAGATATAAGGATGGAGTTAAAGGGAAAGGGAGTATACAAAAAGTTAAGAAAGACACCAGAATTAACGGGGCAGAAAGCTCAGGAAGGGATAGGAGAGTATGGCCAAGTGAACTAGGCATCGATGTGAAAGGTGAGGGGAGTAATGGATTAAAAGTATTATATATGAATACACGAAATATAAGAAATAAATTGGATGAGCTTGAGGCTCAGTTAGAAATTGGCAAGTATGATGTTGTGGGAATTACAGAGACATGACTGCAAGGGGACCAGGGCTGGGAACTGTATATTCAACGGTATACGTCCTATCAAAAAGACAGACAGGTGGGCAGAGGGGGCAGGGTAGCTCTGTTGGTGAGAAATGAAATTCATTCCCTTGCAAGGGGTGACAAAAATCAGGAGATGTAGAGTCAGTATGGATAGAACTGAGGAATTGCAAGGGTAAAAATACTCCAATGGGAGTTATCTACAGGCCCCCAAACAATAGCCTGGGTATAGGGTGCAAGTTGAATCAAGAATTCTACGATTCTTCTTCTTATTGAGTCACACACAGGATTAGAAGTTGTTTAGCCAGAGCTGAACACACTTCTCGGCATCTGCATACAATGGTGTATGTCTTGCGCTTCTTGTGCTTCTTGTGCTTCTTGTGCGTAGTGGTGGAAAGATTGGTAAAAACAGGGCTGCAACATGAATACTCTTTCCTTGACCCCATTCTATGGTTGTTATGAAAGATTTCAACATGCAGGTAGACTGGGAAAATCAGGTTGGTGCTGGTGCCAAAGAAACGGGGTTTGTGGAGCGCCTCCATGATGGATTCTTAGAGCAGCTTGTAATGGAGCCTACCAGGGAGAACTGGATTTGCTAAGGGAACTCGAGGTAAAGGAGCCATTAGGAGGTAGTGACCATAATATGATAAGTTTTAATCTACAAGTTGAGAGGGAGAAAGGAAAATCGGAAGTGTCAGTATTAAAGTTGAACAAAGGGGATTATGGAGCCATGAGGGAGGAGCTGGTCAAAACTGACTGGAAAGATACGCCAGTAGGGATGACAGTGGAACAACAATGGCAGGTATTTCTGGGAATAATACAGAAAGTGCAGGATCAGTTCATTCCAAAGAGGAAGAAAGATTCCAAGGGGAGTAAGGGATGACTGTGGCTGACAAGGGAAGTCAAGGACAGTATAAAAATAAAAGAGAAGTAAAACATAGCAAAGATGAGTGGGAAGCCAAAGGATTGGGAAACTTTTAAAGAACACCAGAAGATAACTAAAAAGGCAATACCGGGGGGAAAGAGGAATGAAGGTAAGCTAGCCTAGAATATAAAGGAGGATAGTAAAAGCTTCTTTAGGTATGTGAAGAGGCTAAAATTAGTTAAGACCAAAGTTGGACACTTGAAGACTGAAAAAGGTGAATTTATTTTTGGTATCAAGGAAATGGCAGACAAGTTGAACAGGCACTAAGGAAAACACAAACAATGTCCCTGATGGACTAGTGGCCAGAGGATATAGGGTGATGGAGGAACTGAAGGAAATTCACATGGCAGGAAATGGTGTTGGGTAAAATGAGTGGACTGAAGGCTGATAAATCCCCAGGGCCTGATGGTCTGCATCCCAGGGTACTAAAGGAAGTGGTTCTAGAAATTGTGGTAGACAGAAATGCTGGAGAAACTCAGCTGATGAGGCAGCCTCTATGGAGCAAAGGTAATAGGCAACGTTTCGGGTCGAGACCCTTCATCAGATGCATTGATGATGGATGCATTGATGATCATTTTCCAAAGTTCTGTAGATTCAGAATCAGTTCCTGTGGATTGGATGGTAGCTAAAGTTATCCCACATTTTAAGAAAGGCATGAGAGCGAAAATTGAATTATAGACCAGTTAGCCTGACATCAGTGGTGGGGAAAATGCTGGAGTCAATTATAAAAGATGAAATAGCGGCACATTTGCGTAGCAGTAACAGGATCGGTCCGAGTCAGCATGGATTTACGAAGGGGAAATTATGCTTGACTAATCTTCTGGAATTTTTTGAGGGTGTGACCAGGAAAATGGACATGGGTCAGCCAGTGTACCTGGAGTTTCAGAAAGCATTTGATAAGGTCCCACATAGGAGATTAATGGGCAAAATTAGAGCACATGGTATTGGGGGTAGGGTACTGATATCAAAGTCAAAGTCAAATTTATTTGTGATATGGATACAAAATTGGTTGGCAGACAGGAAACAAAGAGTGGGGATCAACGAGTCCCTTTCAGAATGGCAGGCAGTGACTAGTGGGGTACCGCAAGGCTTGGTGCTGTGACCGCAGAGATTTACAATATACATACATGATTTAGATGAAGGGATTAAAAGTAACGTTAGCAAATTTGCAGATGACACAAAGCTGGGTGGCAGTGTGAACTGTGAGGAGGATGCTATGAGGATGCAGGGTCATGTGGTGATTTTCAAGATGGCGGCGCCCTGTGCGGCTGCGGCTGCATTGGCTCCCGACAGGAACAGAAATATTAAGGTAAAACCGCACAACCTTACGTGTTTAGTTAAGAATCTGACGGTCGCTTTTCGGTGCGACTGTCAGTCCGGGTTGAAACTGCGTGCGTCCAGCAGTTCCCCGGCCGTTGATCGGGTTACTCTGGAGACTCTACGGAGTCTCGGACTGCTGCGTCGGCTGGAGCCAGCGGCCTACGAAGCCGCGGAGTCTCCTACCAGCACTGGCCGCTCTCGGAGGAGGAGGAGACGGTGCGACAGGAAGAAGAAGCGCGGCACTCGTGGGGGGCTAACGGCGAAACTGAAGGCTAACCCCTGCAGGACACCGCTTCCATCTATCCTGCTCGCCAACGTCTGCTCCCTGGAGAATAAGCTGGACTACCTGAGGCTGGACCTGGTAACCAAACGGGAGGTGAGGGATTGCTGCGCCCTGATCCTAACAGAGACGTGGTTAAACTCCTCTGTTCCCGATGGCGCCATTAGCGTGGAGGGGTTAACAGCATTCAGGTTGGACAGAAGCTCTGCTCTCAGTGGTAAATCCCGGGGTGGTGGTGTGTGCATTTACACTAATAACAGCTGGTGTAAAAATGCCACAGTGGTGTCAAACTATTGCTCCCCAGACATTGAGTTTTTGACAATAAAATGCAGACCCTTCTATATGCCCAGGGAATTCACCATTATAACCATCACAGCTGTGTACATCCCACCCAGTGCAAACACTAAGGAGGCCCTGAATGCTCTTTATTGTTCCATTAGTGACCTACAATCTACACATCCAGATGGTGTCTTCATTGTTGCTGGGGATTTTAACCAGGCCAACATGAAGACTGTTCTCCCACATTACTACCAGCATGTAGACTGTGCAACCAGGGGAATCAATACACTGGACCTAGCCTACACTAACATCAAGAAGGCATTCAAGGCAGTCCCCCGCCCCCACCTTGGCTCATCAGACCATATCTCTGTGATGCTAATTCCTGCATACAGGCCCCTGCTGACCCGAGAAAAACCTACTGTGAAGCAGGTTAGGGTCTGGCCAGAGGGAGCTATGGCAACACTACAGGACTGTTTTGAATGCACGGACTGGGACATGTTCAAGAAGGCTGCAACCGTCAGCCAACACATCAACCTAGAGGAGTATGCTGCGTCCGTGTCTGCTTACATGGAGAAGTGCATTGAGGATGTCTGTGTCACCAAGACCATCACTGTACGGGCCAACCAGAAACCCTGGATGACCACAGAGGTACGTGGAATGCTGAGAGCACGTAATGCCGACGTGGTGCCACCACGTAATCCGGCGACGTGGTGGCACTCAGATCCGCAAGAGCCAACCTGAACCGAGTCGTCAGGCTGGCCAAGCGTGCCCATGGTCAGAAAATCCAGAGCTTCTTCCATGACCCCAAGAACACCAGGCGCATGTGGCAGGGAATCAAAACAATCACGGACTATAAGACTGCTTCACCACCCTGTGATGACAACATTGAGTTCCTCAATGAACTCAACAACTATTTTGGTCGGTTCGAGGCATAACACACCTGCAAGCAAAGGTATTCCTCATTGTGAGGAAAAGGCACTCAGTCTTGACATAGTGGATGTTCGGAGGACCCTAAAAGGAGTGAACGCGCGAAAGGCGGCAGGCCCTGATAACATACCAGGGCGGGTGCTCAGGGAATGTGCTGATCAGCTGGCACATGTCCTTACGGACATATTTAACACCTCGCTGAACCAGGCGGTGGTCCCATTATGTTTCAAGACTGCCACTATCATACCTGTGCCAAAAAAATCCAACATACAATGTCTCAATGACTACCGCCCTGTAGCACTCACCCCCATAATGATGAAGTGCTTCGAGAGGCTGGTCAGGGACCACATCACCTCCAGACTCCCCTCCACACTCGACTCATACCAGTTTGCTTACAGGCCAAACCGCTCCACAGAGGACGCTATATCCTCCGTACTCCATCTGAGCCTGGAACATTTAGAGGAGAAAAACACCTATGTGCGAATGCTGTTCGTGGATTTCAGTTCAGCATTCAACACCATTATCCCACAGCACCTGATAAGCAAACTGGTTCCATTGGGCCTCGGCACCCCCATGTGTAACTGGCTACTGGACTTCCTCACTGACAGACCTCAGTCTGTGAGGGTTGGAAATAACACCTCCAATACCATCTCTCTGAGCACCGGCTCCCCTCAGGGCTGTGTCCTGAGTCCACTGCTGTTCACCCTGATGACTCACGACTGTTGTGCCAGGTTTAGTACAAACCACATCATGAAGTACGCAGATGACACAACAGTGGTGGGCCTCATCAGGGACGACAATGAGCTGGCTTACAGGGAGGAGGTGAAACAACTGGTGGACTGGTGCAATACGAACAACCTGATCCTGAATGTCAAAAAAACAAAGGAGGTTATCGTCGACTTCAAGAAAACCCGGCACAGTCCCACACCACTTCACATCAATGACAGCGATGTGGAGGTGGTCAGTAGCACAAAGTTTCTGGGGGTGCAGATCACTAACAGTCTGACCTGGTCAAATAACATCTCATCAACAGTTAAGAGAGCGCAGCAGCGGTTGCACTTTCTGCGCCGGATGAGAAGAGCTCATCTCCCCCATCCCATCTTCACTACTTTCTACAGGGGCACCATAGAGAGTATTCTGACCAGCTGTATCTCTGTCTGGTTTGGGGACTGTAGAGCCTCCGACTGGAAGTCTGTGCAGAGAGTGGTGAGGACAGCGGAGAAAATCATCGGGACCTCTCTCCCCTCAATCGGGGATATTGCGACCAAACGCTGTGTGTCTAAGGCCAGCAGTATTATAAAAGACCCCACACATCTCCATCACGGACTGTTCACTCTGCTGCCCTCGGGCAAAAGATATCGCAGCATAAGGAGCAGAACATCAAGGTTCTGCAACAGCTTCTTCCCACGAGCCATCAGACTCCTGAATGCCATGTAATGGGCTGCCACTATTGTCTATTTATCCTTTTCACCCATGCCTATCCTTCGGTTAATTTATTGTGTTGCACAGGGAGCCAAATGCAACGTAATTTCGTTTGGAACTGCATGTATCAATGTATTTCTAAATGACAATAAAGTTTGTTTGACTTTGACTTTTGACTTGATGTGGACAGATGCATGGCAGATGTAGTTTAATGTGGATAAATGTGAGGTTATCCACTTTGGTGGCAAAAACCAGAAGGCAGATTATTATCTGAATTATGTTAAATTGGGAAAAGGGGAAATACATCGAGATCTGGGGTCTTTGTTCACAGTCACTGAAAGTAAGCATGGAGGTACATCAGGCATTGAAGAAAGCTAATGGCATGTTGGCCTTCATAACAAGAGGAGTTGAGTAGAGGATCAAAATGGTCCTTCTGCAGTTGTACTGGGCCTTAGTAAGACCTCATCTGGAATATTGGGTGCAGTTTTGGTCTCAAAATTTGAGGAAGGACATTCTTGCTATTGAGGGAGTGCACCGTAGGTTCACTAGGTTCATTCCTGGGATGGCAGGACTGTCACATGTTGATAGAATGGAGCTGCTGGGCTTGTATACTCTGGAATTTAAAGGATGCAGGGATCTTATTGAAACATATAAAATTATTAAGGGTAGACAAAAATGCTGGCGAAACTCGGCGGGTGAAGCAGCATCTATAGAGCGAAGGAAATAGGCAACGTTTCGGCCCGAAACGTTGCCTATTTCCTTCGCTCCGTAGATGCTGCCTCACCTGCTGAGTTTCTCCAGTATTCTCACTACCTTCAATCTTCCAGCATCTGTAGTTCCTTCTTAAACAAGATTATTAAGGGATTGGACATGCTAGAGGCAGGTCCGGGCCGCTCCAATCCCCCTTCCCCTTTCCCCCTCCACCCACAGCACCCCCTGCCCCCCCACCCTCCCCCCCTCCCGCACCCCAGCACCGCCATTCAATATGATCATGGCTGATCATCCACAATCAGTACCCCGTTCCTGCCTTCTCACCATATCTCCTGACTCCACTATCTTTAAGAGCTCTATCTCACTCTCTCTTGAAAGCATCCAGAGAATTGGCCTCTACTGCCCTCTGAGGCAGAGAATTCCACAGACTCACAACTCTCTGTGTGAAAAAGTATTTCCTCATCCCCGTTCTAAATGGCTTACCCCTTATTCTTAAACTGGTTCTGGACGCCTGCAACATCGGGAACATGCTTCCTGCTTCTAGCATGTCCAAGCCCTTCATAATCTTTTATGTTTCTTATCTAATCTTACATCTTCCAACATGTTCTTTGGTGAGAATATAATTTATCATTTATCTTAGCTCCTTTTGCCAATCCACTATTTTGTAAACAGTGAGCACAAACCCCCGAACCTTATCACCACTGTTACCGAGTGATAGAGACAACCAGCATGGAAACAAGGCCTTTGACTCACCAGGTTCACTGACTAACAGCACTCATTAGCCATTCAATACACTCATTCCATTTTTATTCTCCACATATTTGAATGCACTTTCCTGGATTCCACACTTACCTACAAACCTGGGACAATTCAATTAGCCCATCGATCTGCATAGCTTTGGGATGTTGCGTGAAACTAGAGCACTTGGCGGTCACAGGGAGAACATGCAAACTCCATATGGACAGCATCTAAGGTTAGGATTGATACCAATCTCTGGCACCGTGAGGCAGCATTTCTACCAGCTATACCATTCTGCTGTCCTTGTTCTAGAAAATGTCTTTCTCACTTTTTTCCACTGTGCCTGGTAGTGAAGATTATATTTATAAAGATGAAGAAGAAAAGAAAAGAAGAAAATGCTACCTTTATTGTCATTCAGACCTTTCGGTCTGAACAAAATTTCATGCCTGCAGTCATACATATAATAAAAATAACAAAAACACACAATAAACACAAATTTAACACCCACCACAGTGAGTTCACCAGGCACCTCCTCACTTTAAGTCTTAAAGTCTTTGTCTCTTCCCTCCTTGTTCTCCCTCTGCGCTGAGGCGATCCAGGCCTCCGATGATGTGACCCCGCCGGGTGATGGTAAGTAAGTCAGTCTCACGGTTGGATCCAGCTCACAAATGGGCCGATTCAAACTCCGCGGCCCGTGGTGGCCGAAGCTGCCGCCCTCCAGTCCAGCGGACGAAGCTGTTGTTGCGGGAGCTCCGGAAAAACAGGTCACCAACGTGTGCCCTGCGAGCTCCCGATGATGTCGTCCACTGGGCCTCTGAAGTCGGGCTGCTGCTGCCACCGCCGCCAGAACGCCAGAACGCCGCCACAGCCCCGAAGCCGCGCCGCCATCGTCACCGGAGCACCACCACAGCTCCAAGTCGGGCAGATGCCGCCGCCGCGCCGCTGCAGCTCCAAAGTCGGGCCGCTGCCGGAACGCCGGAATGCCGCCACTGCCCCGAGGCTGCCAGCTCTGCCATTAGGCCTCAGTGGAGACGGAGACGGGGGACACAACTAGAAAATGTCGCATCCCCACGAAGGAAGAGACTAAAACCATGTTTCTCCCACCCCCACACACACACACTTACACAACCTAATAAACTAAGCTAAACTAAAAAAGACAAAAGAAAACAAAAAAGAAAAAACAGAAGGACTGCAGGCGAGCCGCAGCTGCCAGGCAGCGCCGCCACTTCCGGAAGGAAGTCACATTTTTACTGTGTTTATTCCAAGCTCAAATGTTTGAAGAAACTACTCTACACTAAGATGTAGAGTATCACAGTTTGGAAATGTATCATCATTGCTTCATTGTCAAGGTACTAATTGTGGAATACTAAAACCAACTGTACTATAGTGAAATCTTACTACACAGACTGCACAATCATCATCTCAAGGGCATCAACTGCTTGGCCAATAATTTGATATTTAAGAAGCTTTTAGACAGTCACATGGATATACAGGATATGGACGCATATAGATCATGTGCAGTCTGAGGAGATTAATTCAATTTAGTATCATGTTCACCATAGACATTATAAACCGAAGAGCCTGTTCCTATACTGTGCTGTTCTATGTTTAATTGCTGGTCTTATCAGAGAATAAATAAAATAAACAAATGTTTGAATCTGTTTCACAATAATTAACTGTGTCATGAATAAAAAAATGACCAGTTGGGCGAGTTGCTATGGAGTGAGGTATATTGTGGGTGGGGCTCTCCTTATTCATCAGTGCGTATGGCTTGGTAACAACACCAATGACTACTGAAGGACATAGAGTCTTGGAGCCAAACAGCGTGGAAACAGGCCCTTCGGCCCAACTTGGCCATCTAGTCCTCTTCTCCCAGCTGTTATCTGGCAACTGAATCATCCTACCAAAACCAGTGCTGAACTACTATCTACCTCTTTGATGTCCCTCAGACTATCCTTGACCGGACTTTGCTGGCTTTACCTTGTACTAAATGTTATTCCCTTCTCATGTAGCCAATACATACACTGTAAATGGATTGATTGTAATCATGTATTGTCTCTCTGCTAGACAAAAATGCTGGAGAAACTCAGCGGGTGAGGCAGCATCTATGGAGCGAAGGAAATAGGCAACGTTTTGGGCCAAAACCCTTCTTCAGACTGATGTGGTGGGGGGGGGGGCGGGAAGAAGAAAGGAAGAGGTGGAGCCAGTGGGTTGAGGGAGAGCTGAGAAGGGGAGGAGAAAGTAAGGACTACCTAAAATTAGCGAAGTCAATGTTCATACCGCTGGGGTGCAAACTGCCCAAGCGAAATATGAGGTGCTATGAGGTCCAATTTACGGTGGTCCTCACTGTGGCCATGGACGAGGCCCAGGACAGAAAAGTCGGATTCAGAATGGGAGGGGGAGTTGAAGTGCTGAGCCACCGGGAGATCAGGTTGGTTATTGCGAACCGAGCGGTGGTGTTTGGCGAAGCGATCGCCAAGCCTACGTCTTTCTGGTGAATGGTTAGCACACAACAAAAAGCTTTTTACTGTACCTCGGTACATGTGGCAATAAACTGAACTGAACACAACCTGCTGGTTTTGGCACATCTCTCTATAACTAAAAGTCTTTGTCTTGTTTATGCCCACGGCCCTCGATGTGGCTCTGTGTGTGTCAATCTGTTTAATTCCTAACATCTCCCAAACACTAGGCCACAGCCTTTCCATTTTCACACATCCTACTCACATTTTTCCTGTGGTGTAGATAAACATCTTCCCATTGCATTTCCACCCATATTTCCAAAGTTATTAATGGTTGAAATTTTAAGAACAGCCGATTTCTTCAAACTCTCCCATTTTGGAAAAAAAAATCAGAGTGACGTCACATTGCACTCACAAGGCAGGACAGGCCACTCCGGACCGCTCCAAACCCCACTCCCCCTTCACCCCTCCCCCCCCCCACCCTCCCCCCTCCTGTACACCAATCACAATGGGCTTTCAAGCTGCCGTCTGCATTTGGTCTAGTATTCCTCTAAACCTGTCCTATCCATATCTATCTATTCATAACTAAAATTCTGATCTTGTTATCTTCCGGTTTGGCGGTCTTTCTATTTGCGCAAAAACGGTTTGCGATAGCGCTACGATTTATTGCCTTTTCACTCACCGTTCTCCTGTGCTGTGAGTCCACCACATTTTGTTCCGATTGGTTGAATGTCGTAAAAGTTAGTGAGGTTTAAAAATCTTTAACAAAATTAGTGCACAGATCGATCTCTTCTCCTGCCAGTTGGCACCACGCAGAATAATCTCTTCCCCTGTCACTCTCCGGAACAGTCCACCCCTTTCACCCATCACGTCTTTACTGGAGCTGAGGGCGGCCGGCGAAGGTTTCCAACTGGACTTTCGGAGGGACCCGAAGCAGCCCAGCCCCGCCCCAAGCAGCCGCCCCGTGCCAAGCTGCCCAGCCCAGCCCCAAGCAGCAGCCCCGCCCCAAGCAGCAGCCCACGTCGGAGACCCGACCCAGATCAGCGCAGCCCAGATCAGAATCGGAGATCCAGCCCAGTCAGAGACCCAGCCCAGCCCAGAGTTGGAGATGTCGCCGATGTCGCCAAATGGAAAGACGCTGATCCCGGCGTAGGAGAACGACCAGTGACCAGCGCCCGCTGTGAGTCCCTATCGCACCGCCAGTTCCAGCCACTACCCCTCTGGTCCTCCTCACTGGCTCCTTCCCCACTCCCCCATGATGCTCCCCTCTCCCCCATGGCTCATCCCCATCTTTTCTCCGAGCTCACTTCCCCCGCCCATACACCCTTCTCCCCCCACATCTTCCCTGCCCACACCACCCCGCCCACACAAACAGCCCCCTGCGCACACAAATGCCCACGCCCACACAAATGCCCCTGCCCACACACACACACACAGCCCCCCACACATACACACCCACCACCCCCCCCCCCCACACACACAGCCCCCCACACATACCCATTGTTCCCGATGTTGGGGAGGTCCAGGACAAGGGGTCACAGCTTAAGGATAAGGGGGAAATCCTTTAGGACTGAGATGAGAAGGACTTTTTTCACACAAAGAGTGGTGAGTCTCTGGAACTCTCTGCCGCAGAGGGTAGTTGAGGCCAGTTCATTGGCTATATTTAAGAGGGAGTTAGATGTGGCCCTTGTGGCTAAAGGGATCAGAGGGTATGGAGAGAAGGCAGGTACGGGATACTGAGTTGGATGATCAGCAATGATCATATTGAATGGCGGTGCAGGCTCGAAGGGCCGAATGGCCTACTCCTGCACCTAATTTCTATGTTTCTATACACACCCAGCACACACCCCCGCCCACACACTCCCGCCCCCACAACCCCCCCGCCCCCACAACCCCCCCGCCCCCACAAAGCCCCCGCTCCCACACCCTTCCCCCGACAACCCCTCCGCCCGCACCCCCCGCCCACACACACACCTCCACACATAGACAACCCCCGCCGACACACCCCCCCTCCCACACACACTCCGCTCCCACACACACCCCCCTCCCACACACACTCCCTCCCCCACACATCCCCCCTCCCACATCCCTCCTCCTCCCCACACCCTCCCGCCTACATGCACACCTCCCCCCCACGCCCCGCGAAACACTCCCCCTCCCCCCACACCACCCTCTCCCCCCTCCTACACCTCCCCATCCACACACACGCCTCCTCCCCTCCCACCCCACACCTCCCCCCCGCCACACACCCCACTTCCCACTTCCCTCCCCCCCTCCCCTCCTCCCCTCCCACACATGAAGAGGAGGGGGAGGGGGAGGGAGTTCTCGGGGATGAGGGGAAAAGAGCCGGGCCTGCACAATGATGGGCTATGGGTGAGTGGTGGAATATTGCATTGGTGAAACGGGTTGCGTTGGGGGAACGGGTGAGTGGTGGAATATTGCATTGGGAGTGGGTTGCGTTGGGGGACCAGGCCTCCGTGTGACTGGGAGCCAATGGGTCCCACTTAGTCTAGTACTTGTCTAAATGTTTCATAAACGTTGTGATAGTACCTGCAAATGTACTAGATTGCTACCAGATAGTTACCAGATTGGTCTGTAACAAGCAGTGAGTGAAGGGGGATAAACCTATTTAATCTCATCCTCTACTATCTACATATGACAAATGCATCTTTCTTCTTCAGTAATGATAGAAATGACCACAGTTGCACAGTCCTTGTGGAGACAAAGTCTTACCTGCACACTGAAACATTCTCCACAGTGCTGTGTGGCATTGCAAATAAAATAGATCTGGTATTCAGAACTCGTATGCAGCATCCAGCAGGCACTATGAATCAAAAGAAGAAATGTACACAATCGGTGACCTTGTGCCCTGCCTCATCTCTCAGTCTATAATTGCTATCAAGCCAAGGGATCAACTCCACTTCAATAAGGCAATATCAGGTATACATAAAAATGAACCTGGAAAAGCTGCAACGCAACATGCATGCTAAAGAGCCAAATCAGCATGCCATGTAGAGAATTGTGATCTGACTGTCAATTAAAAAAAAACATAGTTGTCATAGAGCAAGAGGCATAGGGCTATACTGCATTGAAACAGGCTCTTCTGTACAAATCGTGCATGTTGACTTCTTCTTTCGTGTGGCGTGCACAACCTAAAGTTGTAGGACAACTTGTTCTATTTGATCTTCCGTTTGTGCACGTCGAGTTGATTGCATTAGTCGAAACAGGGCGGACCACGTGAAGGTTGCAATCTACCGCCCCATCCACATTGACTAAGTTGCTGAACTGAGCTAGTCCCACAAGCCTGCACCTGGTGATATCCCTGCAAACTTTCCCTATCCATTTACTGAAGTCTTTCAAATGTCTTAATTATACCCTCCTCTATTACTTTCTCTGGCAGCTCATTCCATATACAAATAACCCTCTGTGTGAAAATGTTGCCCCACATGTCCCTCTTAAATCTTTTCCCCTCACAACTTAAACCTATACCCTCTTGTTTTAGATTCCCCAACACTGGGGAAAAGACTGTGGCTATTTATCTTATCTATGACACTCGTGGTTCTTTTTTACCTCTATCAATTCAGCACTTCTTCACTCCACGACTAAAATACCCAGCCTATCTATCCAGCCTCTGCTTATAACTCAAACAGTCCAGACCCAGTGACATCCTCGAAATCTTTTTTTGCTCCCTTTTCAGTTTAGTATCATCCAGCAGGGTGACCAGAACTGTGCACAATACTCTAAATGTTGACTTACCAAGATCTTATGCAGCAGTAACAGAATGTCTTAATTCCTGTACTCAATACCCTCGTCAGCATCGTCGACTGCCGCCCTAATCTCTCCACTGTCACTGCCGGGTCCTCTCCGATGCCTCCGTGGTGCCGACCCAGGCTCCGTTGACTTGCGGTGCGCAAGCTCCACCGACCCAGGCTCCATCAGCCGTGGGGTCCGGCCTCGACCACGGGCTCCACCAACTCTGCTGGACACAGGCTCCGACCCGCCGGGCGCTCTGGCCTCGGCTACTCCGCGGCCTGCCAGTAGCCACCCTGCCTACCCGTGTGGTTACTTTCATAGAACTATGCACCTGCATCCATAGGTTTTTCTGTCATACAACCCCCCCATCCAGGGGTCTAGTTTTTGCAGTATATGTCATGATCTGGTTTGTCTTATCAAAATGCAACATGTCACATTTATTTGAATTAAACTTCATCTGGCACTTTTCAGCCCATTGGCCCAGTTTATCAAGATCCCGTTGCAATCTTTGATAACCTTCTCCTTTTCTGCCAAACCACTAATATTAGTGTCATCCTCAAACTCACTAACCATGCCATCTACATTCACATCCAAACCATTAATATAAACACCAACAACAGTGCACCCAGCACTGATCCCTGTAGCACATGACTTGCTACAGTCGTACAGATGAAAAACAACCCTTTGCCATCAACCTCTTACTACTACCTTCAAGTCAATTTTATACCCAATTGGTTAGCTTACATAGAAACATAGAAAATAGGTGCAGGAGTTGGCCATTCGGCCCTTCGAACCTGCACCGCCATTCAATATGATCATGGCTGATCATCCAACTCAGTATCCCGTACCTGCCTTCTCTCCATACCCCCTGATCCCCTTAGCCACAAGGGCCACATCTAACTCTCTCTTAAATACCTCTTAAAACTCTCTCAACGACCTTCTGTGGCAGAGAATTCCAGAGATTCACCACTCTCTGTGTGAAAATTTATTTTCTCATCTCGGTCCTACAAGACTTCCCCCTTATCCTTAAACTGTGACCCATTGTTCTGGACTTCCCCAACATCGGGAACAATCTTCCTGCATCTAGCCTGTCCAACCCCTTAAGAATTTTGTAAGTTTCTATAAGATCCCCCCCCAATCTTCTAAATTCAAGCGAGTACATGCCAAGTCTATCCAGTCTTTCTTCATATGAAAGTCCTGACATCCCAGGAATCAGTCTGGTGAACCTTCTCTGTACCCCCTCTATGGCAAGAATGTCTTTCCACAGATTAGGAGACCAAAACTGTACGCAATACTCCAGGTGTGCTCACCAAGACCCTGTACAACTGCAGTAGAACCTCCCTGCTCCTATACTCAAATCCTTTTGCTACGAATGCTAACATGCCATTCGCTTTCTTCACTGCCTGCTGCGCCTGCATGCCTACTTTCAATGATTGGTGTACCATGACACCCAGGTCTCGTTGCACCTCCCCTTTTCCTAATCTGCCACCATTCAAATAATAGCCTACTTTCCTGTTTTTTCCACCAAAGTGAATAACCTCACATTTATCCACATTATACTGCATCTGCCATGCACTTGGCCACTCACCCAACCTATCCAATTCAACTTGCAGCCTCCAAGCTCCTCCTCACAGCTAACATTGCCCCCCAGCTTCGTGTCATCCGCAAACTTGGAGATGTTGCATTCAATTCCCTCGTCCAAATCATTAATATATATTGTAAATAGCTGGGGTCCCAGCACCGAGCCTTGTGGTACCCCACTAGTCACTGCCTGCCATTCTGAAAAGGACCCGTTTACTCCTACTCTTTGCTCTTTACCCTGGATCCCATGTGATCTAACATTCCAGACCAGCCTGCCACAGGGTAACTTTTTAAAATTCTTGCCAAGGTTGATGTAGATAATGTCTACAATACTGTCATTAGCAGTCTTCTGGGTCACCTCTTGAAAAACTCTGTCAAATTTTGTGAGACACATTTCCCACTCATATAGCCCTGCTGACTATAATCAGTCCTTGTCTTTCCAAATGCATGTCGATCCTGCCTCTCAGAATACCCTCCAGTAACTTAGTCTGAACACAATACTCTAAACACTGCCTTACCAATGTCTTATACAACTAAAACATGACCTCTAAACTTCTATACTCAATACTCTGACTGATGAAGGCCAATGTGCCAAAAGCCTTTTTGATCACCCTTCTTCAGACTGCAAACACTTATCCATGTACTTCAGAGATGCTGCCTACCCGCTGAGTTAATCCAGCACTTTGTGACTTTTTTAGTCGCAGTATGAAGATGGTAGAGAGAATGAAGGTTTATGTAGTAGTAGGAGTACTAATCAAACAAGCCACTCAAACTGGATGGTAGTGAGTTGATATGACTGCACTCACCCAGTCTCTTGGCTAACGCTTGCTCTCCGTCTGTCAAGGATGACTGGATCTCTCGGTTGCTAACCAGATTAACTCCTCTTCCCATTTCCATACTGACCTTTCTGACCTGGGCCTACTTCATTGCCAGAGTGAGGCCACACTCAAATTGGAGAAACAGCACCTCATATTCCACTTGGGTAGCTTACAACACAAAGGTATGAACATTGAATTCTCCAATTTTAGATAACTGTCCCACCCCCCTCCTTTATTCTCCCTTATGCCCCACCTGGACTCACACCCATTTCTCCCCTCCCATTCTCCTTCCACCTACATTCCATCCTCTAACTTTACAATTCGCAACACTTCAATCCTTTTTCTTACAACTTCTGTGTAATGGCAATTTCAAACATTTCCATTGTCATTACTAAGCAGGCAGGGGGGAGTAAAATGAATTTATGCAGTCGATGATAAAAACAAATCTTCCAATCGTTATTTCCAGTTTCATTGCTTTTAATTGAAGTTGTTTTAAATACAAAGAAGTGATACCAGATCCTCTTTATTCTTATACAAATTGTAGTTTTCCGTTCTCACTATCTGAACTGGTAAAAAACTATATTTCTTCTCTCCTGCTTGCTCCAGTCGATCTGACCACTCCATGTGGTTTCGCTAGCCTCCTCTGATGTATGTCACGGCCATCTACGTATCAAAATCCCACCCCCAAGCGTACAAAATAATTCTGCAAGAAATATATAGACAAAATAATAAAATATGCTAACAGTAACTAGCTTAAGCAAGAATGGCTCCTACATTCTGACTTTTCACCTCTAGCCTTTGTCCAACCATCTGCCTGTCATGGATCTTTATTGTCACGTATGCCAAGGTACAGTGAAATTCTTCATTCTGAAACGTCATCTTTCTATGTTTTCCGAGTCTGAAGAAGGGTCCCGTCATAAAATACCATCTATCCATTTACTTTGTGTCTGCATCCCCCCTCCCCCACCACCCCTCACCTATATCCCCCTATTACTTGCCAGGCTTTGTTCTTCTTCTAATTTTCTTCCTCCCCCCCCCCCTTCCCCGCCACCATCAATTTAAATAAAATTCTTGACCCAAAGCTATCCATGTTCTCCAGAGATGCTGTTTGGCCCACTGAGTTACTCCGGCACTTTGTATCTTTTTTGTAAACAAGCATCTGCAATTTCGTGATTCTATGTTCTAGACAAAATGGTTTGTCCATTTTATTTCAAAATACATTTAAACACATAAACAGAATAGATAATAGAATTTGACTAATGCCAAACAAACACTAACCAGATTATAACCATTGATTGTGGTGTAAAATGGTACAAAACATTCATATAGTTGGAAAGATCCGCTATGAGAAAGAAATCCTTATCATCTTTTCACTCTCAAATCATTTGCTGGCATCGAAAATTATCAATCATCTCATTCCAAGGCTTTTACTCTTGCATTGTTAATCACTGTAAAGGCTGCAGCAATTTTAATACAAATCTGCTGTTTGCTTCTTTGATCAACCTAGCTTCTGTGGTGACAACTGTTGTGAGCAGTTCAGTTAACGCACCTGTCATCTCCTCACTGCCACAACCGATATTACTGCCATTTAAAAGCCTTTCAGCCTCTTGTTTCTCTGTGCAGCCTTAAAACAATTAAATGCCAGCTTTTCTTTCCTTGTCATGGCATTTTACTTAATATCAATAGAGGTTTGTCTGAGCTCAAGTCCTCAGTTGTGTTTGCCTCTTTTGCTTACAAATTTATTCTTCTGCTTTAGCTTATGATTATTATTCATCCTTTCGGGGCTTTTGTTGATCAGTTTCTTTTACAGTAGAGACCATACTTTTCTCAACACAGACATTTAATGAACCTGCCAATGATTTTGATGATCAGCCTTTCGAGCTTTATGGAAGGCTTTAACAACATTAAATATTTTCCATAGTTTTAGTTTCATCGATTAATAGCGATACACAGCACCAAAACAGGCTTTTTGGCCCAACTTGTTCATGCTGACCAAGATGCCTGACTAAAATAATCACATTTGCCAAATCCCTCTAAACCGTTCATATCCATGTACCTGTCTAAATGTTTTCTAACCATTGTAATTGTATCTGCTTCCACCACCTCCTCTGGCAGTTTGTTACATTTTCACACCACCCTTCATGTGAAATGTTGCGCCTCAAATCCCTTTGACCTCACCCTTAAATCTGTGCCAGGTAGAATTAGACTCTCTTTTCCTGGGAAAAGTAGGTGACCATTCAGCCTTTCCTATTCAATTCATGATTTTACAAAAGATCACTCCTCAGCCGCCTTTACTGCAGGGAAAACAGACATGGTCTATCCAGTGTCTCCTTTTAACTCAAGCCATTCAGTCCAGACTCAAGCCCTCACCCTTTTTGAGCAGAAAATCCTCCCCCGCCCCCCCCCCCCCCCCCCCCCGGCACTCCAGTGCAGGACTGTACACTCTATTTTATCAGAAGATCTGTAGTTTGAATGGAACATTACACCAACTCATGTAAGCATACAAGATTCTACAGCTCAATTTCTCTCTTATGGCCAATATTTACCTTCAAACAAAAGCTTAAAGGTTAATCATTTTCCGGGTGCTGATGTAGGTGTTTGCTGGGCAGAACTTAGCTCTAGTAGGTCTTACATCACAAAAGGCACTATTCCGCAAAATTAATTAATTAGTGGTAAGGCACTAAGATGTTTTAGAAGGTGATGAATGGCACGATATAAATCCCAACTTCTCTCTTTCTTTCTGTCATTATGGGAAGCATCCCATTTACTGTGCAGCCTAATGAATTACCGTGCCTTTTTGATGGTTACTTAATTAATCATCTGTAATTTCTCCAAGAAATTGCTTTCTCCTGCACGTCTCATTATTAAAAATACAGTCAGCATATTTTTTAATATAGTTAATTTACACTTGGCACTTCAGTATGAATTCATACCAATTTTCATAATCCAGCCCTCCAGGCATACACCATAAAAATAATATATTTATTGATAAAGCAAAAGCTGTATGCAACTGTCTCCCCTATGCGCAACACGCTGGTCATTATGATAAACTGAGATCCATGGCACATGGAAATGCAGGAGGGGATGAAAGTGTGCCTTTTTGATACATTATCCTTCTTTGTCCTTCATATTTTGCCCATACAACTCTTCCCCACATACTTTGTCTGACAAACTGTACTTATGTCCAGCACCACCACCCCACCCCCCCACACCCCCTTCCCCCCCCCCCCCCCCCAATTTGAAATGTGAATGCTTCTGATTATTACCCGCAAGTTATATAATTTTATTTCGGGGGGGGGGGGGGGGGTAACCAAGAAGATTGAAGGAACATGCAGCACGTCATGGATGGGAAGTCATGTCATGTACTATTTGTTCTATTTCCCAAGTTTGGGGAATATTTGACCTATGTAAGTATGCCAGAGCCATAAATTAGTCCATTTGGAAGTTTTTAGAGAAAATAATGAATGGAATTCCTTTAACCAATATGGTATCAGTTACAAATGTAATGCAAACATATGGTGTCAACGTTCCCAGTCACACTTTGGAAGATGGTGGAGGGATGATTTTCAGGATTACTTAAGAAAAAGACACATAATGCTGTAGTAACTCAGCCAGTCCACGTTCTCCAAATAAGCTGCCTGACCTGCTGAGTTACTCCAGCACTTTGTATCTTTTTTTTGTGAACCATCATTTGCAGTTCCTTGTGTCTCTGGGGTTACTGTGACCTTGACTACAATTGTCAATTCGGTGTTAAAGGGGACAAGTTTTGGATGTAATTTAAACAGTAATTTGTTCGGTTTATCTAGTTTATTGTATTCAAGAAATATTACGTTCAACATTTAGATAGTAAGGGGGTCAAAAGACATGAAGATAATGCAGAAACATGATACTGAAGTTAAAGATCAGCCATAACCAATTGAATGGCACAACAGGCACAAACCTTTATTTCTTAAGTTTGTAAGTTCTTATTCAGGAGGCTTCAGCTTGTTTCAGAAAGGATTGAAGTTCTGCTGAAATATTGATCAACTGTAGAAAATGGGAAGCCAAGAAAACATTCAAACACTAGAAAGGTCAAAGATCACTTATTCCCAATCACACCATCCAGTTACTAACACTGCAACCTTATTCCAAATTACCGTTCCCTGGATCCCCCTCTCAAATCTCCAATCTTTGCTCAAAATTACCCTCTCACTCATTCTGACTCGCACTTCCCTCTCCACAAAATCCTGGCCTTTAATATACCCGAGTTCCTTCTTTGGACTGCAGGGAACTGAATGGAAACATATACAGAGAGTCATTGAGAGATACAAGCACAAAAACCGTCCCTTCAGCCCACCAAATCCACCGCCGATCATCAACCACCCATTTTTAAAATGAATCCTACCCTAAACTATTTTATTTTTCCTACATTCCTATCAAATCACCACAAGGTTCTACCACATTGTTCAATTAACCTAGCAACCTGCATATTTCTGGAAACTGGAAGGAGTGCCCAGAGGAAACCCATGCAGCCTTAGAAACATAGAAACATAGAAAATAGGTGCAGGAGTAGGCCATTGGGCCCTTCGAGCCTGCACCGCCATTCAATGTGATCATGGCTGATCATCCAACTCAGTATCCCGTACCTGCCTTCTCTCCATACCCCCTGATCCCTTTAGCCACAAGTGCCACATCTAACGCCCTCTTAAATATTGCCAATGAACTGGCCTCAACTACCTTCTGTGGCAGAGAATTCCAGAGACTCACCACTCTCTGTGTAAAGAATGTTTTCCTCATTTCGGTCCTAAAGGAATTCCCCCTTATCCTTAGACTCTGACCCCTTGTTCTGGACTCCCCCAACATCGGGAACAATCTTCCAGCATCTAGCTTGTCCAACCCCTTAAGAATTTTGTAGGTTTCTATAAGATCCCCCCTCAATCTTCTAAATTCCATCGAGTACAAACCGAGTCTATCCAATCTTTCCTCATATGAAAGTCCTGACATCCCAGGAATAAGTCTGGTGAATCTTCTCTGTACCCCCTCTATGGCAAGGATGTCTTTCCTCAGATTTGGAGACCAAAACTGTACGCAGTACTCCAGGTGTGGCCTCACCAAAACCCTGTACAACTGCAGTAGAACCTCCCTGCTCCTATACTCAAATCCTTTCGCTATGAATGCTAACATACCATTTGCTTTCTTCACTGCCTGCTGCACCTGCATGCCTACTTTCAATGACTGGTGTACCATGACACCCAGGTCTCGTTGCATCTCCCCCTTACCTAATCTGCCACCATTCAGATAATAGTCTACCCTCATGTTTTTGCCACCAAAGTGGATAACCTCACATTTATCCACATTGTACTGCATCTGCCATGCATCTGCCCATTCACTCAGCCTATCCAAATCACCCTGCAGCCTCCAAGCATCCTCCTCACACCTAACTATACCCCCCAGCTTGGTATCATCTGCAAATTTGGAGATGTTGCATTGAATTCCCTCGTCCAAATCATTAATATATATTGTAAATAGCTGGGGTCCCAGCACTGAGCCTTGCGGCACCCCACTAGTCACTGCCTGCCATTCTGAAAAGGACCCGTTTACTCCTACCCTTTGCCTCCTGTCTGCTAGCCAGTTCTCTATCCACATCAATACTGAACCCCCAATACCGTGTGCTTTAAGTTTGTATGCTAATCTCTTATGCGGGACCTTGTCGAAAGCCTTCTGAAAGTCTAGATATAACACATCCACTGGTTCTCCCTAATCCACTCTGCTAGTTACATCCTCGAAAAATTCTATCAGATTTGTCAGACATGATTTACCTTTCGTAAATCCATGCTGACTTTGTCCAATGATTTCACCACTTTCCAAATGCGCTGCTATCCCATCTTTAATAACTGACTCTAGCAGTTTCCCCACTACCGATGTTAGACTAACTGGTCAGTAATTCCCCGCTTTCTCTCTCCCTCCTTTTTTAAAAAGTGGGGTTACATTAGCTACCCTCCAATCCTCAGGAACTACTCCAGAATCTAAGGAATTTTGAAAAATTATCACTAATGCATCCACTATTTCTGTGGCTACCTCCTTGAGTACTCTGGGATGCAGACTATCTGGCCCTGGGGATTTATCGGCCTTCAATCCGTTCAATTTACCCAACACCACCTCCAGGCTAACCTGGATTTCACTCAGTTCCTCCATCTTATTTGACCCCCGTTCCACTGCTATTTCCGGCAGATTATTTATGTCTTCCTTAGTGAAGACAGAACCAAAGTAGTTATTCAATTGGTCTGCCATGTCCTTAAGGAGAGTGTGTACACTCCATGGAGGCAGCACCAGAAATAGTAAGATTGAACGAGAACTTACCAGTTCGAAGGTTGATCTTTATTTCATGAGGAGTTGCGGTGAGGGATTTCATGAAGAACCCGCCAGCACGCATGCGCGACATTCTTCAAAGTAGCGGTGTGGAATCACAGAAACCAACAACAGAAATGACTTGGCATAGTAAGATTGAAGAGACTCTAATTACCAGTTGATTATGATCGAGGGTTGGGAGCTGAGAGCACAAAATCCCTCACCGCAACTCCTCATGAAATAAAGATCAACCTTCGAACTGGTAAGTTCTCGTTCAATCTTACTATTTCATTTCGGAGTCACGTGAGTGACTTCGTGAAGACTTCAAAGCTTCTGTGATTGCACACCCTGGACCACGTCCATGCTGACACACCACTAGCAAGGATGGATGGGAGTAAACAATTTTCAAACTGGTTATACTGAAAAACAAGAAGAATATTTATTAATAAACAAAGCAAAAAACCCCTCATTCGGGGACATCTCCACATTCTTGACCTGCATTCAGCACGTCCTCCGCAAACTGTAGAGGAGCAGCAACAGGCTTGTTGTTAAAGCGCTGAAATACAGCTTCATTCGCCCATCCTGCTGTAGCGAGAATATAGTCCATGGGCACCTCCATGACCCTCGCCGCCGACGTTGATGCAGCCCTGGTGGAATGGGATTTGAACACATTAGTGTCGATACCTGACTTACCCAAGACGATCCTGATCCCCCTGGATATCATCTGGACTGTCACTCGATGGTGAGGTTTCTTGTGAGTGACAAGCAGGTATTTCTCCATTCCCCTTATGTGTCTCGTCACCTCGACATAGTGACGGATATGGGCGGCTAAACATAGCCTTGCATCTGCGGGGTATGCCGGGAACTTCAGCTGCAGCCCTGTGCACCCAGGTCTATGCTGCTTTAGTAGCTCATCGATAAAGAAGACTACTTCTGCAGGGGTAGAGATCATCCTGTCGATGCGGATTTTATGCAGTGTCTGTACCCTCTGCGCTGAAGTCAGTGCTAGTAACATCACCAGTTTCATGGTGACTTTGTCCAGTTCTAGCCCCTCCATGGGCGACCACGTCCTGAGCAGGGTTAGTACTTCCCTGACATCCCAGGTGATATTATAGCGTGGTCTAGGCGGATTCATATTGAATATACCCCGCATGAGTCTGGACACTAGCCTGTTGGACCCTACCTCAATATTGAGGTAGAATGACAGCACGCTTCTGGCGCTGTTGATGGCACTGTAGCTCAAGTGTTCTTCATGGTGCAACCCTGCGAGGAATTCCAATACGTCGGCTATGGATGCATCATCATATGTAATTTGAGAGCGGCTGCAGTAGGCTTCCCATTGTCGGATGTGGGAGAGGTATCGCCGCCTGGTGGACTCTCGGCACGACGCTCCAATGGTATCCATAGTTCTGGGTGATAGGCCATACTGCAGTAATGGCCGGTTTAGAATCTGCAAGCCAACAAATTCAGATAGCTATGGCAGGGATGTGGCTCCCCTGACACGGGGTGAGTGACCAATTGTGGGCAACCCTCTAAGAGGACCCAAGGCTGACTGATCATGTCAAAGACCACTGGATACCATGGCTGCGTAGGCCAGTTGGGTATAATAAGAATGCCCTTAGCAGCATCCATCTGGATTTTCCGCAATACCCGACTGATGAGGCAAAATGGGAGGAATGCATAGAAAAACCATTTCCCCCAGTCTAGCGAGAATGCATCCATCGCCATTGCCCTAGGATCTGGTTCCCACGAAACGTATGTTGGTACCTGATGGTTCAACCGTGACGCAAAAAGGTCGATATCCGGGTCACCAAATTTGGCTGTAATTTTAGCGAAGATTTGAGGATGCAACATCCACTCGATGTTGTCATTAAACTTGCATGACCTGGTGTCCGCCACAGTATTGACCTCAACTGGTAAATAGGTAGCTGAAATCCAAATATTCCGTTGAATACACCAGAGCCAAATTGTATTAGCCAATTCATCACATGAAATTGACCTGGTACCGCCCATATGGTTTAAATATGCCACCGCAGTGGTATTGTCTATTTGGATACGGACATGAGCGTCTGTAAGATTGGAACAATAAGCTCGAAGTCCGTGAAATGCTGCAAGCATCTCCAAATAGTTTATCCCTTGTGACAACAACATAGTAGATTCAAGGGTGTCCCATCTGCCCCCGCAACTCGAGCAGTTGTCCATAGCTCCCCAGCCATAGGAACTTGCATCGGTTTGCAAGTATACCATCGGATTGGGCACAATAATGGGTTTAAATGAGTCACTAATATGGTCCACCCACCATTGTAACTCAATCTTAGCTTTAAGAGGCAGCTGCATAGATCTGTCGAAATGACCGGCGTTCTGTTTTAACGCGGAAATCTTGGCTCTTTGCAAATTTTGATAATGCAAAGGCCCATATTGAGCTGCTGGAAACAATGCTACGATCTTGCCAATCACCTTAGCAGTTTGCCTAATTGATGGTATACTGGCGCAGGCTAAATCCTGACATACTTGGGTGACATCCCCAACCTTGTTAGCCGGTATGGTGGCCCTCATGCGATTGGAATCCACCGTGAACCCCAGATAATCCATAACCCGTGAAGGGCAGAACTTCGACTTATCTGGATGGACAATAAACCCCATTTGCTGAACAATTGCCACAGTGGCTGAGACTGCCTGCTCAGCCGACTCCAGGGTGTTGCCAATAATCAATATATCATCCAAATAGGCCATCACTACATGATGTTGCTTCCGTAGCCTGGCCATAATGGGTTTCAGTAATTTAGTAAACAATCTAGGGGCTGTAGTAAGCCCATTTGGCAAAGCCCTGTATTGCCAGAGTTGATCCATCCAGACAAATTTCAAGAACTTCCTATGGTGTTTCGGAATGGATACAGAATAGTATGCATCTTTTAAATCAATGCATGCCATAAAGCAGCCATGAGAAATCAATGACTTGGCTGTTTCGAAAGTGTCCTTTTTGAAATGGGTGTATGTTACAAAAGTATTCAAATGGTTCAGATCAATAATAACCCGACATCCTCCATCCTTCTTGGGCCTGGTAAATATATTTGATACAAATTCAATTGGTTCGTGTATAGTTTTTTCTGTCACACCTTTTTGTTCTAACTGTAAGATCTCAGCATAGCCGGCTGCCTGTTTAACGGCAGACAGCGTAAATGTCCGATTGGGCATATGCTGGGATGGAGGAATGTTGCCGTTAATAAATTCAATCTCATGACCTTGAATACTTTGTAAAATAAATTTATCGGAAGTGATAGTCTCCCATGCGTCCAAGAAAAACCGAAGGCGCCCACCAACATGTGAAGTTAAACACACAGGTACGTGAAAACCAGACCGCCTTATCTCCCTGGTTACCGGCGGTCCCTGACATGTTTGGCGGGTCGTGGAGGTACTGGGTTGGGTTGGTGCTGCGGTGTCCGCATCTTCCACGGAGGCCGCTGCGGGCCTTACCCAAAAAAAAGGCCGCGGTTGCTGGGGCTGCTGGTAGCGAGGTGGAGCTGGAGCGTAGGTCCGTGTTGGTCTGGAGACAGGGCCTCGTGGCCGAATAAATGGCGCTTTTATGGCCGGCGGCCTGGGGGCGATCTGAGACCGCATTAGTCCCACCGTTTTGGCATGGTCATCCAGCTCCTTAACCCTCTTCGGGAGGTCTTCCCCGAACAGCTGTCTGGGCGGTGGTGGAGGAGGCGCCTTGCACAACCCAGCAAATTTTGGGTTGAGCGTGGGGCGGATGCTGCTTTTTCTGAAGGCATTTATTTCGTGCTGCGTGGCACATAGCAGCGCGAGAGCATCCTCCTGCTCTAGGTTGAGGTCTTCGCCATCCACCGACCGCGCAAACGCGGTGATTCCAGCCGTGAGCAACCTCAGGATTCGTTGGAGCTTTATCTCCTGAGTTCTGATGGCTGTGCCTATGTTGCCCCAGATCGGCGTATTGACCACGGGCACGTTGAGGGAGTTGCAGTTGGATGGGGCTTTATGCCGGTTGATGGCCTGTGAGAGAACTTCCTCCTGGAGCTGACGGTTAGTGAGGAAGTCCACGGTGGCAGCCAGTTTGGGATTGAGGGGAAGTCCCTCTGTCTCCGGAGAAGCAAATTTCGCCGCCACATCAAGGAGTTCTTCCGGCGGCACCTCCGATGGCGGTGTAGGGTCTGCAAATTCTTCCTCCTCTGGCTGCCTCAGGCTGGCTGTTGAGGCGGGTGAAACCTCCCTGTGCCCTTTGATGCTGGATGCCTCCTGCCGTTGGTTGTGCAAAAGGAGCTCCAATAGCCGCTCCATACGGTCAATACGCCCTTCGCCCTGAACACTCGGGCGGTCGGAGTCCTCATGCTCTGATATACTGCTGAGGCTCCTTTCATCGGCCCGCACCTCGTCGAGGTGAACGCGGTGCCGGAAGTTGTCGCTGCCAGCCGCCGCAGCAAAGCTGAGCGATTCCCGCGCGGGAGGTGTGTTCAAACGCCTTCTTTTGGCGGAGCCTAATGCCGCTGCCACGGAGGGCAAACGTGGCGGAGAGTCGGCGCCCAATGCCTCAGCACGGTGACCCGACGCCCGCGCGGGCTTGCCGGCTGCCCACATCGTGGACCTTGCCGACGCATGGTCTCGTCCTCCCATCCACGGGGGACTCGGCGACCGTGGCGGGACTCCACCCAAATGACCCGTCCCGGCGTCGGTGGTTGGGGAGTCAACACTGGAC
The DNA here is from genome assembly GCA_963514005.1 of Raja brachyura. The sequence goes on along the minus strand of OY740783.1, from coordinate 42,983,209 downwards.
CTCACAGTGGACTTGAGTCCCGCCTTTGCACCAGTCCGCTACTTGGCGGCAGGTGATGCCTTTGCCCCTGAAGGGTTAGGCTTCCGGGCTCCATCCCTCCCCCTTCTCTGAGGGCTGAGGGAGAAGGGCCGTGCAACCGCACGCGAGCCCTTGCCCAGGGCCGCCAACGGGCCCGTTGGCGACCTCAATGCCGAGGCAGGGTCTGCCTGCTCCGGCGGCACACCGCAGTCCTGCTCCTCGAACTCCTCCCCGGAGCTGCGGTGTGTCAGCGGGTCCGGTCCTGCAGCAACAGGGCTCCCCGGTTTCCCCGCCTTCTTCCCGGCCTGTCTCACAGGTGCAGCCGATGATGAGGACCCCGGGACAGGTGGCCGGCGACTCCGGACGGACGTCTTTCGGCCTCTCAAACTCCCGTCCATGCCCTTGCTGAAAGACAAAAAACATTACCAGCAAGGACCAATCAACTTAAGGTTAGTATAACTTACCTTAGCGGTCCCTTATGAAGGACTGGCGGGGAGTGCACCCCACCGCCAGCCGTCGACAGCAACGCGATGCGACGATATGTCGCGCATGCGTGCTGGCGGGTTCTTCACGAAGTCACTAACTTGACTCCGAAATGAAATTAAAATTGAACACAAGTATCAGGCTTCACTTGCTGCACCATTGTACTGCCCTCAACTTTATATACACTGGCTAACTTCAGAATATAATTAATTACTGGTGAGTTAATTGTTCATCTCAGTTTGCGTGATCCCTGTTAAGGAAGATTGTATGCAACGCATTACCTCAGTGTTTACGGGGATGAAATCTTTTCATTAAACAAATGAAAGCAAAAATGATTACTTAAATTTCGAATTAGAAACAGGCACTTAATTCAAATTAAAATCTGCACAGCGATAGACTTTTTCTAATTGAATTAATTGAGCTTTGTTGGATAGTTCTGAAACCAAATTAGACATTGCAATACATCACAGTACCAAATGGAATAAAAAGGTTGTCTTCGATCTGCTTTTTGGAACTCGTCAGGTTTGCTCTCCTTTCGGATTTCAGGCCTACGTGTGATGCGGCTGGGCTCTATATGCTACTATTAGTTGGTAATATCAGAATACGTCCATGTCGAATATCATGAATCCACATGGGTGTCTCCTTGGTAGAGCAACCAATGCAAGGCTGTGTTTGCCACGTGGCAAATTCTAAAAGGTGTATATTTGCAATTATCAGAAAGCTTAAGTTTAGAATGCTTTATGAAAAATTCAAACATTTCCTGAAATAATCTGGTAATAGATTGACATTGTAAAAAGTTGCACTCATTGCACAGCACATAGACATAGGTAAGTACAGCACAAGAACAGGCCCTAAACCCACAATGTCTGTGCCAGAAATAATACCAACTAACCTCTAGTCTACATGCACATGATCCATATCACTCCATAAATTGACCTTTTGGCCCAGCTGGCCTTTGCAGTTTTTGTTCTACTCTCAACTTACGTTATTCAAATTTATGCACAAACCCTTCTATTCCTTATGCCTTTATCAAGCTTCCTTGAAACTAATTCATGCTGTTGCCCACAACTATTTCTTGCGGTAACTTCCACATTCTGTCCACTCACAGGATTTAGAAATTCTTCACAAAGCCTTCATTCACAAAGGTCAATTGATCTTTTTCTTACTGTCAATACCTCCATACTGTAAATAAGTATAAATTCCTTCACTTCATTTATCAATGGCGATTTTTTAATTTCATGCTGCCTAATTTTACAATTCCTTCACTAGTGGAAACATTAAGGTTGAAATTGTTCTTTTTACTAAACATGAGGATAACAATCTGGCATTGGTTAAATGAGCCGGCGAGCCACGGCAAGTACAACATGTTGACCATGGGTTTGGCACTGATGATCAACGATGGATGTCTCCTCCTTCTTTCCTATGTCCACCACATCAGTCCTCTCAAGATTCTTCAGCACACACCTTCCCAGAAAAAAGCATTGCCTTTACTGTCTTTTCTGCTTTTCCACTGGTTCTCTCATCACCTTCACAGCCACTTGAGAAGATGTGTGTGTGTGTGTGTGTGTGTGTGTGTGTGTGTGTGTGTGTGTGTGTGTGTGTGTGTGTGTGTGTGTGTGTGTGTGTGTGTGTGTGTGTGTGTGTGTGTGTGTGTGTGTGTGTGTGTGTGTGGTTTATTATGTCTTACAATTCAAACCTCATTTTATATGAGAAGGAGAAGATCAATAAGGGAATCCCTGGTCAATCCTCCAACAAAAATAAAGCTGACATACGATAATTTATTTTACACTGAAAGGACAAACTGCGGATTTAATTTAATGGCATCGCCCCAACTCACTTATCAATAGCAAGGTTGTTTCTGTTGGAAGACTCTCGTGAGGTTAGTTATTGATCTAATTTACTTACCCATTAAAATGTGCTTTCTGGAGCAAAATCCTCTTCTTCAACTGACTTCTAAAGACAGTGGCTTGATAATTTTCATGGTGAACATAGTACAGAAGAAACTAGAGTCAGGGCTGCCAACATTGGGGGAGAGTTGTGAGTGAGAAATTGCGAGGGGGCGTAGCGACCGACCCAGGGTGGGGGGGAGGTGTGGGGGTGTTTTTGGTAGTTGCATTTTTCAGCTTGAAATTGTGCAATCTGGTGCATACCGTTGTGAGTCTTTTAAGTGACACTTAAATGCAACATTTATGCTTCAAATTGGATTAGGTATGAATAAGGTTAGGCTAAATTACATTCCTAACTACATTCCACAGTAGAGCCAGGCTCTGATCAACAGGTGCAGCACATGAATGACCTTAGTATATTCATGTATGGAAATCAGATTATAATTCATGCTGTTATGCATACATATATAGAGAAACAAAAACCTAGAAACAAGGCAAGAGGAGTTGGACTTCCATCACTGTTCTGCACAAATTAATCAATCAACCTTACCCTTTGACTATAGAAACGAGACAAAAATAATGCCACATATTCAACCGTCTATGGTTCAATGAAATTAAGATATATGTGTAAAACATATAAATGGAAACAGGCCCTTCGGCCCACCAAGGCAACACCGACCAGCAATCTACCTTACACCAGTTGTATCCTACATGCCACGGACAATTTACAGAAGCCAATTAACCTACAAACCCGTACTTCTTTCAGATGTGGGAGAAACCGGAATATCCAGAGAAAACCATGTGGTCATAAGGAGAATGTACAAATACTGTACAGACAGCACCCGTAGTCAGGATCAAATCTGGTTCTGTGGTGCTGCAAGACAGCAACTCTACCACTGCGCCACCGTGCCACCCCATTACATTTTTTTTCTGTAATATATTTATTATGGTGTCACGTCAATAAAGATGAACACATGATTATAATTTCTGCCCTTAGTTAGATAACACACATCTCCAGTCATTGTGTTTTATGGCTGGTTTTCAACCTCTTCAGTCTGAAGGTCTCGACCCGAAACATCACCTATTCTTTCTCTCCAGAGATGCCGCATGTCCTGCTGAGTTATTCCAACTTTTAGTGTCTATCTTCAGTTTAAACCACCATCTGCAGTTCTTTCTTACACTCTTTGTTAAGCGAAATAGGTCCTATTCTCATAATATTATTCACCTCAACTAAGTCTTTTCTTCACCTCCGTTGCTACAGAGAATGCAATTCCAGTTAACAAATCTTTATCAAAGGTGAAAATAAAATTTCAACCCTGCCAATATGTTCATAAATCTCCCCTGGATCCTCTCCAGAGCAATTGCACCCTTTCTACAGTGCGTCACAGTCTTACAGCATGGAAACAGGCCTTTCGTCCCAACTTGTCCATGCAGATCAAGATGCCCCATCTAAACTAGTCCCATTTATCCGCATTTGGCCCATATCCCTTTAAACGTTGTGTGTGTGTGTAAGTGTGTGTGTTAGGTTGTGTGTGAGAGTGTGCGTTAGGTTGTGTGTGAGAGTGCGTGTCAGTGAAGCGGTGACAACACCCGGAGTGAGCGTAGACTTGGCGATGTCCAGGGAGCATTTCCCTCTCTCCCCCCTCCCCGGGAATGTGGGTCGGCCCAGGTGCTCTGTGTGCAGCTGTGGTCCGGGGGAGGTGAGGGACAGAGGCCCGGGGGTTCGGGGGAGGTGAGGGTCAATGACCTGGGGGTGGATCATATGCAGTGGTGAGATTGGTAATTTTAAAATGTGTGACATTGTGAGTTAACTTTCCTTAATTTTCTTCTTTCTTATATACAAGGCCTGAATTAATCCACCTCATCTTTACCATGGACCTTCAATCCTTATACACCTCAATTGCACCGTCTGGAAGGCCTATGACATGCTGGTTCTTTCCAGAAAGTAAACTCAACCAGTTTTCTTCTATTAACACTTTCTTCCACCTGGCAGAACCTTTAACAAATTATTTTTTGATTCCCCCCACTTCCTATAAATCAAAGGTGTAGCCATGGGCACTCACAAAGCCCTTAGTTAGGCCTGTCTCTTCATTAGCTACATAGAGCAGTCTTTGATCCAAGCCTACTCCAGCACCACGTGCCAAATGCCAGCTACATTGATGACTGCATGGGTGCTAAACCATACAAAACTCATCAATTTAATCAACTTTGCCACTAACCTCCACCCTGCCCTCAAATTCGCTTGGACCATTTCAACTCATCTCTACCTTTCTTGCTCTCTCTACCTCCAACTCAGGAGATAAACTATTCAATGGTTTCTACTACAAACCCACTGACAAACCCACTCTCAAATTTTCCTGCCTCTGTCGGATTTGTTCTAGAGATGAAGCCCTCTAGATAGCTATCTAGACTATACTTCTTCCCACCCTGCTTCCTGTAAAGACTATCCCCTACTGCCAATTACGCCATCTATACCGCATCTGCGTCCAGGATGAGGTTTTCCATACCAAGGCATTTTAGATGTCTTCATTCTTTAGAAAACAGGGGCTCCCCTCTTCCATTGTAGATGAGACTCACACTAGGGTCTCTTCGATATCCCGCAGGTCCGCTCTTGCTGCCCCTCGTGCTCCCCCTCCATCCATTTGTAACAAGGACAGAGTCCTCCTTGTCCTCACCTTCCACCCCCATCTGCCATCACATACAGCATATAATTTGCCCCACCTCCAACGGGATCCCACTACTGGCCACATCTTCCCATCTCCACCTATTTCTGCTTTCTGCAGAGACCGTTTCCTCTACATCTCCCTGGTCAACTCGTCCCTTCCCACTCAAGCCACTCCCTCCCAGGTACTTTCCTCTGCAACTGCAGGAGATGCAACACCTGTCCCTTTACCTCCTCACTCGACTCCATCCAAGGACCCCAACAGTCTTTTCAGGTGAGGCAGAGGTTCACTTGCACCTCCTTCAACCTCATCTACAGTACCCGCTGTTTCAGGTGTCAACTCCTGTACATCGGCGAGACCAAGTGCAGGCTTGGCGATCGTTTCGCTGAACACCTCCGCTCAGTCCGCCTTAACCTATCTGATCTCCCGGTTGCTCAGCACTTTAACTCCCCCTCCCATACCCAATCTCACCTTTCTGTCCTGGACCTCCTCCATTGTCAGTGAGACCCAGTGCAAATTGGAGGAACAGCACCTCATATTTCAATTGGGTAGCTTACATCCCAGTGGTATGAACATTGACTTCTCTGACTTCTCTAACTTCAAATAGCCTCTCCCTCTCTTTCCCTCTCTCTCCCCCTTCCCAGTTCTCCCACCAGTCCTCACTGTGCCATTCTGTTTTGTAGTTTGTTTTTTTGCACAATCCGCGAGCACTGCCACTTTTCATTTTACTGTACATCTCGTATGTGTATGTGGCGAATAAACTTGACTTGACTTGTCTCCATCTCTGTCCTGCCCACTCCCCTGACAACAGTCTGAAGAAGGGTCGCGACCTGAAACGTCACCCATTCCTTCTCTCCAGAGATGCTGCCTGTCCCGCTGAGTTACTCCAGCATTCTGTGTCTATCATTAGGGTATTATGGAATGCCATGCCCTTAAAAACTATCTACATCTTTTTGACTATCAATGGTACTCTTTTCAAATTAAGGAAGTAATTATATCATAGACTGCTATTCTGAAACTAATGTTACCACATACAACAGCTGCCTCAGTGCTTCAACTTTGATTTACATTTATAGAGAGTCACAGTCATAGTGATTCAGTGTGGAAACAAACCCTTCGGCCCAACTTGCCCACACCGACCATCATGTCCCAGTTACACTAGTCCCATCTGCCTGGGCTTGGTATATATTCCTCCAAACCTGTCCTATCCATGTACCTGTCTAACTGTTTTAATGTTGTATTTATGTTGTAAATTTAATAACTTTGAAATTTCAAATTCAGGTAATCAATGATGTTATTAAAGTTGAGAAATGACTGAAGCACGTATCATTGAACTGTTGAATATATTTATATTCATCTGTCGCTCTTTTCATGGAAATCATTAAAATGGTTTAATGCTTAACTTAAAACAGGTAATGATATGAACAGATATATTTGTATAGAAATGGCACTTACGAGCTGATCTTGGTTAACATGACTAATTATTCTGAATCTCAGGGTGGAAAATACTTCATAAAATTGAGAATACAAAGCCTTAACTCACATGACAACACTGATTTCAAAATCAATTTATATTAGGCCTTCTGCGCACATTTAAATCATTTTCATAGAGACAGCATTTACTTCTTTTCTTGACTGAATTCTACAAAATTGTCACTGTGATTACAACTCAAGGCACTGAACAGTCTAGAAATGTGTTCATTTTTGTCACAACCCCTGTAAATCACTAAAATGGATCGACTAATTCATGGGAATCCAATTCCAATCAAATACATTATTAAGATATTTTCCTTTATTTATGGAAAAGTGGATTCAAAATAAAAATAAATTATTTCTGCTTTATATTAAATAATTTGAGATTCATGTAATTCACTGCCTACTAGATCATGATTGGCTCTATAATTCGATGAGATCATCTCAACCAATGTCTTTCAATTGTCCCACCCCCTCCATAATGTCTTATCTACCTTTCCTCCTCACTCCCACTCTCCTGCCTTCCCCCTATAACACTTGACACCTTTACTAATCAAGAATCTGTCTATCGACACCGTAAAAATACCAAATGACAGCTTCCACGGCTGTTTCTGGCAATGAATTCCACAGATACACCACGCTCTGACCAAAGAAATTCCTCCTCATCTTTCTAAAGGTACTTTCTAGCATTGCACTATTCTTAGCATTGAATGTTTTCAAGGATTCAGCTTTGGGCTTTCTAGGGCATATAATTCCAAACACCCACAATTATTTGAGAGAAATTCCTCTTTGTGAAACTAAGGGAGCTGCACATTAGATGTAGCAGATATGTAATAATGAGAATTATAGATAGGATGAACAGTCAGAACAATTTTCCCAGGGTGCAAATGTCAAAGGTGAGAGGGGCAAAATTTAAAGGAGATGTGTGGGGCAAGTTTTTATACAGAGGGCGATGGGTGTCTGGATTATGCTGCCAGGTTGGAGTTAGAGGCAGATATGAAAATGGCATTTAAGAGGCTTTAGACAGGCACATGGTTATATCGGGAATGGAGGAATGTGGATCACATGTGTGCAGAGAAGATTAGTTCAACTTGATATCATGCCCAGCATGGACATTGTGGGCCCTCCGGCCCATTCCTGTGCTGTATTATTTTATGTTCTATGTTCAATAAGATTGTTTCTTAATTCTGCTAAATAACCTATCTGTTCACCCTTTCCTCATTACACACCCCTGCACACCCACTATCATTCTAACAAACTTTCTCTGAACTGTCTGCAGTGATATAGGGGATGGAAACTGTATATAATACACTCTCACTGATGCCTTTCATATTTATATTGACAGTTCCTTGCTTTTATCCTCTAATTCCCTTGAAATAAAAACCAGCATTCTATTACCTTTCCTGTTCTTCTTCTTTCGTGTGGCATGCACAGCCTAAAGTTGTTAGACCACTTGGTCTATTTGATCTTCTGTGTTTGTGCACGTTGAGTTGATTGCATTAGTCGAAATAGGGCGGACCACTTGAAGGTTGCAATCATAAACCTTTCCTGTTTATCTGCTACATCTATGTGTAGCCCCCTCAGTTTCATGATGAAGACCCTTTGTGTTGCAACTTTCTGCAACTTTTCTGCATTGAAATCAACCATATTATCAATCTACAATCCAAAAAGAACTTCACGTTCCCAAATTATACTCCATTTACCAGCACTTTATATCTTTATCCATTTCTTTCTGTATCTTGCTGCATCTTTCCGACAGCTTTCCTTGCTCCATACTTTAATGTCATCCACAAATGTGGTTACAGTAAATTCAATTCCTTCCTCTAAATCATCAACATACATTGTGACCAGCTGCATCCCAGGACTGATCTCTGTATCATATCAATGGTTACAGATTGACAATCTGAAAAGGACCCTGATTCCCTACTCTTTCCTGCTAATTAACCAGTCCTCTGTTCATGTTAATATATTACATCCAAATCCATGAGCTCCTATCTTGCCAGGCAACCTTCGCAGTGAAGGGGGTAAATTGCAGCATGTTCTTTCAATTGATTCAGGGATTTTGCAAAGGTAAAGTTCGTCTTAGAAAGGTATGACTTGGCAGCCCATTGGCATACCTCTGACTGATTATCTTTTCTATTGATTTCAATGGAAACAATTCATGTTGGATGTTTGTCACACTAGGCTACATCCAGAGGTAGTGCATTTGGAAAATGTAGCCAAAATACAAGCAGTTTGTTTTCCTTTGAAAGAGGAAATTTCAGTGCCCTAACATTCACTTGCAGGAATATGTTTTGATTTTTATAAGACTAGAAATATTTTCCTTGCTTTAAGATTGTATGTGATCTGCACATATTTAATATGCAAATACAGTTCACAGTTACTTTGGCAGCAAAATTGGGGTCATTATTTCGTGGTGGAGAATATAACATCAAGAGGTGTTTTTTTATTACATTTGCATTTCTGTCAGGAATACTTCATTAGTATTTTACTTTGGATCTTAGAGATATAGGGTGGAAAAGGCCTTTTGGCCCACCGAGTCTGCGCCGACCAGCAATTGCCCCATACTGTAGCACTACCCTACACACAGGGGACAATTTACAAATCTACCAAAACCAAATCTACCAATTACACCTGTACCCCACACGGCTACAGGGAGAACATAGATTTTCTCTCTCTCTCTCTCTCGTTCTCGCTCTCTCGCGCTCTCGCTCTCGCTCGCTCTCTCTCTCTCTCTCTCTCTCTCTCTCTCTCTCTCCTTGTGCTCTTCCAGTTTGTGTGTTTTTTCTATTTGCGCAAAAATGGTACGCGATAACACTACGGTTTTTCGCCAGGTTACTCACCGTTCCCCTGTGCTGCGAGTGCAACGAGTTTTGTTCCGATCGGTGGTACATTGTAAAAGTTATTGAGGTTTAAAAATCTTAAAAACCTCGCATGTGCAGATTCCTTCAGTCAGCAGCATGCAGATTGGTCTCTTCTTCTGTCAGTCAATGCCATGGCTGGGATGGCTATGCCCCATTCCTGCCCCACCAGCGGAGGCATGTCCTGCCTCACTCACAAACTCCTCTCTCCCCTCCTCACAGTAACTTGATAATCGTCTCCCCCACCACCGGTAGCGGCCGCGGTTTTGGTGGGGGGGGGGGGGGGGGGGGGTTCAGTGGAGGCCCGGGGTGAAAGATTGCAACCTTCACGTGGTCCACCCTGTTTCGATGAATGCAATCAACCCAGCATGCACAATCAAATAAGATCAAATAGAACAAGTTGTCATGCAACTTTAGGCTGTGCACGCCATATGCAAGAAGAAGAAGAAGTAGAGGCCCAGTGGATGCCCTGGTCCCGTCTCTCTCTCCCTCATCACTCACCCCTCTCCCCCACCCACTCTCTTCGGCAATGGCGGTCCTATCTACCGGCGGACAATGGTGGAGGCCCAGGTCTGTCTCCTCCGCCGTCGCTGTTGCGGTAACTCATGCTCACGGCTTCTCGGACCTGTGGAGGAAGGAATTTCAGGAGAGAGGGACAGAGGGAGTGTCTGAGGGTAGAGGAAAGGAGAGGGAGGGAGAGGTGAGGGAGGGATTGGGGGAGGAGAGGGGATAGGTCCTGGGTCGGTGAGGAGGGAGAGTGGGGAGATTGAGGGAGAGGATGGGGTAGGGAGGGAGAGGGGGAAAGTGGGGAAGGTGAGGAGAGTGGGGTAAGAGGGGGAACAGAGGGAGAGGAGGGGGAGTGGGGGAGGTAGGGAGTGGGGAATAGAGGGAGAGGAGGGCAGTGTGGGAGGTCAGGAGGGATAGTGGGGGTGATAGGGGGAGATGAGGAGTGGGGGGTAGAGGGATAGGAGGGGGGTAGGGAGGGGAGAGGAGTTATGGAGGGAGGGAGTGACTTTGGGTAGGGGAAAGGAGAGGGAGAGGTGAGGGAGGAATTGGGGGAACGGAGGAGGGGAGGAAAAAGAAGAGGAAGGGTGAAGACGAAGGGGAGGGAGTGCTGGGGGATGAGGGGAAATGAGCCGTGCCTGTGCAGTTGGGGGTTATGTGTGAGTGGTGCAATATGACGTTGGGGGGACAGGTTGCATTGGGGGAACGGGTGAGTGGTGGAATATTGCATTGGGAAAAAGGTTGCGTTGGGGGACCTGGCCTCCCGTGTAACAGGGACCCAATGGGTCCCACTTAGTTTAGTAAGAAATAAAATCAGGATTGCCCATAGGTCTCTTGAGTATATTCAGCCATTCAGCCAAAGATCATGGCTGATTCCTTCCATTCTCCAATTGCCCACTTGATGACCTGTTTGAAACTTTGGACGCACTCAATGGCTCAGCATTACAACCACTCTAGGGTAAATAATTCTAAAGATTGGCAACACTCTGAGTAAAATAATGTCTGCTTATCTTAATTTTCAAATGGGCAACACCTTATCCTGTGACTGATGCCCCCACGCCGTGTTTTTTCATAGAGTCTTGCAGCATAATAAGGGCATTATGCCCATTATCTACCCTGATTTAAATCATTCGATTTGGGGTAACAGCCACTCAGCACCTACCTCACTCAAAATCTTGCCTGGCTCAATGAGATATAACCATATAATCATATAACAATTACAGCACGGAAACACGCCTTCTCGGCCCTTCCAGTCCGTGTCGACCATTTATTTTCCCCTAGTCCCATCTACCTGCACTCAGACCATACCCCTCCATTCCCTTCCTGTCCATATACCTATCCACTTTACTTTTAAATGTTAAAATCGATCCTGCCTCCACCACTTCTGCTGGAAGCTCATTCCACACAGCCACCACTCTCTGAGTAAAGACGTTCCCCCTCATGTTACCCCCAAACTTCTGTCCCTTAATTCTCATGTCATGCCCTCTTGTTTGAAACTTCCCTACCCTCAATGGGAAAAGCTTATCCACGTCAACTCTGTCTATCCCTTTCATCATTTTAAAGACCTCAATCACGGCCCCCCTTAACCTTCTGCGCTCCAAAGAATAAAGACCTAACTTGTTCAACCTTTCTCTGTAACTTAGTTGCTGGAATCCAGGCAACATTCTAGTAAATCTCCTCTGTACTCTCTCTATTTTGTTGACATCCTTCCTATAATTAGGCGACCAAAAGTGTACATCATACTCCAGAATTGGTCTCAGCAATGCCTTGTACAATTTTAACATTACTTCCCAACTCCTATATTCAATGCTCTGATTTATAAAGGCCAGCACACCAAAAGCTGTGGTGTGATCATTAAAGAGATCATGGCTTCATCTTTAAATTACTGGTGATGTTTGACCAACCATGTCCATAGAGGAAAGCTTAATCATCTCAGAAAACAAACAATTGATCCACACACCATCACCGCCATGGTATGGATTTCCTTTCTTAGAGAAAGACTAAAATGGCACACTGCCATATATATTGCCGCACCAAATCTTTGTATGACTCCAGTAAAACTTCCTTTCAGAATAAAGTGTTTAAACTACAAGACTAGCAACTCTGAGACCTAGATTTACAATGTAGAGTCACACATTCTAATCCCATTGTGGCAGATGTGGAATTTATATTCAATTACATTTTGTATGATGAAAAAATCCTGATAGATGGTGGTAAAAACACATCTGGGCAGCTAATGTCATAAATTAGCCATTTTTATCTTGCTTTGCTTGTGTGTACTCCAAACCCCTACAGCAAAGTGTTTAATTCTGAAATGGTGAAACAAACAATTCTGTTCAGGGCAATTGGGACTTGGAGAATAAATGCTCCAACCACAAAAATATCAAGAATTAACTCAAATCCCCTTGAAAATAAAAACAAAATGCCATTCTTCAATGTATATTTTTGCTCCCCCTTTACATTTACATCTCTTGCTTCAAGGACCAATATACCAAGATTTATAAATTCCCACAAAAAATAGTATTTTCGGTATCCTTCCCACCAAAGTGAATAAACTCACCAGAGTTCCTTGCCACTTTCTTTTTGCTTTCTGCTCTCAGTTCACCTTTCAACTAGTTTTGATGTTATCAGTGCATTTCAGAGCGTATTAAGTCCAATGAATAAGAAACTTGGAACGAGAAAGTGTCTTCATCATAAGTCCTTCATTAGTACACAATTGGCACAAAGCATTAACCGTTTCGAGAGAAGCAATACTGACAATGTGTCGACCAAATTCATAATTGCAGCAAACTAACAATGTCGCTAATGTATTGTTAATGCTAATTAGCTGCATTGTGCTGGAGTGCATGTCACATGCTGTGGCCTGTCAAATAGGTCTTTTATGCATCCTTCAGAATATCTAGTGGGAAGTAAAGCTGACACCAACATCTGGGACTTCAGTGAGTAGTGGAACTCCCGAAACAATGATGCAAGAAATAAACAAAATAGCATAAGGAAACACAGGCAAAACAATTAGCTGCAGAAAGAGAGGGAAATAAAACATGGGGATATAAGAGAAAGAAATAGAAACAGTAAGGAAAAGTAGTATTGGTAAAATTCTAAGAATAAGTTATTGCTTTGTGTAATAAACTAAACTAATGCGACTTGATGGCTGAAATTATTGATTTTCAGTACTTTAAATGTTTTCAGCAGTACAGGTGCTTGGGTGTTAATTTCCAGACACAACTTTTCTTTGGTAAGTTTAATGGCAACTATGTAGAAAAAGTACTTCAAAGTAATAGAAATATTAAGGTAGCAATATTAAGACAGCATTTACAAAAATTGATCCATGTGTTCTAGCGAGACACAACTCATCTTTCACAGTGAAGCAGCTGTAGAATTGCTGCCTTACTGTGCCAAAGACCTGGTTTCGAGTAGTTTGTACGTTTTCCCTGTGACTGCGTGGATTTTCTCTGGGTGGTCTGGTTTCCTCCAGCATTCCAATGATGTGCAGGTTTGTAGGTTAATTCGCTTCTGCAAATTGTCCCCAGAGTGTAGGATAGAACTAGTGTATGGGTGATTGTTGGTCGACATGGACTTGGTGGGCCAAAGGATCTGCTTCCACACTGTATCTCCAAACTAAACTAAACTAAACAAACTGAAAATACTGTAAATACTCCCTGGGTTGGGCTGAAGCGGTGGAGGTTGTTCACATTTCATCTGATACCTCAATAAATGGTGAGGACTTAACCCACGCGATTAAGATTTAAGATCAAAACAAAGGGACTGCTTGCTGAATTTCATGCAAATCACTACAAAGTCTGTTAACATGCCTCCAGTACGGCCTAGCCCAACATTTTAAGAAAGAAATCCAGTGAAATTCCATGTTATTATTCTAACTAATGAAATGTACACTACAAATACAATCTTTTTTTGGTATAAAACATAGAACATAGAAAAGTACAGTACAGGAATGTTTAAAGTCCTTAGTCTTCTGAGAAAGTAAAAATGTTGGGGGGGTTTTTTCGATATAGCTTCAATGTGGTTGGTCCAGGACAGATTTTTAGTGCAATTTACACCTAGTAACCTGAACCTCGACGATTCCCACTTTGGCACCATTGACGCTGGTTAAGTAGCTTCTTGGTATTGCTGACATTGTGGGAGAGCTTGTTGTCTTGATGCCATGTTATTAGGCTCTCTCTCTCCTTCCTGTACTTTGTCTCGTCATTGTTTGAGATCTGGCTGACTACAGTATTGTCATCTGCAAACCTGTGGATGGAATTAGAGCAGAATTTGGCTGCACAATCGTGAGTCTATAGGGAACATAGAAAGGGACCGTGAATGCTTCCTTGTAGGGCGCCAGTGCTGAGCATTATTGTGGAGGAGGTATTGTCACCTATCCTCATTGATTGTAGTCCATGGATCAAAACATCAAGGATCCAGTGTCAGAGGGGGTTGCTGGCTCCTAGGTCCAGGAGTTTGGAGATGAGTTTGTATGGGATTATGGCGTTGAAGGTGGATCTATCTATCTGTGGATCTATCTGTGCCTGTCTGTCTGTCTATCTATCTCTAAAACTCTCATATTGTTTGTTTGTTTATTTTTTTTTATGTGTGTTTCAGAAATGCTGCCAAAATGGTACACGATAGTGCTACAATTTTTGGCCCACCTTACTCACCATTGTCCTCCGATATAATTGAAACAAGTTTCTTTCGGATTTATGTTATATTTTAGAAGTTATTGACATTTAAAACTTAAATTAACTTGAAACAGCACCCCCACTTGCCGGCCGCGCCTGCACAGTTGGGGGAGGCCCATCAGCTGCATCACAATTGACAATGGCGCTGGTGAGGTGGCAATGACGCAAAATGATGCCGTATCCCCGCGCGTGCGCAGTGGCCCATGCGTGTGCAGTTGGGGAAGGCTTGCCGGGCCAGAATCGCCATTTTCATTTAACATCGCTTCGTGTATGGGTGAGTGGTGGAATATTGCGTTGGGAGACCGGGACCCAATGGGTCTACGCTTAGTCTAGTAGTCAATAAATGGAAGGCTGATGTAGGTGTCCTTGTTGTCTAGATGAATGTCTTATGCTGATCTAAGCCTTCAATCATGTTTTTCCCTAAAAATTTGAAACTTGTTTTGTGTTCGCACCATCAAAATCTTTCTGCAATTCAAAGACCTTCATTACTGTGAGATTCCACATGTATAGTAGTTTAAAAAAATTATTCTCATTCATTGGCTTTGAAGCTGTTTTGTTTTAACGAGTCAAATATTCAGGCTAACTTCCTGAACAAAACATAAAGGGATGGAATACTCGCGCAATTAAAGCATGGAATAATCTTCACCCTACCATAGTTACCCAACCAGACACAACTAAATTTAAGGCAGTTCTTCTTCTCCAAGAACCATTTTTTGCTTAAGTCCACCCTTCGCCACCTCTAGATTAAATTTCACTTGGAATATTTTGGAGGCCCAATAACCAAGAAACCAAGAATATGTTCATAAGTTATAGGAGCAGAATCGGGCCATTCGGCCCATCAAGTCTACAATCATGGTTGATCAATCTTTCCCTCTCAACCCCATTTTCCTGCCTTCTCCCCATAACCCCTGACACCCATACTAATCAAGAATCTATCAATCCCCGCCATAAAATTATCCATTGACTTGGCTTCCTGAATAACTCAGCAGGTAAAGCAGCATCTGTGAAGCCTCTATTTTGCTGTCTGCAGAAGGGTTCTGGTCCGAAATGTCACTATTCCTTTTCTCCAGAGATGCTACTTGATCTGCTGATTTACTCCAGCACTTTGTGTCTATCTGTGGAGGGAATGGATAGGCAATGTTTCTTCATACATTTCCTCTTCTTCTTCTTTAACAGAAGACATGATTCCACAAAGACCTTTGCAGCAGAACATAATTTGCCCTCACCCAATATCTAGATGGATGCAGGATTTTGGAATTGTGACCTGAAACAGAAGCCTTCTGGGCATTTCCTAACCAAGATCAGTTAAATTAGCACAAAGATATCAGTAAACCCTGCGGACTGCACAGATTCTGTCTCTGCCCACTTTCATGGCATGACACAGAATTGCACTCATTTCACACTATTCTGGAATATACATGTTTTTTTGCCAACATTTATTTTTTTGTCAGCTTCTAGGGTCCAGAGGTGTAAACAAGGCAATGCCATCAAATAATTAAGATCCGGTGTGAAGTGTAAACCAAAGCTAAAACCTAAAGAGGACAATGTTTTGGGGATTTTTCCTTTAATATTAGATGTTTGATATAATAATATATCCTTTAATATTAGATTAGAGCTCAAGGAGCTAGTGGAATCAAGGGATATTGGGATAAGGCAGGCATGGGTTATTGATTGGGGACGATCAGCCATGATCACACTGAATAGCGGTGCTGGCTCGAAGGGCCGAATGGCCTCCTCCTGCACCTATTTTCTATATTTCTATGTTTCTGCAAAATTCTAAATATTGGTTTAAAATAACAACCTTCTTACCATGGACATTCCTTGGATGATATTTCCTTGATCCCAATAAGACTGGAACCATAGCATTCCCTGGAGCATTTGATCAGCTATTTCTATACTTATCCTTATAACCTTTAATGGTTCCATTTAGTTGCACATGACTCATTGCTTCCTATTCTTGTGTCATTACAAAATCACATATCAAATATCAAATGGAGGTACAATGATACAGTCATTTCCATTCAGTTGTGAATACCTCCTTAAATTGTCGATCGTTATTGTGAGGTTACCAAAACATAGTGAACAGCGCACATCGATGGAAATAAACCTGTCTCCTCATCTGAGTTATAGAGAGTCCTATTCAGTAAATTAATGACAATTGACTCATACGTCCAAAGCAACAGCACAAGCCAATTGAATAAAATGTTTTTTTCTGTGCTGTAAATTCCCTGATACACAATGTCCTTCCATGTACTGCTGTGCAAGAAAGCAATTGGTAGATATGAGTTGCAAAAGAATTCCATTATCAGCTGAAAGGCTTATATCCTTCTAGGATGAGGAAAGTGCCTAAGGATGGGCAGGGGGGCATAAAATGGTGAACAAGTTGTTCATAAATATTTCCATGACTCTCCTCTAATAAAGTTATGTATCCAAATGTTTAAAATTGTTCCAGACCATTTAATTAAACCAACTCCACACAAATAAAATCAATAGTGGAAAGATCTTTCTCCTCCTGCCAAATTATTTAAGCAATTAAGAATATTCTTGCAATGTTCCTTTTGCTAATGCCGGACATCATGCAGCTGACTGACATCAGTTTTCAAAAGGACATCAGTCAGAATAATTCGTAGATGCCATCTGTTAACTAGTTTCTCTGGCACCAGGCAGATGGTTTTTCTGCTTGATTTCTCCTTTGAATATGGATTGAATCATCTGCCAGCTTTCCTTACATAATGTCAATTAAAGGGAGAATACTGGATTTTCCTCTTTTTAATGTCAACAGAAAATAATTAGCTATTGCATAATTTCAAAAACAATTCCCATAAGATTTTAAAATCGCAATAAAATTAAGTTAGTTAATTTTAACGTTTTAAAATTGCAATGAAAAAAAGTGAATTTATTTTTATTTTTATTTTTTTTAATTTTATTTATTAGAGGTAAATACATCAATGTACACATATATACTGTTACAATCATTGTACCCCATAATTTTATGGCTTTTAAAGAAAAAGAATAGAGAGAAAGAGAGTTAAATGTGAAAAGAGTTGTGATAGTGAAAGAGCGTGCCAAAGGGGAGAAGAAACCTTTGGTTAAAGAATTAGAAAAAGGGGGTTAAAAGATAGACCCTAAAAAAAGAAAAGGAAAGAGAAAAAAAAAGAAAAAAAGCCAGTTATTATGTTATATATATCACGCAAAAGGAATCCACCAACTCAATAGTTTTTCATCCCCCCCTACCAAGGCCCGAGGTACTCCTGCACCCTATCTTTGTAGTAATTCTATAAACGCAGACCACGTCTGATAGAAGCGTTCTGATTTTCCTTCCAGGCGGAGTCTCATTCTGGCTATGGTGTCATTTTTAATTTAAACAGATTTGTGAAAATTTCAAAGATTTCAATCCAAAACCTTTGAATTTTTGTACAAAAGATGAATGAGTGCACTATAGTAGCTTCTTGACACTGGCATTTATCACAAATTGGTGAAACGTCAGGGAAAAATTTATTTAATTTAGATTTTGAGTAGTATAATCTGTGTATTATTTTAAATTGTATTAAAGTGTGTCTTGCGTTAATTGAGCATTTGTGCACATTTAATAAGTATTCTTTCCACCTTTCATTGGAAATTTTAATGCTTAGTTCGTTTTCCCATTCACCTCTAATAGTGTCCGTTGTTGGTATTACTGCATTTAGTATAATATTATATATATGTGAAATTAAATTTGCCGATTCCGCCTTTGTATTCATTACTTCATCTAGTAAGTCTAATGGCATTTTGTGAAATTCATGTGCATATTTTTTCAAATAATCACATATTTGGAAATATTTAAAATACTGATTGTTACCCAGATTGTATTTTAGTTGGAATTTGTATTTTTGTATGGAACAAGTATAGAATTTGTGGTAGAAAAATCATTTTTATGGTGTTTATTCAACCTATTAAGGACATCGGAAGCGTTTTACAGAATTTAATTAAATTATGTAGTTTCTTAAGTACAGGGTTATAGTTTGCTTTAAACATGTCTTGATATCTTCTAGTAATTTCAATAACCAAGTATTTAAATTTTTCCACAGCTATTTTAAAAGGAAATTGTACGAGATGTGTAGAATCTTTCGGTTTTATTGAAATGATTTCACTTTTATTCCAATTTATTCTATAACCTGAAAATGAACCAAAATCCTCAATTAAATTTAAAATGTTGGGTATAGTGATATGAGGCTTTGTGATGTACAAATGTACATCAACAGCGTATAATGATAGTTTATTGTTTGAATATTTTGTCTTATATCCGTGGATATTCGGATGAGTTCTAATTCTTTTCGCTAGTGGTTCAATTATGAGGGCAAATAACAATGGTGATAATGAACAACCTTGTCTATTACCCCTTGACAATTAAAATTTTGTGGATAAAATATTATTAGTTAATATTCTGGCCGTTGGCTTATTATATATTAATTTAATCCATTGAATGAAATTCTCTCCCAGTTGAAATTTTTGCAATACCTTAACCATATACTTCCATTCAACCTGATCGAATGCTTTCTCTGCATCCAGTGAAATAATAGTGAGATTTGGATCTTTAGTTTGGTGTTAGTGCATTATGTTAAGCAGACGTCTCAAATTATTGAATGAATGTCTCTTAGGGATAAACCCCGTTTGATCCGGATGTATTAGTTTAATGGCGTACTTACTTAATCTTCTTGCTAATATTTTTGTTAATATTTTTTGATCTGTATTTAACAACGCGATAGCTCAATAAGATCCAGGTTCTTCCTCATCTTTATCTTTCTTAAGTATTAGTGTAATCGTAGATTCTGCTAATGTATCAGGTAATATTTGTTCTCTGAAAGCGTGTGTGTACATTTTCTGTAGACAAGGACTACATATATCGTAAAAACTTTTATAGAATTCATTACAAAATCCACCGGGACCTGGTGTTTTTCCATTTTTTAATGAGAATATTGTTTCTTCTATTTCCTTATTTGAGATTTGTGCTCCCAATTCCTCTTGCTCCTGCAATTCTAGTTTGGGAAGATTGCAATTATCCAGAAACTCAATGACTGTGTTGATGTTCGTTGTCGTTTTGGATGTATACAAATTCTCATAAAATTGCACAAATCTTTTATTAATTTCATTCGGTAATGTTAATACTTCCCCTCTGTCTGATTTAATCTTTGAAATTGTGTGTTCCTTTTCTCGTTTTTTTAATTGGCGTGCGAGAAGTTTATGAGGCTTCTCCCCAAATTCAAACTGTTCCTGTCTTGTAATTTGGAGTAATCTTATAACTTTCTCTGATAGTAATTTATTTAATTTGAATTTTAGTATTAATATTTTATTATGTTTATCCATGGATGGGTCTTTAGCATTGTCTATATCCAATTGTCTAATTTGTTCCTCTAGCTGCCGTTGTCCAATCTTTTTTTTTATTCTGAAAGGCTTGGTATGAGATTATAACACCTCGAATAAAAGCTTTGAAAGATTCCCATAATAAAGTAGGTGGTGTGTCTGGCATATCATTTACTTCGAAAAAAAGATCCATTTGCTGTCTTAGATATATACTCCCTTGCGGGTCTTTTAAAATTTGGGGGTTATACCTCCAGAACGATATATTCTTAGACATCCCTTAGACATACCTTCTATTTTTTTTAAAAGTGAATTTAAATGTCACCAATCAATAGACCTATCAATGAGTTATTTAGGGCATCCATTTTAATGCTGGATTTCTCCTACAATGTTCCAATAATTACACATTTCAAAACTGGACACATATGCATCAGCTGATAAATGATGTATGATCAAATCATGAAGCCCAAAAAGATCCCCAAATGAATTGCGATACAATGCTGATCTTCAGCAGGTCGCACTATTGTTGGTCTCTTCATGCTTGGATAAGGGATGGGGGAAAGTCTCAGTTTCTTAGCTTTTCCACTGACCCTGCTAGAAATTGTATGCCTGGGCATTAGGTAATGAAAGGCCTTGATAGAGTGGATATGGAGAGGATGTTTCCAGCAGTGGGAGAGTCTAGCACCAGAGGGCACAACATCCGAAGAAAAGGACGTACCTTTAGAATGATAAGGATGAATTTCTTTAGCCAGAGGATCATATGGTCATGTAATCGGAGCAAAATTAGGCCATTTGGTCCATCAAATCTACTCCGCCATTCAATCATGGCTGATCTATCTCTCCCTCCTAACCCCTTTCTCCTGCCTTCTCCCATTATCCATGACACCCATACTAATCAAGAATCTGGTGGTGAATCTGTGTAATTCATTGCTGTGGATGAATCTGTGAATCTGTGGTGAATCTGTGATGGCTGTGGAGGCCAAGTCTTTGGGTATTTTTAAAACAGAGATTGATAGATTTTTGATTAGTAAGAGCGTCCAATCTTATGGGGAGAAGGCAGGAGAGAGGGGCTGAGGGGGAAAAATAAATGAGCCATGAATTATTCAGACTGATGGGCTGAATGATGGGCCGAATGGCCTAATTTGCTCCTTTGACTCAGTTGTTTATGATATGAACAGAACCAGCAATTTTGATTTCAAATATGTGCTAACCCAGACTATCACACAGGAAGAATGTCCATTTAAATGAAAGCTGTCTTAAGTGATAACATTTAGGATAGGAACAACATGCACCTTTGACAGAGTATAGAATTTCCTTTCTTTGACCAATTTCCCTCCTGGGATGAATAAAGTTCTATCGTATCATATCGTAATGGCCCACAATTCTTATCAGGCCCCTGTTTGATAAATTTATAATTGATGGTTACACCTAATAATAGAAAATATGAAGAAGGGTTTCGGCCCGAAACGTTGCCTATATCCTTCGCTCCATAGATGCTATTGCACCCGCTGAGTTTCTCCAGCATTTTGTGTACCCTCAATAGAAAATATAACTTAATTTATGGAGTTTGTGAATTGGTTTGATGTCATCGTGTACCCAGACAACAAATGTAATTTGTATTCAACATCATGTACCAGGGAGCTACACTCAAACAAAGTACAAGCTCCACATAACCTTACAACATTATGTTTTTTTTCCAAACTCCACTCCCTTGCAACATTGAAATAATTTTCTTGTCACAAAATTAGGGTAGTAGAATTGTATCTGCAAATTTAATATTGATGTTTTAAATGATAATGGTATAATCGGGAAACTGACACAAAGATTGGAATAATAAGGTTCCTTTATGCCATTGAACAATTTAGCTGATTGTAACTATGCTGTCATCCCAGTATTGTTAACATGCATAATATAAATATACCAATCAGTGAAACTGTAGCAGAAAATCTTTTCTAAACATTTAGGTCCCTCCACAATCCTATCTTGTGTGTTGCTTTGTTTTATCCTCAATGTATATTTATACCCCTGTCATTTTGTGTTCAGGAACCTGAACCATCAAAAACCATGGCTTTGTTACAAAAATATGCTGTATTCTGTCCAAAACTGTAAATTACATCAACCCATTCAACACCGGGCGGCACGGTGGTACAACGGCAGGGTTGCAGCTTTACAGCGCCAGAGACCCAGGTTCGATCCGGGTCCGTCTATATGGAGTTTGTACGTTCTCCCCAGGTTTTCCCTGAGTTCCCTGGCTTCCTCCCACATTCCAACGATATACAGGTTTGTAGATTAATTTGGTAAAAATTGTAAATAGTCCATAGTGTGTAGGATAGCTAGTGTACGGGGATCACTAGTTGGCAATGACTAGGTTGGCTAAAGGGCATGTTTCCGCACAGTATCTCTAAACTAAACAAAACATTCGGTGAAAAATATTCCAATAGAAACTGGTATGTATAATTTAGATGGAAAATAATAAGTGACGTCAAATATGGTCCAAATTATTTAATAATGACATCCATATTCAAGGATTTTTTTTCTCTCCAGGAACTGCATTAAGAAAATAATGATATAACATTATAGTAATCTCAAATTACTGCTCGCCATGTGAACGCAGATTGGAGGAACAGCATCTCATATTTTGCTTGTGCAGCTTACAACCCAGTCGTATAATTATTCATTTCTCAACTTCAAGTAACCTTTGCATTCCCTCTCTCTCTCCATCTCTCCTCCACCCAAGTCCCACCAACTTCTCGTTCTCACCTGGTAAACAGCTAATAATGGCCTGTTTCCTTTATCATTGTTACTTTTTTACATATCTTTCATCCATTTGTTCTATATCTCTGTACATCACTGTTTATACCTCTCGTTTCGCTTTCCCATGACTCTAGTCTAAAGAAGGGTCTCTACCCGAAACGTCACCCATTCCTTCTCTCCAGAGATGCTGCCTGTGCAGCTGAGTTACTCCAACATTGTGTCTAACCACACAGACTAATTGGTTCTGGAATCACGTTTAGTTACTCTGTAGACAAATTGATTATTTTCTCTTTG
This sequence comes from Raja brachyura, assembly GCA_963514005.1. The sequence continues at coordinate 42,960,260 of OY740783.1, read as the reverse complement.
ACCTTCCAGCATCAATATTTTACAGACAATATTTTGCACACCTTTCAGACATGCTTTTTCCTCTGCTTCCAGGCTCATTGAGTTACATGGTAGAATATTTTAGACATTTATTACATTGTAAAATAATTTAGATATTTGTTACATTGTAGAATAATTTAGAGACTTGTCACATCTTTATTGGCATTTATATAAAATCAATAGAAGCTGTATTTCTGGATATTCATCAGTGAATCTGGATAGTCCTTTTATTCCACATCACCTCTCCAATCTAAAGATCTGCAATTTTCATTTTCTCCTTTAAAGACAGCCAAGATTGTGCATCACACCTACCAGCTTGAAGATGTTGAAACTCAAACTCAAAATTAATCGGTGCAATTGAGTTGGGATCACAGAGTCTGGGTTGTACCTTTATAATTTCTCCATGTGCCATTAATTTAGATTCAAGCTAATCTTTAATTTTGGGACCAACAGAATACAAACATATGCGGCAGTACCAAACATTCCGTAGATGACTCTCTGTTCATGAAATCTGGTTCCATTGCTTATAGGGGGGCAACATTTCAGAAGAAATGCCCACACATGTGCAACCAAAAGCAGATTGTCATATCTCCCAACTCGGCCTCTTCCCGTCCCCCATCTCGGTCTATCTGCCCCTCATCCTCACCCTTCCGCTCACTTCTCCAGTGTACACTGACTATCATTCCTCTCCACTTACAAACCTGATGCAGCATCTCAACACAAATCATCAACATTACCTTCCCCCCCCCCCCCCCCCCCCCCACAGATAACGCTCAATCTGCTGAGTTCCTTCACCTTGTATGTAAATAAATATGTTAATTGCACTGGCAATATCTCTGACAGAGCCATGGTACAGCATGCCATCCTTTGCCCAGGAATATAGTACTGGGAAGTAGGTTAATTTTTCAATTAGGCTTCACGACTGTGTAACATTTCACAGCTATTAAATAGTGCCGGCTTCCCTCCTAAATTTCATTCTAATTGTTCCTATCTCTTAAGTGCCTGTTAAATTATGAAGTTTGTAGTTCTGGTTTCAATTAATAGGCGATGGTAGAAGGTAGCGGATATGCCATTCAGTACTAAGATGCACTTGGTTTTCCAAACATAGAACTACAGCGGGTGCTCAGATGTCAGTTCCAGTGACTGGTTTAAGCTCTTTGTCTGATTATTTTGTTTGTGGTGTATAATTGACCGGTGTACTTTTCTGGCCATTAAATAGGTAATTGTATGTTTAAAGTGCAACATGCCGAAAGCAAATGTCAACTTGATTTGTACACAGGTCCATATATTGTAACAAAGTGTTATTAAAAAGAATCTACTCTGATAACAATTTCTTGTCAGTTGTTTAAAAGCAAAAAATATTTTTCTATGGTTTGTCTCGTGTGGGGTTGGTTAGTTATTATCAAAGTAGGTTGCTTTATAGGCTTGATTTTTGCTGTCTAGTCTAAAGTTCATATTAAATCTCTATATTTAACTAGTCAAATCTGGCCACTGGTATCTCGCAGAGATAGTCAATCAATCAACTGTGCTGCAGATTGGTTGGAAAGTGAATATGATGAATCAGCTTTCAGACCTGATCCCTAACACAAGTACAGAGGCTACAGACAATACAGTCTAACGTCCTGTAGAGTGTACCAAGGGATAAGAACATTCAACTGTTGATGCTATGACTCACCCACAGGAGAGAAAGTCTGATTTAAGCATCAGTATAATCAAGGAGGAATTCTATACCTGCTGCATAAGAATTAGTGTACAAACTGGAAGTCTGAATAACACAGATTTTGGAAACATAGAAACATAGAAACATAGAAAATAGGTGCAGGAGTAGGCCATTCGGCCCTTCGAGCCTGCACCGCCATTCAATGTGATCATGGCTGATCATCCAACTCAGTATCCCGTACCTGCCTTCTCTCCATACCCCCTGATCCCTTTAGCCACAAGTGCCACATCTAACGCCCTCTTAAATATAGCCAATGAACTGGCCTCAACTACCTTCTGTGGCAGAGAATTCCAGAGACTCACCACTCTCTGTGTAAAGAATGTTTTCCTCATTTCGGTCCTAAAGGAATTCCCCCTTATCCTTAGACTGTGACCCCTTGTTCTGGACTCCCCCAACATCGGGAACAATCTTCCAGCATCTAGCTTGTCCAACCCCTTAAGAATTTTGTAAGTTTCTATAAGATCCCCCCTCAATCTTCTAAATCCCAGCGAGTACAAGCCGAGTCTATCCAATCTTTCCTCATATGAAAGTCCTGACATCCCAGGAATCAGTCTGGTTCCCAGGAACAGCTGAATCACACAGCTTCAGCACTTCATTTTGATCCTAACCTCTCATGCTGTCTATGTGTAGTTTGCAAATTCTCCCTATGCCTGTGTGCGTTCCTTACAGGTGCCCCGGTTTCTTCCCACATCCCAAAGAGATGTGGACTGGTAGATTAATTAGCCATTGTAAATTGTTCCTAATATATAGGTGAGTGGTAGAATCTAGTAGGGTTGTGAATAACATGGGATATGTAAAGGATTATTAAGAAATATTGGTAATGGTTACCATCAGTGAACAGGAGAAAGTGTCACGACAATAACCAATCACTCAGCCCCAAACAGACAACTGATCTAATCATTGACTTGAAAAGGGGAAGCCAGAAGGCCACATACCAGTTTTCATTGGCAGCTCAGTGGTGGAGAGAGATCAAAATCCTGGGCATTAACATCTCAGATGACTTGTCATGGGCCCATAGCTGTAATCACAAAGAAGGTGTCCAGCAACTCTACTTTCTCAGAAGTTAGAGAAATTGGATTGATTGGGCTTGTATTCTCTGGAATTTAGAAGGATGAGAGGGAATCTTATTGAAACATTAAATTCTTTAGGGGTTGGACAGGCTAAATGCAGGAAAAATGTTCCCAATGTTGGGGGAGTCTAGAACCAGGGGTCACAGTTTAAGATTAAGGGATAGGCCATTTACGACTTAGATGAGGAAAAACATTTCCCCCTAGAGAGTTGTGAATCTGTGGAATTCTCTGCCACAGAAGGCAGTGGAGGCCAATTCACTGGATGTTTTCAAGAGCGATTTAGCTCTATGGGCTTACGGAATCAAGGGATATGGGAAAAAAGTAAGAACGGGGTACTGATTTTGATGATCATATAGAATGGCGGGGCTGGCTCAAAGGGCTGAATGGTCTACTCCTGCACCTATTTTCTATGTTTCTATATTGGGCACGTCACTGAATACTCTAAGAAACACATACGGATGTATGGTAGAAAGCACTTGACTGGTTGCATCATGGCCTGGTACAACGATTTCAACACTCAGATACAGAATGGTGATGAGTCAGGGGTGAGATCCATGTGAACATGGAAGAAAAGTATAGGAGTGAAGATCATTTACCGAGAACAAAGAGTGGAATCGCAGGTGCAATCAGTCTGATATTAAGAGAAAACAGGGATGTCATTTCTTGTCGAACCATCATTGCTGGACTCCCCACCAATAGGGAATGGCTCTCCAACTAATGACAAAACTAATGACTCAGAAAATAAAGCCTCACCAGTGCTCAAGACCCATACAGTGTGTCAAATGCTAATGCAGGTTAAATAAAACTGTGCTGCTGATGCCAGTAGTGCCTTGTACATCAATTTGCATCACTGTACTTCACCAACTGTTTCTGCACATATTCACCATTCACATGAAATGTGGGTGTAGAATATGCAGAAATGTGCATTTACCAATTAAGCCAGAAAAATCTCTATTATGCATTATGCAACACAATACAATTTCTAGTGTGTTATCACCCAAGGGTGGCTGGAATCTGAGGTTAAATCCTGGGTAGCAATGAATGTACCAAACAGACAATAGACAATAGGTGCAGGAGTAGGCCATTTGGCCCTTTGAGCCAGCACCGCCATTCAATGTGATCATGGCTGATCATCCCCAATCAGTACCCCGTTCCTGCCTTCACCCCCATATCCCCTGACTCCGCTATTTTTAAGAGCCCTATCTCGCTCTCTCTTGAAAGCATCCAGAGAACCTGCCTCCACCGCCCTCTGAGGCAGAGAATTCCACAGACTCAAAACTCTCTGTGAGAAAAAGTGTTTCCTCGTCTCCGTTCTAAATGGCTTACTCCTTATTCTTAAACTGTGGCCCCTGGTTCCGTACTCCCCCTACATCGGGAACATGTTTCCTGCCTCTAGTGTGTCCAAGCCCTTAACAATCTTATATGTTTAAAAAAGATCCCCTCTCATCCTTCTAAACTCCAGAGTCTACAAGCCCAGCTGCTCCATTCTCTCAGCATATGACAATCCAGCCATCCCGGGAATTAACCTTGTAAACCTACGTTGCACTCCCTCAATAGCAAGAATGTCCTTCCTCAAATTAGGGACCAAAACTGCACACAATACTCCAAGTGTGGGCTCACTAGGGCTCTGTACAACTGCAGAAGGACCTCTTTGCTCCTATATTCGATTCTCTTGTTATAAAGGCCAACAGATTGTTGAAGTCCTATCAGAAGCCTCCAAGTGACATTCAAGATAAATGAACTCCATTAAATCCCAATGTCATTGAAATCAGCGTGCAACAAGTACAAAGGAATTGTAGACAAAAGGAATACAAGCACTAAGTTATTACCTGATATTATCAACTTAACGTGGCCAGAACATGTGTTTAGTTGAATCTAAAGAAAACATCTATTAAGTTAGACCATTGATTTGGTTACTTGGTCGCCCTTTAATTTGTGTAGTGCAAGTTCAATTGCAGAAATCTCTGAGAGACGAATGTATACGTTTCCATGACAAATTATATTCGGGTCTAAAAACACCACTCTAAAACTCATTGTAAAGCTAAAATAATTTCTACACTAATCACAGAATTTATCCACTAAACCATTGGAGAAATCACCAGCATTGCTTTATTTGTCAAAAATAAGGGTCCACCAACCTGTTATTCCCCGACTTGTCCTTGCATTTTGGCCCTTCTTAAATAACAAAATTACCAGTAAGAATTTGAGCTCTGAGCTCCACACACATTGACAAATTGTGCCTAAAACCTAAAGAGAGTTTTCAATGTTTTAGCATGGAGATTAATGGTGCCTTTATGTGAATAATGTATTGAGCATTTTTGAAAGAGTTTTAAGCATTATGCATGAACAGAGCATGGGGAAAGTACATTTTTATGAAAAATCTCCCACTATGTGTTCCATTGAACTTTTCTATAATCTGGAATGCAATAACAATGTGATGCTGCTTTGTTACCTTTTAGTGTGATATATATTTTAAAACTGGTAGTTAAAACCACCAGGCTCTGTGACAGTCTCAAGCTGTGCTCCTGTGGCATCAAAGGTAGTAATATAGCAAACTTCATGGGGATGAAATCCCTCTGCGCTCAGATTCTGCATTAATTAGAACTGCACTAGCCTTAAAACTGACAATACAAGTGGCCAAACTGCATCCTGCCACACAGGTAGAATAGGTCTAAAAGGAAGATTCAATTGAGCCAAATTGATCATGAACAATTTCACTCCCAATTTTAACACCTGAACAATTGCCCAGTGGAACAATTGTTACCCAGGAATTACAGTGACAGCATTACTTCATTTTCAAGGTTCATTGATCATTATCAGAAATACATCGTTGTTTTCGTGAAAAGGTCATTCATTATTAATCTAACCTGGTCCTGCCACACATCCTTAGAGATATCCCAGAATTTGACAGCTGAGGAGAAGAGGGCCAGAGTCTCTTAAAAACAGGTTGCACTCAGCTTCTAACTTCATCATCACTTCAAACCGCAGATTCACAAACGTAAAAGTTGGAGAGGCAAGAGATGCGAAAGACCTAGTCCGAAATGGGAATAACTACACTACAGAATGCACAGGTGGAGGTGGGACCGACCACATTATGCCAATATGGGGAAGGAAAAGCCAGATGGACACAGGAATGAATGCAATGTGACCACCAAGAAAAGGGGGAAAATGCTCAGAATAGGGAAAAATGGAAGAGCACTGATTCATCAGCTGAGGTTGTGTGAGTATTTGGCGGGGGGGGGGGGGGGGGGGGGGGTGGGGTTGCTATAGCTGGTAGTCAGGAGGAGGTTACCTACTCTCCATTCCTGACCTGACCTCATTGTGTCTGGAGTCAATACTGGAGACTGCTGGGCCTTCTGCTTCCCTCTGTGTACCACATATATTGGGTCTGACAGTCATTGCAGTAAACCAGCATCTTTTGCTGAAACAGCCGCAGAGGGTTGAAAAGAAACCCAGCTGGTGATGGGAAAGATCTAACAACTCCATGGGCCCTGTGGTATTTTGGTCTCCCTGCTCTCACAGAATCAAAACTGAAATAACAGAGGCTTCAGAGGTTTGAATGAAACTTTGCTCCTCTCACAGCAAGATGCAATATGAGGTCATCACAACTGGAGCCGTTCACTTTGTAGAATCATGAAACTGCATGAGCATCTGTGCTTTGCTGGGCCCTGGCAAGATACTTGCATCATCTTTAGCCATGGGAGAGGTAGTGGAGGGTGGCTAATCTTGTTCCTTTATTTAAGAAGGGATGCAAGGACAAGCCAGGAAACTGCAGGCTGGTGAGTCTGACATTCAGTGGTGGTGAAGTTTCAAGATGGGATTCTGAGGGACAGGGTCTATCAGCATTTGAATAGACATGGATTGATGAATGATAGTCAGCACAGCAAAGTGCATGGGGAATTAGTTTAGTTTAGAGATCCAGTGCAGAAACAGGCCCTTCATGCCACTGACCAGTGATCCCTGCACACGAACACTGTTCCACACACACTAGGGACAATTTTCAATGTTATCAAGCCAATTAGCCTACAAACCTGTACATCTTTGGGGTGTAGGAGGAAGCTGGTGCTGTCGGAATAAACCCACATAGCTCACGGGGAGAACGCACAAATTCCGTACAGACAGCACCCGTAGTCAGGATTGAACCCAGGTTTCTGCCACCGTAAGGCAGCAACTCGATCACTGCACCACTATGCCATATATCACAAACATAATAGAGTTTTTGAACAGGTCACCAATAAGATGTTGTTGGTGGACATTCGCTGCATGGACTTTGGTGATGCCTTTGACAAAGTCCCACATGATAGCCTGGTCTGGAAGGTTAGATCAAACGGGATCCAGGTGAGCTAGCCAATTGGATTCAAACTGGCCTGGTGGATAGAGTCAAAGGGTGGTAGTGGAGGGTTGTTTGGCTGACAGGAGACGTGTGCCCAATGGTGCACCACAAGGATCTGTGGTGGATCCACTGTTGTTTGTCATCTACATTAACAATTTACAGTAGGTGGTGCATAGAGGAAGCTACTAGAGGAGGCTGTAGAGGTGTAAACAATGATCACATTCAAAATAAATTTTGACAGATGCATGGATGGAAAGGTTTACAGTGATAAGAGCCAAACGCCGGCAAACGGGATTAGCTCAGTTATAAAAATTCGTCAATATGGACGAGTTGGGCTGAAAGGTCTATTTCCTTGTTGTACGACTCTATGCCTCTAACTGGAGGCAGTTTATGCCATTGCCATTATTCTCAAATGCTCCTGTTGCTGTTGTCAAGTCAATTGGATCTAAAATCCAAAGTAGAATAGCATTTGTCAATGCCTAGACAAGAGATTTGGACTCAAATGGTAAAACAAGACTTAAGTAGTTCAAATGAAGTGATGGTTTCCGATAGAAGCAGAGATCTGCTATAGACTAGGTCTAGTATATATGTCCTTCAGGACAACTGCCTGGTCATCTGTGAGACTGTCAAGTTATTCTTAGTAATGACCATTGTAGTCATCATCCACAGGGCATTCTGTGCCCTTGTTGCCTTGAGTGTTATCCAACAATGAAGAGCACTGATTCATCAGCTGAGGGGGGAGGCACCAGGGGGAGAGAGGTGAGGGGGGGGGGGGGGGGGGGGGGGGGGGGGGGGGGGGGGGGAGATGGGGGAGGGAGTTGGGGGAGTGCTATTGCAAAAGGCCCGAAATGGAGAGGACTTGAATGCAGGCTCACCAAGAAGTACTGAAGAAAACACAAAATCCAGACGCAAATGGAACCGAAAGATATATTCCAGGAACTGTCAGAACTCAAAATAGCTATCGAGCCAACAGAATGCAGAACTGCTATCGAGCCCAATAGAATGCAGAACTGATTAGTCAACAACCAATTGGTGATGATCTCAGGTATTTATACCAAGTGATAGATTAGGGGAGCAGATTAAATGCAGGTGTAACTCCTAATAGCTCAGAGGAGGAGTGTGGGAAGAGCTGCAAGTGCCCGGGGGGGGGGGGGCGGGGGCGGGGGGGGGGGGGGGCGGCGGGGGGCGGCGGGGCGGGGCTGTAGCAGCTGTAGCAGGTAATCAGGAAATCAGGAGGAGGATTTCTTCTCTATCCCTGAACTGATCTCATTGGTCCTGAAGTTGATACTGAGAGTGCTTCACACCATGTACTGCACATAGTGGATCTGGTAGTCATCTCAGTAAACCAGCATGTGTGGACCAGACGTGGACTGTAACGGCGGAGGAGCGGCAGAGGACACCAATGGCTACGTTTGGCTAGGCCAACCCTGCAAAGCCACCAGGACAGTTGAACAAAGGGGACTATGAAGGCATGAGAGAGGAGCTGGCCAAGGTAGACTGGAAAGGGATCCTAGCAGGATGATGGTGGAACAGCAATGGCAGGAATTTCTGGCATAATCCGGAAGACACAGGATCATTTCATTCCAAAAAGGAAAAAATATCTAAGGGGAGTAGGAGGCAACTGTGGCTGACGAGAGAAGTTAGCGATAGAATAAACTAGAATAAAACTAAAAGAAAAGATGTATAACACAGCAAAGAGTAGCCGGAAGCCTGAGGATTGGGAAACTTTCATAGGACAACAGAAGGAAACAAAATGGGCAATACGGATTGAAAAGATGAAGTACGAAGGGAAGCTGGCCAGTAATATAAAGGAGGACACTAAAAGCTTCTTTAGATATGTTAAGGAAAAAGAGTAGCAAAGTCAAATGTGGGTCCCTTGAAGGCAGTAAACGGATGTAATTATTATGGGTAACAAGGAAATGGCAGAAGAGTTGAACTTCAGGTACTTTCAGATCTGTCTTCACTAAGGAAGACACAAACAATCTCCCAGATGTACTAGAGGACAGAGGATCTAAGGGGGTAGAGGAACTGAAATAAATTTTCATTAGGCGAGAAATAGTATTGGGTAGGCTAAATGGGACTAAAGGATGATAAATCCCCTGGGCCTGATGGTCTGCATCCCAGGGTCCACAGGGAGGTGGCTCTAGAAATAATGGACACATTGGTGATTATTTTCCAATGTTCGATCGATTCAGGATCAATTCCTGTGGATTGTGAGGATAGCTACGTTATCCCACTTTTCAAGAAAAGAACGAGAGAGAAAACAGGGAATTGCAGACCAGTTAGCTTAACTGGTGGTAGGAAAGATGCTGGAATCAATTATTAAAGAGGTAATAATGGGGCATTTGGATAGGAGTAAAGGGATTAGTCCAAGTCAACATGGATTTATGGAAGGAAATCATGCTTGACTAATCTTCTGGAATTTTTTGAGGATGTGACAAGTAAAATGGATGAAGGGGTGCCAGTGATGTAGTGTATCTAGACTTTCAGAAAACCTTTGATAAGGTCCCGCACGGGAGACTGGTGACTAAACTTGGAGCACATGGTATTGGGGGGTAGGGTGTTGACATGGATAGAAAATTGCTTGGCAGACAGGAAGCAAAGATTAGGAGTGAACGGGTCCTTTTCAGAACGGGGTCCTTTTCAGAATGGCAAGGCAGTGACGAGTGAAGTGCTGCAAGGCTCTGTGTTGGGGCCACAACTGTTTACCATATATATATTAATGATTTGGAAGAGGGAATTAGGAGCAACACTAGCAAGTTTGCGGATGACACAAAGCTGGGTGGCAGTGTGAACTGTGAAGAGGATGTTAGGAGATTGCAGGGTGACCTGGACAGGTTGAGTGAATTGGCAGATGCGTGGCTGATGCAGTATAATTAGATAAATGTGAGGTTATCCACTTTGGCGGCAAAAACAAGGGGGCAGATTATTATCTCAATGGGGTTAGGTTAGGGCAAGGGGGAGGTGCAGCGAGACCTGGATGTCCTTGTACGCCAGTCACTGAAAGTTGGTGTGCAGGTACAGCAGGCAGTGAAGAAAGCTAATGGAATCCTCATCATAACAAGAGGATTCAGTATAGTAGTAAAGAGGTTCTTCTGCAGTTGTCTGGGGCTCTGTTGAGACCACAACTGGAGTATAATGTCCAGTTTTGATCTCCTAATTTGAGGAAGGACATCCTTGTGATTGAGGCAGTGCAGCGTAGGTTCACGAGATTGATCCCTGGGATGGCGGGACTGTCATATGAGGAAAGATTAAAAAGACTAGGCTTGTATTAGACTTGTTACAAACTTAAAGCATACGGCATTGGGGGTTCAGTATTGATGTGGATAGAGAACTGGGCTGGCAAACGGGAAGCAAAGAGTAGGAGTAAACGGGTCCTTTTTCACAATGGCAGGCAGTGACTAGTGGGGTACTGCAAGGCTCAGTGCTGGCACCCCAGCTATATATAATATATATTAATGATCTGGATGAGGGAATTGAAGGCAATATCTACAAGTTTGCAGATGACACTAAGCTGGGGGCAGTGTTAGCTGTGAGGAGGATGCTAGGAGACTGCAAGGTGACTTGGATAGGCTGGGTGAGTGGGCAAATGTTGGCAGATGCAGTAATAATGTGGATAAATGTGAGGTAAATGATAAATACAAGCAGATTATTATCTAAATGTTGGGTCGATTAGAAAAAGGGAGATGCAGCGAGACCTGGGTGTCATGGTACAACATTCATTGAAAGTAGGCATGCAGGTGCAGCAGGCAGTGAAGAAAGCAAATGGTATGTTAGCTTCATAGCAAAAGGATTTGAGTATAGGAGCAGGGAGGTTCAACTTCAGTTGTACAGGGTCTTGGTGAAGACCACACCTGGAGTATTGTGTACAGTTCTGGTCTCCAAATCTGAGGAAGGACATTATGCCATAGAGGGAGTGCAGAGAAGGTTCACCAGATTCCTGGGATGTCAGGACTGTCTTATGAAGAAAGACTGGATAGACTCTGTTTATACTCTCTAGAATTTAGGAGATTGAGAGGGGATCTTATAGAAACGTATACAAAATTCTTAAGGGTTGGACAGGCTAGATGCAGGAAGATTGTTCCGATGTTGGGGAAGTCCAGGACAAGGGGTCACAGCTTAAGGATAAGGGGAAATTCTTTAAGACCGAGATGAGAAATACGTTTTTCACACATAGAGTGGTGAGTCTCTGGAACTCTCTGCCACAGAGGGTAGTTGAGGCCAGTTCATTGGCTATATTTAAGAGGGAGTTAGATGTGGCCCTTGTGGCTAAGGGGATCAGAGGGTATGGAGAGAAGGCAGGTACGGATACTGAGTTGGATGATCAGCCATGATCAATTGAATGGCGGTGCAGGCTCGAAGGGCCGAATGGCCTACTCCTGTACCTAATTTCTATGTTTCTAAGTTGCAGCTTAGTCATGATTTAGAAGGATGAGGGGGAATCTTATAGAAACGTATAAAAGGACTGGACAAGCTGGATGCAGAAGAAATGTTCCCAATGTTGGGCGAGTCCAGAACCAAGGGCCACAATCTTCTAATAAAGGGAAGCCATTTAATACTGAAGTGAGAAAAAACTTTTTCATCCAGAGAGTTGTGAATTTGTGGAATTCCCTGTCACAGAAGGCAGTGGCGGCCAAGTCACTGATGGATTTAAGAGAGATTTAGATAGAGCTCTAGGGGCTGGTGGAATCAAGGGATATGGGGAGAAGGCAGACACGGGGGTTATTGATAGGGGGCGATCAGCCATGATCACAATGAATGGTGTGCTGGCTCGAAGGGCCGAAAGGCCTCTTCCTGCACCTATTTTTCTATGTTTCTAAGGACAACTGGCCTTCATGGTCAAGTCGAGAACCTTGCATTTACATCAACTGGGACTTGAAAATGGCAGCAAACTGGCGTCTCTCTACACTGTCTCCGTGTACTACTGCTGTACTCATACCATGGCTGAATGCTTATCTAATATGTATCTAAGTGCTTATGTATAGTGATATTTGTGCTGAACTATACAAAAATGAAATTCACTGTACCTGAGTACATGTGGCAAATAAAGTAATGTTGTTGAAAGCGCTGCAGAGGGGGTGAAAAGTGACTGAGCACAATGCTCATGTGGGAAAGGTGCTGATGTGAGGATAGATGAATAATGCAAATGTAAACTTAATACATTTTCTGGGCTCAATGAATAGATATAATTTTTCCTCAGAGGAACAGATATATGGATTGAGTCCATAGATGGTGATATATGATCACACAAAAGCGCAATCAACAGGACAGTCATGTTATTTATTGTTATCTTATGATTAAATAAATCACTTTTTGTTTTACATTTAATTTCTTTTGGAGGATTGCGCTCAGAAAGATACAAAATATCCCACAATGGACAAGCACTGGATAAGACAGAAAGGCTAGTCATTAATATGGATCGGGTATGAATTCTATCCAAAAATTGCATACCTTTGCAATCTAAAATAAAAGCAGAAAATGTTGGGGACACTTAAGATGCCCCAGTGCTGCAGCCGGGAGAGTAGCGGCCCCACAGCTCCAGCGACTTGATTTGATCCTGACTCTGATACTGTCTGTGTGGAGTTTGCATGTTCTCGCTGAAGTAAACAATTAGGTTTCCCTAGGCTGTTCTGATTTCCTCTCACAACGCATAGACATGCAGGTTGCAGCTTAATCGGGCACTTTATATTACCCTCGTGTAATTGGGTGCTTGAATCTGGAGGATGTTGATGGGAATGTGGGAAGAAGTAAAAGGGAATTAATATAGATTAGTGTAAATGCATCCTTAACAACTGATGCAGACTCAAAGGGCTGAAGTGCCTGTTTTGTGTGATTTGATTCTATGATTCTACTGCCCTGGACGTCAACAGCATCTGCGGAAAGAGAAACAGAGTTAAACTGTTAGATTGAACACCCCTTTATCATAATTCTATGTGCCTGATTTTGAAATAAATGAATATACATCAGCAAGATTATTGCCACCGCTAATCACTGTAATCAGAGTTACATCCTGCAGCGAGGTGATAAAACTCGTAGTCACTTATGTACTCAAGAAAATTATAGCATTTTAGTTTTTGACTTTACTATGCATGTCGTTCTGACATATGATGGATTGGAGCAGAAACGTTAGGCAGTCTCTTGACGTTGAGGATGAACTATTAAATGGGTCCTGAGGTGACTGCTGAGATGCATAGACTTTGCCACAGTTTGGAGGTGTTTGATGGGAACGTGATGGTTAGTTTGGGAGCTAGTTTATCCCTTTCACTGTTTTTATTGGGGGGCCACAGTGGCACAGCTGTAGAGTTGCTGCCTTACAGTGCCAGAGACCATGGTTTGATGCTGACTATGGGTGCTGTCTGTGTGAGTGTGCACGTTCTCCTTATGACTGCATGGATTTCTCTGGGTCCTCTGGTTTCCTCCCACATTCCAAAGACGTGCGGGGTTGTAGTTTTATTGGCCCTGTAAATTGTCACCAATGTGTAGGATAAACTGGTGCACGGATAATCGCTGGTTGGTGCTGAAGGACCCGTTTCAACACTATCTCTAAACTAAACTAAACTAAAGTAAACATTGGGCCTCATGTGCCCCAATGCAGAGTTGAGCTTTATGATTATCTTCCTAATTGCTCCTTCGCCATTTAAAAAGGACACCTGCCAGAAATCCAATAAATTAATGAGGACGTAACGCTTTGTTGAGAACACTTTGAGAACATTATTGAAATGTCCTCCCAGTGATCATTTACTTCAAAGAAGCTTGGAGAAGAACATTTGCTTTGGGATTCTAATGTCAGCATGCAAATTATGTGGCTCATCCATAGAAGGTGACCGTGTGCGATATTAATTAAAAGGCAGAAAAATATCCTGATTTTCCTCACTTCCCTTATTCCTTGCAGGACAGAAGAAGCACATGTCGTTCCTTGGCTCAGCGTACTGAGTCCTGTTCCTGAACATCCACAGGGGATCTGCCTGCAGCATTGAGCAGATAAGTGCATTCCTGACAATCACTCTCTTGCATTGGCCACGCAAAGTATAGAAAGCACTGGAATCAGACATGCAGTCTATTCCATACTTTTGCATTGTAATAAGCAAGTGTGGAGGCCTAGAGATCGGGAATGCATTGACCTGCTGTTAGCTGGAGGTCCTCTGTGCAACCAAAGAAGAACAGAAATCTGAGCCTTTGTGTCTAAATGTCGCCACCAAATGCAGTTTAAACTGATCGACAACTCTGAAGAAGGGTCCTCGACCCGAAACGTCACCTATATAACCATATAACAATTACAGCACGGAAACAGGCCATCTCAGCCCTTCTAGTCCGTGCCGAACACTTACTCTCACCTAGTCCCATCTACCTGCACTCAGACCATAACCCTTCATTCATTTCACATCCATATACCTATCCAATTTATTTTTAAATAATAAAACTCAACCCTGCCTCCACACTTCCACTGGAAGTTCATTCCACACAGCTACCACTCTCTGAGTAAAGAAGATCCCCCTCATGTTACCCCTACACTTCTGTCCCTTAATTCTCAAATCATGTCCTCTTGTTTGAATCTTTCCTACCCTCAATGGGAAAAGCTTATCCATGTCAACTCTGGGAGGGTACGCCAATCCCCTCTCATCAATTTAAAAGACCTCTATCAAGTCCCCCCCCTTAACTTTCTGCATTCCAAAGAATAAAGACCTAACTTGTTAACCTTTCTCTGTAACTTAGGTGCTGAAACCCAGGCAACATTCTAGTAAATCTTCTCTGTACTCTCTCTATTTTGTTGACATCTTTCCTATAATTTGGTGACCAAAATTGTACACCATACTCCAGAATTGGCCTTGTACAATTTTACATTACATCCCAATGTCTATACTCAATGCTCTGATTTATAAAGGACAGCACACCAAAAGCTTTCTTTACCACCCTATCTACATGAGGTTCCACTTCAGGGAACTTTGCACAGTTATTCCTAGATTACTCTGTTCAACTGCATTCCTCAATTCTCTAACCATTTACCAAGTACGTCCTATTTTGATTTGTCCTGCAAGATGTAGCACCTCACACTTATCAGCATAAAACTCCATCTGCCATCTTTCAGCCCACTCTTCCAAATGGCCTAAATCTCTCTGTCAACTTTGAAAATCTACTTATTATCCACAACACCACCTCTCTCAGTATCATCTGCATACTTACTAAATCCAATTTACCACATCATCATCCAGATCATTGATGATCAACAGTGGACCCAACACAGATCCCTGAGGCAAGCCCACTAGTCACCGGCCCCCAACCTGACAAACAGTTATCCACCATTACTCTCTGGTATCACCCATTCAGCCACTGTTGAATCCATCTTGCTACTCCCCCATTAATACCCAACAATTGAACCATAACCAACCTTCCATGTGGAACCTCGTCAAAGGCCTTACTGAAGTCCATATAGACAACATCCACCACTTTACCCTGCTTTAACCCTCGTCAATTTCCCTAGTAACCTCTTCAAACAATTCAGAAGATTCGTCAACATGACCTTCCAGGCACAAATCCATGTAGACTGTTCCTAATCAGACCCTGTTTTATCCAGATGCTTATATATATTATCTCTAAGTACTTTTCCATTAATTTGCCCACCACTGACGTCAAACTAACAGGTCTATAATTGCTAGGTTTATTCTTTGAACCCCTTTTAAACAATGGAACTACATGCGCAGTACGCCAATCTCCAGCACCATTCCCGTTTCTAATGACATTTGAAATATTTCTGTCATAGCCCCTGCTATTTCTACACTAACTTCCCTCAATGTCCTAGGGAATATCCTGTCAGGACCTGGAGACTTATCCACTTTTATGTTTT